>CAXKWD010000004.1:177675787-178875787 GCA_964059195.1 Ectobius pallidus | reverse complement strand
TATATAAACTTTTGAATGGGGGTGGTTTCGTACTTAAGGAGGCATGAAACGTAAAGATATGAAAGAATTTTTCGAAAGTCGTGACATGGTACCGATCCCAATATGTAGATTTTTCTTCGAATTCTACCTAAAAAGGGCAGGGGAGGCCTGGTTAATACAAGGTTCATGAAGAAAGACTAGAGATAACATTTAAAAAAAATGAAATTTATTGAAGTAATTTCTTGTTTCTAAGACTTGTGTGATCTCTGTATTAGAGCTGTGTGATATTTCGGAACGAGAAAAGGCAATCGCTGGTGCTGGTACTTGCATCCAGTACCAGTAATAGGCTAATTCACACTTAACATTTGAAGGGGGGAATAAATAAATGTATCCAAGCTATCCCAGACATCTGATTGATTTCTTGTATCTTCCATCTATATTAAATGCAAAATGTTCGACATAAGTTAAGGTGGCACAAGTATAATTATAATTTTTTTCTTAATTTAGAGACCTAAAATTGATTACAAATACGTGGCTCACGTGCACAAAAAATTATGGCGCCGCCACTAAATTGGAGTAGGTTATCTCAGGGTGGTACCGTTTCTCCTGCCATATACAGTATAATTTCACTGTTGCTCCCTTAATCCATTGGCTGCAATAAAAAAAAAAATGTCATGTAAGTGATATCGCGTGTTTGGACTTTTTTTTTTATTTTTTTATTTTTTATTTATTTTATTTAGCTACATATTTACAACCTGCGTTTTACCCTGAGGGTATATCGCAGGATATTTAGTCAAAAGAATACATAGTATTTACAAAATATTACATGTTGTCTGAGTTAGTGTTCTATGGAATTACATAAACTAATCATTTTAAATTTTTAAGGTAGTGTCTTGTAGATTCCATATATATACTTGATTGTTCGTGGAGATGAGATCACTTTTTGCAGAACTATGTTGGAAACTTTCATATAAGGTGGTATATGTTTATCCTGTAGTTTGCAGTGGAGTAGAAGTGGACTTACCAGTAGGCATGTACAGTAATTCTTTCTTCCTGACACTGGTGACAGCCGTAGCTGTATACTCCCTTGAAGACTGGTGTACGAATTAAACATCGTCCCTTCAACTGACTATTTCGATAGTAGACTCGGCCAGACTACTGAGCATCTGTCAGACCATGGTCAGATAGAATTTTTTTTACTGTTAATGTGCTTCTGTTTCTACAGTGTGTCCCACGCAAGAGTTGGCCAATGACGCGGGTTCCTGCGGCGCGGCGGGCACAGCTCCAACTCCCGAGCGGTCGGGTGAAATATCTACGCTAATGAAGCCGCGATCGGTGTTATGATTCAGGTTCTCACATTTACAGTTAAAATTACAATGAAAATAAACACGTACCTCATCACAAGAGTTGTTGGAAATGTTCTCCTCTCGCATCCACACAACACTGACACCATTTTAGGAAATTTTCGATCACGCGCATAAGTTCAGCTTCCGAGACAGAGTTCATTTCTCTTGTGATAGGCCTATGTGATATTGTCTTTAAGTTATTCTAACAGTATGTGAATATTATTTATGGAGAAACTTGAAAAATAAAGTGTAGAGGTAAACTTCCCGTACATTACAAAGGAAACGGGTGAAATATCTACGCTAATAAAGCCCGCTGTTGGTGTAATGGTTCAGGTTCTCACAAAGAAAAACATGTGATTTACCTGGCAATACTGGACGTGTGTCGTTGAACTGCCACGACCTTGACTGTGTCGACAAAGTAGGTCAGTATTCCTTCTGCTTGTGTCAGTGTAGATTTGTTGTTACAATGCCACGACATAGGCCTACGTATACAATATCCTACGTAGGATATTTATGTACGATTCGTATGTGATTACATCATCTTGCAAGGCCGCAAGACGTCGGTTTTTAGAAAAATTCCCAGGTATACGTCCTCCAAGCAGAGAAGCCGTGCGAAAACTTGTAAGTAAACTTTGGGAAACGGGTTCGATTCTCGATAGGAAACGAGAGACCAAGCGGCGCGTACTTACTGAAGAGAAATTAATTCTATCTCGGAAGCTGAACTTATGCGCGTGAAAGAAAATTTCTTAAAAAGGTTCCAGTGTTGTGTGGATGCAAGAGGAGAACATCTCCAACATCTCTTGTGATGAGGTACGTGGTTATTTTCATTGTAATTCCAACTGTAAATGTGAGAACCTGAATCATAACGCCATTAGCGGCTTTATTGGCGTAGATATTTCACCCGCTCGCTCGGGAGTTGGAGCTGTGCCCGCCGCGCCGCAGGAACCCGCGTCATTGGCCAACTCTTGCGTGGGACACACTGTATTTGTTATTGTTTGACCGATTTTCAGTTTTAATATTCAATAGGCCTATTAGCGGTGACGAGTCATGGTAAATAAATATCTTATCAGGCGTTTGCCTTTCCAACAGGATAAACCGGGGGGGGGACGTAAATGGTGTTGATCGCCTCTGGGGTTTGAATCCGTAACCTCCAAAATTTGATTTGATTTGATTTTTATTCTGTCCTTTGGAACATAGTATATGTTCCTGGCACATGTGAGTGTTTTCGCTGAGGGATTTGTTGGCACCACTCAAGAGTGGTTTCAGATGCAGAACTTCTGTGCAGATTGTATCCACTTTGGTAGGTAAACCTCTTTGCTTCCAAAACCAGATTTCCTGGATGCCATTACTTTGTTGTGTTCCCAGTGTTTGTGAATTTTATTTTCTTTGTCTTTACATCCAGTGTCGAACATTCTCCCCCTCTATGCAGTTGTCTCGTCTCGTTGCCCGGTTTGTAGTCGGAGTATGTAGGGTCGCATAAGCATCTTCTCTTATGGAATTCCTCAATTTTTAAACCGAGGCTGTTTCTCGGACTGCTAACATGCCGGTAGCACTTTACAGGTAAAGTTGCCATGGTAACCCCTAGTGGACGTAGTTCAAACCGTGGTTCCTAGATGCCTCTACAGTGTTTCTCCAGTTTTATTCCTATATGATAGGGGTTTTATTGTTCATTGTCCATTAACAAGCGTAGTAAAACATTTAGAAATCATGGATTTAATATATAAATTCGATAATAACTTCTTATAAATTTTATGACTTTGGGGTGGATTTGAACGTACGAAGTTTGCATTACTGCGTCATCGTTTTAGTCCACGACACCATCACTACTAGCTGAAAGGAACGACTTCAGATGACCCTCTTGTGCGATTGCTTCGTTTAACAAGGCATAATAAATTTCGTTGCAGAAAATATGATAAAACTGACGTGTAATTTCAATTGAGGTAAATATATTTAGTTTAATTAATCAACAATCTTAACGATATCTCATGCAGTTTTTATTTATTTATTTATTTTAAGGAAAATAAACAATCCACAGCAAGAAGTTCGTAAGCGTGCACTACTGTTACAGTCGCCGTTATCTTTGCTTTCTTTACTCAGAATCATTGAAAATGAGTGAAAAATTGAGCTCATTAGTAGTAAAATTACAGAGCGTTTACTTTTAAAAATATATATTGTATGCTCCACGTACGCAAAAACTTTAGCGGATTCATCCAGTATTTCCAATATTAGATTCGTCCGCTAAAGTGTTATTTTGCGTACTTGATAAATGAATAGGTATAAAGTGTTCTGTTTAGGCCACTCCATACCAAACTATCCACAATTTCGCGGGGGGAAAGTAGCAATATGAAGCTTATAAACACGGATTGTGAAAGTCGTAGATTAATTCCTTCGATGCCATCATACTTCCATCTGCCTGTGTGTAGAGTAACCGGACAGTTCAAAGTAGCAATGTGAAGCTTACCTAAATGAATTGTGAAAGTCGTAGATCAATTCCATCGATGCCATCATACTTCCACCTGCCTGTTTGTAGAGTAACCGGACAGTTCACCGGTGAAGCATCAGGCTGTTGCATGCGAAAGCTAATGAGCTGCGCTTCATCAAAGTGTGAATCCTCCGAAAATGAACGTGAGAGTTGACTTTGTTTCAAGACGAGAGAGAAAAACAATCTATTAATTAAAGTTGGTTACCAAATATCTCGAAACTGACAGTACTTCAGGTTATCCATAGTTGCCCGTTGAGGTTAGGTGCAGTATTTAAATATACAAAATGTATTATGTATTTCCACTTCTTGCAAATTCATGATACAATTAGTATTAATATACAATTAGTGTAATTAATATTAATTAGTATTAATACTGAAATCCATCAACTTGTTCGTAAAATCGACAGTAATAAGGAGCTCTTCGCAGAATCATCATGACGTAGTCGGCATTAATCGGACTTTTTCACAGGCGGATTTACAGATTACGTGCCCATATATGCCTCGATAGAAAACAGCTGACAGTCGTCAGTCAGTTATCACAGGAAACATCACTACAGTGCAATGCGCATAGAACATTCTCGCTGGGATCTGTTTCATGTTATCCTTTTCGGAGCGAAAACAAGATTTTGTGTTGGAACCTTGTTTTTGGTACATTTTGTTCGTCTGTTTGTGCCTGGGGACTAGGAACGTGTTCCATAGGTGAAACGGGTTGCGATGCATGTGCCTGGTCACAAATTCCTCAGTGTGAACGTAGCATTTTAAGGACCAGAATATGTTTGAAGTAGAGTGGCGTGGCGTGGATAGTCGGAAAAAGCCTAAGGGAATAAGTAGACCTAACAGTGCCGCTATCACGAATGCTTAGTTTATTTCACAATCAATGTAGGTACTCCATATATTTGTTTTATGTTTTCTATTTTAAAGTTTTTGTAATATAATATGATAAAAATTTAAAAATGCAGCGAGAGTGACCATGGGAGAACAAAATTACATCGAGAGAACTTATCAAAAATAGAATTTGCGAAAACATCTTTTATAATGCATGACACACCCACGTGCTATAGGCTTCGTCAAATTTTACATTTAAAATATTTTCATTTTATAAAAGAAAGAAAAAAGGTCGATTCGATTTTCTCGCTTCTAGTATGTCATAAATATATACAAGTTATTCACAGTGTTATGCTTTCGTCCGAATTTCTACAGTTTATTGTATTGCTACTTTGAATGGCTTATATTCTTGTAAATATCTACGTGATGTATCTTCTTTTGCTACTATTGACTTGTCACCTGTTTAAGGAGCTTTGCTCAACTTTATAATTTAAGCAGCAGTGACGGACGCAGAGGAGGGGATAGAGAAGATATATCCCCCCCCCCCCGAAAAAAAAACGAAACAAGTAGGCTATAAATTGGAATTGGTACAACAAATTGCCTATTTCTCATGAATTGATATGAGAGCATAATGGACTCTAGAATAGCCTACAGAGCATACTTGTCCTTAGTCAACTTGTTCAGTTCGAATTTCTACAGTCAGCTGCTCTTAGATCCATTCTAACATTATCATCCCATTTTCATCTCGGATCTGGTAATTTTCATTTTTCTTCTGGTCTTCCCATTAAAATTATATAAATGCCCTTCTCCAATCCCATTCGAGTAACATATTCAGCTCGTATTAATCACCTACATTTAATTAATGTTACGGTATTAGGAGAGCGATACAGACTGTAAATTTTAAAGTATAGGCCACTTTATTTGTTGTAAAAAATCTAATTTTGTAACGCTCAATGCTCATATTTTAATAGATAGAGAACTATCTATCTACAAGTGACTTGATTAACATTTATAATCGCGCACAAACTTAACAGCTTACCAAAGCGAGCGAGTGCCCACTGAAATCTGCCGCCCCTGGGCCGGGGCCTATACGGCCTATTGACAAATCCAGGAGTGGTACCTCTTGTAATGTAATTGGACATGTTTCGCATTCGAACTAAACTACTACTAACATTACACTTTTGTAAACCAACTTTTTTTTTCAAGTTTTAGTTTTTTTCTATCTCCTCAAATCCCTCCCCGAAAGAAAGTTCTGCGTCCGCCACTGGTAAGCGGTGTG
This sequence comes from Ectobius pallidus, assembly GCA_964059195.1. NCBI lineage: Eukaryota > Metazoa > Arthropoda > Insecta > Blattodea > Ectobiidae > Ectobius > Ectobius pallidus. The sequence goes on along the minus strand of CAXKWD010000004.1, from coordinate 178,869,876 downwards.
ATGATTAGACCTGGGATTTTAGGGCAAATGCCTATTTTTTTTCCTTACGAAATAACATGAATTTTTTTTAATATGTGGATGTTTCATGATAAATCACTTACATTTATAGAGTTTTATAGTGCCCTGAAATGCCTATTTGGACCTTTAGAGCCTATTTTACTATTTTTAGTGCCTAAAATGCCTATTTTGTACATTTAAAATAAAATTCAACTTCTGTAATTTTTAAACCTTATAATGGACATCCCTCAATGAAAAGCAGAACAGCAGAGGTGGGGTTTTCACAGAAACTTGATTATTCTAAACAGCTAAAAGAATGCTGACTGACGGGGGAGGGGAAGGATTACTGTGTCAAGTCACCAGTGAAAGAACATCTGTTTAAGTGAATATAGTTCGTGATGCCTAATTTTGAAGTTCATTCAGTTTCTTGCAGTAAAAAAAGACCATGTTACAGTTTAAGTGTATATCGTAATATTTTAAATCTATTTTCTATCTATTTACATAGTTTTAAAGCATATTTTAAGTGCCTATTTTTCTTTTAAAAGCCTATTTACTTGTTTTAAAAGCCTATTTACTTGTTATAAAAGCCTATTTTAGGTGCCTAAAACTAATTTTTTTAGAGCCTAAAATCCCAGGTCTAGTGATGATAAAGCATCTTATCTTATCGCTTCATATTCTGTTATAGACTAAGTGCGCATTCAGTTGTCTTAGCCTCACGCAAAGACATACTTTTCAGCAGCCCTGAATTTGTGCTAACGTACAACTATCCTTGAAACATTTTCTGCGAAATGGTGTTTCAGATAAAAGTTTTAGCTCTTATTACAGGAAGTTACTGTACCAAATTACTTTATGCTGCAACTGCATTAAAGATTGGCAGACACGATGGTAATACTGTAACTTAAAGATAAAAGAAAATGCTGCGTGGCCGGCGTGTGAACTCTAAATACAATGTATACTATCGATAAATGAGTTTGAAAATATTGTAGGCTAGATAGTTGGGAGCTTTATTTGTTGACTAAGAGGAGTGTAAACTCTAGTTATAATTTCTGCAGAAGTGATGACGCGATGGTGACGTATAGTTTGCCATGATTCATGGGTTTCCGGGATGTCAAGTGAAGGCAGGGCCTGTGAGCAGGTGTGTCCCCCATGGGGTCATTTCACGACCGTACAAATTCCGTGAGTACCATGGTTATTTTATTGTAGGAAAAAGTATTTAGCAATAGCGGATGAAAGCAGGTGAAATCGGCGGCAGAGAATATGTTAGAAGGGCGGGCGGGCGTTACATTGTTACCGGAAACTGTTATCATTAGGCCTACAATTCAGTGACAGCATAAACAGCTGCATGCTTAACCTGTGAACCTATTATCTCGCAAAAAATAAAAATTTCCGAAAATATTCGCTTCTATTCTGTGTCCTTCGTCTTTTATTGTACCAAACGAATTATACTGTAAAACCTACAGATTCAGATCACACTAGAGCTGTCGTGCAAAATTAACATTTCGTGTTCCTCCTGTAGTGTGAGATTGTGAAAGTAGTGGGTGAAAGTGGGACGACGCGTCATTGTGTGTGACAGTCACAGCAGCGAGCAGACGTACGATGACGCGAAAGCGTCGTCGCAGGGTGAGTAACAACCCTATTGCTTTCCCTAAGTAAAATTCTGTAAGAAAAAATAGTAAGACTTTTTCGCGTCTCATCGTCGAAACATGCCTAATTCGAATAAAAATATAAATTTGATGTGTTTTTTGTGTTTGAACTTATGCTGTTCACACAAACTCTTTTTTTTCTGTGAAGATTATTTCTGATGACATCTAATTTGAGCATGAATACAGTGTTTTTATCTACCATGGTGTGCATCCTTCTTTGAGGGAGGGGACAATTGGCTAAATTGAAGGGTTCATGAAAATAATTGGTACAAATGACATTTCTAAAATTTGTGGTGTTTCAAAATTATCATATTCTGTAAAAAGAAAGTCACTTATGTTGAATCACCTTATTAATATTAATATTATTATTATTAGCACTTAGTAATAATAGACATAGTATCAGTGACAGGAGTATTAGCTAAATGAAAAGATAATACACACGAAATTAGGCAATTAGGCAATCCATTGACTAATTGAATCATGATCATGTCATGCTGAATAGAAAGTCTAATTATTACATAGTAAATTCAGCAGTACTGTGTAAAAACATCTTACCTTTCATAATCATTGACAATCCATCACAGAATTCTAGGTTTTTAGTCATCTTATACAAGGCACTGGGAAGGCTGCAGACGATAATTGCACTACCATAGACTATTTCACTGCTTTCACAAAGAGTTCAAATTTTAGTTAAAATAAAATAATTTAACTGTGCTACTTTTTTCCTGGTTCTTCTCACAACTGAGACCATTTATACCATATGGGTGATTCTTCAAATACGGGAAAATTTGGAGAGTGTAAAATCCAAATTTTTTACTTTATTAAGAAAATCACAAAAATACTTCAGGGGTTACTTGATTATAATATGACACCAGCAGAGCTTAAATGTTTATATTTTTATTTATTTTAATTTCTTTATTTTTTTAAAGCCATGTGGATGGCAGAAGGCCACATTAATGACTAACGTTGGCAACAATCTGCTTTTCTTTATGTGATTTCATATTTTTCTCAGCATACTTCAGTTGATTTTGCATCAAATTTGCAAATTTGTGTGCATACTCCGGAATTAATGTAATTTTAACGAGACTGTGTTTTTATGGTTTTGGGGGAGGGGGGAATCAAGCAGAAATTCATTTAATCAGTTTTAAGATCTTAAGTACAGGTCACAGACACCGCGAACACAATAAGTTAGTATCCTACATTTATCATCTACATGACTTGAGAGTCATCCACATACCCCTTCATGAGACATGTGGATGACACAAAAATCAGGCATGTGGATGACAAAAAAGGAGTTTAAGTGGTCTCAGCAAGCCATTTCTAAACCTCTGTAGGCTCAACTTCAGTCAGGTACTTTGAATTGGAAGGTTTATCATAGTGCATAATCAAAATTAATTAATATTCACTTTCTGCCTACATTCTAGAAGCCATGTTAATGACGGGGAATAAAAACGTTTTCCTTGAAAATGATACAAAGTCCTTTGTTAATCCCAAACTGTTTGTAAGCAAGCAAAATTCAACCTTACAATTCAACCACAAGCTGCCCTGTTGGCTTTCTTACACTGTTGCCAGTTTTACAAATTTCTCATTTCTGCAGAAAAAATTCCATTCTTTTCAGCCATGTGGATGACCAAAAACCCTTGGGACATTCTTTATGTTCATTAGGTGGGGTGACAATTTTATTTCATTTTATTTTTTAGGGGTTAATATTCTTCACCCATTCATACTCATTGACAGGAAAAAAGTTGAAAAGTAAAGAACATTTTGTTTTGTGGAAAAATGCATTAGAATATACAAAACCTAGGTTTGGGACAGGGCATGTGGATGACATTTCATTGAATTAAATTCCATTTTGGAATATCAGAATTTAAAGTTAGTGACATTTCAAACTGATAGTTGTAGTATGGAAGTAGTAGAAACAAACTTTTATTTTAATTTTTTTTAAAGTTGAATTTGAAGGGAAATATCACTCCGGAACGCAAATTTTCCCGTATTTGAAGAATCACCCATATAAAAATCAAATTGTCAGATTTTGTCACTTGCACCCTTTATTTTCAGAACCCTTCAATTTCTCCTGCGTCATCAACTTTCAGACTCTGAAAAATCAGATAAACTCATATAACAAAGTGCCAGTATGGTTTTGTTTAATCAGTGATAACTGCAATTATGATATACAAAAAATAAGTTATTTTTTAAATCATTTTCCGAGTTAAGCTCCAGATCGATTAATTAAGCAGGGCTTACGGAAGAACAAAGGTCTACAGTATTTTTCAAATGAGAAGCTTTTTCCTTCACCACCAATCACGTGTACGAGCTTACGAAGGACCGCTAGCAGGAAGAGTCTTCCCTCCGTCTCGCCGTCTCTGATTGGACCGCGTATCTAAGCAAGGAGATGTACAAACTGTTTGTCATCTGCAAAGCACTGTAGTTTGATAAGTATATGTAAAGAAATATGTGGGTAGTGTTATTTGTCATAGCTAACTATATTGCAACTTCCAAAGCTGTATATAAACACTGTAAAACAATATGTTGCCATGAGAACTGATTTGCATTTGATAAAATCTGATCTATTACCATAAAATAGGCGCTAAATTGGGCATTACTCTGGTACCAGGCAACCAATTTGGTCCGATATTAATAGGCTGCTTCCCATGGACATTGTAAATGCGTATACCAAGTTTCATAAAAATCTGATAAAGCATATTTGAGTTATCGCGCGTACAGACAGATGGTCAGAAATTTTCCCATCCCCCACACAATCTCATAAAATACCATTCTGGCACTTAATAACAATTCCTCATTACACAGATAAAATCATGTTGGTCTGTGGTTACAGTGATGCGACTTAGGCCTACAGATGACTGGCAATAGTTACTAATTATGATGATTTACATAGGCTATGGCAAAAGAGGAGATATTTTTCCACGGTAGGGAAAAAATATTGCTGTCATCTGCCAGGGAACAATTTCTCCAGCTAGGAAATTCCCTGCCCCTCATTAAATTGCACACTGCATATGAAACAGCCAAGTAGTAATGACTTGGTGAACTTATGAGTATGATGTATTAATTAGAGGGTGTCATACTTTTTTAGTAAAAGTTAAGACAGAGAGCATTTCTAGTTATTAAACACTTGAATATGCATAAGATGTAGGCCTAAATGCAGATATTATTAAAAAGTGTCACGAATGTAATGCAGGGACAACACTTAGCACAGTAGAGTCTTTCTATTCCGAATCCCGCTATTCAGAAAATCCGCCCATTCTGAACAGAGTTTACAAAAAATACCGATTGTTTTAACTTAAAAACAGGTGAAATTAAAAAGACGTTTGTGAAAAAACGTACATTTATTGTTATACAAATAAGTTAAATAGAGACATACATAGAGCCTAAGCTTGATGAAAACGCCTGAAACCAAATTGGAATGAAAGCTGGTTACTTACAGCACATGTCGGCTCCATTTATACAATTCCCCGCACTTAATTTACACCTTAACAAGTCACTACTTTTATACTATTCATGAAATCCGCCTATTCCGAATTCCCTCTAAATGGAATGGTGTTCAGTCCAAATTAGTTCGGAATAGTTGGACTCTACTGTACTTCTTATTGTCAGATGCAATAGTATACAATTTTCGTAGGTAATACTGGTACAGTATTTGAAGTTATTGAGGAAACAAATAACGAAATCTCTCATAGCCTTCGTAATGAGTATATTATGTAAACGTTAGTTTTAAATACAAATTATGTTACAAGGAGCATAGTTAACACATTGTTTTCCAAATTGGTGGCATTAATTCAGTGTCTAATTCTTGTTGAAAACTGACCAGTTAATTGGTAACATTTAAATTGTGTCCCATGTTTATTATAAGGGCCACCAAAGGGCAAGAAAGTCTGAAATTATATAAGAGCCATATTCTCAATAAGTTTGATCACCAGTAAGATCGTTCTGGTATGAAATAAGTAATAAGTAGACTGGAAACAGGACACTAACATGTGACGGCATGTCTTTCATTTAGAATCGCCCAGCGAGCAGGACTTTTGTGCGAGCAGCCAGTGGGAGGCAGACATCCCAGAGTCTTCGACTCACAGACGCCAGCAAGGTATGACAATTTGAAGGAATGGAAACCAATAAAAACATGAAACACATGTTGTGCGAACTAGTCATGCAGGTGGTCTTACTATCTATGTTACCAACAGTTGGCACTCGACTCTTGTTAAATCTATTAGTGATACTCACTCAATCTTAAAAGTAGCCATCTCCAAGGGGAATATGACTTTCCATATTATTGGATTCTACAACCCAAATGTGTGTAATACTAACCCATTTCTGAATTCACTCCAACCCTTATTAGTCAATAATGTAAGCAAAAACACTATACTGGTTGGAGATTCAAACATTAACTTATTAGAACACAGCCAGGCAAAATTGCATTACAGTGCCATATTAAATAGCTATAACTTTGACTTATGCAATAAAGTACTTCCTACTAGAATTTCCCCGACAACAGCAACACTTATAGATCATGCTTTCATAAACTCGGGTAACTATAAATATAATCTTTTTAACATTATAAATGATCTTAGTGATCATAATTTATTAGTCTTAGAACTTTACTCACCAGCTAAACTTCCCCCACGACAAAATAGCCTGGAAATACAATTGCAAAAGAAAATAGACTTCAACAAGTTAAATAATTTCTTCCTAGAATCCTTAAAGCCAAGCCTGCCGAATGACATAAATGAGGCCTACAGTACTATAAATAATTATGTAAGACAAGGACTAAAAACTGCTAGTACAGACTGTAAAAAATACATCCCTAAAACTGGCCGACAAATGAATCCATGGATAACTCAAGAATTTCTATACTTAACTCAAAGAAAAAGTAAACTCTATGCCAAAACTAAAGTTCAACATCCTTCCCTTGAGATCTTAGATGAATATAAATCCTGTAGCAACCAAGTGATAAACATGAAAAGAAAATTAAAGAAAGAGTATTATGGTAAGAAAATCAAGCAAGGAAACAAAAATAAACAACTATGGTCAACTGTAAATGAAATCTTTACATCCTCAAAAACAAACGTAGCTCCAATACTAGAACTAGATTTCAATGAACATAAACATACACTTAGCAAAGACATTTGTAACATACTTAATACATACTACGTTAATATAGCTGATGACTTAATTAAAGACCTCCCTCCACCGAGTGACATCTCACTTAATAATGGCCCTGCAAACTCACTCTTTTTCAAGCCAACTAACTCCCAAGAGCTCACCCATATTATTCACTCTTTGAAAAACAAAAGTAACAAAAATAACAATGAAGCAATCAACAATATCATACTAAAAAACTGTAAACTACATTTAATTCCTCTACTAGTTGACCTCATTAACATCTCTATTCAAACTGGAACAGTACCAGATATGTGTACTCTGGCCAGAGTTATACCTATATATAAAGCCGGTGATAAAGCTTCTCCTGGTAACTATAGACCTATAAGCATTGTGTCACCAGTAGCTAAAGTTCTTGAAACAGTCATAAAAAAGAGGCTCCTTGAGTACCTAATGAACAATAATTACTTTTTTAAATTCCAATACGGCTTCCTCCCCAGACACAGTACTGAATCTGTAGCCTTTGATGTAGTCAACATCTTACAAAAATCTCTGGATAGCAACAATCTTGCAGGTGGTCTATTCATTGACTTAACAAAAGCCTTCGATATGGTGAATCATAAGCTACTCCTAAATAAGTTACACCTTGCAGGTATTAGAGGCCTAGCACTTAAATGGTTTCAATCTTATTTAATAAGAAAACAATATGTTAATGTAAATAATGAAACAAGTATAGGGCAATTCTCTGAGTGACGCACGGGACATTTGCAGGATTCAAATGACCTTAATTTTATTAGGATGTAAGGTAACTGCTGCCAGTCAGCTTTGATATCTTACTGATCAGTTGCTGTGTAATGTGTACCAGAAAGAAAAATCTAGCTTTATAATAACATACAGAAAAAAAAAGAAAAACTCTGTGTGATGCACGGGACTCAGAAAAACTACTCTCAGTCACATTGCTTGCTTTGATCCACATATTCTGTGAATTGAGGAGGGTCAGGGAAATTATTTTCATGGCTTGACTTCTTATGGTAAATGTTCTTCTTATTACTGTAATTGGTTATGTTCAATTCATTATGTTGAATTTTTAATTAATCATTTTGTTTTGTGATGCACGGGACATTTGAAATGTGATGCACGGGACACTTTTTTCCTTCAAGTTCCCAGCCCATATTTTAATTACAAAACATATTCCCTGCATTATTGTTTGTTTGGTTTAGTGGATACGGTTATTTCTACAAACGTTTTCTGCAATAAGGTTACACTTAAACTTGAGTAAGAACTCTCTTAATATTCATTAATACATGTGTTAACTTTGTCTAATAATAGCTAACTATAACTGGTAAATTACCATGCCATGTGTCATTACATGGCATTTATTTGTATACAAATGTGACAGTCCCATGCCAGTTCAATTTGTCTCATCCTGATACCAGTTTCATAATACTCTGTTCATAGAAGTCCGTTAGGTTGGAATATAGCCATCTGCAGATTGTTTTTACTTCTGCACCTGACGCAAAGAGTTTGCTGGCCAGGAATTTCTTCATGGGACCAAACAAATGAAAGTCCAACGGTGCCAGGTCTGGACTGTATGGAGCCCCTCCCAAACAAATTTGTTGGTTTCGTCATGAACAGCTGCAGCAACATGTTGCACCATCGGACTTTCATTTGTTTGGTCCCATGAAGAAATTTCTGGTCGGTAAACGTTTTGTGTCAGTTGCAGAAGTGAAAACAGTTCTCCTCAGATGGCTATACTCCAACCGAATTGACATCTATCAACAGGGCATTTTGAAAATGGTATTATGATGGGAGAAATATGTTGAGAAACTTGGCGACTATATAGAAAAATAGACAAAAGATGTCCCTTCATGTGTGCATTTGTTTTTAAATTATACCTATTAAACTTTTTGTAAAAAAAAAAAAAAAAACACATTACTTTTCCTCCACCCTCATAATTTTAGGTCTCTGTAATGGTTCAGGATTGGAAAATTAACGTTTCTAAGTAGCCTGTTAAAACTGAGAGATTCCTACGTTCACCTAATCAGATTAGGAAAGTAATGAAAACCAATACACTAGTAAATTCAAGAGGACAGTACAGATTTCAAGATCTTATATTCTGACGTGTGATGCACGGGACAAACAAACAAACTACGTTTGTGTTGTGCAGAGGAAACAGATCTACATTTGATTGAACTGAAAATTAGTGGTAGCTAATAATATAAGTCAAATAGAGTTTTCAAGCCAATACCTGCTTTTGTTTTTTCAGAATATTAAAAAATCCATGTTTTCTGTGATGCACGGGACACTAGTGCAAAGCTGCAGGAATGGGAGTATTAAAATGTTTAGTGTGTAATTGTTGACATGTTTTTGTTTATGATAATACTTAGTTTTCTTGAGGTTTCATCATATGTAATTGTTAAAAAGATACTGTGAATAGTTATTTTATTACAAGTGTTTAAATATTGAGTATAAATTGATACTTTTCCCTCCTCTTGTTATTTAAAACTTTAGAATTTTATTACTAGTGTATAATAGTAAAATATCGATTATGTTTTTGTTTTTACAATAATTTAATGTGTCTTCTTCCCACTCATAATAAAAGAAATACATTTGTTGCAATTTCAAAATTTGCTCCCATGGTTTCACTTTCCAGAGAATTGCCCTATAACCCTTGACATAAAGCATGGTGTACCACAGGGTACAGTTCTTGGCCCAACTCTTTTTCTTATCTTTATCAATGATATAAGTAAGCTCAACCTTATTGGTAAAATTTTCCTTTTCGCCGATGACATACTTCTATTATACGAAGGAAAGCATGAACACAATATATCTAATGATATCCAGACTGATCTAAATACCCTACAAAACTGGTTTACGAATAATAATTTAATATTAAACCCCAAAAAACAAAATACATGTTATTCCATAAAGCTTCATATATTCCAGGAAATAACTTACAAATTAAAATAACTGACTATGTAATAGAAAAAGTCAATAGCCTCACTTACCTTGGCCTTACTTTTGATTCCTGCCTAAATTGGACTAACCACATTAATTCACTCATAAAAAGAATAAATACAGTGATACGAGTTCTCTTCAGGCTTCGTGACATTGACCTAGACACAAGCCAACTCAAAAGTATATACTTCTCCTTAATCCACTCTAATCTCTTATACTTGAATGCAGTCTGGTGCGATAATAAAAAAGAGCCACTAAATTGTCTGGAAATCCTGCAAAAACGAGCTCTAAAAATTATATTTGGTTATGATGTCCTAAAACCTTCTATTGAATTATATAGAGAAACTAATGTCCTTCCTGTCTCAGTCATGCACCTCTACTGTGAAGCACTGTTAATTTATAAAATTTCCAACAATTTACTGTACACCAACACAATTATTAACCCTGTAAATACAATACACACCCATAACACCAGGTCTGCTGATCATATATCCATAAACTCAGTATCTTCAACAAAGTATGGACTGAATGGGACCCTGTACAGAGCGATAAAAAACTACAATCACCTGCCTGTCGAGCTAAAAGCGATCAGAAAACTAAGTTTTTTCAAAGAGAAACTACGTCTGCACTTCACTGACTACTACTTCAAGTCTCTTGACCATTCTAACTAACATCCAGCTCTTATGAAACCTTATTTGTTACTTGTTTGTTACTTGCCTAGATATAAGCCCACTTTATGTTTTTTTTTTATAATTCAACTCTATGTTCTTAATCATCCATAACCTTGTTATATACCTAGATTTAAGTATCAAAATATGTTCATAATCTTCATCACAATCAGTCATCATCACCCATTACCACACATTGTATCATATTATTTATATATCCTGATGCCGTCCATCTCATGTTGTTATTTTGTAAGGACTGCCCCTCTCTTGAGCTGTTAGCTCATTGGGGCATACCAGATAAATAAATAAATAAATAAATGAAAGTAGGACACCCTGTAAAAGAGAGTGTTTATTAAAATAAAAGAATTATAATCCACACTCTATGCAAATATTGAATATTTAGATCTTTGTGTAATACAGTGAAAATGAATTCATGAGGTTTGTTTTAAATCCTTAAATCCTAGTCATGCAGTTATTGTGGCTATGTCATTTTTTACAAATTCGTCTCTAAATTTATAAAGAACAAAATACAGGAAGGCATCTGGAAAAATCCTGTGTCTGTCTTAAAATTCCTCTTTTGTGAACTTTTTACTTTAATGGACAAAAGTCACTTTTGAAATACGCACAGCTTGGAAACAAGCTACATCACATTAGAATTGACTTTGAATGGCTTTTCAATTTGATATTAATGTACAGTGTGAATCAAAGATGAAGCCACCTGATTTCTACTGTCAAGAGTATGCAGCTTTTACCGGTCGCCGTGACAATTGTTAGCCTTGAAATTCAATTTACAATTTGTAGGAGTAGCATACAGATATAATTTTGATATTAACTTACACAGTTCATCAGCATGGATTAAATTAAAAATTTTAAACCATTAACTTTTCGCCCAACAAATAGTGAGTCAGTGTTGAAAATTGACTATTCCACGCATGTTTGATATCGACCAATAACATTTAGCAATTCCTCGGATATAGATTAATCATGATTGTTTATCTTATAAAATGCTTGCTCTTAATATGAGGATGCTATTTTATCAGGTAAAATTGTCTGCTCAATACTGGGCACGTAAGCATCAGTGTGCAGTCATTGCTGCCATTAAGCAACATGAAAACATTATTGTATACAACATAACTTGTTTGGAAATTGAAATAATAGAAATGTACATTGATTAAAAACACAATTTTGATTCGGTGCAAGCCAGTTTGTGTGCTTTTATTCTGTTCTGCTGTTAGCTTACCTATGTCCTGAAGAAAATTCTGTTTCCTAATTTACACCGTCCAGGCTGACATATGAACTAACAAATGAACCATACTTCATAGAGCAGTTAAGACTGCAACTACTTCTCCCATCCACCACTGCCTATGAGAAGCTACTAGCAGAGCTCCAAGCAAAGAAAAGGGATATATGGATAGACTTTTATGCAACAGAGGCGATGATGACATCAGAGTGGAAGGAAGCCAACTATGACCTGAGACACGTCGTTACGTGAATTGCAGTCCACGGATTTCACCATCGTGTATGCAAAAGGAAGGAGTTTCATACACCAAACGAAACCTTATGTTCATGTGATTTGTGTAACATGCCATGTGACCACTACCATGTGACAATATGCAAGAGCAGGGGAAAATCCCTCGTACAATTCTGCAGTGAAATGTGAATACATCGGAACGATTAATGCACAATGTGCGCTTTCCTTTATTATTATATGCACTGTGATCAGTGGTAACTCAAATCAATTCATGGATGGTTGATTCATAGTATGCCGTGACCTTGCAGCTGTTAGTTTTGTTTTTATACCAACAAAGCTCAGAAATAATTATTATTTGTATAATCCGTTACATTTTTATTCATGGAATAGTCTTAATAAATGTAACTTGAGTTGAGTTTCATCAGATAAATTCGCTCCTGCTGTGCAATCGCGAATCTATCAATAAACTCATCAACTCTCATGGGATTACCTATGATAATAACATAGAATAGGGAACATTGCTGTATTTTTTGATATGATTGATATGAAAAGACTCGTCCACCTGACCACAAACCACAATAGACCAAAGTTCAATGGATGCAACGTCACTACGCCCTATAGTATTAAAATATTAATTTGGATTTATGCACATATACAAACCTATATAATGTCCTCCTATATGAATTTATAGAATCTTATAAAGTATTCAATATCTTGTTAGGTTTGAAGTTTCACTATGGTCATAAAATATTTGTTTGGATATAAAATTATGTAGTCATATAAAATACACTTATTTTTAGATAGCAATATGCTATATGTATCTAATTAAAACTTAACCATTAACTTTTAAATTAACTTATAGTGCACAGCATCAGTGTATATATGTTTTTAATGGTTAAGTTTTAATTAAACTTCAAGGCGACGCTACATGAATGTCTACAAAATGGTGGTCGTCATTTATCGGACACAATTTTCAATTCAAACAAAAACTAATGGAAGAACTGTAAATGGCAATTATTGCTCTAACAAATGTGAGCATTGAACTTTGCATTACTTTGATGTTTATTATTTTTATATGCATTTCAAAATCATCAGGTTATTCTGCCGGTCCCTGTAGAAGTGGTTTTTTTTCTAATTCACAGGTATAATATACATAAGCTGTTATATCACAAGGCTTATTAAAATTGTGAATAATATATATATATATAGGTATATAAATCCTGAAGATTACATAGTAAGTCTCTGTCTTCCTTTGAATAATCATTGTTCGTCGCACTATACACTTTTTTATAAACACTTTGTTTTTATAATAAAACATAATAAAATTATATGAATGTATTAATATTTATAAATGGGTTTCTTTCTTGAGAGTTTAATTGTTCGTGACCCATTACTTCAAAATATTGTCCATATAATAGAAACACACACATATGCTATAATACATAATTACATACAATACAAATCATAAAAAAATTATTGTATCATAAAAATAAGATAAAGTACTTTTGTTTCAGATAGTAGTCCGTTTTATAACGTATATCATGTAATCAAAACATACTAAAAAAAATTACATTTATATGTATTAATGAATTATATATTTATTATCATATTAGCATGAATCCGTGAGAGGCAATGGCAAATCTCCGCGGTATCACCCTTGCCTGAATCTCCTCGGACGAGTCGTGGTCATCACCCCATGGCTTCATCCCAGGTCTGAACCTGCCTTCGGGCAGAACACTCATCATCATCATAATGATGCACATATGCGGTAATCAATGCGCTAAGTTAGGTTTCTGGTACAGGGTACTGGAAATTTGACTTTCCACCATGTTAGCATAAAGAGGAAATGGATAACAAAATTTGATATGATACACATAACTTCTTGTACCCAATTAAAAGTTTTTGCTCTTAGTAATAAATAATATTACCTTATAATATAATGTATTATGCATATTATGGAATTCACTTAGGAACTTTAAACAAAAGTGTGTATTCAGTTGTTTCAACCTGATGCAAAGCATTATTGTTCACCAGGCAAGACCGAGTTTCCAAAAAGAGTGGGTAGCTGATAACTACCCTTCACAGAAATGTTACGAAAAAATGTTTCAAATAAAAGTTTTGCTCTTAGTATAACTACCTCGTGCACAAAATTTAAACAGAATCGTTACAGCCATTTTCGAGAAAATTGCGAAAAATGAGATTTTTTTTTATGTAAAGTGGTATTAAAATTAAGACTATTATATAACAAACATGAACATGTGGTTGTTTCATTTGCAGCATGAAGCCAGTGATCCACATGCGGAACTTCTCCAGGATGGTGAACCTGAACGTGGTGTTGCGAGTTGGGCAAATTCATTTGAAAAACTTCTAGGGGATCCTGCAGGATTGCACACCTTTGCTGTGAGTGTTAGAAGTCCCATTATTATTATTATTATTATTATTATTATTATTATTATTATTATTATTATTGTTATTGTTGTTGTTGTTGTTAAGACCCTACTTAGGTTCAAATTAAGGTGTAATAAATTATTATTTTAGACAATATACTTGTTTCTCGCAATAAAAAGTTTTCAAACACATTTGGGAACCATCTTCAGCTTTTGACTCTTCTTGTTATGAGGGTTGGGAAAATCAGACTTAAGGTGATTTAAATAAGAGTTTCAGCCTGATTTTTTTCATCAATAATTAAAATTTAATTTATACATTTGGCTGTAAACACAGATTCAAATTTTGTTGAACAAAATGAATGATTAAGATGGCTGCTGTGCAGAGTTCAATTTGGGTGTGTTAGGATCAATAATAATTAATCAGTTACTTACTTAATGGCAATAGACATTAGGCTATAGTGCATCTCCTTGCTTCAAGCAGCTTCTAATGGCAAACCTATCTAAATAAAAATCAGTTATATTGTTAAAAATAACTGTATTATGAAATCATTTTGATTTGTTTAAAAATTCATCCTTTTGTTAATGCTGCTTACATATCAAATAATTTCAAATAAGCTTGGCTTAGTTACAAAAAAGTCCACTTATAATCCTTTATCATTTTATTCATGTAAGCCTCGGATAAAATAAGGATATGTGTATGGATTCCAACCTTAAATTTATTTATTATTTACTGAATCTATGAATAAAACAAGGGCAGTTGTAGGTTAAATAGAAATTTATTGTAAAAGTATACTTTGTTTCTTTTGTACTGAAAAATTAAAAAAAAAAAAGTTGGATAACCCACTTATAATTCACAACCTTTCTATTTATTGTATTTAAATGAAACATGTGACATTCAAAAGGGAAACATGGATAATGGTTTCTCTGCTTCCAACTGGGTGAGTAGGAGGATTGATTCCAAGCTTTTGGTGTCATGCACCACGGCCATCTTTGGAAGCAATGAATAGGGACGTGGAGCAGACAGATGGAGATCAGCCCTTACTTTGCTATTGGCCCCCACTGAGAGGCAGGACCCTGGCCCATCCAAAAAATGTTTAACCACCCATTGCCCCACACAAAAACTGTTGATCTATCCTTTGGCCCACTCAAAAAATGTTGATCCACCCTTTGGCCCACTCAAAAAATGTTTACCCACCCTTTGGCCCACGAAAATGTTAATCCACCCTTTGGATCACTGGAAATTGCTGACCAACCCATTGGCCCACCCAAAAAATGTTAGCCCACCATTAGGCCTACATTTAATTTATATAAAATTGACAATAAAAGTTTAGAGAATAAAATTAAGATAAAAACTGAAAATGAACTTGATTGAAGTGATTTATTGTTTGTAAAACACGTGTGAACTTCGTACTTTTCAAAAGTTACCGCTGGCGCTAGCATCCATTCCAGTAACTCTTCACATTTAAAAATTTGAAGGGGAAAGAAATTTAATCCAAGCAATCCCAGAGGCCAGAGCTGTTGTAATAATTTTTTATTTCCTTATGTGACCAAGTACCAATGCAAAATGTTTAACATATATGTTAGGATGACATAAATATAATTTAATTACTTATCAGCTCATCGAGTTCGAAAAGTGTACCCTCTAAGGGTGAAGTATCAGACAAGTCCAACTCTAAGCATTGATATTGTCACAAAGCCCAGAAAAGCATTGATATTATCACAAAGCCCAGAAAAGACTCGCCTAGAAACTGACAGAAAAAAGGATTCGCCCAGAAACTGCCAGAATGACGGGGTCTAGAAACATCGCGGCCTTCTAGTGGACGGGCGACAGACGAGCGCTAATGGGCGTGACAGCGGAACAGCTATTGGGCCACGCTTCGGGGGGAAGGCCTGTAGGGAGGAGCTCGTGCTAAGGGGTGTGTCTGCACGCCGCAGCGCGCATTCCAGACTCCACGAGGGCAGAACTTTCGAGACATTGGCTCCAGAGTATTCGTCGGGACTATATAAGGAGGCGAGCAGGGCGACACGGGCAGTTCAGTTCAGTTCGTGAGTAGCAACGGCCAGTCAGAGGGAGTCAGTCCGCGAGGAGTGATGAGCCAGTCAATGGGAGAACAGTCAGTCCGTAACAGTCAGTAAGAGCAGGAGGGAGTCAGCGTCAGAGTGTGAACTGGACGGAGAGCACTGATCAGCGTGACCTCAAGTAAGTGTGACTTGAGGAGCTGAGGACCTGGACGGAGTGAACCGATCAGCGCAGCTGAGGACTTGGGAAGCTGAGGAGCCAGTGACCGGAGGGACTAGTCAACAGGGGGACCCGCGAATGGAAGACCTAGTCAACGGGAACTAGTGACCGGAGAGAAGGGTGAACGGAGGAGCTAGTGAACGAAGAATTGGTGAGCTGATCTGGACGGGACTGGGACAGTGCTGTGACGTGGAAGTGAGCACCGGACAGAAGAGTGATTTGGGGAACATTCAGGAGTTTTCTGACTGTATAGATCACTGTTATAGGAAATAAAGAATCCTCCATCCTTCAATTAGAAACTCGGTGTTCTGATTTTGAACCCCGACGAGCCCTTGTTACAATATCTTTGGACTGCATACAAATAATGATGCCTTTACTTGTTCCATAATTTCCACATTGACCGATTGTTCCCCAGAATGGCTTTCTTACATAAATACATCTCCACAAGATCTCTTTACCACTTCACTATCTTCTGAAGGCATGCTAAACTGTCACTGAACTCTATGTGCCACGCTAACTGTAAAACACAGCAATTAGTTCCTGTGGGAGACCTATGAGGTGTAAAAACTTGAACCAGAAATGGAATTTTCATTTATCAGTGCACAAAATTATTTAAAAAAATATAAATTTAAACTGTATTGTAATGACTATTCCACTCATATGCCGCGTGTTTGATATTGACCAATAACGTTTAGCAAATCCTCGGATATAGACCAATCACGGCCGTTTATCTTACAATATTCTTGTAGGAATCGCGAGGATAGCATTTTATCGGGTAAAACATGCTGTTCGTTACTGAACTGTAACAGTATCGGTATGCAGTGATACTAAATTACGTCATCCATTGTCGGCGCTAAATTGAAAACAGAAATGGCAGCCTCAAGTTTGGTAATGCATCTGTTGACGAAATTGACATTATTATAAAGGAAGCTAGGCCACAAAATACCGAAAGAAATAGACAATGCACATGGATCCAGTTCCAATAGTTTTGTGAGGAACGTAAGTACAAATTGACTAAAGATCCTGAAATGCAACAGATTGCTCATATATTAAAATTACGTTCTTGAATTAAAATGTGTCTTTATTTCGTATCTTGATTTTTAGGTTAACTACGGCATTTTATCAATATACGTTGGTAGTGGTTCACTACGGTATTTTGTCAATAGACGTTGGTAGCATTGATTAGTAATCCATTATGGAGACTGTTCATTTATTTAGTATGCCGTGATCTGACAACTGACAGTATTAATGATTTCATTTTAAACTAACAAGAAGAAAGTAATTATTATTCATGTAATCTATTACATTTTATTCGTGAAATAGTCTTAATAAATCCAACTCGAGGTTACGAGTTTCATAAGATAAATTCGTAACCTCTCGTGGGATTACCTATGATAAATAGCTGTTTTGAGCATTTTCAAAGATGTAAAATTAAGTCATGGCTAAATTTCTTTTTCTATTTCTTGTAAAGGGAAATTTTTAAGTTTTTCAGTCTTTCAGTCTTCAAGTGAATTAACTCAGACACTATTGAATAGGACTTCTTGAAGATGTTCTAGTGAACTTTTCTACCAGATTTTTTCTTCTCAAATTTACATTACTTCAGAAAATGTGAGTTTATAAAGATGGATATATACTACCCGTGCGCCACTTCTTGGGCGTTGGTTTTACGGGGAAGTGAGGGTCGGGGGGAACAAAACATAGCTAGTCCGCCAGTCTTTCAGCAGTGTTGTCAACCAAAGAAATAACATTTCAGCAGAATCGCGCGTATGGTATTTTATGTAGTGACTTTAATATACAACGATTTTAATGCAGTCCAATAATATAACATGGTGACGGTATTGCGTAACAATTAATTAAACGTCATAAACGTTTGGTTATCAAATAAGAATATTATACATAATATAGGCTCAATAGTTTTACACTGGATGACTAATTTTAAGCATAAAGAAGAGTCATAGCAGAACATGATTCACCATTTCGTGTTGTAAAACGTAAGAGAGGTAAGGCATCTAAAAGTGGAGAAAATTATAGGCCTAATTTTAAACGTATATAATACGTTTTGTGAAAAGTTCGCTCAACTTTCAGTCCATGAAATTGACATCAGAGTTCACGGGATCGTCCGAAATTAGCACATACGGAATTCTTAAACAGATGAGGAAAGTGTTGTATGTACAATGAAGTGTTTGTGAAATCAGCAATTCGAAAGATTGTATTTCTCCCCATAACTCCATGCGTCAGAAAAGATAATGTCAAGAAATAAATAAATAAATAAGAATCCTGAAACAGATTGAAAGCTTAGTATTGAAGCCACTAGATGTCAGGGTGTATAGCGTACTTCGTGTTGCAATGTTGTCAGCTTTACCTACGAAGTTGAACGAAACCTACCAAATGAGGACTAGGGAGCCGAGCACCCAAGAAATCGCGCGCGGCTAGTACGGTATATATTTAATTAAAATTAAGATGAAAAAGATGAATATAATTTTTAAAAGAACACCTGCGATACAATATTGATATTTCTTGTGAAGGTTTTAAATTTTTATTTAAAACCAATTTCAAATCAATATGATATACCAATGGAGATTTTCATACTTACAGCACTTGGAATATAGAGGCTTTGAACATACCTTCTCATCGAATAAGTAAATTTAATAATCATTTATGGTGCTTGGTCTTAAACTGTATAATCGCCTGCCTGCTAGGATTAAACAGATAAATAATTCAGAGGTTTTAGGAAACATGTTAAGATTATTTTAAGTGATATAACAGTGATGACTTTTTTAGCAATGGGTAGGGCCCTGATTTATTGGTGAAATAAAATGGCTGATTTCGGTGTTAACTTCCTTCTATTTCGGTAGGTATTTCGTGAAATAAATTACTTTATACTACATTGGGAACATTGCACTATGATAAACTTTGCTTCTTTATTTACATGAACTAACACCCCCCCCCCCCCCATTTCTATATTCTTCTGCCCTTGTATGAACTGAAGTAACTTTCGATTTGGGCATGATTAGAGTTAATGTTCAAATATAATGATGAGAAATATTATCGTAATTTCTACTAAACACCATCAGATAGCCATTTGCAAACAGAAGTGCCAACCATACCACTGTGGATAAAAGACGAAATTTGTTGAATACAAGTAACAAACATTCTACACTCTTCTGCTGTAATCGTCCATAGGCATCGCTAACTTGGCAAAGAGATAGCATTAAAGGAGTGTACTCAACAGTACAAACCAGGTCACAGACAATCTTTGCGTAAATTCTGCAATGTTTGTAATCGATCACAAATATCAATGTATTGGTAAATCTTCGACAGCCACAGAAACAGCAGAAAAAAAGCATGCTGCTAAGAAATAAAAAATACAGTACACCAAAACACAATATTGTGATTTTAAGGCACATTTTCGTGCTCATTTCTCACTTTACGGACAGAAGGGGCATATTTCGCGCTTATAGACACATTTCGCGGAATCGAGTAAATTTCGCGATATTTCGTGGATTCAATTTGGTTCATATTGCTATTTTAAGCATATAAAACCTAAACATAGCTAAGGGAGGTTGTTTTATAAAATTTCGCGCTTATCGTTGTTACAAAAAAATACGGCCCCTAGCAATGGGTAATTATGTATGATCTTATTTTGTGTAATATAGAACTGTTTCGTTTTGCATCATTTCTATAGTTTTCTTAATGTGGTTTATGATTGGGTGGCCCTGATCCGAGGAGTTATTTTGTTAATTCCTATTGTATGCAACGTAAATATGATAATGCATTAAAATATTTCATAATGTTACAGGAATTTCTGAAGAAGGAGTTCAGTCACGAGAACATTTACTTCTGGGTGGCATGCGAGAAGTTCAGACTGCTAGGCAGTGCTGCAGAGAGAGCGACAGCTGCAAGAGATATCTTTGAGCGCCACCTATGTTTGGGTGCATTGGAACCGGTGAATGTGGACTCGCACGCTCGACAAGCCACACAAGAGGGTCTCGCAGATGCAGCTCCTACGCTCTTTCTTCAAGCGCAGAAACAAATATTCAACTTGATGAAGTTTGACAGTTACCCGAGATTCTTGAAATCAGAACTTTACAAGGATTGCCTTGTGAGAGAGTTGTCCGGGCGGGAGTTGCCGTTCCCAGGCGGCGATGATCTGGACACCGGCCTGCAGCTGCACAATAAAGTACGTACTCATTAATTTGTGTGATATTTTAACATAATTTGAATTTAATATTTTGTTGTCATTCGATTTTTACAACAAATATTCAACAGACGTATGTTATTGTCAATTTATTGGTTTAAAATTCCAGGTTGAAATGCAGGAAATAAAGGGAGTAAACGGGGGGGAAAAAAAGGATCTGAAATATACACTAATAAGGTTAAGAAAACAGTATAGCGCTTATGGACTCCTGCTTTTTACATTGCCTATTAAAAATAATGCTGCCCTTACTACAAGCACATAGTTTTTTCCGGTGTTGCCGAATTGTATTATAGTAGCGATTAGAGCAGATCTCAAAATTTCTAGTCACCAGATCACCATTGGCAACCAAAACTCAGAGCATTTATTAAAATACGCGTTGCTCGTTTCATAATTTTCATATGTGTATCTTAATTACCATTAAAGGCAAGTTGCTTACCGTAATTAGTCTGAATGTTTAAATTTTGAGATTTTTAGATTCACTCAAACTGTAACAAGCATGCCATGACCTTTGTATCAGATAGTTTGTCGTAGTTCATGTCTTCTGCAAGAGATGGCAGACTGCAAGGCATGCAAGCTTGCAGCGCTTCTCTTAAGTATTAGTGAGCATTCACACTGAAGTAACATAGCATGCAAATCACACTACCTGGATGCAGGCTGCATATCGAGTTGCATGGTTCACAGTTTTGCATTCATACCGAAGTAGCATATATGCGACCTGCAGTTTAACGTAAATCATATATTTTCACTTGAACAATTGAGAAACCCATTTAAAGTAATGGAATTTACCTAAAGAGGATATAGTTTCAGCAATTTTAATCCAGGCTTTTTTCCTACTAGTTTCGATTGCCATATCGTATAGTCTACGCATGTACAAATTGTATGTTAAATAGCTCTCTTTCCAGCAGTTTTCAAGACATCTTTGCTGTAATCTACCGCTACACAAGCGAATATGTGTTGAATTTTCTTAACAATCAGAAAACAGCTGAAAAGGCAACTGTACACATGCATCATCCCGAGTAGCGTCGCATGAAATAAGTCCAGATCTATCTTAAGAAATGAATGTTGCACTCTGCGAGTTGCACTACTGCCACGCTACATCGGTGTGAAGACTTGAACTTGTTTATTTGGATTTAAAATAAGTAGCGCACAACCTGCATCCAAGTATTGCGACTCACATGCTATGCTACTTCGGTGTGAATGCTCCCTTAATATCAAACAACACATATTAAAACACAGGAATTAAATTCAATGCAGTATGACATTAAAATTAATTCGAACAGAATTGATTTTATATTAAATGCACATTGTTTAATTATGCATTTTCATTTGCTGCTCTGAAGATTTCAAGATTGTTCCGTGTTCAATAATAATTGATAGCGCACCAGTTTCAAAATAAGAAACAGTGTCAAAATGAGTGTCATTATGATACCGTTACGTTGCACATAATGGTCAAACCTAAACTCTGATGTGTGGCAGTGATATAGGTTCTACATTCAGGGTTAGATATTCATTATATACCTTTTCAACTTCAAGTTGAGACTAAACAATTTCAAATTGAGACTAAACAATTTCAAATTGAGACTAAACAATTTCAAATTGAGACTAAACATTTTCAAATTGAGACTAAACAATTTCAAGTTGAAAATGATCACATTCAAGCTATTACATTTTTGTTCTCATACTATTCAGTATCATAGTGACATCTGTCAACAAGCAATAGAACCAGAACAACAATGCTAACTGATCCAAAAGACAATCGGTACAGATCCAAAAGGAAACTGGCAATTTATTTTATTTATTTATTTCACGACGGCAAGGAACACGTTGCAGGTACATATCAGCAGGCACCCATGGGAATAACGTCCACGTTAAATAGGCTGCATTGGTAATTTGGGACTAATTTACTCTGAATTCAGAAGAGGCTCTTTCAAAATGGCAGAATGTAATGAATTCGTACGTCAATGCCTGCTCACTCAAGTGTAGTGCTGGTAATGGACAATGCCCCTTGTTATCGCAATGTTGAAGCAGTTTTCGCAGATGAAGAATTTAGAAACCATAGCTTGTTGAGATAGAGTCCTTACAGTGCAATGTTGAACCCAATTGAGCTTGCGTGGTCCAGTTTTAAAGCTGCTGTTAAACGAAGTTTGTCTGTGCAATTGCCACAGATTTTAGTTGCTGAAGACAGGGGAAATTTATCCCAAACTGAGTATCGTCTTCATCAGCTAGAAAACATTATGGCAGAAGCTTTAGGTACTATAAATGTTAACAGTTGCACAAGATATCTAGCTCACATACTTTGATTCGTTCCTGATGCCTTAAACTTGAACGATATGCCTATGTAAGAGATAATAAACTTGTTTGTTAACTTTTCTCCTTACTGCAATATTTTAAAATGTAAACAGTATGATAAGTAAACTTCATTATTATGTAAGTTCAGATCCAATAAAGTGTTCCTAACTTTAATTCAGTTTATTATTTGCTTAAAATTCATTATTCTCAACTTGAAATTGTTTAGTCTCAATTTGAGATTGTTTACTCTCAACTTGATATTGTTTAGTCTCAATTTGAAATTGTTTATTCTCAATTTGAAATTGTTTATTCTCAATTTGAAATTGTTTAGTCTCAACTTGAAGTTGAAACGGTATAGAGTGCTAAATGACGAGCTCTGAATCAAAATGCGCTCAGTTCATCCTTGGTCGAAACTCTGTTTGATACGGATTCTTCCTATTTCAGTAGTGCAGAATTGATCTGTGTAGTAAGATTGTTTCAAAAAGTACTCCTCAATCTAAAATGCCACTGAAGTACTATGTTTGTTTGGAATGAACTGAGTCCAGCACTATGTTCGGAACGAAGTGTGCTTTGTGACTTACGCAGAAATATCAGTTATTTGAGACCTTGCTTACCACCTGCATACGGTGCACAAAAGAGCCGCAAACAAGTGTCAAGTGTCAAGATTAAAGGATATCAGCTCACCCATTCATGTACTATTATTGTCAACAATTTCCAAATGCGAATGCCAAAATAGAAACTCTCACGTCATGCATGCTCTCATTTTATGGCTGCTTAGGAAATCATCTTCCTATCTCAAGAACATTACAATGATATTTCCAGCCAGAGGACACTCGTGCCTCCTGTGTGATAGAATATTTGGGGTAATGGAAAAGTCCTTTTGTAAACATTCTGAAATTATCAATTCTGTATGCTACACTGAAATGTATAGAGAACTTGGTGTGAGTTCTGGGGATTGACTGGCAACTCAAAGCTATCAAACAGGTGACAAATTATTTAAAGAAAGTAACAGGAATAAGCGATATGAAACGTATAATTTTAAAGAAAATCTTGAAAGAAAACAAATCTACAGTCAGCATTAAAATGGAACCAACATACAATTTTGATGATCCATCAAAACTTTTTTCTCTCCTTTGAAACGAGGGGTTAAGTTTGGGACCATACCCAAGTTCAGATTTTACAAATGAAAAGCTTGGTTAGTGACTCAAAGAAAACTGATGTTGATGGATTACTGAAGAAGAGGTTTGGGTAAAATTGGAGGAGTGATACTGAACTGCAATTTTACATCAAGGTCTTAGATGAACAGCCTGGAATTTGCAATGAAGATGAAAACGAAAATGAGGAAGAATGTTAATGTTGGAAGAAGAAGTGGTAATTATATAAATGTAATACTGCCTGAGTTTAAGTGGTTTATAACTTTAAAGTTGTAAGTTTGAAGTTCTATTGTTTTCTGTAGAGAGCAAGTGACAAATGTAAAATTAGGATAGAAACATTGTTAAAAGTGTCCCATATATTGTGTGTTGAATGTCACTGTGCATTTCATTGACGTTTGGACAGAAAATATCATAAAAATAAATTTAGGAAACTTTTCTTCATAATAAAACTTTATAGGCCTATTTTCTAATATGACTGCTTAAAAATGCTCTCAGACCGAATTATTTCTTTAAAAACACGACATAACACAAAAATGATTTTGTTTGTTTGTTTGTTAAATAGAATTATGTTTATGTATCGCACACTACAATTTGATGTAAAAAGTTTTTTGGTATCGAGGAATGTTTAGGAGTTATTAGTTTTCCTCTCTCCTGCAAAGTTATTTACTATGGACTGAGTGCATTTTGATTCACAGCTCCTCAAATGATTGTAAAAGTGATCGAGCAAATATTTACAATATGGAAATCATATTTTTGTTGTAGCAGAAAGTTATGAAATGTCTGTATGAATGTCATACAGCAGGTTGCAATCTAACTAAATGGTAACACAGGTCCCGTAAGCACCATGCTGTTTTCTTAACCTAGGATAATCCAAAAAATCCCTTTAGGCAGGCCTACAGGCTGAGGTAGATTTCAAAGTGCTTTTGGTTTAATTTATTATCGCTGCGCAGCACTCTTCTTTTTTAGCCTTGGCATGGCAAACCTGCAGTAAAGAGGAAGAGCCTACAATCATTTGTTTTGACAACAAGAATAGAATATAATATTCTGGGAGGCCGTGCGCAAGATCAGCAATGAATAAAATTAGCAAAGCCGCTAAACAAGACAAACTTATGATATAATAATTCTTTTAAGTGTTATTATTTTCAAACATTAAAATCTCGCGTCATATGAGAGCTATCAAGAAACTATTTATTGATTTGTAGAGTACTCATCAAGAGCTTTTCAACGATATTCCACAAGACGTGGTTTCAAAAGTTTCGAATTTTCACCCCCCACCCCCACCCCCACCCTCACTCGAACCCCCGAATCGTTGATGTCACTGTAAACTCCGTAGCGAGTACTCTAATTTATTCAAACAAAGTTTCCCTCTATACTTCATAGGGGCCGAGATATACATTTTTAAAAATTTCAACCCCCTCCCCCGACCACCCCCTTGGGCCAATTTTGCTCCTTAACGAACTTGTCCGAACTATTGGGCCTAGAAATAACATATTAAAATTTGGTTCAAATATCTTCAAAATTACGGCCGCTATCGTGTAAAGATATATATATATAAATATCACAAATTTTTTTTTTTAACGGGCGGTGGTTTCGTACTTAGGGGAGCATGAAACGTAAAGATATGAAAGAATTTTTCGAAAATCATGACATGGTATCCATTGCAATAGGTAGATTTTTCTTCGAAATCTACCTAAAAGAACAGTCTACCATTGAAAATAGACTATCAATGCCATGCATATTGAATGCACTCCAGTCCCCCTCCCCCTTCAGAAATTAAGGAATTTACTAATAGACATAGCATAACATTCTATTGTATTGTTTCTGCTTGTGAGGAATTTTCACTTTGAAGGAATAAATATTTTGGGAATTTAAGTATGCTTACTCTGTTTTGAAACAAATCTAGTTTACTGAGGGAGGTGGTCGAGATGGTAACGTCTTGAACTCGCATTCGGGAGGTCCTAGGTTCAAATCCCGGAGCTGGTCAATTTGACATGGGTTTTTCATGGTTTCCCCAGTTGTAATGGCAAATGCCGAATTGGATACTTATGTACCATGAATCATTTCATCCTGTAGCATATCAATTTAAATTAATATCAGTTGAAATTTACTCAAAAAAAAAAAACCAATAATAGAAACAATTGACTAGCAATAGTTCCATGGCGTTACCCTACTGTACAGACACAGATCCCAAACTCCTGATATAGCCTCGAAGCTAAAAGGAGTATAAAAGCTGAAGTAAATAAAAATAAAATCTAACTTGGGTTTGGGTTTCTTAGGCTTCCAGTTAGTCCATGTGCCAGACCCCCAAAATTGACCAAGTCATTATAATTTGGGGGGACTGAATGAAACTTATACCACACGTTCTTGGGGTCATGTGGAGCAAAAAAGTCGGGGGGGGGGGGGGCATGAGGAGGTAGCTTTCAAACATGGCGGCCATTCAAAATGGCGGACGACTGTGAATCTTTAAATTCAAATATCTCGGGACTGAGTTCATCAATCTTGAATTTTGTTTTTTCAAAATGTAGGTTATTCTTATGGATACATGTTTGTTCTACATGTATGTGGCCAAAAAACCAGTATTTATTGGACATAACTCTAAAAATCGGAAAAATAGGTTTTTTGACATTTACGTTTTGCGGTTTATTACTCTAACCGTTGGGTATATCGAAAAAGTGTCTGAAACAAAAGTTGTAGAAACACATCTCACCTTTAAAACGCAAAAAAAAGAAATCGAAGATCGGATCAATAGAATCAGAGATATCCAGATTCAAAGCGTGCGGGGCAGGGTTGAGCGGGTTGACTGAGCGCTCGGTGCAGCCTAGCGAGAGGCGATACTTGGCGTAAAATCCTGCGCTTTATTTATTTTCAGCCTCAGTAATTGCTTTATTACTAGATAAATTTACATTACCTACTAATATGCACTATTTTTAACATGATTATTAAACACTTACTCATAAATACAATTAACAATTTTATCATTTATCTGGGAAATGGTCATCAATAATTACCAACTCATATAATATACTGTCAAGGCATTTATCTTCGATTTTTAAGATGAAATCGTTAAAGGAACTGCAAATAGTCAAAATAATAAGTAAAAGGAAAACAGTAATACAATTTTATTTAGGTATGTATCGGAGACTTTTAACAATACTTTCAGAAATGAACACGCGTAAGCAACTAAGAAATAAAAATGCTTATAAAATGCCTTATATAATATTTTGAACAATCTTGAATTAAGTCTTCTTCACTAGAATCACTGTAATCAGTTATTATAATTGCACTCTTTCTCTTCTGCTGTTGCTTCGGTACACCCCTTGCACCCACAGCTCTCGGTGCATCAGATTTGAGTAATAAATACAATTAACAATTACCTGGGAAATGAACATCAATAATTACGAACTATACATCCCATAACTCTGTACTTCAAGATGAACATGTTCAAACCACTCTACTTGATACATCTTCTTACAAATAATGGAGCAATGTCGTCCTTTCGGATGAAATATAATGCCCTACTTTCCGTTTTTCTTCGGGCTAATCGAGAAGGAAATTGGTGTCAGTTTTTAGCTGCTGTAGAAAAAATTGTGCCTTGAATTTTTGCGCTCGATAGAGTGAACTACTCACATTATCTATCATAACACTTTCTTGAATTAACTAAACTAGAAAAGGAGAGCCCATATGTTCACCAATATTATGTAGAAGGAGGTTTTCAGTACAAATAAGAAGCAACAACCCATTTTCTAGAATTCCAGTGGACCAAGCCATCAAAGAGACTGTAAACAAAGACACCCAAACTCCTGAAGGTACTAAGGGTTTCAGTCTGAAAAAGTAGGCTGTAGTACGGTAATATGTTAATGCTGAATACAGAGCTAAAGAACCTCCTCAGCATTCTATCATCCAGTGAAACAAATCAGTGTCACCCTGACCTCCTAAGCCCAAGGACACTTAGAGATGAGAAAGACGTGACAGCTGTCACTGACCTTCTAGCCGAGTGGATGAACCCCTTCGATCCCAACCCTTAAGATATTGTACATTTGCCTACTGGAATACATGTTGATGAATCAACAGCTTCTGATCACATTGATTCGGAAAACAAGGGAAAAATAGCTTATTAAGAGTTCACGTTTCGGCTAGCTAAAGGAGAAGGGTTTCATAAACGTATTAAGAAAGTGGGTCCTAAGATTAGTAGACTAAAGAAGAGCAAAAAAACCAAGGTTGGAAACAAAGAAGTAATCCTGGCGCCATTTCCATGGACTATGGTGAATGTTAATGGGCCTTTGAAGAAAACCTACAAATTAGTGTTTGCCCATTTTTTGGAAATATACACCACCCCTGCCAGTCTGCCGGAAAAAGATTCGGCCTGCATCATTGATTCAATGGATGTGCTTCAGTCCATCAAAGGAAAAACAAAAAACGTTTTACGAATTGTCAACGAATTTTCTCAAGCAGGTTTTGAATATAGGTCGGAGGGTTGACATATATTATCCAGAGGTTTCGATCAAATCTTTGGAGCGGGAAAAAAGCAGAACAGCTGAAGGTATCACATTTAGTGAAATCAAGGGTGGCCACAGAGTGGTTTGTTGGAGGACGCTTATAAGGAACAGTTACGGCAAAAATATAATGATAAAATTATTTTTTTACAGTTGGTAAGAGGAGAAATTTGAAAACATAATTGGAAACCTAGAAATCTTCTTAGCAGTTGGTGAAATGTGCTTCATGATCATTTATATTAGGAGCAAAAATGTTCCTGATCTGTTCTGCACTCAAGAATAAGCTGATTCCAGAATGATGCTGCATGCAAGGAATGCCGCTACATCATCTGAATCAGTTCTTTGCTTTTCAATCAATACAGATGTATTAGTTTTGGCTGTAGGTTTTTACAAAACCATAAAAAGCAAAACTTTTGCATCGGGAAACAAACAAAAACATTTTAACAGTTATGCAAGTTTCCCAGATAGTATCTGCCTTAGGCGAACAGGTTTTTACAGCTCTTATTGGGTATTATTACTGGTCTGGCTGCGACACAATCAGTGCTTTAGCTGACCAGGGAAAAGTTAAAAGGATTTAAGCTTTTGTGCAAAAAGCAACAATGATTTATTGAAGCGTTCAGCAAGTTATGCAAAGATTGGATGATGTATAATGATGTTGATGACAGCAAAGAAGAATTTGTCTTCCAGTCGTATGCCCCCAAATGCAAGGTGAAATGAGCTGCGCTACCAGATGTTCAGAGGGTCAGATTGAGAGCTTCCAAATGTCTCTTTGTAAAGACACCTTGAGACAACACAATAAACGTGCCAACTACCAGGCCAGAATATTGATCAGAAGCCTGGAAACCAAACCACTAATTCTGGACCCTTTTGCTCATGGGTGAGAAATGGACTCATCAGGTAACTTATCAGTCAAGTACCAGTACCGGCGTGCATACTTTAATTTTTCCGGTGCCACTGCAGGAGCAACGGTGCACCAGAAAGTTACTCGTGCTTATCAACTGAAATCTGAATCATCAAGAGCTGTGGGTGCAAGGGGTTTGCCGAAGCAACGGCAGTTGAGGACGAGAGCAATAATTATAATAACTGACCAGTGATTCTAGTGAAGAAGACTTAATTCAACATTGTTAATAATATTGTATAAGGCATTTTATGGGCATTTTTATTTCTTAGTTGTTTACATCCTGTGTTCATTTCTGAAAGTATTGTTAAAAGTCTCCGATACATTCCTAAATTGTAATAATTTTTTCCTTTTTTAATTATTTCAACTATTTGAAGTTCCTTTAACGATTTCATCTTAAAAATCGGAGATAAAAGCCTTGACAGTATATTATATGAGTTGGTAATTATTGACGTCCATTTCCCAGATAAACGATATAATTGTTAATTGTATTTATGAGTAAGTGTTTAATAATCATGTTAAAAATAGTGCACATTAGTAGGTAATGTAAATTTAACTAGTAATAAAGCAATTACTGAGGCTGAAAATAAATAAAGCGCAGGATTTTACGCCAAGTATCACCTCTCGTTAGGCTGCACTGAGCGCTCGGTCAACCCGCTTAACCCTGCCCCGCCCGCTTTGAATCTGGATATCTCAGATTCTATTGATCCGATCTTCGATTTCATTTTTTTATTTTTAAAGGTGAAATGTGTCTGTACAACTTTTGTTTCAGGCACTTTTTCGATATACCCAACGGTTAGAGTAATAAACCGCAAAACGTAAATATCAAAAACCTATTTTTCAGATTTTTAGAGTTTTGACCAATAAATACTGGTTTTTTGGCCACATACATGTAGAACAAACAAGTAAGCCAGAAGAATAACCTACATTTTGAAAAAACAAAATTCAAGATTGATGAACCCAGTTCCGAGATATTTGAATTTAAAGATTTACAGTTGTCCGCCATTTTGAATGGCCGCCATGTTTGAAAGCTACCTCCTCATGATGCCCCCCCTCCCCCCGACTTTTTTGCTCCACATGACTCCAGGAATGTGTGGTATAAGTTTCATTCAATCCCCCCAAATTATAATGACTGATGGGTCTGGCACATGGACTAAGTGAGCTGGATTGATTTTGAGCTTTCAGCAGATTTTTTCCATGCCATCTTCTGGGAGAAGAGATCACCACAAAAGTTTGCACAATGTTTTCACATTTTTGCAATCAACTTTCTTTTGCTGTTTATTTTGTCTGTATCAGTGTTATTTAAAAATTACCTGTTTCATTAAGTCCTTATTATTACTGTTTCTAAATTATTACTTCTTCACACTGATAATATAAGAAATAAACATTTCACATTCCCTTGAGCTGCAACTTATTCTGTTATCCTACTCTCCACCATGTGCTGTGCTTAGATGTTGGAACTGCTCCTTGTTGTGACGACTTTAATACAAAATGTGTGATGATGCTGTAAATGCCATTGCATTAGAGGCATTTGTCAAGATATTTTAAGGTAGTTGCTCTTGTTCACAGCTCAAGAAAAGTAGAAGTGATGCTGAGGATCGACGTCGCAAATCCCTGCTTCCTTGGCACCGGAAGAATCGTTCCAAGTCAAAGGATCGGGGGGAATCGGAATACAACAAGTTGAGAATGCTGCAACGTAAGCGTGACACAGATGACACAGTGTCTGTGCGAAGCGACATGACCAGTAGCAGATCGTCGCTAGCATCGTGGGATCTTGCATTAAGAGGTTCCTTTAGTCGACAGTCTGTGACATCAGCAGAAGGGGAAAGTTGCTGCACATTATGTCGTGTGATTCTGCCAGATGGTGCTACCACAGTCGTGCAGACTCGCAGCAGCGAGTGTGTGCGAGATCTAGTGCTCAGACTCCTGGATAAGAGAGGGCTGCACTACTCAGCGTTTGATGTCTTTGTTGACACAAGTGTCAAGGTGAGCAGTGCTTACAAGGATTGAGTTTCTGTTGCATTACACTGAATTAAATTAAATGCTCTGAACTTCCCGAGACTTGACTTTTTTTGACTATTAGTCTTAAATACTTAACAGTCGTATAATTCCTCTGATAATCTTGAAAATGAATCAGAACAAAATCTTGAATAAGTCAGGAGTTTGTAAGTTTTTGAAGGAATTTACCAATGAGATTGGAATGTTAGATCACTGTGATATATCATAAACATCAGCAAACTTACCTCACTCATTCTGTTGTAATCTTTGTTCGTAGGCACTGTCATTGGATGAAGACTCAGCTGTCCTGGCTGGCAAGGAGGTACGGGTGGAGCAGCGTGTTGTATTTAGACTCGACTTGCCTAACAGGAAAACTGTTGGTGTGAAATCCAGGCCTGGCAAGACACTGGCAGAAGTGCTGCGCCCTATCCTACGCAAATATGGATACAAACTGGAACTTATTACTCTATGTTTGGTATGTTGAAATTGTTACTTCCAGGTCCAGTTTTCACAATTAATACACATTTTGAAGTTCTGCCAATACAGAAATACTACAGGGTCTTTATTATAAGTTGAGACCGGGCGACGGAAGGCGTGCGCAGCCGGTCTGACCTTGATGCAACAGCGGCACGTGCAGGTATTGTTAAAGTGTCAACATGGTGAGACCCATTTCGCTGCAGCATCGTATTTTTGTGTATAAACATTATTTTAAGTACGAGTCTGCTAGACGTGTACGTGATGAATTTATTCGGACATTTCCTGCTGATGTGCCACCTTCAAGAGCACAAATTCACAGAATTGTTAATAAATTTGTAAATACTGGCTCAGTGCAAAACAAAAAGCATGTGCGCACACGAACAGTGTTAACAGAAGAAAAGCTAGACGAGATTGGCGCTTATCTTGAACATTCACCAAATAAATCACTCTCAAAATTAGCCCAACAAGTAGGGCTTTCAGTTTCTTCTGCACACAAAGCAACAAAGTTGTTACACCTCAAACCGTACAGATTTACACGGGCCCATTGTTTAAAACCTGCCGATCCAGCAGCAAGATTGCGATATTGTGAGTGGTTTCTGTCGTCAGTGGATAATGGTTTAATCGACCCCCAGCTTGTGTTCTTTTCTGATGAAGCCTGGTTCCATCTTAATGGTCGTGTGAACAGTCATAACTCACGCCATTGGTGTGCAGAAAATCCTAATGGTGTGTATGAAATCCCTCATTACGATAGGAAGATCGGGGTTTGGTGTGCTATTAATGGAAGGCGAATAATTGGGCCTATATTTTACGAGACTACAATAGATTCAGAGATTTACCAAGATGACATTTTGGTGCCATTCTTTCAGCAGTTGACGGATGAAGAAAAAACGCGCGGGTGGTTTCAACAAGATTCGGCCACCGCTCATACAGCGGAAGTCTCCCTTCTTAAAATTTCGGAAGTGTTTGCTGACAGAGTGATCAGTGCTGGTCTCTTTCCACCTCGCTCCCCAGACCTCACAGTGTGTGATTTTTACTTGTGGGGTAAACTTAAAGATAAGGTTTATCGAACAAATCCTCACACATTGGAGGAGCTGAAAGAAAACATTACGAATGAAATTAGGGCCATTACAGTGGAAGAACTCACTCGCGTCAGCCAGAATGTGGTTTCCAGATACAATGCCTGTATAACACAGGAAGGACGACACTTCCAACATATGTTATAAGTAGGGATAGGAATTTTTCACGATCGCGAATTTGACGATTTTTATTAAGAACTGTATTAGGAATGATAACTAGCTTCAACACACCCAACAGTACCATGAAAAATGCTTTTTGAACTCGCGAATTGATGCGAATTTCGCATGAAAGTGCGAATTTTGCATGAAAATGCGATTTTGGCGCGAATTTTTACTCTAAAATGCGATTTTGGCATGAATTTTTACTGTAAAATGCAATTTTGGCGTGAATTTTTACTTTAAAATGCGATTTTGGCACGAATTTTTAATTTTCTTACGAGAAAGAGGCCGAAAACGAAAATGATTGAAAACTTGCTGAACGCTAAAGTACCGTATTTATCTTAATATAAGCCGCACTTTTTTCCTAGATTACTCCCAGCAAAATGAGCCTGCGGCTTAAAATCGCGCACAAGTGTTTTTAGGCAGTAATGGTAAAATTGAGCACAATATAGCCTGTTGATCCATCGTAGCTGGTTCTACTCCTCCAAGCACCACCATCTATCGATTATCTCGAATCTCCAGGACTATCGATATATTAATCGATTTAACATCAAAAACGTATCGATTTTAATTGAAGAATCGTAAAAATGCGTAAGCAAGTGATGTTTTGCGTATTTTGGGCATTTTTGATAGCGGTATTACAGAATGTGCATGTATTATGAGCTGTTCAGAAGTAAAAAATGCCATAACGTATGGGAATGTGAATAAAGGCAATTTTGAACTGATGGTAACTGAAAGTGCAGTTATGAAGAATAGAAAAATCGCGCCAAATTCAACACAGAAAGTCATGAAGTGTAAAGTACTGATTTCTGTTTTCTTTTTCGTCAGTTTTATTTAATTATATTAAATAAAATTAGAATATCATAACTTAAGTCAGCTGATACTTTCTTTTTCTTATTTCAGGCCTATTTCGGCTAAGAAATATGTTACTTTAATATTTTGAATATGAGGCAATTTATTTTTTCACTTTGGGGTTAATTTAATTATTTTGCTTTACTTTATTGCTAAAAAGGCAGGTGTGGCTTAAATTTGGATAGATATGGTACCTTCATATTGTGTTTTTACAACCTCTTTGGACTTTTACTGCAAGACGTCACGATCAACCTTCAGTATGAAAAAAAACTTTGTATTGTATTTTTACAAGCTCTATCGATTATTAGGATTAGTATTAGTATGACGTATTTAGTTCCCTTTAGAGTTTGGCATCGTTTTGGTTTTGTTTTATGATAAGACCTCACATGATTGTCGTGAATGTTGCTGTGAAAATTGTCGAATAGTAAATTAATAAGGCCTCAAGATGCTAAATAACAAACTAAGCACAAAGGATAGGGCTTTCCAATATCAGAAAGATGATTTTTATTCCATTGAGCACATAAAAGGTATGCTTTCCCGTGAATCTGCTATAGTTTTGAAAGTACCGAAAAGTTCAATTGAAACCACCGAATTTCACATTTCAAACTACCGCTTTCTTCGATTTGAAAACACCGAAAAATTCCTATCTCTAGTTATAAGGTAAGCCTATGTAGCCTACACTTTAAGCAGGGAAGCTGCGCGCGTGAAGCCCGCGGCTAATGCGGACTCCGTAGCGGAGAGTGAAAACACCGGTCGCCCGGTCTCAACTTATAATAAAGACCCTGTAGTATATGTGTGTATACAAGGGACAGTCAAAAAGTTTCCAGAATTTTGTTGTAATTATTTATTACCACAATATACGTAAACATTTACTTAATCTCCTTCAGAACACACATTCTTGTTCCACCA
This sequence comes from Ectobius pallidus, assembly GCA_964059195.1. Lineage (NCBI taxonomy): Eukaryota > Metazoa > Arthropoda > Insecta > Blattodea > Ectobiidae > Ectobius > Ectobius pallidus. Next base: position 178,834,898 of record CAXKWD010000004.1, on the reverse strand, counting down.
CTCCTGACAACACAAAAGTGATCCTCATTGCGTTTTTAGACAACGAAGGTGTGGTGCACCATGAATTTGTACCAGCTGGACAAACTGTAACGACTCTTTTTACGTGCAAGTTTTTAAACAAAAGCAGCTGGTTTCCGTGATGAAAAGTGTTGTTAATATTTGAGGGAGCGGGTGGAAGAAGGGCGTAACTCAAGAAACATAGTTTTGAGATAAACAAAGAAAACTATTTTAAAGTCATAGGTCTTGTACTAAGAATCTAAGAAATAGTTATGTGTTAGATATGCTATTACCTAACCGTATGCTCAATTCTGATGTCCAATTCCATTACACCTATAGTGAAGAAAAAGTCCTAAGAAAATTTAGTTACATCCTTTTTCCAGATATTCGTGGTTTCTAAGAAAGATCACGTGAATAATGATAAACATCATATTTAGCATTTATTTTTAATTGAATGAATATTGCCAAACATATAAGCCTAAGTTGTAACGTATAAAGAGGACCAGGAAACTAAACTATTGTATTATAATGTTAGTATTAGCCTATAGCTTTCTGAAACATAAATCTTCAAAATAACCATGCATGTGCCTGCTGACTGACTGAAATAATACACTGTACTGAACAAAAACTTCACAAAATACCATACAGATAACATTAGTAATCCTTCAGAGTCAATTATTAAGTGCCAGTATGGTACTTTATGAGATTGTGTGGGGGACGAAAAAATGTCTGTCCGTCTGTCTGTCTGTCTGTCTGTCCATGCGTCTGTACGCACCACAACTCAAGTACGCTTTTTCGAATTTTCATGAAACTTGGTATAAACATTCGTAATGTCGATGGGAAGAACCCTATTGATATTGAACCAAATCGGTTCACCGGTACCGGAGTAATTCCCAATTTAGTGCTATTTTAATAGATTATGGCGCCTTTCTATGAGGCCTTTCACTCAAATACGCTGTAACGGATTTCCATGAAACTTGGTATACCCATTTATGACGTCTATGAGAAGTGCCCTATTGAATTTGAACCTAATCTGTTGACCGGTACTGGAGTAAAACCCAATTTAGTGTATATTTTAAAGACGCGGTAACTCAAATACGCGTTACCAGATTTTTATGAAACTTGGTATACACATTTACAATGTCCGTGGGAAGACGTCTATTCATAATGGATAAAATCGGTTGATCTGTTTCGGAGTAATGCTCAATTTAGTGCCTATTTTATGGCAATATACGTATTCGAAAGAATTTATAAAAAAAATGAAAATCAGTTATCTTGACAACATAGCTTATTGTTTTACTGTGATCTTATAAGGCCTTGGAAATTAAAATACAGGTAGCTATGACAAAAACACTATTGTTTTACATGCGCTTATCCAACTAGACCGTTAAAATGACCCAGGTCGCCGAGATGGTAGACCTTTCTTCTTCCGTAAGCCCTGCTTAATGAATAAATCTGGAGATTAACTTGGAAATCAATTTAAAAAAAAAAACATATTCTGCATATCATAATTGCAGTCATAACTGATTAAACAAAAACATACTGGCACTTTTTTACATCAGTTTACCTGATTTTATTATACTTCAGAGTCAGTTTCATTTAATGTTTCATTGCCAGGCTGTGTTTCTCTTAAGATGCTCATATACCATTCTTGTACAGTCGGTCAAATAAAAAACGTCGGGCGGTATTTGATTAAGTATCACGAACGAGCATATGCGCATGTACAGGAAGACTTAAGGTTAGGTTCATACACGCCTCTTGTCTATCCATGTATTTTCTTGATTATTTAGTCAGTTTTGTTCCAAAACAAACATGTATAGAAGGCTGTGGCTATATGCCTCAAATCCGCCATATTCTTGGTTGCAAATTCTTATAATATTAATAATTGATAAATTCGCAAGGAATATGATTATTCAAGGAGCATTTTTTAAAGATTTTATTTTATAACACCGGTATTTGTAGTGCAAAATCAATAACTTACGTTCAACTTTTGCAACCATCTAGCATCGAAATACGCGGCCGGCCAGATCCCTGTGAAAACTTCCGGTCGCATTATAGTGAAGTTCCCACCTCCGAGCTGCTCTTTCATAAATATGGAACGTTCTCGCTGCTTCAGAGGCCGAAAAATGCAGGTCAATTACAGCCCTAACTACACTTTCTCTCACTTTAGCATTTGTATGTGGCGATGACACAAAGCAAAATGAATTATGACAATACATTAAGTCGAATATCGTGTGTTGCGGTTTTGGCGTTGTTCAATTTTTTCCCTTAGTTCTTCATTTTTTCCCTCCTGTCGCATGGCCTCATATGTTCCGAGAATGGCCTGTATTTAATGTTTTTATAGGAAACTTGTGAACTAATGCGTGAAAACTTTAATTTTAACTGCATACGAGTCCCGACGTTTTTTATTTGACCGACTGTACATCCTTATTTAAAAATTTCAGCAAATCTGTAACATCTTTCGCTTTAGATGGTTTTATCCCTACATGTTGCACAGGAGGAAGAGTGGAATCATTATGGTTATGAACAAGAACATTTCTCTTCCATAACGCAAACTTCCTTTGTACCAACCGAGAGTAACTCTGTGTTGTATGAACACTGTCATCATGCTCTTAGCTGAGTATAACACCTTTCTTTGTAGCAAATTTCACACCTTTTGCTTTTGGCAGCAGGAACATAATAGAGTTCAGATATGAAGTCCAGTCTTTCAGCATGGATTAACAATATGTGCTCACGTAGGCCATAATATGTGTTGCAGGGCAATATTTGGAAGAAAGGCGCTACAGAGAATACATCAAAACATGCCATGTGTTGTAGGCTTTTGGTTCTAAATTTGCTATGTTATAAATCTGCTGGTTAAGAGTGCTAGTAAAGCATCTTTGAAAAAAGGACATAACCTGACTTACGCCCTTCTTCCACCCAACCCCTGAATTGCAGCATGACTATCACAATAACATATTGATTGTCTTGCTATCGGTTATACATATGTTATATGTTGATGGTCTTGCTTTCATTGCCACAAATGGGCCTAGCAGTGGTAGAACATGATGTGTTTTATTTATTTTTGTGCTTACATGCTTACCTAAGCATTTACTAAATAGTGACAATAAATGTAACTCAAGCTACAAATTTTCTCAAGATAAAGTCCAGACCTCTCATTATATTACCTATGATAATTTACATGATTGTCACCTTTTTCAGTCAGGTAGAATAAGTCAAATTGTAGATTTGGCAAAGTTCTTATTTGTGTGATATTGTTTTTGTAGATGAGTGAGAACGAGGTAGTTGAACTGAGTGCATCGGTCATGTCGGTTGATAATCAGCGACTTCAAGTCCTCACCAGGAATGCAGAAGGTAACAAATGTAATAAGGAAAATACAATATTTCATTGTTATTACTAATTTTATTCAAGTTTTATGAACCATACATGATAATTATTACAAACTACTGAAACCAACTTCCTGTTGCTTTAGACTTGTGACAGTTATGACTTTTAATCCTCTACCTTTGCTTTACTTCAAATTTAACTGACAGATGACGCAGCCTTGTTGCATGAGTCGTTCACCACCATTGAGCATGTGGGGCAACCTCAAAGTCACTACATTGCAAGTGAACCATGTATACATGCATTTTCTGGCCTGGCCATAAAAACTCTGCACTGTATATTTTGGTTAAAGCCAGTAAAGTGTACTAAAATATATTTGCTATGTCAGTAAAATTGTTTATAATAATAAGATTAATGTAAAAATTATTTCAGTCATATGTGTTATGTAAATTGTGTATAATTTGTCATAAGGCTGTCTAACTAGAGCAGGTAATAACAACAGTCTTTATTGCCTACAGACCATTTACATTAAGTCAGACATGTCAACGTATATCTAAAGAAAAGAGGTATAAACTAATGATAAACAATAATGATACTCATGATAGAATGATAGTGATGGATCTATAAACCTGGGTGTTGATAAAAACAGAAATTTGGCTCAGAGCATGTTTTTGTTAAGTATCTCCTTTAGTTTTGCTTCAAAGTTTATAGTTGCACTGTTTTCTTCTAGGTTGCTGGGCAGTTCTTTGAAGGAAATTTGGCCTTTTTGTATGAAACGCAGTGAAAATTATTAATTTGTCTTGTCCTCTAGTTGTGAATGGCTCTATTTCTAATTACTTCGCATCTTAGTTGCAACCATTAAAATGATGTGATGCACATAAAAGGACGGTATAATAATAATAGCATAATAAATAAAACAGTTCTGTGAATTGGTTGGTTGGTTTGCATTATTTGTGGCCCTTCAGAAGTCATGGCACTACAATAGATCAAGTTCTTTCACCATTTCATTTTATATATAAGCTCCATGTACAACTTTGTATCACCTTCACAAAAATAACATTTCATGTATGCACATTCAAATAAAAAAAGTTGCAAAACCTTCAGTCGTCTTAGCAATTGAACCTCATGCTAACACAATTAATTCTTTTTTGCAGCATGGAAGAATGAGATCTGGCAACGCAAGATAAAGGCAGCTGGACCCACGCTGGATGAGATCACTAATCGAGTGTTTGAGGAGCTGCTTCAGGGAAAGGCAATGACTTCAGATCAGGGATCTGTTAAAGTGAGTCATGAATTGTGCAAACAGTATGGAAGCAGTTTCTAAACAGGTGTTCATATGAGTTTCCTCATAGAGACTGCCAAATTAATAAGCATGGCCATAGTACCAGATGTGTGCTTTTTTGTGCATTTGGGTCTCCTATCCATGCAACATGGGCATACAGTTTTGAAGCTCTTTATTTTTGCGCTGCATAATGTTGACTCTTGTTTCATACATAGGGATAGGAAGTTCACACGATTACGAATTTAACACTTTTATTAAAAAGGATAGAATGAATAGAATATTTATTATTAAACATCATCATTCTGACATGGCTTAGTTACATTTTTGCACTACCTCTTGCTGGTAATTATAGTGTTTCTTTCCTAGGCCCTATGCACGATTGGGAACTCACCTTACCAGCAAATTGTCAATCAGTCTTATGCCCGGGTGCATCATTCTCCGGTTATCTCAACTGTTTCGAAGCCAAGGTAAAAGTAATATTGGGTACTAGCTTAAAAGGCCCGGCGTCGCTCGGGTTTTGTATTTTGTAAATGCGAAAATAACTTATGAAGGACTTTCGATTTTCAAACTCGAGGTCTTTAAGGTCTTTATATAGGTATTTAGAATTTGAAATGGGGAAGAACGACTTATCACACACAAACTATTTCCTCAGAAAACGCTAAATAAGCTACAGCTTATTATAGCTTATAGCAGATCCCCGCGGCTTCGCCCACAATAATTAATAGGAAGATTATAAATTAAGAGCAAAATGATTAAACTATTATATTTACTAACACTTTGCACACGAAACATTCATAGGTCTAAATTAAACGATTGATAGGCCTAATTAATGAAACAACTGTAAATCCGGCTTTGAAGTGAATTCCACGATTAGAAAGCGCAGCATGGGAAAAATAACCTCAGATTCGAGTTCCCTGGCCTAAAAAAACCCTGCATAATGTTTGTCCATTTAGGGCTATATTCACTATTCTTCTTCCGTCTAGGGTGAAAATTTCATCTGTCTGCGTGCCTTGACATTATAAACAAATGATTCGGCCATGGTGGGTTTACAAAATTCGAACGATCGCGATGCTTTTATTTCCAAGGTATGACGAAAGTAGGCAAAGTCATCTGCAATTGATTTGACAACTGAAAACTGATGTTTCGAAAGCGCAAGGAATGTACGTCTCAATCCCGTTTTCACTCATAACTCGCGAACGAAAGCTAAAATTAAAAATGTAGCATGCCTTTGCGGGAATGTATTCAACAACTTCCCAAAGTTTCATGGTGATCGGATGAATGGCATAGTAATGCATAAAGGACAGACACACATACATTCATTTTTATGTAGGCTATATAGAAGATCTATATAGATTACCCGTCGAGCGTTGCTGCAATCTCAGAAGATTATGAGAATTGAAATTGATTAAACTCACGGTGAAAAAAATGTGTGTAAATGTATTTGACAGACAGACATATATTCGTTTTTATTTATATAGATGGAATAAGCCTACTGAGGCCATAGTTTCTATATTCATTTGTCCAGACTTATAATTCCGTTACATTTCAGGCAGATTTAACGACCCTACATAAGAGATTTTACTTATGATTACTTATAGAAATGTTGTAGCCTGGACCCCGAACTAAGCAACTTCCCCGGAATTTTCTGTAAACCATCTTTCATAAGAAGCATATTCCACGTTAAATAAATATTTAATATTACCGGTACCTTATCATTAACTTCTCTGGCGTTTATAATAACATGAGATATCCATTGCCTTCCAAAGCGATCGCGATGCTATTGTTTCCAAAGTATGACAAAAATAGACAAAGCCTTCTGCAATTGATTTGACAACTGAAATGAATAACTGATGCTTCGAAAGCATAAAAAATGCACGTTTTCTTGCAGTTTTTCACTCATAACTCGCGAACGAAGGCTAAAATTAAAAATGTAGTGTGACAGAAACCTTCCCGGGAATGTACCCGACAACTTCCCAAAGTTTCATGGCGATCGGATGAATGGTGTAGTAATGCATAAAGGACACACACACACACACACACACACACACACACATACATTCATTTTTATATATATAGATTATAAGAAACCCTGTGCACCATTGCTACAATACCATGGTTTCCAAACCCTCGAATATATTGCGGTTACTCTGCTATGAAGCCATTCCCATGGAGCAATTTGTGTTGGTTTCATCCATGACCACTAAGTTCTCTCTCTATCTCTGCTCGTCTCCCAGTCACGGTGACTCAGTTATCAATTCTTGGGAGCAATAAGGTGCAATGTTTACAGCGTTTCTGTTCATTATTTGTGTTAATGTGATCGTTTCTAACAGTTTCTACTTTTAAATAAAAAACAATTGTATTTTAAACATTAATTCTCACACGCGTGCAATCCAAGGTAACCAATACACCACGGAATCTCTGTTCTGAGTTTGACATAGCCTCGCTTTTATTCCTGTTTGACTAGTGGAAATTTTAGGTGCAAAGTCATGTACATAGCCATGAAAGAGCTGTTATAATAATATTCGTGTACAAGCAAGTATGGTAAATTCATTACATATCCTTTATACCATTACATAGGACAGTAGCGGCTCGTGGCTCAAAACGAGGGTGTGCTGCAAATACCATTTCATACAGCAAACTTAAAATATTTTTAAAAATTATTAGTAGGGCTATCTAAACTGCTCGTCTCTTAATCCATCTCTGCGAACTTTCACACGATTTTCTCTGCCCTAATTATTTTTTTGCTAATTTCTCTCGTCTCGTCAAACGTTGTGTGACGAGATAAAAAATAAATAAATAATAATAATAATAACAATAATAATAATGATAATAATAATAATTATAATAATAATAATTATAATAATAATAATAATAATAATAATAATAATAACAATAATAATAATAATATTAATAATATTAATAATAATAATAATAATAATAATTAGGGCAGGGAAAATCGCGTGAGAGTTCCCTGAAATGGAATAAGAGACGAGAAAATAGTACAGTGGTACCTCGAGATACGAGTGCCCTAACATACGAGTTATTTGAGATACGAGCTGTCGAGCGAGCAAAGTTTTGTTTTGAAATACGAGCGATATTTGAGATACGAGGAACGGCCAGCTGCGACGCTGCACACGGCCCACCAGTTTACTGCGCCTGCGCCTCGTGCATTATCCCACGTATTCCCCCATTGTGCTTGTTTACCTCGCTGTCGAAGCATCTTTGCTAAGTTTTTCTAGGGCTTTGTGCTTTTTGTGCATTTACATACTTTATCACATTTCTTTTTATAACCATGGGTCCGAAGAAAGCGTAACAAATATGTATGTACACTTTATAAAACAAGTGTTTTTTGCTTTACATTATCTTTTGTTATGTTTTTATACAATATTTGTCATTTATAAAAACGTATTCCAAAACACGTAACAAAAACAATTGGGGGTAGAATTTTTGGGGCTGGAACGGATTAATGGCATTTCAATTAATTTCAATGGGTAAAATTACTTTGAGATACGAGCAAATTGACATATGAGCAAGGATACGGAACGAATTAAACTCGTATCTCGAGGTATCACTGTATTTTTAATGATCGAGGTAGAGGAAGTCGCTTAGTGTTCCCAGTGCGACAGAATACTTAATCGGGGTTGTGGAATCCGGGTTTTTCTGAATTTAACACATTCGAATTTGGTGGTGAAGATGAAAAGCATTGCTTACTCGACTATGATGGTCCTCCACGCTACATCACGGCTCCCTACCATCAGACTGTGGAAGATCTTCTCACATAACTAACAGCGCGCCCACCGGTGAGACGTGAAGTAATTAGTAAAGCCTCAGAATCTCACTCTGGGCTGCCCACTGCCGCAGCACATTCTGCAGGTTAAAACTACCATATACGCCATGCAGTCAAGGTTGAGCATGACTTCACAGCCCTACGAAAAATGTGCTGTTCACAGAATCCCATCATGGTGCCGGGAAGGTAGTATTCACATTACCGACTCTTGACTCCCAAGCTACCAGCTAAGAAATTCTCGCGTGGACGCGCAAAGTTCAAAATCTACGCAAAAGAAAATATAATATTGCATTTGAAAATAACATTATACGACGAGCAGAAAACAAGCTGTGTGCTGCAGCACTGCAGCACAATAGGAGAAACCACCACTGACATAGGCTATACATGCTGCATGCAGCCCTTCACTGTAAATTAGGCCTAGGACCACTGGGTTCCCATATTTCATTTAATTGTTGCCTCATTGTTCAGTAATAAATATTCGTAAGAATAAAATGGAATATTATATTGCATATATATTTCTGACTTTGAATTCAAACATCATAGATACTGTACCAGTCGTGATAATGAGCTGGTTACTCCTACTACTGGATGGACCTGGTTTGGTTGAGGTTGCAAAGATAAGTACCATTGTTCATTCTTCAAATAGATCCCACCTGTCTCTTGTTATTCATTATGTTCAATTAACTTTTGGCCTAGACATCAAAAATATGATATATTATGCCGATCTCAATCTTGGAAAGAAAACCACAGTTTTCTCACTTTACAGCTCCTTCACAACCAGTAAATGTTTTACAGCCATGAAAGTCAGAACCGAGCATGGTGCAACAAAAGTATGACTTTACTGGGGTAAACTAAGCAACTTTAATGCCGTATTCTGAATATCAAATCAAATCAAATCAAATCAAATCTTTATTCACCTTTAAATACAATATATTTGTACAATAGGCTTCGTCAGTTTTTGGATAGTTTTATATAATAACAAAAAAGCTAAGAATACAAATTTATATCCATAATATTTTCTGGTATATTACTCTCTAAAAATTCTTCTACGGTGTATATCGCTTTGCTTTTGAACCAAATAGATAGAATATTGTACAGTTGTTTTTTTTCAAGATTTCTTATCTTTAATGGAATTTTATTAAAAAAAATTATCTGTTGATAGCAGTGACTTTTTATATTTGTACTTAAGTGAAGTTGTGGTTTATCTAAATCATTTTTCCTTCGCGTGTTGTAGTTATGCATTGACGATCTAGTTGTAAATTTAGTGCTATTTTCTTTAACATATGTAATATTAGCTAAAATGTACATAGAGGTAAGTGTAAGAATGTTGTACCTTTTGAAGTATTGTTTACATGATTCTCTTGTTCCAATTCCTGCTATCAATCTGATAATTTTTTTCTGCCAGATGAAGATTTTGTTTGCTGAATGGGAATCACCCCAAAGCATAACCCCATATAGTAGGTGTGGTTGAACAAAAGCATAATAAGCTGTTATGAGCATTTCAAAATTTACACATTGTTTTAACTTTCTCATCAAATACCATACTCTTTCCAGCTTTTTACATGTGTACAGTATTTGGTCTTGCCAGGTAAGCTTTGTGTCCAAGTATAGGCCTAATAATTTTACAGACTTTATCTCAGTAGTTGGTGAGGTTGGTGCACTCGGGCATTAATCCTATTTTATAATCCCTTTCTTTCTCCTCCCATTTCCATTGTAGGATAGTAGTAATGGTAAGTAATTCAACAAATCCACCAGTCCAGAAAACTCATGACAACAAAATGCAAAATTTAATTCTTCTTAAAAAAATTATGAAAAGTCTGAAACTGAAGAAAAGTGAACACAATGTGAACTTTAGCACTAATAAAACCTTTAGTATCTTTTTATGTAATGATGATTATTGATTTCTTTTATTAATATCAAAATACTCTATTGTTAAAATTGATGATGTGAGTTTTACAAGGGGGGACACCAGCCACCTGCCAACTTGGAGGACCAGGTGATTTAATTTTGGAGTTGTCTTCTCCTAGACTAGTTGCTTCCACCACAGCTCAAGGAGTCTAGTCTACCCCTCTTCTGGATTGCTTCTTCGTCTGGTCACTAACCCTTGGCCTGTCCAGCTTGGGAGGCCCTACCAGTAGCTATGCTACCGCTGGCATAGACCAAGGGGTCAGTGTGACATGCAAGCACCCCCACCAACAACAAGGTCTTGCAATCCCTAGGGGGTGCAAATTATCCTTCTCTTCACGTTATTTCAATTTTACAATACTATTTATTTACTAATTTAAAATCTAATTCTACAGCTGATTACAATTCAAATAATTCTACTATCCAGTACAACTCCATTCTATGTCTAAAACAACATACCTACTAAACAAAGGTTGGAAGAACTTCGTTTGTGTTTGCTGCTATTTGACATTTCAGTTATGACAAGGTTCTTAGGCGAACATTGTTTCCACTCTCTCTTTCTTGACACACTCACTTTACAATGTTTCTTTTTTTCTTCTTCTTCATGTTCTTAATCTGGCTTGTCTGCTCTCAGCCATTTGTTTTTATGTTCAGGAGAGGTTTGCAGGTCCGAAGACCAACCCCCAAAGTTCCTTAGACTAGAGATGAAAGCCAGAACAATGTTTCTTGTAACAGAAGATAGTGTTCCTAATCTTTTGTGAAGTGTTCTTGCCGTGCCTGTGGCACAAACCAAAGTCCAATTACCTCAAGGATGTTTAGATTATACTTTTTGGGATAATACAGGATTTTTGGGTTGTTATGTCCTTTTCCTGTCTACCGCCTGTGGTTGTTTTTCACTATTCTCGAAACATAGAATTAACCTGGATCTTGGTTCTGGTGTTGTAGTATGCCATGTACTTCTTTAAAAGCACCACACTTGATGGTGTCTTGAATTTTGCAGTGTTTCACTGAATGAACAAGAGTTTCTACCTCCTATGACTGTGACTTGAAAATATCATTCTTCATATTTTATAGATTCAAAATCCATCACACTTATTTGCCAACATACAGGGCCGTGGAAAGAAAGTAAGGGCCCAAGGGACAAATTTTCCCGGGCCCCCGTCAAATATTAAATTCACTACCCAACTCGCCCTTTATAATAATTAAGGAATCGCACACAATGTGCATTATTTTAACCTAAGACTTAACCTACTGACAAACACCCAGTCCTGAACCCAAGGAGGGGACATTTCACTACTGAAAAATCCCCGACCCGGCCGGGAATCGAACCCGGACCGCCGGAGTGGAAGGCAGGCATGCTACCGACTCACCCACGGCGGCGGACTCGCCCTTTATAATGTAAGTTATGCAAAAAAAATTATGCAATGATATTTCATAATTATTAAGTACCAGAATGATACCGGTACGTTATGAGATTGTCTGGCAGACAGTACTGTGTCTCTGTTTACACTTTATCGGATTAGCATAAAACTTGGTATACCATTTATAACGCCCATGGGACGAAGCCTATTGATTTTGGACCAAATCGGTTAACTGATGCCGGGCACGAAACTAAAAAATACATTAAAATCTTCTAATTAGGAACAATTTTATCTGTATGTACCAGTTTAATCTTTTGAAAATTATGATTTTAAATGCCGAACGTTAGTGAGGCCTACTATTAAGTCCAAAAGGATTTCTGTTTCTACTTTTCAAAAGTAGCAAGAATAATCCGTTTCAGATTAACTGATTAATGCCATGTCACCGTTATATGATAGGACAATGCAGATGAAATAAACACAAAAAACATAACTTAAACTATTTATTGGCTTATAACAAACTTTATTTTAGAGTAAATTTAGAAATTAAAAAATAAAACCCGGTCGGCTGGGTCCCCTTTTGGAGACCGGGCCCCAGGGCAGTCCAATTAATAATATTCTTTACTACACTTGATGCAAAGCATTGCACCACCTTACACTGCCATGTTGTTCACACAGGCATTTTTCAATCTACTACCTAATATTTTATACTATAAACCATAGCTTAGAATACAATAAAAATAGTTGGAATAGTTGATACAGTGAATCAATAAATTATAATAAATCTAATTATTACATGTGCTGAACTTACACATTTTTGCTTCACTTACCAACTGTTTGGTAGAACATATTACAGAATCATTGTCCTCATTCTTGGCTTCCAACTACCGTATTGGCCGAATATGTGACGTAACTGAATTTTTGAAGGGTAGTTATAAAAGAACATTAGCACATTTTGTGTCATGTGAAATGCAAATTTTGAAGTTCACTTCATGACTTCTTCTTCTCGCTTTTATTTACGCATTGAGAAAATGAAGATACTTTCTTTTCTACACAGTCCACCATGACTGGTGGTCAAACAAATCTTTACTCGTAGAGACACCATGCAAATAATGGTGCAGTACAAGCAGAAGCACGAATCTGGGAGAAACAAAGTTCGGTAAAGTTCAGTGAACTTCCACATGACTTTGACCATGAGTCAGACACACGTCATCATGTGTTGATTCCCGCTGCACAGCTGGATTCATGAAAATAAGTTATTGAAAGTGTTAGGCTGCGCGTATAGAATGAGTATAGTTTTTATAAGCACATTTTGAGGAAAAAACGTCGCCTTATATTTGGGCCAATACGGTATTTGGTAGGACATGTCTGAAGGACCATTTTCCTCATTCTCGCCTACTTGGATGGGAATGAGGACGTTGATTTTTTAAACATGTTTTACCAAATACAGTACAGTAGTTTGTAAGTGAAGCAAAAGTGTGTGTTGTAGATTACTCGTGTGTGTTCAATAAGAACAACATTTTAAATTTGAGAAAACAGTACTTAAATACTTAATGGCTTTCATCTGATTGGTTTGCAGTCAGAGGACTGGGGTTCAGAACACTCTTCTGGAATATTTGGCCGCTTTCTGAGGAGGGACTCCGCTCTCTTGGTATGTATTAACTTCTGTAGAAATGAGTTAACTGTTGTCTTTAGTTTGGATGCTAATTGTGTGTGTGTTTGCAGGAGTCGCGGATGAAAGGGGGAGACAACTCAAAACCCCCACCACTCATTGCCAAGTGGAAAGTGGGAGTCAAACTGCAAGGACGATCTGAAAGCGATGGTACGTGCTTAGTTATATTCTTGTTATATGCTTGTTCATCCTTCTGTTGCTCAACACATTATTATCAAGTTTCTCACTCATAAGGGCATGAAACCGACTGAAATTTGGCAGAGATCAAACATTGTCGAGGTCACGTGTTTTTGCTTGGCATGAGAAGTTTATGAAAAAGTTGAAAATGAGAGCTGTGTGTGTAGCCTACGGACAAGCATTATGGAGCAGAATGTCAATGCCTTTCATGAACTTCTGGAGGGCGACCGACGTTTGATGGTTTCAGAAATTTGTTCTATGTTTCTTTAAAGCCAATGTCCCACAAGATCAATTTTTTTCTTTAAAAAAATTGTATCAAGTTGCATTTCTATATAGTTATTTCTGACTGTGCACACGAGAGAGCATTTTGGTCCAATATACTGCCAACTGTTCACCCAAAATGAAAATTATTCGTGACTACAGTTGACATGGCAGTTGATTTGCATACACTGGCTACATTTTCTGCCAAATCTTTTTCATAATTCCTAGAGCATCTCAACATTTACGCCAGTTGTAATTAATGTTTCATTTCATCTTCTTGGTTAATGTTTGTATGGTCGCAGCGCTGCAGCACAGAGAATCGGCTATTCGGAGAAAGTTGTCATGTTTCTAAAACAACAAATGTTTCTGGATATAAAACTGGAAATGTTCCTATTGCATTGCATCCAGTACAATTGGAGAAAAAATGTAGGATGAAATTGGTATACGAGGGCTGTTTTTTTTTTAACCTCCATTGGGGCATATGAAAACCACAGTGAAAATCAAAACTGCTTTATTTGGAACATTTAGGTATACGAGTCGCGTTCCGATTGAGACATTTGTTGTAGCGTGGTACCAACTTTCCAGTACCCTCTTCATAGAAGCTAGTTGCCAGTGTGTTGAGAAGGGTCTTCATGGGATTTTGAAGTGTTTTGAAATTCTTCGTTGGTATGGAAGCGCTGTCCTCCCAGATCTTTCTTCAGCTGTTGAAAAAGATGAAAGGGAATAATGCACGGGAACAAGTTTTTGAAATCCATCGTGACAGGGGATGAAATGTGGATTCGTTACGACAATCCTGAATCAAAAGAACAATCCAAACATTGGATGCACACTAATTTCTCTAACAAACCCAAGATCTAGCTTCCAAACCAACGAAAAATTTCAAAACACTTCAAACTGCCGTGAAGACCGTTCTCAATAGGCTGGCGGCTAGCTTCTATGAAGAGGGTATTGGCAAGTTGGTACCACACTACAACAAATGTCTCATATATCCCTATGCAATGGCCCCAACTTTTGCTCGAAGCTTTTAAAATTGTCATACTTCCACCCCTTCTTGGGTTCATGTATTGGACTTACATAATGTTGGTATGACTACAGATAAATATAGAAATTTAGGCTGTAAGTAACGGCTTTGTCGTTTTCAGTAACTAATATCAATCACATTTGCAGGAAAGTGTTATGTAGCCTGATTAATGGAAATTCTTTAAAATTTATTTTTTATAATGTTTTCTTTTAATTTTGGTTTTAGGTAACTATTAAGCTTTACAGTGATACAACAAAGAAAGACGGCCCATATAAGTTGGCGCCACTGTCCCTATGGTTCAAAAGGATCCCCTCTTTCCACAATGACAGCAATTCGACATTGATCTCTGTTGAAATACTTCAGGTTCTGTTGTTTGATTAATTTTATTTCATGAGAGCATCTAAATGTGCCGTCCTGTTTTTAAACTTCCTGACAATACAAGAGCTGTTAAATTTAACCTCTGTCAAATGCCATGTTTATCTTAATCATGACTGATGCACCGAAAACTGAGGATGAACAGGGCAAAATGCAAACCTTTTCTGTAGTAAAATTTTAATTGAGAATCATTCACATGGCCATTAGTGTAGAGTAAGTCATGTGAGTAATGTTTATTTGTTTGTTTGTGCAGAGTTGTACGAAGGTCTGAAACGTGCTCAGAGGAGCAGATTGGAGGATCAGAGGGGAACAGAAATTAATTTTGAACTGCCGGATTTCTTGAAGGTGAGGACTGCACATACTGTAAACATTTCTACATCACATATTTATAATTTGTATGAGAAAATAGATTTTCATTGTATGCCCTCATGTAATTCTGGTAAGATGCTTAATTTACACTACAAAGCACCACCACAAATGAATCAGAACTAAATAGCAGCATAGTGTTATCATATTATGAAAAGCGTCTCCACTAAATACAATAATGTAGGTACGTTAAGGTTTTGTTTTAAAGACAAGTTATTTTCTTATCCAGTTAGTGAGCTCTATGCGTGACATGTGTTATCAGGCATACTATTCACATTACAGCATGTTTGGACTGCATGATATATGAGAGTGAAAAGTCAATTACAAAGTATCTTATTGCTTTCTCTGCCTTACTATTGATACTATAAGTAGAGGAAGTTCAGGGAAAACCATGTACATCGATTACACAGACCAAAGCCATTTTGGTGCCTTAGAATTTATAAAGATCTCGCACGATATCTGTGCCGATGAGACAGTTACTCTCTAGAGAGAGACTGTGCGAGAGAGAGAGAGGTAGCTTGGCCTTTACAAATAGAAAGGGAGGTATTGTTGTGCGAGAGAGATAGGTAGCAGGCCAATCAACGCTACAGTCCCCATGAAAACATAATGCAATGATTTAGGCAATCGGCACAGATTTCGTGCGGGATCTTTACCTATTCTTGGGTATATTTAGGTCGCTGATGCCAAATGTGCCCTATCAGCTTTAGTTTTTGAGATATGGTATTACCATTATGCATATTATCACATTTTACGTTTGATATAAATAAAAAACAGTGCCTATTTGCAGCTTCTACATCACGTGAAGAAAAAAGCAACACTCTAACATTATCTGTAGCAAGATTGAGATCGGAAATATACACACTAAACTTCACTGAAAGGTATATTTACCCAGGATGATAATTTCAGTGGGTCTTTCCACCATCATCAGCTGATTCCGACTGGTCCTTTAGCGGCAGGTGATATCAGTATGTTATAGATATCAACACCTCACTGTAGATTTCCATCTAATATTAATATTGACACTAACATTACATTAACATTACAATAACAATATAACATGGGGTCTTTAAAAAAATTGATATTATCACATATTGTAGGGTCGTTTATGACTTATGAGCTGTCAGTTTGAGGGCCAAAAAATAATCCAGCTTTTAGTTTTTCTGTACCTGGTACAGTTTTCGTCCTACGTGTCCAAAGTATGGTCAACAACCTTCACTAGCTATATTATCAAGCAAGATTTTGTTTCACGAATAAAATCTATATAAAAATAGAGCTGGTAGAGAAAAACTGTTTAAATATTTGGAATACGCACACTAAGTATAGCCAAAATCCGGTAATACATCTGAGACACCAGACAAAAAGTTCTTTTTTGTTGGGCTGTGTTATCGAAAGCCATCATTAATACATGTTATGAGGTCCCCTGAATTCAAAAGTAGGCTACTATTTTTTTAGAAACATATGAATGTCTGTGAACGAAATAGCTCCGATACGAAAAATACAATAGAAACATCATTTTATATTTGGGATTTATATCTTCTGGGGATGTTAGACTTTTACCACCACTTTACTTTAGAAAGAAAGGATTTTCTGCAATTTTCTTAAAAAACCGCTCTAACAATTTTGTTTTAAATTTTGTATGCAAAGTGTTCATATTAAGATCTAAAAAATACTGTGCCAGATTTACAAAAATTATATCTGAAGAATAGTTATAAGCCAGCTATCATTTGTACAATCTCAGGCTTTCAGTCCTATGTGGCGTAAAGACATCTTTGCATGTGGCATGAGACAACTGAATATGCATTTTCTGCAATATGCCTTTTATTAAGTGCCAGTATGGTACTTTATGAGATTGTGTGGGGGATGAAAAATGTCTGTCCGTCCGTCCGTGTGTCTGTACGCGCGATAACTTAAATAAGCTTTGTCGAATTTTAATGAAACTTGGTATACACGTTTATAATGTCCATGGGAAGAACCCTATTGATAATGGACCAAATCGGTTCACCGGTACCGGAGTAAAACCCAATTTAGTGTATATTTTAAAGGCGCAATAACTCAAATACGCTTTATCGGATTTTCATGAAACTTGGTATACGAATTTATAATGTCCCTTGGAAGAAGTCTATTGATTTTGGACCAGATCGGTTGGGCGGTACCGGAATAATGCCCAATTTAGTGCCTTTTTATGGTAATATATCACTAAGGCGTGGATAACTCAAATACACTTCATCGGATTTTCTTGAAACTTGGTATACGAATTTATGACGTTCTTGGGTACAAGCCTATTGAATTAGGGCCAAATCGGTTGACCGGTACCAAAGTAACGAGTATATCAATATTGATTTTGTAATCAATATTCTTTCAAGGCCCACAATGTATTAAAAACTTAACAAATTGCCAATCGTTTATTCATATTGTTAGCAACCTTGATTGATTTGTTTCTTCATAATGATGTCAGTGTGGCTAAATAATTTAAATAAACGATTTATAACAACTAGCCGTTGAATATTGATATTATAATGTGTATTCTATGGTTATGTAGACTACCGATATTTAGATTAGGCTATATTTTACTGTGAGTATTTTTCTTATTCGTTCCTGTGCAGCAATATACCTAATATAATTCCTGACAGATAGATTTCATATGCTTATTATTCATTCATAACCTTTAAGGCTGCTTTAAATTGAAACAGAGATATCAGCGAATCGTAGGTCTATTGCATCATTATTATTATTGCCGGCACATTTTGTTTTTGGAGTTAACTTTTATGCATGGGCCTATCATAATTGCGTGTATCACTGATTTAAAAAAAAAATACTGGCACTTGGTTATATCAGTTTACCTGATTTTATTTTATGTCAGAATGTGAAGTGAGAAAGTTATATTGACCATTCTTATGGTAGAGAATAGTTATATGAATGCATTACATCAGCTTTTCATATTATTTTCTATGAGTATACATAACTATTTAAAAAATACTCTACATTTTACAAAATTAGACATGTACTTTTGTCTAAAATAAGGTTTATATTATAATTCATTCACATGTGGAAGTAGTCATACAACATGCTTGAAGTGAGTAGCTGCAGCCTAGCAGCCTAGTAATTGAAACATTCTTATTTCCTGGAGATATGTCTCTTATCTTAATTGATGGATGCCTTTAGGTTTCATTGTTTGATGTTTGTCAAAGCCAGAAATTCAAACTTTAATCATTATTAAAAATGGCCATCTCATAAACACTTATAGCTCCACTTCCGTCTCATTTTTATAGACTAGTTTCGGGGAAAACCATCATCCTCATCCTTGGTTAATGGTCAACTGGCGTTCTTGCGGCCTTGGCTGGTAGTTGTCTGTGTTGTGATGCCCTCTCCGTCCCTATTGGTTAATCTGATGACGTCATTAACTGCCGGAATTTCAAAATTCATAACCTCTTGGTTTTTCGTTATAAAGATTTTTTCCCAAGTATTGAATTCTATTGGTCTCTATTGAGAATGGGCCATTAGAACTCAGTACTTGGGAAAAAATCTTCATAACAACAATCCAAGGCGTTGTAATGAATTTTGAAATTCCGGCAGTTAATGATATCATCAGATTAGCCATTAGGGACAAAGAGGGCATCACAACACAGACAACAACTACCAACCGTAGCCATGAGAACGCCAGTCGACCATTAGCAGAGGATGGGGATGATGGTTTTCCCCGAAACTAGTCCATAAAAATGAGACATAAGTGGAGCTATAAGACCATTTCTAATAATGATTCAATAGCTTTACTGTTTATATCACTTCCTTCTTTATTTATCAAACTTTGGTGTTTATAAAACAGCTAAACCTTAGTTTGTACATGAGAATATGTTTATATATCTATCTTAGTTTGTACAATTTGAAACTACCCACAGTCAAGACATTATATTCCTCTTATCGTAACCCAACTTAACCTGAAAAGATGTATTTATTTGTTTTTTGTATTAAAAAGATGGAGGATATTTAAATTGTGTGAGATGTTTATTGTGAGTGTGATGTGTTGCAGGATAAGGAGAATGCTCCACAGACTGGAAAGAAGTTTCGCAAACTGAGACGAGCAGATGAATCGTCAATAGAGCCACCAGCGACTACCAGTTCTGGGCCTCTGGTCACTCGCCTGTTGGATCAAAGTTTTGTGGCAGAGGGAGTGATTCCAACGTCACACCAAGCCGAGGAGTACTTCATGGGTCGTCGTCATGGAGATGAGGAACCAGGGTCAAGTTGCCCTCCGCCTCTGCCTCCCAAACCTAAGCACATTGCGGCATGGAGTGGCAATGCCCCAGCTTTCAGAGCTCCTGCAGACAGCACCACTAACTCCAAGTATATGAGACCTTCAGAAGCGAAGAGGGATGGGAGAGTGTCTCGAAGCCGCAAGGCTGTATACCTCGACCAGCCGAGCAGCAGTTTTGTATGACACTGCCAAGCAGTGGAAGCTGCTCTGAGTATAGGTTTTTTCTTCTTTCTCTTTCTTTCTTCTTTTTACCAGTGCCACTGCTACCTGTTAGGGTGTGTAGTATTCCTCCTGGCTGGTGGAAGTGTAACCCTATTCCTCCAGTTGGGACACTTGTTAAGCAGGGCTATGTCAGATGAGACGAGGCTGATTTATATGAAACATAGTTGCCAGAGGGTCATTAAGCCTAAATCCTGACATACTACGGTAGAACCAAGATTTAGCGTTTTGCTGGGGATGCAGATTTTTTTTTTTTTAAACTAAATAGGGATTTATACTAAATGGAGTTTTGCTAGTTTTAAGAAGTGAAACAGAATTTACATAGAAATTGATTTTATTTAACAAGTTCTGCATTATTTACTAACTACAAATAAAATTACAACTAAATATAATAGAGTCTCGATTATCTGACCTAAACTGAACCTAGAGTGTGTCGGATCACTGTCAGATAATACAGAAGACAAAGAAACATGTAATAAAACGCCAATATATTAAATGTCCTTAGCTCCATCTCCAATACACTCTTTCACTGTGTGTCATAGTGTTGGCTTTTTATTCTGCTCTGTTGCTTGGTTATTCTTAATTTCATGGCCATTCACTGAATTTAGAATGTCAGTGTCAGGCAGTTCAAACTGTTGATCCGGTTTACACAGTTTAGCATCTCAACATTGCAGGATACTGCAACATAAGGTTGTAAAGTCCCACCAAAAATGCATTAAAGAAAAAATCATCTACCACTTACAGTGATGGATAATATGAAATGCCGGATGACCAGAGGTAGGAAAGTCGAGACTGTACTATGCCATGAAATATTATGGTTTTTGTTGATTTATAGACTAGTTATATCCAATATTTTGATTGTTAGATTTTGTCTACCTCATCCATAATATGCACTTTTTTGTTAGAAAAGTGTTTTCCTCTTGGGCATCATTACTGGCTCTTTTGTAAGATATAACAAGTCACAAGCTAATTCAGCTATATTTTTTTTAAACATAATGTGAATTTACTAACACACTTAATTACTCCACTTACCAAATTTCTGGTAGAACTTGTTTCGCATGCTTCCTCAACCACTTGTTAACAAGTTGACAAGAGTTGACAAGAATTGACAAGTAGTTGAGGATGCATGCGAAACATG
Source organism: Ectobius pallidus (assembly GCA_964059195.1). Lineage (NCBI taxonomy): Eukaryota > Metazoa > Arthropoda > Insecta > Blattodea > Ectobiidae > Ectobius > Ectobius pallidus. The sequence continues at coordinate 178,813,763 of CAXKWD010000004.1, read as the reverse complement.
TTCTACCAAAAATTTGGTAAGTGTTTTAGTCAATTCATTTTATTAAAAAAAAATATAACAATTTCATTGTGAAAGTTCCATCATAACTTTTCAAAACATGTTACTTACTTCAAGCACAGAAGAAAGATTGACTAAGGAACTGCTTGTTGGTGAAAAGGAGGAAGCGGCAAGTGCTTCCTCTTGTCAGATAGTGCAATCTATCGAAAATTACAGTGCTCGTGGTATTATTTTGATGCATTTTTTTGTTTGAGAAATAAAATAATATTGAAACCAGCACTTCAACTTCATATGATAATAATTTTTTCAAAATTTGATGTAATATGCAAGCAAAATGTTAAATCAGGGTTCTACTGTAATAGGACATAGTGGCCAGGGAAGCTGTCTTTGAATTGAACCAGGACCTCATGTTTAGCAGTCCGATCATCAGTATAGTGTGGGAGGAGAGAGTTTACATGTATTTCACATAAGAGGGATGTAATCTTCCATTTACGTCCCACAATGATTTTCTTCTTCTGTACCATTCACGTGTTCATATTCGTTATCAGTAAAACAGAACCAGAATTAGAAATTCACAACATGAAACACTCATTAATATACAGAGTCCGCCAGAAAAATGTATACACTCTTTGTCAGACTGTATCGGGATATTGTAACGGGATATTACGTGTATATTACCAGTATGTTGTAGTATGGTCTTACGATCAACACATGTCGTTACTTTCAACACGATAGTAACAAAACAAAATGGCTGGAGAATGCTTAACGTTCGAGCAGCGAAAATGCATTCTGAAGTGGTTTATCAGGTTTGATAATGCCGTTGAAGTGCAGCGTCAGTGGAGGCGGGAGTTTGAAACAGAACCCCCAACCTGCCTATCAATTAAACGCATTATTGGCAAGTTTGAGGCACATGGAACGATTTGTGATATTCATAAAGGAAGATCAGGAAGACCGCGTACAGCTACAAGTCCTGCTTCGTCGGATCTCGCGTTGGAAAAGTTTGTTACTTCTCCACTAAAATCTGCTACGCAATGTGCGCGTGAAGTGGGGATTAGCAGTACAAGTGTACGACGAATTCTGAAAGGTGCTAAGTGGAAACCTTACATTCCACGATTACTGCATATGATTAATGATGACGATCCTGATTGGACGAAGAGGGCCCATTGAGTTCCTTCCACGGTCGCCAGAATTAACCCCTATAGACTTTTACTTATAGGGAACCGTGAAAGATCAAGTCTATCGACGTAAGCCACGCACGTTGGAGGAACTTCGCCAGGAGATTACAGCGGCATGTGCTGCGATCTCATTGAAACATTGACCGACGTAGCTGCGGCGATCGCTCATCGTTCAGTAATGTGTCTGGCCGCCAACGGCCAACATTTTGAACATCTCATGTAACCACTGAACTAAGAAAGTACTACCGGTAGATGTTTGATTAGTATTTAAATTTAAAAAAACAAACCTAATAAATAGTTTCGTTCCTTAAAGTGTGTATACATTTTTCTGGCGGACCCTGTATAATATCGCCGAAACACTTGCTACTTGATTACAATTTACAGTTGACTCCCTCTAGTCCGGCCTCGGATGGTTTGGCCGCCAGATGGTCCGGACTTCTTGGAATAAGCCATCTACGTGCGGAAAGGTTTCTCACAGGAGCAATCGACTAGAATAAACATGTCTGTTTAGTTTCCAGTCTTAAGTGTAAACAAATCACATCAGTTCATGAAGAAGTGGCATGATTATGCTTTCAAAAAAACAGTTCAACTGAAAAAGCAGAGGAAAATAACAGATTTCTTTTAATTTTGAAATTGTAATTGTACTACTGTATTTTAATTTTTGGGTAAGTACGCTTTTAAAAAATCGACAAAACCATCTTAGAAGTTAATTTTTGGTTTAATAGATTATACTTTACATCTTTAAAAGACTGCCGGATGGTCCGGCCATTTTCTAATCCGGTCGAGGGTCTGGTCCCAGGGTGACTGGATTAGAGGGAGCCTACTGTATTATTTACTAGCACCTGGTCACCATCAACTACGTCCAGCAGTAATAAATATAATGAAGTAGCAAGTGTCTTGGAGATATTAGTGAATTTATTGTAACAATGTGGGTAGATGGAATTTTTGTCGTTGTTAGCTTGTCATGCTGAACTTTGTATAGTTGAACAGTATGGGTTTAGTAACATACAGTATTGTTAATATGGAAAATGTGACAATCATTCTTAAAAACTAGACAGGTTATTATGCCAGCATACATCAACTTGGTGATGCCAGTTCTTTACAATCTTCCGCACCGTCCGAGGTATCCACCGTCGTGAAAAATTTTAGTCTGTCTTGTACAGTATATTTTAATATTCTGACACGTGTGGAAAGCTTAAGGACTTCAATTGTTAAATATGTCGTATCTTTACAATCTTGTAATAGACTTTGTTATATTTTAATATAAACATTATGAGAGTTGTTAACTAGTGGAAGTTTTTACAGTGAAGTAACTTAATGTATATATTTAAATAAATTATTGTTCATAACACCACAGTGTTATAACAATAATGTATTTAGCTATTGGTCTAACAAGGGACTATACAGGTTGTCATGTCAAAACTGCCTTCAAATTTAGAATTGAAGCTCTTTATTACGGATAGAAACATGCAAAAAATGAGCTACTGCAAGTGAGTCAAACTTAATTGTGAATCTTGAAAATTTTAAATATTCAATAGCTTTATACAGTTGGAGGAGACGAAATGGAGGTACAGTGTCTCAACAGTACTTTACCTACTTACCTGTTGGAAGGTGAGGTTCCTGTTTTGTAGCTTGCCTCATCTTAATCTCGTTCAGAAGTTTCAGAGTGTTTTTTTTCTTTGACCATTTCCATCTCGAATTGCGAAACAACTAAAAAAAAGAATAAAAATGGATTCCGGCAATGTTGTTGTTGAGGAAGCTGTCGATTCCTTTTTGTTTAGATATAAATTCCTGAACCAAAGCCAATTAAGCTGTCGATTGCTGTTTGATAGAAATTCTCGAAACAAAACCGATATCGACCGACTAGTCAATTGACTTGATATGTTGTTCATTTTCTCCGGAAAACAAATTATCATCTGAAAATGTTAAGTTCAACATGCTGAATTTGCATGTCAAGTCAATTGGAATGGGAAATTGCGATATACATGTAAATATCAACTTGTTAAACTTGACATGTTGGTGTTAAATGTTAAGCAGTGGAGACCCAGAAATGAAAATATAGCCTTTTGTTCTTATAAAATTTAAGCATGTTTTTATATTTTGTAAAAAGCAACCTCCCAATTTTTACATTTTAACACACCATAAATGAAAGATGCTATGTGTATTACAATCGATACATTTTAAATACAGAACATAGAAAATGTGTGCATAACCAAAGTAACAGGAATTGAACACAAAATTACTTACCACTTACAGGCTTATATTCATTATTCAACTTATCATGGTTGGTCCCGGATTTCCGCTGTATATATAATAATATTAAAAATATATTGTAATACACTTTATTTACAATGGATACACTTCAGACATAATTGCACGACATTTCATTTCAGTCCTCGAACCTTCCTGCTAAACACTGTCTGCTGGGAAGAAGATTCCATATTGTCCATCGGTTGTTTAGTCACACACATAAACAAAGTGCTTACCAGTTGCCCTTCCTAAGGCCTGAGCTTTAATTTAAAAGCCTTAGGGTTTGTATTATCACCTGCCGACAATTCCTCCTGATACATGACTTCCAGATAGCTTACCTGGAAAATGACTTCTAATACCACCGATGAACTGCTATCGACAAGAATGCAGTGAAATTTTGTAAAATTATCCTTAGGTCGTTGCAGCTCGGATTTGTATTTGTACAATTAAATTACATAAGAACCTATCGTTTTAAGTGCATTAATCGATTTGTGAAATTCTATTTCATTCATATGTGAGCCTAAAATGACATTTTTATGTAAATTAAATCTTCCAGCATCATTTCTGAAATACAGGTGGCTAGGAAGCTTCGAAGTGCTGCCATCTTGTTTCATCCAAGCTTCCCTAACTAGCAGTTGGGAGTTTGTCAGCCGCTTCATCCTCCTGCTAGCTGAGCTGGGAGTTGACTTCCCAGACAGATTTTGTTAGGAGATCATAGTAGGCAATTCTTGGGCAAGTTTCAGATAAGTTCTCTATCTGGGAGATAAATGTGATATCAGGTGGTCATTGTATAGGCCCTTAATGTTATCGTACAGTGAAATTATAAACTATTTCCCTTTTAATGTTATTGTCATTTAAATGCCTTGCAGTATCTACCATTAAAGCCAAATTTTCAAGCCAGTATCTTCACACATAGTTTATTGGATGATTCACCTTTTATTTCTTAGTAAATTTATTTCTCCTCAAAGGGGCCAAAAGCGTTTTAGGACTTATGACAAGAAAGTCAGCAAACTTCTTAATAGCTTGGCAAGCACTTAAATTCACCATGAAGAGGTCCTGATGGCTCACCTGAGCGTTTCTTCTTCAACTTCCATCTAACCTCTGCCTGCAGCTCATCTGGGTCTTCGTCAGGATGTTTCCAGTGGTGCGTTCAAGGTGAAAGGGTTTGGTGACACCAAGAACTATCCCATTTATTGGATGATCTATATACAGAAGGTAACTCTTAGGTACCTTAGATGCCTTTAACTAGCATCTTTCCCTGCTTTTGGCACACTGTCTCTTACTTTACATCGCCCTCCATGACTGACTTGCTGCTCACCCGTTCTCTCCCCAGCATCTGGCTAAAAAAGTCGAGTAAGTGATTCCCACGAATGTGCCGGACTTTGCACACAGGCCTGCCAAGTGAGGCCCACTACAACTAACTATATCACTTATCAAAGTAGAAATCTGATGTGATTCAGTCACCCAAAACGAATAAAATTCACTGTTTTCTTTAAGAGTCTCAAAATATGGTTCTTTGTTATTGTTTTGAGACAGTGCTTCCTTGTGAACAATGCATTGCACAGGCACTGCACTAAATAGGCTTACCAGTGTTTGTCTTCTGTACTGATAGATCTGTAACTCTGGTGGTGATGTACAGCATGAAATGATAACTGTCAATGAGAATCTCAGTGTAAGATGTTGCCACACAAGAGGAAGATGAACTTTTAAAGCATATGACATGTTTACTTGTGGTTAGGTGACAATCCGAATAAATCCATTTCACCTCTTGAAGCCACAGATACGTAACAATCATGGACTGTGCATTGAAATCATAAAGTCACTGAATTTGCACTTCTTTTTTAATTTTGTTTTTCGATCATTGCTGCCTACCTTTTTCGGTTACTTTAAAAGTGGAACTTTGATTAAACATAGACTTGAAAAATAATATATTTTTGTGATTACTAACCGAATACAAGAAGCTGCATGTTCACTGAAACAAATGATACTGACTAACCAAAGCGGAAAATAGAAATCAATCTGAATGCCAAGCATTTTTCCTATAACGACAGAAACATATATTTGATGTAGATTTTTTATCTTATATACTATATTTCAATATTTGGTACATTATGTTGTTGATAGGCAGAAAGCCTTTACTGGCTGAAAGCTCAAAAAACGCTAACAAAGCAGGACATTTGGTCGTGTGGTCACCCTACGTTCAATTGTGACTTACTGTTTAATAAAAATGACTTATTAAAGCTAAACTTATTAGATAAGTCAGCTTACACGTTTTTGAAGTTGTATTTTATTATATTTAACTTCATGAAGATTTATTTGTTTATTGGGGAGAATCTGGAGCTCCAGTTTATTTATTGTGACTATTTAGCAAATACTTATTTAAGCGTGTAACGAATAATTAAAACCACAAAATGAAAAATCTGATGTGAAACTCGCATAACTTCCTCTGTCCAAGTTTACCATGTATGCCATTCTCTTCATGTAAATTGGTTGTATAAATGATGAGAATGACGTTAACACATCGTATCACATCCCCGAAGCATGGCCAATACAACTTTATCTCTCCGCATTCTGGTATAGAATAAGAGGTCATATTGCAAATCCAGTTGTTTGAACCGGATGCAAAGCTTTATTATTCATCAGGCAAAACTTGAGTTTCAGTGTGTTGCGATGCATGCAGGTATTACCAACCCTTTCCGTTAAAATGAGCTGTTTTATTTTTATTAAATGCTCTTAATTATCGTTAATTATATCTAGTGTTACTAATCTTGTATTTATTATTATAAAAAAATTATAGTGCTTCACCAAACAAAAAATTGTACATAATTATCATATCTTCTTACGTTCATATGCAGCTTGTATACACCCAGTTGCTGTGTTCAGTGATTGTTTTTTATTAAAAAAGCTACCAGTATGAAGATTTTTCAGTGCCAGTCCTTATGAATACATAGAAAACGTAAGTAGGTGAGATAAAATAAAACAAACTTATGATAGACACTTCCGATTGGTTGAAATTCCACATGTTCAAATTCTGGATTGGTCACTGATTCGTGAGCAACGAATGAAACTCCAAAACAAACCTTCAATACAAAATTCGCTTACAAGCTCCAAAAATTGCAAAAGACATCATTACATTCATTAATAACTACATGCCATGCTTCAGAGCGACAAAGGCAAACTGTTCCTTGGGGGGGGGGGATCCTACAATGAAAAATGTTAAATTAATAATCAATAAACATTTAAGTTATTACCAGCTCTGAGATGTATGAACTAATATGGCATTTTTATTTTTTCACGTACAGAACTTGCTTTTTGTAAATACCTTTTGATTTTTGCGGAATTAATAAACCTTGAGCTACCTCACCTTCTTTCGGGAATAGTATCCATATTTTCAATACCATTCAGTATTAAACTGTCAGCCATTTATATTTCAATTCTGCAAAACAAAGTAATAATCTTACAACAGTTACAAATATTTCTTTATATCCAATGCCCATAATATTAAATTTTAATAGTTTTTAGGGGTACGCCGTAGCGTAGTGGTTGAGGCACTGCGCTACAAACCGGAAGGTCGCAGGTTCGATTCCCGATGAGGTTGTTGGAGTTTTTCAATTGGCCTAATCCTTCTGGTGGCACTATGGCCCTGGGGTCGACTCAGCCTCTAACAGAAATGAGTACCAGGAGCAATACTGGGGGTAAAGGCGGCCGGTGCGTAAGGCTGACAACCTTACCACCTTCATGTGCCGAATGTCTAAAAATCTGGGAGCCTCAACATCCTGGAACCCTGTGGGCCTCCATGGCCTGTAATAGGGAACACTTCACTTTAATAGTTTTTACATAATTTAATGTTTCAGTTGCACAAACCGTTGTATGTAAAATCTCTTCATTGTGAGCAGATAAGCATTAGCTCACATAATAAATGCTCATTTGTGCTACATTTAAGAGGATTGTAAACTAGATACGTAACGTTCTTCACTGCCAATTAGTTAGAGACATGATTTTTTGGTGTATCGTGATAACGCAAAATTTGTTAATATGTAATAAAAATGTATCATTAATTATACAGCGATTGTCTCCATTATTACTAACTTTACTAATGCGAATTGTAATTCATAGCGATATTTATGCACAGCATGCATTAATAAGTTCACAGATTTACCTAATTTTTAAAGATTCTGAACATGAAGTTTTTGATTTTGTCACAGCATTGTTTCACTTACCACAGTTCAAAATAGCTGTAGTGGATTCTTCTGTAGGAGATAAAATAAAAAGAAATCCCACTTTTTGATAATGTAGATTTTCATGATTTTGTTAAATTCTGCATGCAGCTGCAAAGACTGTAATAATCTGCCTGTCAGGAGAGCGATGTAGAGCAAGTTGTACAAAGATTAGTACCAGAGTATCCAGCACTGGGTTTCAGTCAATGTACATTTAAATTTCAGGTGTTGATTGTGAACATGAGGAACAATTCACAGGTGTGCGGGCAAAGAGAGTTAATTTTTAAACAGTATTTACCTCCTTATACCCTCTGATATTAATATCAGGTAAATACTGTTCAAAAATAATCCTCCCTCTGCGGCAAATATGAAATTTATCAATTCAAAGAGAGTTAAGTCCACCATCCTCAAAAATTGAGATATGTCCATAGAGTTATAGATAAAAATGTTCTCTACATTTGTGTTAAGTCCAGTAAGTCATATTCATAAACGTATGGTAGTTATGGATGTGCGCCTCTTGGGTTTATCCATCTCTAAAGCTATGTTGGGCAGGTAAAGTGTATTAAGTCACTCTAATTCTCAGTAACAAGAAAGTGGACTCAACTCTCTTTGCCCGCACACCCGTGAATTCTTTTGTCCGATTACAGCAGGGAACTTAGAAACCTTGCTTACTTGTCATTTCAGTTAACAGGTTAACAAACATTTGAAGTTTGAAGTAGTACAGTAATATGTGGCATCTTACTTCACACTTTGAGCCTACGTTTATATCGACTTCACAAGTTTTATTTACCATAAAATCGTGTCCCCACCAATAGTGTTTGAAAATTTAACACAGGTCAAAATAGGAGGGTTTGGATGTGCTAGCAGACACAGAATAAATGTCAAATAATGCCTTTAAAAGGCTTGTTTATGTTTTTGAGTATTATAATAAGTGTATACACTAACATCTGCATTTGGGACCAAGTCTTACACTGTACATAAATTTATTATATTGGTACATGGAACTGTTTGTAATAAAATATTTATATATATATATTTAAATACCTGTTGCTTTCTCGTATTCTCGACAACAGTAATGAACGACTAGCCCTGGCAAACCTACCTTCCTTCCTCTCACTCATGTTAACCATAAATTAATATGAGAGACATTGTATAACCTGGAAGACGAGACATTAATCATGGTTTGAAGATGTCTGGTAGCAATATCAGTTTGTGGAGTGCCTTGGAAGCGGCAGTCTTGTGCAGGCCTTATCTATCAGTTATAAACACCAAAATATGTATAAGATGTGAAGCTTTCACGGCGCTGATTACTTTGGATGGCTTCTCGGGTTATCAGCCGTGTCAACTTTCGAGCTTTTGGCCGTCTTCACTCTGTGCCCTTCCTCAGGAATGTGTGTATAGAGAAAGCATGTCCATATTTATAGGAGGCTGGACAAATATTAAAACAATGCAAAATCTCATTGGCTGGGACTGCAGCCAATCAGAAGTCGGATAGAAGAATTTTGTTGCTTCCTGAAAAGGACCGATTATGCTATGCTGTCGGAGGTAGTCAATCCTGTAGGTCGCCACCAGCAAAGACCGCAAAGTGAAGATGGCCGAAAGCTTGAACCTTATAATTTTGACACAGCTGATAACCCGAGAAGCCATGCTAACCAAAATATGTAGTTTTACATCTTACAGGAAGTAGACATTTGTTTACAACCCGAGGGCCTGTACTACCACCTCTTGATAAACTTCCCAATACATGAGAATGATATAGGAGAAAAATTCCTCCGACACTGGGACTTGAACCCAGGACCTTTGGCTATTCGCGCCAATGCTCTACCAACTGAGCTAAGCCGGAGTTCAATTCACAGCGCCAGATGGAACCTCTCCCCCATGACCTCTCTCCCAATACATACCTTCCAGGTACTACCAATGAAATTACAGTAAAACATGACTTCAAGCATATTAATAAATGTGTATAATCCTACAAACAGTAGACTCTATTATCCATGGTAATTAGGAGTAGAAAATCCCCAGATAACTCTAGCCTGCATGATTTTGCGGTAAATTATAAAATAGGCCATTTTAATAGAGATTGTTCTGAATCCATGGATACCAAACTCTATCTTGTTGCCCTTATGGATAATTTTGAGGTCCAAAAACGGGAGGTAGCCATTCTTCTCTATTTCCAATGTAAATTTAATGGATTTGTCTTGCATATTCAATAATTTTAATGCATCTGTTATAAATTTTTCTTGTACCACTGCAAGGATATCATCTACGTATCTGTACCAGGTTTTGAATACTACGGGGAAGGCTTTTATGATGTGGTTTTCAAAGGAACTCATATATAGTTCTGCCAAAAAAGGAGAAAGAGGGTTCCCCATCGCTAATCCTGATTTTTGTTGGAAAAATTTATTGTTGAAACTGAAAAAAGTTTGATCCAAAGAAATTTTTGTTAATTTCATATAATCTTCCAAACCTTCTGGTTGTATATCTATTAATTTCAACCAATCTCTCAGTAATATCAGTACCTTGTCTGTAGGAATACTAGGTTTGCATTCTTCACTCTGTGGCGTTCCTCAGGAATGTGTGTGAAGAGAAAGCATGTCCATATTTATAGGAGGCTGGACAAATATTAAAACAGGAATGCAAAGACCTTATTGCAGCAAATGACCTTGTGGAACACACGGGACAATGGATAGAAACTTCTGTAGAGCTTCCCATGAGGCAATTGTTGCTAATGTGGTTAAAGTTGATAGATTCACTCTTGGTTCTTCCTCCTCTTCTTCTGACTGACACTCTTAAGACCTATTTTATCGTTGTGCGGGGGAAAAAGTATATTATAAGGATTATGAATGTAATTGTAATGGAAACGTTTATCATTATTAAGAGTAACTGGCAGCGGCGGCTCGTGTATAAGCACTGTGGAACTGCAGCACCCCTAATTTCCACTTGATATTATCGATAACATTTAATATAACGTTTCCTTTTTTTTCTTTAATTCTTTCTTTATACTTGTACAATATATAATCCTTAAGCTTAATGCCAGTAGCCATCCCCCAGTTTATTAAAAAGAGAAAAGAAAATCTTTGTATGGAACTGTGTGCTTCACAGTTCCTGCACATGCCCGCATAGGCAGGTGCATGCCGTGGCCAGCTGTGAGGGAGAGAGAGCACTGTCGCTTCCACATGGCATATTGGTGGAAGGTAGTGCTTTTTGTTTAACTCAGCCTTGTGTTGTAATCTGAGGAGGTACTTGATAAAGAAGTAGTGGCTTTGGTCACGGAAACCAGCCGTGGGTGTTAGCATGCTGACCACATGCCCTTCAATCCTTCCATCTGCCTATGGTAGATGACAAGCGGTCGGGTGGTAGGCCAAGTCCCTTCAGGGATGTTTAGTTTAGTTAGTGATTTTTTTTCCTTCAGCTCTGTACTGTTACACTGTTTTACAGCTTGACATTGCAGGATCCTACAGTGTACTCTTATAAAGTTCACCAAATATACAGTAAAGTACAAATTTTGTTTCCCACAAACAGTGATGGATATTATGGAATGTTGGAAGACTGAAGGACAGATAATCAAGACACTACTGTATGTCGGTAATCATTACACAAAAATTTCACTGTAATGCAATACATACGTGGAATATTAGGAATGGATTTTACAGCAAACAGAAAGTTAAATACGATTTGCATATTTAAAATTTCCCATTGTGCAGGAATATGGACAGAATCCTTAATATCTAATGCAGCACAATGACATAAACAACTTTTAGAAATAGGTTCGATGTTAACAAATAATGCAGTGATTTAAGCCAGAATTGAACAGGATAGGGAAGGTTGTCAGCATAGCCCATGGAAATCCATTGATTGATGATTGTGTCTCATTCTAAGGTTAAGCTATCTTTCTGACTTCTGGTAAAGTGCATAAGCACTATGAGGAGAACAAAATCTAAATGTCATAACCAAACATGAGTGCAACAGCCTTCACATCCATGGCTTTCCATATGAGAGTTATTGTATGGGTTACGCTCGTGTTCTAAGTACGGTTGAATAAGTATTCCGTGGATACGTAAAGGCACTAAATCATTGCTTTATTGCACAACTGGGCTTACAGAATCTGACTTATTTTCTACAACTTGGTAAGTCTTTGGCACAGGAGCTGGTGGTGGCATCCAGTCTGGTATAATTTTTTCATGAAGTCTCCAGATTCCATACTGGTTGGACAAATGCTTCTCGAAGACTACATACTCCAGGACATCCTTAGCAAGTATTTCGCTCCCATGCATCAGTCGTCCAAATCTGTCATAAATAGCAAGCATTTGCTGCGTGTTAAACCTCACCGTTATCTGTGCAAAAATATTCTCCTTGGAGATGACATCAGTGCAGCGAGCATGAACTATGCGAGGGGGTTCCAGTGACTTGATGAACTTCCAGTGAATGGTTTTGTCAGCAGTATTGTGCAGCATTTCCTGAAATCACAATTATAAGGTAAAGACCTAAGCAGTGTTCACCCAGGGTGAAATCTAAGAACAACTGCAAGGTAAGCTTGCTCTGCCAGCTCTTAGGAAAGCTATCACTTGAAGCAGACAAGCTGACTTCTGTTCCTGCTGGCCACTTGAACACATGGTAGAGGAGCAGGAGGAGGTTATTTATTTATTATTTCTGTGGACTTGTTTTTTAATTGGAGGGGCTGTTGTGTTTGCTGTGCTAATGGGAGCGTCTCTCATTGTAGTACGTCCTGTACGAGTTAGTAATGGTGGAATCCATGTTAGATTAGATTAGATTACTAAGGGGGTAGTATAAGCCTTTGCCGGCTTCTCAACACTGCAACCTTGATAGATCTATTGTGAATACCCTACTCTACTCTATTCTAGCAGTCACCACCACACTTTAGTTTAAGGCTTTTTAATATAGCCTTTAATTTTCCTGGGTGATGTATGTCTTGGCTCACAGACATATTCAGATGAAACAAAATCAGGTAAACTGATGGAACAAAGTGCCAGAATGCTTTCGTTTAATCAGTTATAATTGCAATTATGATATGAAGGGTACAGGGGAAGAAGGTGGAATGTCAAGAAAAATCTGAAATTTAGTTATCGAGCCCATCTGGTAGCTGACTGAGCACTCTTTTAGTGTTGCTTATGAAACCAGTGAAAAAAGTGTACGATAAGGAGAAAATAGTTTAAATTTCACCGTACAGGGGAAGAAGGCGGAATGTCCATGCGTCACGGCAAAATACGGCGAGTCAGGAGACAATGGCACTCACTGTCCTCTAATGCACCGGTGCGGGCTTTGAAATGTTGTTTCTTTAATGCAAGAAGGACATACTCATCAATAGTCGCATGCTGAAGTATATTTACAAAAGTTGCCAAATGTCAGTTGGAAACGAGAGGAAAGAAACGCTGAAATTTCGTATTATATTACTATTGTTATTAGATTAATTTGGCAACAGAGTCTGCCATCTGCTTGGATTTGAAAGTGCAAACTACTAGAATATCTGCCCTCAATAAACAATAATATAATCCTACAGACCGCAAATGGAAATGCCGACAGTAAAATGACGTGTCAGTTTGGCGTGTTAATTTCTAGGTGGTGTAATATTACGTTTAACCAGTTTCCATTATTAGTGAGTGGTGTCTGAAAATGGTAAAAAAAACAAAAAAAAAAAAAACCTGAAATTAAACTATTTTAATATGTTTAAAAAGCTAACACAGGGTTTATAAAATCTAAAAATCGGACCCTAGTAATGATATTAAAAATTAATCATTGCCTTCGATTTTATGCACCTAAGTGTTTCTATTTTACTGACCCAATTTTTTTGACTTTTTGCTGCACAAAAAATCAGTAATTCTTAAAATTTTAAGGAAAAATGTTTTCTACTCTCTTAATTTTTATAAACCTAATTATTACCTGCATTGCATTTATTTTGTTTTAGATTTTGTCCCACTTTCAAAGGAGAACTATGCAGATGTAAACCATTTGAAGAAATTTGTTCCACACAGCTCAGATGTTCTATCAGTCACTTCCTCATAAGGAATAATTAATGTACGGCAGTTGATGTCTCATAATGTAATTACCGGTAATGTTTCATTGCAATTTTAATAACTGAAAAATTATGTAAAAATGTAGGTGATGACTACATAAAACGTAACTATACTTTTTCGCCTAATAGTATTCATTGCATTTAATGATTTTTTTTACAAGTTTGAGTTAATTTCAGAACTTGATATTCACACCATGTGTACAAAACACATTATTCTTACTGTAGAATGAAAATGTATTCATAATTGATTTCATACATCTGCATTTAGAGTACTCAAACTTTAAAAATAGTATCCTGCAAAACTTTAATTTACTGACATTCCGCCTTCCTCCCCTGTACCATTGGACATTTTATCGCATTTTACGATTTTTTCACGATTGAGTTAATTTCAGAACTTGATATTCACACCACATGTACAAAACACATTATTCTTACTGTAGAAAGAAAATGTATTCATAATTGATTTCATACATCTGCGTTTAGAGTACTCAAACTTTAAAAATCGTTTCCTGCAAAACTTTGATTTACTGACATTCTGCCTTCTTCCCGTGTACCCTTCATATACAGAAAATAAGTTTTTTTTTTTTTTTAAATTTAATTAATTTCCAAGTTAAAGCTCCAGATTAATTCACTGAGCAGGGCTTATGGAAGAACAAAGGTCTAGTTTTAAAAAAAATCTGATTAAAATTGTCTAGCATCAGCAGAACTATACAGATTTGTGATGTCTTGACATTTGCACACTCACACAAAATTAAAAAAAAAAGTCAAATTTGCCGGCTACGGAATTTGAAACAGGGACCTCCAGAATACAAGTCCAAGATGTTACTGTCTCCCTCCTGCCATCACAAACCCAGAACATTGTCTAGCCTATGATGCGTCATTGCAGTCTACGGTGCCAGTGAACTTGAATTGAAAGTGATTTGTGTTATCGGTAACAGTACAATATTTTTTGTTTGTAGCCAGTTTTGCTTTGCAATCTAATAATAAAAATGTTATTTAAAAAAAAAACTGCTTAAAAATTAAGGTGCATCTTATAGTCTGTAGCATCTTATAGTTCGTAAAATATGGTATAACACGTTCTAAGTTCTAAACAAGCAGTGGTAACGTACAGACGTGTGGAAGAGGTGCGGAGTGGATTTAGGGAAAAAACGACACAAGGGACATGGCCATCGAAATTGAAGTATACAGAATGAGGATAGGCTCATTTGGGCCAAAAAGGAGAGCAGGGACCAAAGGAACAGTTAGAGAAGATCAATCTGTCATGGCGACCTGGGCCCTAGTGATCAATATGTTCCAAACGGGAAAACGTAGCTAGGGAGGCCACAGTTAAATCAGTGTGTCAGTAGAAGTTAAAAATAGGAAAGTGAAGTGAATAGTGTGAAAGAAGAGAGTTTAATAACCAAGAGCAGATATGAGCTTAATAACATTTAGTAAAGCATAACGTAGTTAAGGGCGGGTTACGACTTAATATTATCCAATGTTTAAATGACATGTAATCACACGTCTCCATCGTACAGGGAAACGAGTGCCCTGTAGATTATTTTCTCTAGGCAGTTCACAAAGAGTGGAGTAGGCTTGAACTAACAGCAGCGGGAATAGTGTGCAGTGACCCAGTTGTGTACGTAAACAAACGCTAACGTTTAAATTGAGACACGTTGAATTGCTGTGCGATATATTTTAGTAATGTAATGTGCTGAAATGGATCCGTCAGAAACCGTAAGGTAGGTACGGATCCATCTCTAAAGTGGAAATTTGGGCTGATGTAAAGTTGTTGTTTAGAACAAATAAATAAATTCATATTCCGTATAACACGTTCTACACAAACTTGAATATCAGTGTGGACATTCATAAATGCAACACCAGTTAGGTGATCTTCAGCCATTCTTGCTCTCATCCAACTTTTTAATCACCTGAATGTTGAAAATGTCCATTCTGCTGTTTCTGTTGAAAATAGAATATATCTGTCTACGGCCACCAGACGAATAAGCCTGCAAGCACAGCTATGCGCCTCAAGTTAGGCAAGCTGCAATCAGCGTGCTAGTGGCTATTTTTTATTTACTATACTTAATTAATTTTACTTAAGTTTATACATGAGATTTATTGATTCACAGTCTGTATTTTTTTATTACCTTTTTGTTAGGTGAGGGGCGTATCCCCCCCTCTAGATCTGCCCCTGAACATTAGTACAAGGATTGATTTTTTAGCATATGTACATGGTTCTAAGTTTTACAGGCTTTTGATGTAATCACCACCATTGCGTACAACATGTTCCCAGCGATGCGGAAGTCTTTGGATCCTGTTGGCACTGCCTACTCTATTGATGGTGCGAAGAGAGTGGTCAGTTTCCTGTAAAACATCAACTGTACGAAAGCAAATCCCGTTCCCCCAAGGCAGAACATTAATGCAGAGTACTACTGTTCGTTTTTGCAAAACAATCTATGAGGAGTTCTGAGAAGAAAACAGCAACAGATAATCCGCCCTCATTTGCATGACAATGCTAGGGCGCATACAGTAGGAGCTGTGTCTGAACTGTTCAATTGCTGGGGCTGGGAGGTCCTCTATCACCCTCCAAACTCTCCAGAAGTCCCTGCAACTTTGATCTAATCTGAAAGATCAAAGAGCCACGTTGTGGTATTCGCTTTCGTATGGTTGAAGATGTTTTACAGGCAACCGATCACTGTCTTCGCACCATCAACAGATTAGGCAGTGCCAACGGGATCCAAAGACTTCTGCATCACTGGGAACACATTGGACACAATGGTGGTGATTACATCGAATGCCTATGAATCTTAGAAGCATGCATGTATGCTATGTATGCAGAAATAAAATAGTTGCCACTACTAAAAAAATCAACGTATAAGGGAAGCATCTTAACCTATTTTTGACATTCTTATAAGATAGACAAACTGAACAAGTAAGAAAGTGAAACGGGAGTGATTGTAAGAACGTACACAATCAGTTGCTGAAAATCTTAACTGTAGCAACCGCTACAACTAGATCCTTATATCAACTAGCTTTTATTAAAGTAGTGACTAAAACCAATCTCAATGCTAACATGTGAAAAGACAATTTTACTTCTTTAACTGCTTTTGTCCAGATAGGTACCGAAAGTTTGGAACCAATCCTCCAACCAACCGGTTGGAAGCCCGAGAAACAATAATATATAAGACTTTCTTGAACTTAATCTCAATGTCCATTATTGCTGTTACTCATGACTTGTTATGCATAAAACCTATGTAACATAAATAATCTATCGTCATTTTTAAAAAATCATGTACTCTCAATTGATAGTGGTTAATTAGGCAGAATCTACAAGCACTTACAATATAACACACTGCTACGGAAATGAAATTTATCAACATTGATGAAATATTCTTTTACTGCATAACTTCCCTCCTGGCTCATGCATTTATTGGTAATTTCAGAACTACAAGGGAGAATCAAATGAAAACCACAATTAATTTTTTTCCACTATTTTTCTACAGGAAGAATGTTTGCTTGTACATTATTTTTCTACATAGTACCCTCCCAGTTCAATGTGCTTACTGAATTTGAATTTATTTGTTCTAAACAACAACTTTACATTAGCCCAAATTTCCACTTTAGAGATGGATCCATACCTACCTTACGGTTTCTGACGGATCCATTTCAGCACATTACATTACTAAAATATATCGCACAGCAATTCAATGTGTCTCAATTTAAACGTTAACGTTTGTTTACGTACTAGAGAATAACAAAACTATGACATACTCACGCTCGCCACTCACGGAGGAAAAATCGATACGGGCGTGAGTGGCTCGCTTGAACCACCGATCGGGATCGGGAGTCACGGTCACGGGGATGTACAGTGTATGGTGAAACAGTGGAGGCATCTACTTCATTATAACGAAGATATTGCGTCAAGTAATATAATCCACATTTATTATAATAGAGAATATACTTATAGGCCTACAATAAATAAACAAACCTTTCATTAAATCTCTGAACATACTGAACAACATTAAATAAATATACATCAAACAAACTTCAAAGAGGTCGAAACATAGGTACTCGTTCCTCCTATTTTTTCAAAAGCATAAATTCTACTTTCAACTAAAATGCTATTACAAAAGTAAACAAAGCAATAAGATTTGCAGCTTGAAATGAATTGCTGGAAAAATTAAAGTGAACATGAAGAAATCAAACAAAAACCCTTTTAACACAAAATTTCACAACACTGCATTGTTGTGAACAATGAGGATGTCATTTACAGTTCCTGGGGATAACCTTGTCCTTCTCTCTTGGACAACAATACCGGCCTTACTAAAGTTTCGTTCACTAGAAGTACTGGTAGCAGGAATACAAAGAACTGATTTGGCTAGTGTTGCTAATTTTGGATATTCATGCTCATGATTTCCCAACCAAGAAATAACTCCTTTATCTGCTATATTTAAATCTATGGTTGCCGAAATATACTTCGAAACCTCATCTTTTCTTGAAGGTGGAGGAAGCCATTCGTCGAAGTCAGGATCAATCAATTGTCTTTTTTCTGGAGGTTCATCGGTCGTATAATCTTCCTTAAAATTTCTTCTGACATGAAGGTAAACCTCTTCTTTGTCATTTGAGGACAACATATTTAAATGTCGAAAAGGTGGCCATAGAAATGCTGCAATTTTGTGTATTATTGATATCTCAAGCTTAGTAGGTATTAAGTCCCGTGCTCTTTTCTTCAGCACCCTCACAACTTCGCAATCCTGAACTGTTTCCTCAGCATGTTTTAACAGCTTCTGTCGACAGAGGAGAACCAAATGAAGAGTGGGAAAAATTGCTCTTTCAAGTCTGTCGGTCACATTTTAAAAGGTTTCAAAAAATGAATTAGACGTTGAACAACGTTTTGGTCAAAGCCTTCCATGACATTTTCTTTATTCCCCACAGATAGCAACGCTTGAATATTATTAAATTGGTCGGTAAGAGACTCCAGCATTTTAAGACGGCTATTCCATCTCGTCTCTGTATGTTGGTGGACGGTCGAGCTTAGTTTGGTTACAAAACCACTTTTTTCAGATGAGTCACGGTACGTTTGACTGTTTCTAGTGATAATTGCACTTGTTTTAATTGTTCCCAGTCTACTTGCTCCTTTGTCTTATGTGGTTCAAACACATGACGCAGATCAGTATTGATACAATGGGCAGCACAGGGTAGTCTTTCGTAGTGGGAAAGTGCTAATTTGATATTTCCCCCCTGATCAGAAACAAAAACTGCGTTTTGTAGTTCATCTGTATGAACGTTAAGCAGTGCCATGTTTGTTTCTAATTCCTCTCTAATATTTGCACCACTTTTAACTCTGTCGTCCGGAAATTTTGCAGTGAACATTACATTGTTTTTTAAACCCCAACTAGCGTCAATGTAGTGAGAAGTAACGTGGTCCAAACATCATTTGAAGTATTTGTATTTTAAAAGACTTGAGACTTTCCCGGCGTTGGTTATATATAATGGTCTCTCGGGCTTCCAACCGGGTTAAAATATGGTTTACTTCCGAGCTTTCGGCTGCTGTCAGCTCTGCAGCCATCTTCTGGGAGAGAAGTGTGCTAGTTCTGTGTCTGGCTCCTTTTTATAGCTGGTGGAGTTGGCAGAGAGCGACCAATCGGAGCACAGGAAATCCCGGGGTGAAAAGCAGGAATGCTATTGGTTGGTGCTGAAGTTGGTCCTGATTTGGCCCGTTCCTGTAGAATTCTGATTGCTGGGTTCCAGGCTTGGCTGAGTTCTAGCCCGTTGTCCCTGTTGTAATTATTGCGGTGTAGCTTTATTTCCAGAGCTTCGGCCACGACCCGGCCCCAGTAGGTAGGTTGATTACCCAGGTTTCTCACCCCTTGGAAATTGATGTGGTGGTCATGGTCGTACATGTGTTGAGCTACCGCCGACTTTTCCGGGTAACCCAACCGGATGCAGCGTTTATGTTCATTGCACCTGGCCTCAATGGTGCGGCCTGTTTACCCTATATAGACGGCTCCACATTGGCACGGGAGTTCGTAGATCCCCGGAGTCGGGTTCGCCCCGTGAAAGACTCTTTAGGATTGCGGACTCCGGGGATCTACGAACTCCCGTGCCAATGTGGAGCCGTCTATATAGGGCAAACAGGCCGCACCATTGAGGCCAGGTGCAATGAACATAAACGCTGCATCCGGTTGGGTTACCCGGAAAAGTCGGCGGTAGCTCAACACATGTACGACCATGACCACCACATCAATTTCCAAGGGGTGAGAAACCTGGGTAATCAACCTACCTACTGGGGCCGGGTCGTGGCCGAAGCTCTGGAAATAAAGCTACACCGCAATAATTACAACAGGGACAACGGGCTAGAACTCAGCCAAGCCTGGAACCCAGCAATCAGAATTCTACAGGAACGGGCCAAATCAGGACCAACTTCAGCACCAACCAATAGCATTCCTGCTTTTCACCCCGGGATTTCCTGTGCTCCGATTGGTCGCTCTCTGCCAACTCCACCAGCTATGAAAAGGAGCCAGACACAGAACTAGCGCACTTCTCTCCCAGAAGATGGCTGCAGAGCTGACAGCAGCCGAAAGCTCGGAAGTAAACCATATTTTAACCCGGTTGGAAGCCCGAGAGACCATTATATATTTGTATTTTGTCGTAAAATGTAAATATTATCGTGTAATTTGCGTTTTACCTGATCTTTATTTTCCATTGCTAAGTTGACATGAGCTTATAATTAATTTCCCTTGAATAATTTCCACATGTAGCATACACGCAACCAATACTGCCCTTCCTCCATTAGACATTGGCTTACAAACACTGACGAATCCCGGCGCTGTGATGTAAGAGTTCTCGTGAGTGAGACTCCCGAAAAAATCATTCAGGCGCTACTCCTTCCACCCGTGCAGCCTTGCGCTTATGTTCCGGGACATGGATCAGTCCGTGCGTCGTGATTCTACTCCCGGCCCGTTGACAGTCTCTATTACGTACACAACTGGGTTTGCACACTATTCCCGCTGCTGTTAGTTCAAGCCTACTCCAATCTTTGTGAACTGCCTAGAGAAAATAATCTACGGGGCATCGCTTCCATGTACTATGGAGACGTGTGATTACATGTCATTTAAACATTGGATAATATTAAGTCGTAACCCCCCTTTAACTACGTTCTGTTTTATTAAATGTTATTAAGCTCATATCTGCTCTTGGTTATTAAACTCTCTTCTTTCACACTATTAACTTCACTTTCCTATTTTTAACTTCTACTGACACACTGATTTAACTGTGGCCTCCCTAGCTACGTTTTCCCGTTTGAAACATATTTAATTTTTTACGGCTTCTAGTAATAATTGGTGTTTCCTCCTCACTGCTTCCACTATTGATGTCACTTGGTGTGTTCTTACTCCAAGGCCCCCGAGGAATCTGGAATCGTTGCGTCACAGATGATGTGTTTTGTTTCTCGTTCGGCTGAGTTGTTGATTGTCTGCTGTCACCTATTGGTGACGTCGGTGCACGTTCCTTCTGGTTTCGATGTTCGTTAACCTGAGCATCTGCACGCGTTCCCTCAGTCTCTAATTTCGCAGATTCAGCTGTTGAGGTCATAGCACCCGTGTTGTTCGTTTCCGTGCTGTTCCTTATGTCTTATCTTCCTCCCATCCACATACAGCTGTAAATTTCGAATGGTCGCCTTCTTTCCCTTATTCCTTTCAAACTTCATTTTTTCTACTAATTTCCTCCATGTTATTCTCTCTGTCGGAGATAGATCTCTATTGATATACATTGCTGTCCCTTTCAATTTGTAAGATTTCTTCAGTGTGGCAAAAACCACTTGAGTGGATGCACATTTCGCTATAATGACTCTGTTTCCTGTAGTTTTCCCGACTCTGTGGGCAGTAAGGAACTCCCATCCCTGGATCTGCACTTCCAATTTGCTTTCTAATAGCTCGTGGACTTCTTGCAAGGCACTAATTCCTTTTCTCTCTTTAACCCGTGGAAAATTAAATTTAGCTGTCGATCTGCATTTTCTATCTTCTCGATTCTTGACTTCAGTTGTTCCACTTCTGTCTTCATTCTTGCTATTTCCTCTCTAAATTCTTGTTTAACTTCTTTTGTTGACCCATTTATTTTATTAACTATTCTTTCTTCCATTCTTTCAAGGCTTTTGATGACCTCTTCAGAAACTCCTGGCCCTGGATTCATTTCAACCCCTCCAATTAATTATCAGCAGTACTATAATCACTAGGGCCCAGGTCCCCATGACAGATTGATCTTCTCTAATTGTTCCTTTGGTCCCTGCTCTCCTTTTTGACCCAAATGAGCCTATCCTCATTCTCTATACTTCGATTTCGATGGCTATGTCCCTTGTGTCGTTTTTTCCTAAATCCACTCTGCACCTCTTCCACACATCTGTATGTTACCACTGCTTGTTTAGAACTGCAATGTGCTTATGCCATCACATAGGAAGAGCTTTGATACCGCATGAGAAAAATTATTCTGGTTGACACTGTAGGCCCTCATGCACCACCGATTGGATGTCTTCATCAGACTTGAACTTCTGCCCTCCAAGGAGCTCCTCTAATGGACTAAAGATGTGGAACTCTGATGGTGCCAAACCTGCCAAGTATGGCAGATGTGGGAGGCACTTGAAGCATATGTCGTCGATGGTTTTCATGGTTGCACGAGCAGCTTGAGGATGGGCGTTATCATGTTGAAGAAAACACCTGCTCTCAGCAACCCCCTTCGCTTTGTCACCATCAGATTTACAAATCTTTGGTTCATTAAAGCATCTCCTTGGAGGGCAGAAGTTCAAATCTAATGAAGACATCCAATTTGCGGGTGCACGGGCAAAGAGAGTTAAGTAAACTTTCTTGTTACTGAGACTTATAGTGACTTAACACACTTTACCCGCCCAACATTGCTTTAGAGATGGGTAAACCCATGATGCACACATCCATAACTGCCATACGTTTTTGAATAAGACTCACTGGACTTAACACAAATGCAGAGAACTCTATGGACATATCTAAATTTTTGAGGATGGTGGACTTAACTCTCTTTGCCCGCTCACTCGCAAATTGATGGTGCAGGAGTAGCTATAGCATCAACCAAAATCATTTTCTCATGTGGTATCGAAGCTCTTCCTATCCAATAGCATAAGTGCATTGAACTGGGAGGGACTATGTAGAAAATAATATACAAGCAAACATTTTTCCTGCAGTAAAATAATGGAAAAAAAATTAATTGTAGTAATATCTAAAATTCATTAAAAGTACAGTGAATGTATGAATGTTAAGTTTAATTAATTGTAGTTTTCATTTGACTCTCCTTCATACTTGTTATTTTGCCTAGATAAAAAAGCTCCCTGTGACATACTTACAGGATAGGCTCTCTCCGTAACACACTGCTCCAGGCCTGCCTTGTTTTTGCTGCAACATGGAAGATAACACATTTATGAGGGTGAGTTAATAAGACATTCTAACAAAACAAACAGACAAACAATTAAAACAACACACTTATTTAATCACTCAACTTCACTTATTAAGTAGGTTATTACCCATAACGTGTTTCACATGCTGTAGCTTGCATCATCAGATGCACACTGCCGGTTTCACTGGATTGCTGGTAGATGGCTCTGTAGGAAGGATCCATCTTGGATCAAGTTGTTTTCATTTGGTATGTCAAAATTAACTAAATTGTTCTTGTTCCTTTGGATATAAATTCTTTCCCACATACTCAGGTCCACCGGTTTATTTACACCTGAGTTTATGGGTGGACCTGAGTGTATGGGAAAGAATTTATATCCAAAGGAACAAGAAAAATTTAGTTAATTTTGACATACCAAATGAAAACCACTTCACTGTGCATTCCCGCAAGAATTATCAGACAAACAATTACTCACCTTGCCATGAACATGTGAGCGTTTGTGTAGATCTCCTGAGCTTGTACTGCAAAGTCCTTTACATCAAAGTCTTCATCGAAACCCCTCACTTTACGAATAGCCATCATGGACTTGCTCTTCTTTTCAAGCCGTTCTATTTTCTGTTTCGCTCCCTGTAAAGCAAGCATTACAAAGAATTACTGTGGGGTGAAACACGTTTTATTGCTTAAAAGTGAAAGTTAGGTAATGCCACCCCCTCGAATTGGTCATCCTGTGAGCTGGGAACATTACCAATACAACACAACACAGTTAAGTTAGAAACAAAACCCTTAAAAACGAATTTTTTAATGAGGTACAGTACTTGGAAATAAAGCCGCAAAAAGGAAAATGTGATAACATAAACTGAATCTTTGATCACAATAAACAGCATTTTTTCAATGTATCAGTATTAATCCATACTGGACTTCATAAAAGTGATAACATTATCCACGATTACAGTAAACAGTGTTCATTGTATTATACCATTGTTATAAAATTTCTACGGAACTGAGCCCTTGTCTGATATACAGTGTGTTTCACGTAAGAGTTGGCCAATCATGCAGGTTTCTGCATTGGGGCGGCCATAGCTCTTACTCCCAAGCAAATATCTTTGGAAATAAAGCCGCTAACGGTGTAATGATTCAGGTTCCCACAGTTACAGTTAAAATTACAATGAAAAAACCATGTACCTCATCACAAGATATGTTGGAAATGTTGTCCTTTTGCATCCACACAACACTGGCTCCTTTTTAGGAAATTTTCTTTCACACGTATAAGTTCAGCTTCCGAGATAGAGTTAAATTGTCTTCAAGTTCTTCTAACCATAGCCTATGTGACTATTATTAATGGGGGAACTTGAAAAATAAAGTGTGTAGGTGAATTTTCCATACGTTAGAAGAACTTAAAGGTGGTATCACAAGATAAATTAACTCTATCTCGGAAGCTGAACTTACGCGCATGAAAGCAAATTCCCTAAAAAGGTGCCAGTGTTGTGTGGATGCAAGAGGAGGGCATTTCCAACATCTCTTGTGATGAGGTACGTGGTTATTTTCATTGTAATTTGAACTGTAACTGTGAGAACCTGAATCATTACACTGATAGCAGCTTTATTTGCCTAGATATTTTGCCTGATTGCTTGGGAGTTAGACCTGTGGCTGCCATGACGCAAAAATCCGCACGACTGGCCAACTCTTACGTGAAATGCACTATATATTCAGAAGTAACTGACAATCTTCGTATTGTGCAGTTTCCTGCAACACATATTATTTGTAATGGCAGTAACCCAGAAGAGAGTTTCCAAACTATTTACGGAAGAAGGTTAAAGATATATTTTATTTTGAGACTGTGTTAAACAGCACTGACAACAACACAATCTATTTGTTTATATAGCACAAGTGATTGCAACTTACGTGCACTGTGATTGAAGATACTTTCCCATCTCCTTCTGGAGGTACATATGGTTCAAATATTCCTCCAGTACAGCTTATGTAGAATGGGCGTTCTACCCATGGCCTGGGAGGAAGAAGTCCTTTTTCTTTCATTTTAGATCGAATTTCCTCAGGTGTCATATCAGCTGCTTCTTTTTCTCCTTCAAAATCTGGCAATTCTACTTCGATGAACTACAAATCAAGAAGGCCAAGTTACCAACATTCTCTGGAATCAGTAGTCTCCCATTAATGTTCTGATACTGGTATTCAACATTCAAATAAAATGGCTACATTTAAAAATTGAAAGAGAAAATCAATACTAATAGGCAGAGGCATCTATTTTTGGTAAATATTTTTGCCAGCTTTAATAAATCTTTATAGCTATTTGGGTATGTTTTTTTGCTATTGTATTTAATTACTCCAACAATTTTGCTGGCTTTTTGTTAGGATTTTATCCCTTCTGTTTATGAATTATACTCGGCATTGATTTCAGAGATGTAACTGATACATTCTCCAAGATAAAAGCAAGAAAAATGAAAAATAATTTACCATCTTTGTTTTTCAAGATGGACATTTTCACAATTTCTATTAAATAGTATTGAAGTTTTTTTTATTTTCAATAGTTAGGGGCCGTATTTTTTGGTAACAACAATAACAACAATAAGCGCGAAGTTTTATAAAACACCCTCCCTTAGCTATATTTAGCTTTTATATGCTTAAAATACCAATATGAACCAAATTGAATCCACGAAATATCGCGAAATTTACTCGATTCCGCAAAATGTGTCTATAAGCACGAAATATGCCCCTTCTGTCCGTAAAGTGAGAAATGAGCACGAAAATGTGCCTTAAAATCACAATATTGTGTTTGGTGTACTGTATGTTTTATTTCTTAGCAGCATGCTTTTTTTCTGCTGTTTGTGTGACTGTCGAAGATTTACCGATATATCGATATTTGTGATCGATTACAAAGATTTCAGAATTTATGCAAAGATTGTCTGTGACCTGGTTTGTACTGTTGAGTACACTCCTTTCCTGCTATGTCTTTGCCAAGTTAGCGATGCCTAAGATCGATTACAGCAGAAGAGTGTAAAATATTTTGTTATTTGTATTCAACAGATTTCGTCTTTTATCCAGTGGTATGGTTGGCACTTCTGTTTGCAAATGGCTATCTGATGGTGTTTAGTAGAAATGACGATAATATTTCTCGTCATTATATTTGAACATTAACTCTAATCATGCCTAAATCGAAAGTTACTTCAGTTCATACAAGGGCAGAAGAATATAGAAATGGGGAGGGGGGGGGGGGTGTTAGTTCATGTAAATAAAGAAACAAAGTTTATCATTGTGCAATGTTCCCAATGTAGTGTAAGTAATTTAATTCACGAAATACCCACCGAAATAGAAGGAAGTTAACACCGAAATCAGCCATTTTATTTCACCAATAAATCAGGGCCCTATCAATAGTACATACTGGTATACATGTTTGAGCAAACATAAACAGTTATCTGCAATAATTATGTTAGAAAAAAATTATTTTAAATTATGGATGTCCTGACGTTACAGCTGCCAACAGAACACACAGACTGATATGGGGGTTCTGGTCTACATTGGTCAACAGCATAATTTTTGTTTACCTTTTTTTTCCTAAGCCATTTAAATTTAGGATTCCAGTGTTTGGCATTGTGATGTCTCACAGTTACACTGCAGCCAAGTGCATGAAGTCCAAGGCGTGTCACCTGAAATACAAAACATTAATATACTTTTAATGATAAAAAGAGGAATCTAATGAGAATGTATTTTGAAAAGCTCACACAGAGCTGCAATGTGTCCCACCAGCTTAGCAGGTTTGGCATCTAGGGCATTGAGCACACTTGTGTATTTGGTGAGTTAATAGATTCTGCCCGCTGAAAATTTGAAGATTTCTCCTCCGAGTACAGAGATGAGTAGAGCTTTGTTTAATTGTTATTGTTTTTTATTTGGAGGAAGAGGTAAACCATTACATTCAGATACGAAAGAATTAGTATGTCGTATCCACGTGTACTTTGACAGTGAATATGAGAATGCTCAATATGGTAGGCTTCTAATTTCTGATACCAATGTGTGGGAAAGAACAACGAAAGCCACTGGATTGTCTAGGAGTGTAATTGAAAAAAAATTAAGTGAGAAACGGACTTCTTTTTTTTGGTGCCCAGCCATACATTTTTTTTTTGTGTGCCCACCCTTACCCCCAGAGTGCCAAGCAATTAAGCCTAAACCTCTGGTCAGACCAAATTTTGGTAACCATATGTGATGTGTGTATACCTATTGTGCCCTTATGTACATCCGTAGGGGATGTTGATGGTGTGACGTGTTTGGGCTGTGTACTTGTGTCTTTGTACTTTGGCGCATGATAGACCTAAGTGCGGATAGGTCTTATGTGCAATATTTCCCCGAGTGTGTTTTTTTTAGTGACTTGTAGTTATGTATTCTAGAGATTTGTAGTGCGTGTATCTGTTTGAGGGGATTATTGACCAGTCCGGCATTCGCCTAAGAACGAGGGAAACCCCTCAAAAACCTCGTTCGGACTGGAGCAGTGGCCAAATGACCGTCTACTTTGGTGTGTTAATTTACTATAGACTTTTTGAAAAGTGCTGTTTTTGCAAAGGTTTTAAGTGTTGGGAAGGTGTTTTTACGCGTCCAGAACGTGAGGTCCGGTGTCCAGGCTTTCTCTTCTGCCCTAGCGGCTTCGTGGAGGAGTAGTCGAGCTTCTCGATATCGAGGACAAGTATACAGCATATGATACATGGTGTCTGGTTCGCTGACCTCACAAGCGCATAGTTCGTCGTCTGTGAGATTGAAACAGATTAAGTTAGTGGCAAAGTTGCCGTGGCCAGTTAATACCTGTGTGAGGAAGTGGTCCAATTTAATCCATGGCATTTTAAGTCTATTTCTGATATTTGGGAAAAAGTCACGAGTGATTCTACCATTTTGGGCAACTACCCATTTTTGCTGCCAAATATCTATTAACTGTGAGTGTATGCGTTCATAAAGGTGTGGTCCGATTTGAAGGGTACCTAATTGAAAATTAATTTGCTTCCGCACTTTGTACCTGGCTATCCGTTCCTCAAGCAGGAGATCATTCGAAACAGTGGAGTAGACTTTAGTTATTCGTAAGAGAGAATGTCGCTGGGCAGATTTGAGTTTACGGATGTGATGTGTGTTAAGTTTAGTGGCCCAAGCGTTTGCAGCATACGAGACAGTAGCCTCAAAAATAGCAGAGTAAAGTATACGGTAGTTAGTGAATTTGTATCCCCACTGCTGTCCAGAAAGTCTGGCTAGGGCCTGAAATAGGTTGTTAGCTGTAGCACTGATTCTTTGAATATGAGGTTATACCCAAATACTTTGTTTCTCGAACATATGGGATCCGGTCTTGTCCTATCCTGATGATTGGAGGGTGATTTCCTATTTTCCCCTTGAGGAGCATTGAATTTGTTTTAGTTTTAGAAATCTTTAGCTTTGCTTTGTGGGACCAAGTTTCCAGGATTGTTAGTGCCCTATTAGCTTTGCGTTCGAGATCTGTTCTGGACTCACCTTCCATAAAGGAATCCTTGGAAAGTCCCACGAAGAGAAGAGACTACGCGAAAGCAAAAAGACAAATATTGATACATTTGATCGCGAGGCAATTCGCCGACTAATATTTGGTTTATATAAAGAAGGATTGGGAAAACGGAAGAATCTGCTGGCTACACCCTAGCTCCCCACTCTCTGAAAATAGCTTGCCTTTTTTGTGCAAGGGTAATTTATTATAATCGGGAAATATAATGAAATATTATAAATGACATTCTTGCCGCCTATAAGGAAAAACTTGATCAACTTGATCTAAGGTGCTGGTCTCTTTGGAAAATTATGCATCATATAGAGTTTTGGTAATAACGAGTGATAACAACAAGAAATTTTTAATGGAGCGCAGTACATCACAGCAAAGATAAATCAAGATGTAAGATGAAAGATACACGGAAAACAGGAAGGCCTATAATACTTCTAGATGAAACTTGGGTGAACGTCAATCTCAATCGAGAAAAAATTTGGTTGATTGAAGAAGTGAAAGAAGAGTTCAGATCGCCAATCGGAAAGGGGTCTCGAATTATTATCGTGGTTGACGGCGGTAATGAAGACGGCTTCGTGAAAGGTGCACTGCTGGTTTTTCAGTCAAAATCTACCAAAGATTTCCACGAAGAAATGGACAGTGATAGATTTTTAAAATGGTTCAATGAACAATTAATCCCAAACATACCACCTAACTCTTATGTTGTAATGAGCAATGCGTCTTACCACTCGACACAGTGGTCCAAAACGCGAATTTCTGTCTGGAACCCTATAGCCCCATGTCGGGGCGAAGGGGCCTTCAAGTGGAGGTATTACCTAATTTTGTTACACTTATTTTCCGAAGAGAGGGCAGAGGGACAGGTGGTAAGCCCATCACCTCTCAACCCCCCACCGGAAACTAAGGTATTACTTGGACGTGAAAGGGCCGAGAAATTTTGTCCAGAGGCTCTAATTTAGGCTTAGAGTTCTTTTACGTGCCGTTTTTCAGGATCTAGAGGCGGGCACCATACCTCTAGACCACCGCGGCCGACAAAACGCAAATTTTGCGGGACAAAATTATTTTTGGTCAACCCTTTTAAAAATAAGTAGACATATTTGGATAATACTGTTAACATGTCCCAGTATCACGAATGGACTTTTAAATTTCGGTAATCTGATTAGTGATGAGCAAATGCAAGACCAAGACCAAGACCAAGGTGGTCTTGGTCTTGGTCTTGCATAGGTAACCCTGGTCTTGCATTGGTTGTCTTGGTCTTGGTCTCGGTCTTGCATACTAGGTCTTGGTCTTGTTGCAAGAGTCTTGCAGTTTTCTTTTACGCATCTTACTGTGTTTGATGGCGTTTACATGATTTAAAGTTACACCGACTACATGTGTGTTATTGCTTGCGAAAGTATCGAAAGTTGCTTTGACCATGTGAACAGTAACAAAATAATCAATAGCTATTCATCGATCGATATATACCCACCTAAATTAAGCCTTTAGTTACTTTTTACTTCCTCTGCCCGTACTATGGTACGGTATTGTTTTCGACCCCCAAATTCGAATTTTAGTTTTTAGCATAAATGCACGTTTCAAGGCCTCCTGAATACTATACTATTTTTGGAAACATGTCTGTGTGTCAGTGTGTCTGGTGGATGTCTGTGAAAAGGCGAGCTCCAAAACGGAAAATCATATGAAAACAAAATGTCATATTTGTATCAGGTTCCTTCTGAAGATGTGAGGCGAAGATTGGCAACAACTTTCCCTTATATTTAAGGGGACTTTACATGAAGAAATTTTTGTTTTTCGCGATTTTCTCGAAAACGGCTCTAACGATTTTCTTTAACTTTTGCGCATTGGTTGCTTATACTAAGAGCTAAAACTTTTATATGAAACATTTTTTCGAAACATTATCTGAAAGGTTATAAGTCACCCACTGTGAATACGCGCTCTTTGCAATACGGCCTCTTGGAACGGAAAATCTCCACCTAGGGAGTACAAGACCTTGTCGTGGGTGGTGGAGCTTGAGTATCCCTGAGACCCCGAGAGCTATGCCGGCGGTAGCAAAGCTACTGGTAGGGCCTCCCATGCCGGACAGGTCAAAGGGTAGGGATCAGACAAAGAAGTACTCCAGAAGAGGATCTTAACAGCAGGCACGGCGGAGAAGGGAACCTTCGGAACGGTGTGACTGATGGAAGAAGATCCTTAAGAGGGGTAGATCAGACTCCTTAGCTGTGGTGGAAGCGACTGATCTAGGGGACGGAAACCCTAACAAATGACCTGGCCCTCCAGGTTGGGGGAAACCTTGCATTGGGCTAATCACCCATGCAAGGGTAATAATGATTCAGAGGGACAATTGTAGCCTCGGAAGGGTAAGGAATATATTAAGACGACCCCGGCAATGGAAAAGGAAAATACGATTTGGGAACTGGAATATTAAGACAATAAACGGGAAAGAGGTAGAATTAGTACAAGAAATGAAAGAGCATAAGGTGGAGTTACTTGGATTACATTGGTAGAGCTGAAGAAGTTAAGTGGGGATAGATTAGAATGGAGGAGATGGACTGAACGAGGCTACCCCGACGCCGGAAGGCAGTAAAGGGAACTGAAGAAGAAGAAGAAGTAACGGAAAATCGTACGAAAACAACATTTTGTATTTGGGTTAGGTACCTTCTGATACTGTGACACGAAGATTTTATATTAAGAAAATGTTTTTTTTGCAATTTTATCAAAAACGGCTCTAACGATTTCCTTTAAATTTTGTACATGGGGTGCTTATACCAAAAGCTAAAATTTTATTCGAAACTATTTTTCAAAAACAATTATCTGAAGGGTGGTTGTAAGCTACCCCCTGTGAATACACGCACTTTGCAACACGGCCTCATGTAACGGAAAGTCGTACGAAAACAAAATTTTGTATTTGGGTTAGGTACCTTCTGAGGCTGTGACACAAAGAGTGGCGACAACTTTCCCTTACTTTTAAGGGGACTTTACACGAATAAATTTTCGTTTGTCACGATTTTCCCCAAAACGGCTCTAACGATTTCCTTTAAATTTTGTACATGGAGTTCTTATACCAAGAGCTAAAACTTTTTCCAAAAAATTCTCTGAAGGGTGGTTGTAAACTACCCACTGTTCGTAGATACTCTTTATTGTCTGATGAACAACTCAATACGCGGACATTCACGGCATTTTATTCTATATAAGTACGTGAAGTGAAAAAGATGTATTGTTGGCCATGCTTACAGTAAAGAAATATCTGAGGGGAATATTCGATAAATTTCGGAAATTGTTCTTAACGGCGGAAAGTTCAATAAACGTTTGCAGTCACTTCTTTATATATATATATATATATATATATTTTGTCCATAGCCTGCGTTTCTACTCGCAACATTCAAAGAAGGGGCTATAAGATATTTATAACTTAATTAGCATAAAATTGTGTCTTGCGATTCTGTACAAGATTATGTGAATACTCCTAACTTTTGTTTAGGCAGAGGAAGTTATGTGACTTTCACATAAGTATGGGTAGGCCTACATGTTACTGATAGTGTACTTACATAGTAAGTACCTGTTATATGACGGATATAAATACCGTTCATAGCCCGCTGAGTCCTGCTCTACTGCTCTCTTCCAAACCAGACCAATTATTGATATCTTTCTTCAGTACAAATGCTTCTTCAGACCTGAAGTATTTCGATTTTTCATTTTTATTTCGACTTTCTTTTTCTTTGAACCTTTTACATACCTGTACATAGTTATAAAATGATTAAAAGTAATGGATTTTGATATAACTCTGACTGAAACATAACCTAAGGATTGTACTATATTCCCGGATGGTCTTTAAGCTAAATTTTACATACACAGTATTCTGTTAATTATTGCCATGCTAACAAAAAAGGAATAAATAACACAAAATGGACACTTTGGAAACTCCTGTTATTAACCAGAATTCGCAAACTCCTCTTATATCACACCCTCTAGAGCTAGACCGTTACACAAACAGCCTCCTTGTCAACGGTTTATGAGGGTTGAAGTGTGACCTCGTTCTTCAAGAATTTACAACATGCACAGTCCTTGTTAAAATTCTCTTAACGTAAAAAATATAGTGTGATTTATCTGTAATATAATTTTATTTGACCATCCGCCGCCTGACAGGACTTAACGGTACTACGATTATATTGATTTCGGCACCTTTCTGTGGAACATCTGCAAAAAGATCTCTCCCAAATTTGTGGGTAAATGTATTTTCTTTAATGTCCTTCGGGCTTGGTGAAAACTGCTAATCTTAAGAATAGAGAGTTCCGTTATATATTGTTGTATGTGACCTCGTACTTCGCTATTGCAAGCCCTCAACGAATTCCTAGCGACTCTGCGGTGCTTTTGAGTAGGGGTCGCTGGATCGCTGCATACACAATGGGGGATTTATAAAACTTTTTCAAGTAGCAAGACTGCAAGAGTCTTGCAGCTAGGTCTTGTTCTTGCCAGAGTCTTGCAGACTTGGTTTTGGTCTTGGTCTCGGTCTTGCATGGTCGGTCTTGGTCTTGCTAACGTTGATGCGGTCTTGGTCTTGCATTTTCTGCAAGACCAAGACCAAGACTGCAAGACCAAGACTGGTCTCGCTCATCACTAAATCTGATGTATGACACACATCTTCAAAGTTGAATGAAAGCCTGCTGACTTTACGCCGAGCGTCAAGCTGTTTATTTCTCTGTAAGTTTCGTCAGTGGATGGTAGCAACTGTGAACAAGTGGATGATTCTATTCCTACTGGATTTGGTATGTGGAACTTCTTGACGTAATGATTATACATATTTCGAGATTTTTGTGACCATAATATTAATTTGTATTCTTCTCGGAAAATAACTAAATTTTCATTATTAAAAAAAACACACACATAAAATTGACTTATAAAAAGTGCGCATCCGGATACGTCGATAAAAACCATTATGCAATGCAATAGTCCAAATCATGGGCTATAAAGGACAATTAACCGCAATGTGCACAACTTGCGCCTTCTTCTGAAATTGACTTTATTTTCCAGGAAACCAAGAAATAATAATGACTTTTTAAGATTGTTTTTTATTAAAAGCAGAACATTTAGTCAGTACACTTCAACAAGGTAACCAGCAAAAAATACCAATTGAAGACGAATATTATGCTTACTTAACCAATTTTAAGTAAATGCAAGCAATACATTTATTGTATATCAAGTTTAGGGAGAAGACGGGCGAAATCTCAATAAATTTTAGTAAAAAAATGGCATTTTTCACTTTTTGCCACAAATTAAACTATTAACCCTCATTAACACGCTCTATAATTTTTAAAGTTTACAAGCAATCATAATTAACATGTATAATTTTTAGAGCCCTACGGCGCTTGTAAGCGCTGAAAATTACGTAATATTTAACATGCTGCGGTCGCTATGCTTTTAAACCTCATCCCATGTGATATTTTTTATATGCATTGCTTAAGTAATCAACAAAATTATGTGTATTTTTATATTTCCACTAAGTTACTGTCGCTGTACGATGACGTATTCAAAACTGGTTGGATGACAGATGTGTTAAAAAATATGTCATTTTGAGTCATAAATTCGTATTTTCTACCGCCGGCGTGGTCTTGTGGTTAGCGCCGCTGACTACAGATCCATCGGCCCGGGTTCGATCCCCGGTACCTCCTGGGATTTTTCTGAGGTAGGGAGGTCTGGTAGGAGTGCACTCAGCCTCGTGATTCAAATTGAGAAGCTACTTGATAGAGAAACAGCGGCTCCGGTAATGGAAACCACCATTAACGGCCGTGGGTGTTGGCAAGCTGACCACATGCCCCCCTAATCCTGCTGTCTGCCTATGGTAGATGACGCAGCTGTCGGGTGGTAGGCCTTATCCATTCTGGGAAGTTGGCGCCACGGAGTTTAAGTTAATTGGTATTTTCTACTTAAGTTGACGAAAATGAAAGTTCTTTGAATGTCAAAAAGGAACACAAAGTTTACCATGGGACATTTGTGACAAATATTTTAAGACAGACTCAATTACGACAGACAGATGCTTGCCGATACGCTGAAAAAATCGAACATTTCTACTGGGAATAAGATCGATTATCAGATCGAATCACCGATCAGTTCATAATCAATTTGGAAGGTGATTCTGATGGACGCTTCGGTAGAGGAAGAAGTTGAAAATGCATAAGGAGAAGGCACAAATCCGTTCCTGGACTCTGAATAAGGTATTGTAGCTGTTATCTGTTATTTAGCTTATTATGCACGAATTTATAGTTAGGTGATTAAAATGATTCAAGGAACCTTTATATTAAAAAAAAGGTGTGAATATGCATCTTGGCAAAAACTTCCAATGGCGGTATATTTAAAGCTATTTAGCGTGCACTGTAAACAGAAGTGGTAGTCTAATGTAATGGTTGCTATATTCTTGATGCTGCATTTGGCTCTTCTTCTCCCTCTACTGCATCATGTGACTACGGTCTATCAACTTGCCAAGTGCACTATAATAGCAGTTCACAGCACCATTTTAGGTTAATTTTGTGTTCACTTCTTAGTGATTTTACTTACATGTAGATGTAGACATTTAGAATCTTCGCACATATATAAGGTGCTTATATATGGGATAACATGTAGGTTCTAAATAATAATATAGCATCAAATTTGGTAATTTTCACGTATCTAGAACCAAAAAACCACATACAGTACTAACCCCGATGAGCTTACTCCGAAAAAGCAAGACACGTTTATTATTTAAGGTATAGTTTAGTTCATTACACATTTCACAACGCACTACATACAAAGGTGCATTGCACCTATGCTTGCCGTAAACGACTTTCAATGGCTGACACAGATCCAGCGTCTCAATGGTTGCCCATTGTCAATGCTGCCACTAACATTTTTGTGCTGTGATTCAAAGAACATGTTTCCTGCTCTATTCACCCACAATTCTAAGTAAGTGGCAATTAGATTAGGAACTGTGATATTATTGTTGATCGCCCTCTTTCTGGATCACGTTACCCATGCACAACTCATTGCCAGTCGTAATTCTCACTGGCAAAGTCCAATAAAACTCCCCCTTCCATCCTTGCGGTATGGCTGTTTTGCATGGCCAGCACAATGCATAAATCAAATCAAATTTTATTGTCATTGGGTTCACAGAACAATAGACAAAGTCACAAATTAAATAAGATATAAAGCCATTATTAACATACACATAAGTAATATCAGTAACCATAAAAACATAAATATGCACAACAATTATCACCAGATGATCAAAATTTTTATTTAATATCACAGGCATAGTAATTTATAGCATACCTTAAATTGAGATCACTTCAGGAAGTTCATCTAAGCTATAAAAGGGGTTTGATATAAGCCAATTAAAGAGCCAATTTTGAAGTTTCTTGGGTGGCGCACTTGTTATTTGCATAGGTAATTTATTGTATAGAGTCATTCCGATTATTTCATAGCTATTTAGAGATTTAGTTAATCTACAATATGGTAAATCTATTTTGTTGCAATTCCTCGTATTATACTGATGAATATCTTGCCTTAACTGTGTGTTGATTATAGACTCTTTTATGTACATTACTACTGTATATATATATAAATTTATTATTGTCATTATTTTGAAATTAACAAAAAGTGGCTTACAGTGTTCCATTTGATTGGAGTTTGATATTATTCTAATGGCCTTTTTTTGTAATAGAAGGATCTTTTTAATATGCTTACATTTTCCCCACAATAGAATGCCATAAGAGATAATGCTATGAAAAAACGCATAATAAGATGATCTTACATACATTGCCGGGACGTGATTTTTGAGCTGCTTCAATAAGTAAATGACTCTTGATAGTTTACCCGAAATATAATTAATATGGTCTTCCCAAGACAAGTTTCTATCCACATATATACCTAAAAACTTTATGCTTGATATATCAACATTGGTAAAACCATCCCTAAGACTGAAATTTAAAGTTTGAGTTTTGTTTTCATTTAATAGAAAACCGTTTGCCCTGAACCATAGCGATGCTTGCGATAGTGTAGATTGAGATAGGGCTTTGATTGAGCAATTGAATATCAGAGCTAGTATGGAAAAAGGTTGTATCGTCTGCATACAGTATGGAGTCACATTTTACTGCATATGGAAGATCGTTTATCATAACTAAAAATAAAAGCGGCCCAAGTATTGATCCCTGTGGCACACCAAACTTCACATCCACCTCACTCGATCTTACACCATCAACCCATACAGCTTGCTTGCGACCTATTAAATAGCTTTCAGTTAAGCTGAGAGCTTCTTTACATACACCATAATATTTCAGTTTATCTAG
This sequence comes from Ectobius pallidus, assembly GCA_964059195.1. NCBI lineage: Eukaryota > Metazoa > Arthropoda > Insecta > Blattodea > Ectobiidae > Ectobius > Ectobius pallidus. The sequence continues at coordinate 178,776,879 of CAXKWD010000004.1, read as the reverse complement.
TAAGATAGAGTGCTTTACACAGTCAAAGGCTTTACTGAGATCGCAAAATGTAGCCTGTGCAAAGTCTTTATTTTCATAGGCACAAAGAATTTTTTTTACCAATGCATCCATTGCACCAATGGTAGATCTTCCCTTTACAAAACCGTACTGTGATTCATTAAATAGATTGAATTGATGGAGATATTCATACAATTGCTTGTGCATTATGCTTTCAAGAATTTTCGAGAGACAGGGAACCAGTGAAATTGGTCGATAACTTGATGGACAGTCTTTAGAACCCTTTTTATAAACCGGGACGACTCTTGATACCTTTAGCACATCCGGAAATTTACCATCAGTTATACATTTATTTAGACAGTAGGTGAGTGGATCTAAGATGCAATCAATGCAATGTTTCAATATATTACAAGTAAAACCATAAGTATCTGAGCTAGTTGATGTTTTGAAGCTATTTACAATATAATGTACATCTTGTGGAGTTACATGACGGAACACAAATTCAAGCGTCTCATGGTCCAAGAGATTATTACAGTTTTGTTTCATAAGGTCCAAGGCTGTTACGTTTGGCACCATGATATCTTCATGGACCTTGGATACTGAATCCAAAAAAAGTTATTCATTTCATCAGGAGATATTGATAAGGGCTCCTTATGCTTTTGCATCCGAACAGATTTAATTATTTGCCAAGCCCCTTTACAGGTTGACCAACCATGCTCGTTGCAGTAGTGGGATAACAAATTCTGGCAAAAGACAACTTTAGGTCGCAGACCAGCCAAGCTCCGTCCGTTCTTGCCCGCTGGCTGCTTCCCCTTGTGCATGCACCTCACTATTGTACCTTTCATCATATATGCATTAAAATATACAAAATCATAGCGTTACGAAAATAACCCTTGCACCCAATCAAAATACACAAAGTTAAAAAAAAATTTAAAAAATGACCCTTGCACTAAAACTGTTATTTCTCATGTACTATAATGCTCTCAAACTTAAACAGATGAATTTTCCCTTCATCGCTCAGGGTGTAGTGGTTAGGGCTACATGTTACGGTGCTAGTGGTCATGAGTTTGAATCCCGGTCGATCCAAAATTTAGGTTAGGAATAGGTTCCAAATAGGTAGGTAGGGTGAGGAGGTGAGAGAAGGGAGGAAGAGGGAGGAAGAGGGTGGAAAAGATAGAGAAAAAGAGGATAAAGGAGAAATAAAGTATTCAATTTTTTCCCAGTTTCCTTCCCCACAATAGATGGCGTTGGTAGTAGTTCAAATACAGACACACCTAGTTAGTTGCCATTTTAGTTGATGGGAGGAGCCTAGTGCACGACCTAATATTGTTTTCCCCCCAAATTTTAACAAATAGTCTAAATAGTGCATAATACTATCCACATAGTTAAGCATGCAGAGCGGAGGCAGCAGTTGTAGCAGAACACAATCATATTTATTACTTTAGTAGTTAGGATAATGAATTACGCGCATCTTGTTATATACAATATTTAATGCCATGCGTTTTGTTATGTTCGTCACAGTTCCTTGCTAGGTGATATCACACTGGCAACGTCCGATCACGCACTTCTCTGATATGTACAATTAATATGGCGGAAATATCTTTACTTTTTGCCACTTTGTACTATAAAAGGAATTGTACTATTTAGGATGGGTGGGTCGGACTAAATCACTTGTGAAAGTCTTTAAATATAAGTTAATACTGTGTCTCTCACACTACTGCATCCCACTACAATTTTCCGTTGCATGAGTGCACCTCAAGTCAAAACAGGAATGATTTTAATGTATTTAATTATTCATTGCTCAATCTGAATCTATTAAATTTACAAACACTGCTTTTAAATCCCCAAGCTTGTGTTCTGCTCCTCTACCTCGATCATTAAATTTTCTATTTCTCATGTCTGATTCCAGCTCTTGGCGAAAGATAGTTTTAGGTCACACCGCAGCTAAGCTCTGCCCAGTCTCGCCCACCGGCCTGCTTCCCCTACTTCCCCTGGCTGCCTAGCCTTGCACATGCCTTTACCCTGGCTATGAACTTGCTCAATACCGGCACTGCAGTTGTACCCTTAATCATATGCGCTTAGTACGATACGTTATGAAAATGGCCCTTGACCCACATCAAAAATACAATACAATCACCAGAGCCTCTTTAGCATTAAAAAAAGACCCTTGTACAAAAACAGCTATTTCTCATGCATTACAGCTCAATAAACTTAAATAGATGAATTTTCCCTTCACTGCTCACCAATCTCTCGTGGCATAGTGGTAAAGACAAAGATCAGTCAGCTTGCTTATTCTGGGACAGACCGATCAGTTTGCTTGAGTGTGTGTTGTCACGTGTTTCCAACTCCGGTTTTTTTACTCAGTCTAGAAAATGCTCACACCTTACGATTAAACTCACAACCTTTAATTAACCCTTGGTTGGATGCCTGTGAAATTTGTGCAGAAATAATCTACATACAACAGACTTCCTGATGGTTAATTTTGGTTTCATTTTATAAATGTCACCAAATACACAAAATTCATGGAGGGTGAAGCAAATTTGAAAAGTGAAGATGTGCTCAAGAACATTTTAGTGAAGTATTTGAATTTCATTTTAAATGAAGTACCAGCTTTATATCTTGAATGGTTTATGAGTAATTCTCTCTCTCTCTCTCTCTCTCTCTCTCTCTCTCTCTCTCTCTCTCGAATCCTATGCCCCCATGTTGGGGCGAAGGACCTCCAAGTGGAGGTTTCTGTTTACAGATGTGAATTTTGTTACGCTTATTTTCCGAGAGAGGGCAGAGGGACAGATGGTAAGCCCATCACCCCTTAACCCCCCTCCAGAAACTAAAGTATTACTTGGATGTGAAAAGGCCGAGAGGTTCTAATTTAGGCTTGGAGTTCTTTTACATGTCATAAATCTACGACATGGGCCCTGCCAGCTTAAAGTCCCTCCTGGAGGACTCAGTGCCAAGGATTTTTATGTTCTAAAAAACCCATCAATTGCGGCTGGGTTTGATCCTGTGACCTTTGGATCTAGAGGCAGGCATGCTACCTCTAGACCACTGCAGCCGACTTACAAGTAATTGAGTGGCAATTATTCCAGGCACTATAGCTGTCTCTCTACTTTAATCATTAAGAATATTATTGCCTCCTCTTATTCCATCTCTGGGAACTCTCATGCGACTTTCACTATTGTATTATAATTTTATGCTTTTTTCTCCGGTCTTAATCCATTTCTGGGAACACTCACATGATTTTCTGGATCGTAATAAAATATTATGCTATTTTCTGAGTTCTTATTCTAAGGTAGAGAATGTTGTGAGAGATGGAATGAGAGTAGAAAAAATATTAAATTTTTAATGATTGGAGCTGATCAAGGTAGAGAAAGTCACAAAAGTGTTCCAAGAGTGGCAGGAAAAATCAAAGATGAAAAACATTGCTCTCTTGACTATGGTCGTCCCTCACGCCACCCTACCAACAGACAGTGAAACTACAATAGTGGAACGCAACGTAATGGGCCATTCAGATAGAAAATTAACCGTAAAGTTAAGAATGTAAAACTTAACACAAACTTTAGCATGGCATTGAGCATTCACAACGAAAACATAACAGAAAGTAGAATTAAAGCTAATCTTACCTCATAAGAAATAGTTTGTATCTTCTATTTTAGGAGCAGTTAACTTTATTTCCACAATTATCAATAAAGGGGAAGTGGATTACAATATGAACTTAGTATTATGGATTAATTTATTGAAATGGAATGAAAAATTCAATTATATTATTAACAGTAATATACCTCTATTTTGGTTTCAGTTATAACAAAACAAAAAAATAAATCTAATAAAACAAATTGGTATATATATATTTCAGAAAATTTTCTGGAGATATTATTATGTAAAATTTCAGATCAAGGTGCAGTTTAAATTTTCATATTCAATCAACTTACAAATAAAAATATACTAATTCCATCATAATTACACGTTGATAACCAATCACAAATGAGAACGTGAAGAGCTAATAAAATGGCTGCCACGGATGAATACTTTCATGTTTCCACGAGTCCCCCTCCCTAATGGGACCCACCTGGAAAGTAGGGGTTTTGGGTGGGGAGAAACTTAAAAGGGTGGTGACATCTAGTGGCGGCATTTGAACTACTAGCAGCAACGGTAGCACCATCTACTACACAACTGGTGAAAATGAAAAAAAAATTGTTTCTCCTTTATACTCTTCTTCTCTTCCTTTCCCATCTCCTTCCTCTCATCCTCTCACCTCTCTTCACCCTACCTACCTATTTGAGACCTATTCCTAACCATAAATTTTGGATCGACTGGGATTTGAACTCGAGACCCTTAGCTTCATAGCTAACTTACACCATGAGCAGTGAAGGAAGCTTTCGTATTTTGAGTTACGATAGGTTTCATAATTGTGAAAGATTATGTTGGCGTTGGTGCAAGGGAAATTATTTTTAAATGTGAAATATTATGTTGGCCCTGAAAAGAGCTGTTTGGGGGCGGGGGAACTTTCATTTCCACAGCATTAATTAATTTACCTTACGAGTGGCACACCATTCAAATCTAACACTCGTCTGTCAGCAATATCATAGTACCACCTCTTACTTCTTCTTTCCCAGGTTTCATCCCAATACATGTAATAATATCTCATAATACAATCCATACGTGGTCTTCTTATGAAATATTTATTAATGCTGTGGAGGCATTCTATGAGTGTCTCAACTGATAGGCCGTTACCATATGCAAATGCAGGAACTTGCATTCAATACAACCCAGTGAGCTGCATTACTGGCATTGAGCAGTGACCGGCAGGATAGGGGAAGCGGCCAGGCAGGGAAGGTCAGGTGGGGAAGCGGCTGGGTAGACAGTTATTGAGTGGAAGGGGGACATGTGCGGAGAATGTAGTACCGTTTTGCCATAAGAAGTAAATTCAAAGATGCCATCTCTTGGCTACTTCCACTTCCGTCTCCTGTTCTGTGGAGCTCTGATTGGTTGTATTGTTATTTTTCGCATAAACTTAACGCGAAAGCTTGGAGTTTGCAAGGTTCTAAGTTAATGTTTAATTTTACGTTATGCTTAAAGTTTGCGTTATGCATTGTGAATGGTCCCATTGAAAAACATGGCCCCGAACTTTTAAGTTTATGTTACATTTACGTTAATTTACTATGTGCTTTCGGCATAAGATCAGCTGTGTTATGTAAACAAGTTCATATTCAAAGCCTTCATTCTCATTTTTCCAGTGTTTTGGATACTTTCTACAAAACGTAAATTACTATATGGTTTCTGTGGTCTATCGCATAAGCTAAAACAACATACTGATCTTTAAACTTTTTAAAAGTTAATCAACGTAGTAAATACCGGTAATCATCCAAACCAGAAGTTCCACACCTAACCTCAATGTCGGGTGCTCCCAAGCAGACGACTGCAACTACCTCTGAAAACCATAGCAGTTTGGCTAGAATGGCGTGGAGAGTTATTGTAAAAGTTTAACCAAATGTTCATGTTACCTGAAGGACAGTATTGCAAGTTTTCAACGCAGGAACAGCCATTACATTAACCACACTTCCACATTAACTTTTTTCTGCTTTCCCCTCCCCCTATTACCCCTTCTTCTTTATCCTCTTCTTCTTCTTCTTCTTCTTCTTCTTCTTCTTCTTCTTCTTCTTCTTCTTCTTCTTCTTCTTCTTCTTCTTCTTCTATGTAATGGCCTCGGCCAGAATTCTTGACAGGATTGAACCAAATACTCTCAATAAGAATACCGCCCACTCTACTCTATTGATAATGAATGATAAAGGTGCACTCGAGTGAGCATTTGCGTATGAGTTACTCCTTGCTGTACTCAGTTATTGATTTTTCTCTCTTTTTGCATTTAGTTATGTGGTATGTATCACAGTTTTCGGTAATGGCCCATTCAGATAGAAAATTAACCGTAAACGTAAGCACGTAAACGTTAGCATGGCATTGAGCATTCGCAATGAAAACTTAAACGTAGGTAACAACCAATCACAAACGAGAATGTGAACAGCTGATAAAATGGCCGCAGCAGACGAAAATACTTTCATGTTTCTATTAAACATGCACTCATTCATTCATTTTTATTGTCATTAGATCAACATATACAGTTGTAATAGACATTTTCCAAAGAATATACAAAACTATTTATATAATAAAAAGAATACTATAAAATTAGAGCCTTATATCATTCATGTCAGATATTTCATACTCGTCAATACTGTAAAAACATTTAGTTTTTAACCAATTTTTATAACTATTTTAAAACGATTAAGTGTAGCAGTTCTAGCACTAAGTGGCAGCTTATTAAAAAGCTTAGCACTTAAATAATTAAAACTGTTTTGGGTTTTACTTAACCTAGCAAAATTTATATTTATATGATCCCTATCCGTAGTATCATGGTCACGATGATCATGGAAATCCAGTGTGTAGGCCATTAAAAATTTACATCAAACAACCGTATGCAGACATATAACAATTAACAGAATATTATATGTGCTGTATTTACTACTGTAGTTAATTTCTTGGGGAATTGTTCATATATTTTCCTTCAATGCCGCATCTTTATATAATGGATGCCATTTATCATAATGACGGGTTTCTCATTTATAGACGCCATGTCTTGGCTACTTCCACTTCCGTCTCCTGTTCTGTTCTCTGATTGGTTGTATCGTTATTTTTCGCATAAACATAACGCAGAAGCTTGGTGTTTGCAAGCTTCTACGTTACGTTTAATTTTACGTTTAAGTTTCACGTTTACGTGATGCATTGTGAAAGGTCACATTGAAAAACATGGCCGCAAGCTTCTATGTTTACGTTACGTTTACGGCTAATTTTCTATCTGAATGGGCCATAATACCGGAGTTGACGGGTCCCTGTACGCAGCAAGCCATGTTGCCTTCATTCTGGCAGCGTTCCGTAAGGACAACTCCAACCGCCGCCGCCGCCAAATTCGAAAGTGTTATATTCAGAATCCACAACGCCGATTTTCAGTGGTTAAAGATTTAATATTAAAAATAGCGCAAAAGCCAGTTCTTCTCACAGGTGCTCGCGGGTGATAGATTAAGTTGGCATAGGGACTAGTACTTAAAGGTTTAATATTAAAACGACCGCAAGAGCCCGTTCTATTCACAGGTGACAGTTAAATAACCCCGTTCTGCTCGCGGGTGATAGATTAAGTTGGCATAGAAATTAGTAGTTAAAGGTTTAATATTAAAACGACCGCAAGAGCCCGTTCTATTCACAGGTGACAGTTAAATAACCCCGTTCTGCTCGCGGGTGATAGATTAAGTTGGCATAGGGACTAGTACTTAAAGGTTTAATATTAAAACGACCGCAAGAGCCCGTTCTATTCACAGGTGACAGTTAAATAACCCCGTTCTGCTCGCGGGTGATAGATTAAGTTGGCATAGGGACTAGTAGTTAAAGTTTAATATTAAAACGAGCGAAACAGCCCGTTCTACTCACAGGTGACACTTAAATAACCCCGTTCCGATCGCGGGTGATAGTTTAAATTGGCGTAGGGACTAGTACTTAAAGGTTTAATATTAAAACGACCGCAAGAGCCCGTTCTATTCACAGGTGACAGTTAAATAACCCCATTCTGCTCGCGGGTGATAGATTAAGTTGGCATAGGGACTAGTACTTAAAGGTTTAATATTAAAACGACCGTAAGAGCCCGTTCTATTCACAGGTGACAGTTAAATAACCCCGTTCTGCTCACGGGTCACTCTGTATATATTTTTATAATTTCCTAGCCGGTGTCCTGGTGTTATAAAATCTTCACACGGCTTTTTCTACTCGGTTTATTTTTAACCATTTTTAACTAATATGTCTTTCTGCAGAGCAAAGAATGAATGAACGTATTATGTATTTTTTATTTGAGAACATCTCGTTTGTTGCCATAACTTGTACAAAGCCTACAGCATATTTTACCGACTTCTTGCATGTACCTAATAAGCCTATTCAGATTTTTCGGATATTTTGTTTGTTTAAAATTATCATACGTAATAATAAAGGTTATTACCCTGACTTTACGACATGAAAATCACACCGATTAACGAAAAATTCATTATATGGAGGAACTTTTTTATACGACATGAGTTACATGTTTTATCCATAATTCGACCCTTCTCAACTCGAATATAACAATAATAATAACCAGTTCCTTGCGCACTTTGAGAAAATTCCGATTTTCCATTAATATCACAGATTTTGAACAGAAATAGTAGGAACAGTTTCAAAAAAATTCACTACATGGAAGAAACGTTTTCTCCCGACATGAGTTACATGTTTTATCTATAATTCGACCTTTGTCAACTCGAATATATATAAAAAAAAATAATCACTTCATTCCGCACTTCGAGAAAATACCGATTTGCCATTAGTATCACACAGTTTACGCAGAAAAAGTAGGACCGTTTCAAAACAAAAATTAATTACATAGAGGGAAATTTTTTTTCCTACGTGAGTGACATGTGTTATCTATAATTCGACCCTTTTGAACACGAATATAACAATAATAATAACCAGTTTTTTCCGCACTTCGAGAAAACACCGATTTTCCATTAGTGTCACACAGTTTACGCAGAAGAAGTAGGACCATTTCATAACAAAAAATCATTACATGGAGGGGACATTTTTTTCCGACCTAAATTACATGTGTTATCTATAATTCGACCCTTCTGAACACGAATATAACAATAATAATAACCAGTTCTATCCGCACTTCGAGAAAAAACCGATTTCCATTACCGTCACACAGTTTACACAAGAAAAGTAGGACCGTTTCAAAACAAAAATTCATTACATGGAGGGGAAATTTTTTTCCGACCTAAATTACATGTGTTATCTATAATTCGACCCTCCTGAACACGAATATAACAATAATAATAACCAGTTCCTTCCGCCCTTCGAGACAAAACTGATTTTCCATTACCGTCACACAGTTTACGCAGAAGAAGTAGGACCATTTCATAACAAAAATTCATTACATGGAGGGGAAATTTTGTTCCGACCTAAATTACATGTGTTATCTATAATTCGACCCTCCTGAACACGAATATAACAATAATAATAACCAGTTCCATCCGCACTTCGAGAAAATACCGATTTTCCAGTAGTGTCACACAGTTTACGAAGAAGAAGTAGGACCATTTCATAACAAAAATTCATTACATGGAGGGGAAATTTTTTCCGACCTAAATTACATGTGTTATCTATAATTCGACCCTTCTGATCTCGAATATATCAATAATAATAACCAGTTCCTTCCGCGCTTCGAGAAAATTGAGATTTTCCATTAATGTTAGACATTTCTCGCAGAAGAAGGAGGAACAATTCAAAGAAAAAATTCATTATATGGAGGGAAATTTTTTCTCCGACTTGAGTTATATCTGTTCCTTATAACTCGACCCTTCTGAACACGAATATAACAGTAATATTAACCAGTTCCTTCAGTACTTCGAGAAAATTCCGATTTTCCATTAGTGTGACCCAGTCAACGCAGAAAGAGTATGGACGATTAAAAAGAAAAATTCATTCCATCGAGGAAAAATTTTTTCCCGAGACGAGTTACATGTTTCATCTATAATCCGACCCATCTGATCTCGAATATATCAATAATAATAACCAGTTCCTTCCGCGCTTCGAGAAAATTGAGATTTTCCATTAATGTTACACATTTCTCGCAGAAGAAGGAGGAACAATTCAAAGAAAAAATTCATTATATGGAGGGAAATATTTTCTCCGACTTAATTATATCTGTTCCTTATAATTCGACCCTTCTGAACACGAATATAACAGTAATATTAACCAGTTCCTAATGAATTTTTTCTTTGAATTGTTCCTCCTTCTTCTGCGAGAAATGTCTAACATTAATGGAAAATCTCAATTTTCTCGAAGCGCGGAAGGAACTGGTTATTATTATTGATATATTCGAGATCAGAAGGGTCGAATTATAGATAACACATGTAATTTAGGTCGGAAAAAATTTCCCCTCCATGTAATGAATTTTTGTTATGAAATGGTCCTACTTCTTCTTCGTAAACTGTGTGACACTACTGGAAAATCGGTATTTTCTCGAAGTGCGGATGGAACTGGTTATTATTATTGTTATATTCGTGTTCAGGAGGGTCGAATTATAGATAACACATGTAATTTAGGTCGGAAAAAAATTTCCCCTCCATGTAATGAATTTTTGTTTTGAAACGGTCCTACTTTTCTTGTGTAAACTGTGTGACGGTAATGGAAAATCGGTTTTTTCTCGAAGTGCGGATAGAACTGGTTATTATTATTGTTATATTCGTGTTCAGAAGGGTCGAATTATAGATAACACATGTAATTTAGGTCGGAAAAAAATTTCCCCTCCATGTAATGAATTTTTGTTATGAAATGGTCCTACTTCTTCTGCGTAAACTGTGTGACACTAATGGAAAATCGGTATTTTCTCGAAGTGCGGAATGAAGTGATTATTTTTTTTTTTATATTCGAGTTGACAAGGGTCGAATTATAGATAAAACATGTAACTCATGTCGGGAGAAAACGTTTCTTCCATGTAGTGCATTTTTTTGAAACTGTTCCTACTATTTCTGTTCAAAATCTGTGATATTAATGGAAAATCGGAATTTTCTCAAAGTGCGCAAGGAACTGGTTATTATTATTGTTATATTCGAGTTGAGAAGGGTCGAATTATGGATAAAACATGTAACTCATGTCGGATAAAAAAGTTCCTCCATATAATGAATTTTTCTTTAATCGGTGTGATTTTCATGTCGTAAAGTCAGGGTAATAACCTTTATTATTACGTATGATAATTTTAAACAAACAAAATATCCGAAAAATCTGAATAGGCTTATTAGGTACATGCAAGAAGTCGGTAAAATATGCTGTAGGCTTTGTACAAGTTATGGCAACAAACGAGATGTTCTCAAAGAAAAAATACATAATACGTTCATTCATTCTTTGCTCTGCACAAAGACATATTAGTTAAAAATGGTTAAAAATATACCGAGTAGAAAATGCCGTGTGAAGATTTTATAACACCAGGACCACCGGCTAGGAAATTATAAAAATATATACAGAGTGACCCGTGAGCAGAACGGGGTTATTTAACTGTCACCTGTGAATAGAACGGGCTCTTACGGTCGTTTTCATATTAAACCTTTAAGTACTAGTCCCTATGCCAACTTAATCTATCACCCGCGAGCAGAATGGGGTTATTTAACTGTCACCTGTGAATAGAACGGGCTCTTGCGGTCGTTTTAATATTAAACCTTTAAGTACTAGTCCCTACGCCAATTTAAACTATCACCCGCGATCGGAACGGGGTTATTTAAGTGTCACCTGTGAGTAGAACGGGCTGTTTCGCTCGTTTTAATATTAAACTTTAACTACTAGTCCCTATGCCAACTTAATCTTTCACCCGCGAGCAGAACGGGGTTATTTAACGGTCACCTGTGAATAGAACGGGCTCTTGCGGTCGTTTTAATATTAAACCTTTAACTACTAGTTTCTATGCCAACTTAATCTATCACCCGCGAGCAGAACGGGGTTATTTAACTGTCACCTGTGAATAGAACGGGTTCTTGCGGTCGTTTTAATATTAAACCTTTAAGTACTAGTCCCTATGCCAACTTAATCTATCACCCGCGAGCAGAACGGGGTTATTTAACTGTCACCTGAGAATAGAACGGGCTCTTGCGGTCGTTTTAATATTAAACCTTTAACTACTAGTTTCTATGCCAACTTAATCTAACACCCGCGAGCAGAACGGGGTTATTTAACTGTCATCTGTGAATAGAACGGGCTCTTGCGGTCGTTTTAATATTAAACCTTTAAGTACTAGTCCCTATGCCAACTTAATCTATCACCCGCGAGCAGAATGGGGTTATTTAACTGTCACCTGTGAATAGAACGGGCTCTTGCGGTCGTTGCTCGTAATATTAAACCTTTAAGTACTAGTCCCTACGCCAATTTAAACTATCACCCGGGAGCACCTGTGAGAAGAACGGGCTTTTGCGCTATTTTTAATATTAAATCTTTAACCACTGAAAATCGGCGTTGTGGATTCTGAATATAACACATTCGAATTTGGCGGCGGCGGCGTTTGGAGTTGTCCTTACGGAACGCTGCCAGAATGAAGGCAACATGGCTTGCTGCGTACAGGGACCCGTCAACTCCGGTATTACCCAGTTTTCACCGCACAGCTTACAAACACAGTTCTTGTCTGCTTTGTGGAATCCTGCTTTCAGGCAAATTTTATGGTGAAAACCATGTATGGCTAGTCTGGTTGTCACATGTCTTTGCTCCTGGCATTCTTTGATCCATGTTCTCTCCAGCATTGCTGATGTGTTGTAGAACTCCAGTTCTATCTCTTTCCTTTTCCTGTTTCTGTTCTCTATGTGTTTTTGGTAAGGCTCTGTGGACGGTAGATGGTGTTCAACTCTGATGTCCTCGACGAAGAATGTTTCCCTCATGAGCTCATACACCAGTCTCGAGGGTGCACTTTTTCCTACCCCAGTTGCTCTTTTCATGAACATTGCCTTGACCTTTTCTATCCTGGTTAGATCGCTTACTGTAAGGTTCTCCCAAATGATCTGTATTCCATATGTTATGATCGGAGCTATTGCTGTATTGAAGAGTGACATTGCTGTGCTTATTGAGAGGCTGGTTATGTTTCTTATGTTGTACATGGCTCTGATAGCCGCTGCTGATCTCTCCTGTATGTGTATATTGAATGACATTGCTGTGGTCTGTAGTGTTATGCCCAAGTATTTATATCTATTGACTATTTCCAGTGGGTTTCCTAGGAGAGAGATGTTGTCTCCAGCTGCTGTTTTCCCTCCTTTCCTGAAGATCATTTGTACGGTCTTCTCTTGGTTGACCGTTAATTCATTTTCTTTTGCCCACTTCTCGAGTTTGTCGATAGTCTCTTGGACCTCTATCTTGCTTTCAGAGCCGATCACCATGTCGTCAGCATACATAAGTATTGTAGCTGATGATTCTGCTGTCGTTATTTCCGTGACATCTGCTGTGTATATATTGAACAGTGTGGGACTGATTGGATCACCTTGTAATACGCCGTTTGTTTGGGTGATTTTCTCTGAGGTTGTGACGTTGTTGTCTATTTGTACGTAGTTATATGCCAGTACTTTCTCCATTATCCTCGATATGGGGTGGTCACTCCTGATCATCACTTTTAGCTTGCTCATTAGTATCTGTCTGTTTAACAGGTCGAAGGCCTTCCTGAAGTCTACAAAGACCACGTAGTACTTTCCTTTGGGGTGTCTCAATGCTTCCACTATTTGCTCTAATAGGCATGTTACTGCTTGGATGGTGCTTCTCCCTGTCCTAAATCCGAACTGGCATTCCGGTATATACCGGTCTGTCATTTCCATGAGTCTCGTGTTGAGTATTTTGGTGAACAATTTGAAAGTGGTGTTTTCTAGTACTATTCCTCTGAACGAGTCCAAATTTGTGGTGTCTCCTTTCCCTTTATATAGTATCTTCATGGTTGCTGTTTTCCAGCTTGCAGGTATCTCCCCTACTTCAAGGCATTTATTCATCAAATCCAACCAGAGATCTTGCATTGTGTTCGAGGCTTCCTTTAGGTGTTCTGTGTAAATGTTATCTGGTCCTGCCGCTTTCTTGTTTTTCCCGAGTTTTATTGCTGTCTGCAGTTCGTCTTTTGTAATTGGGTCTTGTATATGTCTGTACTCTGTTGCAGAGATGGTGTCATATGCTTGATCTTTCAGCTCTCTGTTTAAGATATTTTTGAAATGTGACACCCACTCTACTCTATTCCCTTTGTTCAAACTGTCCACTAGCACAGAGGTGCCATCTGTTGAGTGGGAATGGGCAGCAGTCTCAGAAGCTACTTAATGAACCTATATAGCTGCAGAAATAAATTTGTTTTTCAAAGTCCTGATGACACAGTAACTTATTTTTGTGCTTGATAATGCAGGAATTAGGTCGGGAAATAACATAATTTACACTACCGCTAAACTAACTTAATTAAATGACGATAACGCTAATTTTTTAAGTAAAACTTCTTTAGCCGCGGTAGGGGTAAATCGAGAGCTTGTGTGACGCTCAAAATCGTCACGAAATTAGTGAGGTGTGACGGAACGGACTGCACAGAAAACAATCAACTCAATGATTAGGCTTATCCAAAACTGAAAAAGTCCAAAAATTAAAAAAATCCAAAATTTAAAAAGTTAAAAAATCCAAAATTAAAATATACAAAAAATTAAAAATTAAAGATCCAACATTTAAATAATCTAAAATTTCAAAATAAAAAAAATTCAAAGAACCAAAATTAATAAGTCCAAAATTTTAAAAATAAAAAATAAAAAAAATCTTAATATTCAAAATTTAAAACATAAATATACAAAATTATAAAATAAAAAAATCCAAAATAAAAAATACAAAACTAAAAAAATTCAATGATCTAAAATGTAAAAAAATTTAAAAATCCAAAATTAAAGAATTAAAAGGTCAGAAATTTAAAAAATCCAAAATCTAAAAAGTCCAAAAACCCAATATTAAAAAGTCCAACAATCCAAAATTTGAAAAATCCAATAATCCAGAATTGAACGAATAAAAAAAAAGTTTCACTTCTGCCGCATGGCGTTCCACACACACTTTTTTTTAATAAGTATCAAAACTAATTGTTTCACTTTAATACATTTTCGTGAAAATCAGCTTTAAATTTTAATTCATACGATTTGCAAGATACTTTGTACAATATATACTTTTTTTTTAATTTGAAATTTTTACATGTAAAACAATTCGGACGGTAAGCCAATGAACATCTGAATGAATCAGTCTTGTACACACTCTAATTAACGATTTTACTTATTTCACTCTCAAAATAATGATTACAACCATAGACGGCACATATCATGCCGCCTACATAACCGGAAATTTTCTTCAGGCCTATGTTGTATTTATTATTTTACTCAGGGGTGCCCACCCCCAAAACTTCATTGCTCACCCCCAACCCAATTGCCTGTCGACAAGGGCGCCCATATGATATTTTCTAGGGGGCAATTTTTTAAATTAATTTATTTTTTGTCGCTTTAACTTCTTGGGCCACTTTGTATTTTATATTAATAATATAATAAGTAGCCAGAATATAATTGCGGGGAGGGTCGGAAGTGCCGGGGGGGTTTGGAATACCCCCCAAAAAAGGGGTCGGGGGTCCATCCCAGAAAATTTTTAAATATTGAACTAATGAAAATCACATTTTACGCTATTTTAGCACTCAAAAACTAGTTAAGAAATTTGTTTATCATACTCTAAGAAATGCCAATGTAAACAAGAAAATGTTACCTAAGTCGGATGTCCACCCCGGGAAATTTTTAAATATTGAACTAATGAAAATAACATTTTACGCTATTTTAGCACTGAAAACTAGTTATGAAATTTGTTTACCATACTCTAAGACATTTCAATGTACATAAGAAATCATTACCTAGGTGGGGGGTCCAGCCCCGGAAATTTTTAAAATATTGAATTAATGAAAATCACATTTTACGCTATTTTAGCACTAAAAAACTAGTTAGGAAATTTGTTTACCATACTCTAAAACATGACAATGTAAACAAGAAAATGTTACCTAAGTCGGGTGTCCACCCCCGGGAAATTTTTAAATATTGAACTAATAATGAAAATCATATTTTACGCTATTTTAGCACTGAAAAACTAGTTAGCAAATTTGTTTACTATACTCTAAGACATGGCAACTTAAACATGAAATTGTTACCTAAATTATAATACTTATTACTATTTATAAGAAAAGTTAAAAAGCACATGGAACAGTGGACATAATAGGCCTACTCATTATGTTATGAAAAGAAAATAACTGCTATATCATAACTTATTTGACACACCAACAAATCTTGTTTAATTAAATAAATATATTTTTTAAATACAAATATAGAATTTTAGGTTTTGACTTTGGGGGTCTGAACCCCCTTTCCTAATCCACTGTGGATTCTGCTTCCATGTTGTCGATTTGGTAAAACTTCTGCAATTATAATAATTGTCTTAAAAGAAAAACACCTGACGATAATAATTAATAATATACATTTTTTTCCTTGCGCCGCCCCCCCCCCCCGGGTACGCCCATGGCTGTCGAAATTCTTCATCTTTATCTTTATAAAGAATTAAAAGAGACCTTTTGAAGTTATAGAACTTGGCCGTTTTTATTTATAACATATAAAACTCTAATTTTGCAACAATTTTCAACCCCCGGCCAGAAAATTCATAACACGATAATATTCCCCCCCCCCAGAAATTTCAATGACGCAGTCTGCGTCTTAACCCACCCCCCGTGGGCACCCTGTTTTACTAGAATTTATATTATATTTTCGTACACAAAACACAACAGACAAACGTTAACTATATCAGCTGACGAGTAACTGCCCATTCCTGCTCACTGGCGGCGCTAGTAGTAGCGTGTCCCGGAAAAAGACAGGGAGTGGACGGTATTACTTATTGAGAGTATTTGATTGAACTCAAGTTTGGTGTACCACAGGGCTCAGTGCTCGGACCCCTGTTGTTTACTTTAATGATTAATGACTTGCCACATTTCATGAACACTCAAACAATATTATATGCAGACGACACAACTTTTTTAAATTTTAGTTCTGATTTTAATGAGCTTCAGTACTTAACTCAAAATACTATAGCACAAGCTTCAATTTGGTTTAGGGCCAATGGATTTTTATTAAATAACAGTAAAACTCAACAAATATTTTGAGCATTCGCAATGAAAAATTAAACGTAGTTAACAACCAATCATAAATGAGAACGTGAATAGCTGATATAATGGCTGCCGTAGACAAAAATATTTTCATGTTTCTATTAAACACGTATAGGCTTTTAAAAATTGAAATCATACAAGCGTATGAAGACATATACAAATTAACAGAATATTATATGGGTTGAATTTACTACTGTAATTCATTATTTGGGAAACAAATGTTCATATATTTTCCTTCAATACCGCATCTTTATACAGGGTCCGTCAGAGAAACCTGACTTTTTAAAAATTGAAATTACGACAAAACTGTATCGTTTGCGTACATTATTTTATTTTAGAATTACAATACATCTCCAAGTATTATACCTACATCAGTTACTTTTTGAAAATTGTGTTCCTACTTCAATCCACAAACCTAAATAAGCCCATTACATCAAAATTATTATTATGGTTTCGCGAAAAGTTGGAATCAGCCGAAACTGCGTAGTGCCGTAACTCATCGTCGCCATCGTCGCACGCTTGCGCATTCAAGTAAAAAAAAAAATAAAAAAAATTGCGAAACTTAGTTATGAAACCTACGTGTAAACAAGATTGCATCAGTTCAAAGCATTTCAGTCAAAATGGAGCGTTGTTCGGTGCAACATCGCGCATTCGTTGTGGAAACTTAAAAAAAAAATGGTGAATCAATTATTGTCACTCAACGCATGTTTCACCGCCGATCGCCGAGGACTTCGAAGAACAGTCCGACACACACGTTCAACATTCTCCGGGGTTCGGACAGTGCGCTGTTTCCCTGGTGGTTTCTGCTTTATGGCACAAGCCGTTTCCCGAAAGTTTGCCACCCACGAGAATATGGTATTCCAACATGGAACATTCTCATTTTGATGAATGTTGAAATGGTGGCAAAACGTACAAACTTGTTTGAAAGGTGCTTTAATTACCTTATGTCATAATATAAAGCATAGTTGTATTTAAATGTGGTTCATATTGAGTGAACATGGAAATAAAATCTGTAAAATACCACAAGAATACTACATAAAATCATTCCCTCTAAATGAGGGTTTAAACATGGAATACAGAATAATTATATTTGTATACAAAGCATAGAACATATGCCTATGATTAGGATTGATTTACATTTTTTAGATTCATGCACAAGGTATGTAGTTTAGGGAAGAAATAAACGTTTACATTATATACTTGCATAACTTTTATGAAATAATTTTGATTATTTACATGAAAGTTCATAAGGGATCATATATAAATTCTCAAGTGGTAAACATCTTGTTCTAACTAAATGTACGGTTATATTGGCATAATCTTGATTATTGACGTAAAAATTCATAATAGATGGCAAATCCACAATTAAGCTCTAGCTTAAGCTTATTAAAAAAGTAACCACAACATAAGAAGTTACCTGAAATATACCGCTGTTGCATAGAAAATCATTCATAGTAAATTAGGGTTTAAACACACAATACAAAATAATTGTAGGGCTATTTTGTGTACAAAGCAAAAACACAGGCCTAAGATTAAGGTTTATTTACATTCCACAAATTCATGATCAAGGCATAGTACTTTAAAACTTAGAAGAAGTAAAGCCTTGCTTTTCTGAAAAAAAAAAACATACAGCATACAAAAGTCATGTTATGTCTCTAGGAAATACTTGTCCCCCTTGAACAGTCAAGAAAAATACGAGGCACTCCGAGCTTTTCCAGAAGCCATTTAATATTAATAATAATAATAATAATAATAATAATAATTTAATTTCATTTATTTATTTATAGATGCTACAGACAATTTTTACAAATTTTAAATAATGAACATAGCAATAAACTACATGTGTGCATATGCAGATGATGTAGCTATAAGTAGAAGGATAACAGGCTTAAAGGAGGTAACAGTTATACTACATAAGGAAGCTAACAATAGAAGCCTTGAAGTAAACGATTAAGTACATGGAAATTAAAAGAATGCCAAACGGAAGACAAGAAGATCTGGAAGTTGAGGAACTTTCGTTTGAAAATGCAGAAGAATTTACACATTTGGGCTCAAGAGTAAATACGTTCAATACAATAACAGATTAAATTAATGCAAGGATAGTAAGTGGAAATAAGTGCTATTATGCGTAAAAAATTAATTAAGTCCAAGGCACTGAATAGAGAACTAGAGCTTAAAATATACAAAACGATCATAAGACTTGTAGTCACATATGGCTGTGAGACGTGGAGCCTAACTAGCAAGGATGAGAGGATGCCTGACATTTTTGAGAGCAAACTATTGAGAGGGATTTTTGGGCCTGTAAGAAATAATAATGGTAGCTACAGGATTCTGATGAACCATGAGTTGGATAACTTAACCAAGGGAGGAAACATCATTAGATTTGTCAAGAGTAGGAAATAGCATGGTACGGACATGTAATGCGAATGGAGGAGCATAGAATTCCCAAGAGAATAATGCTATTGAGGCTGGAGGGGAGAAGATTAAGAGGGAAACCCCGTAAAAGATGGATTGATGGAGTGGAGGAGAATATGAGGACTATGAAGATACGAGGATGGAGACACCTGGTAGTAAACAGGGAGGAATGGAAGAAACTCACTGAGAAGGCTAAAACTCACCCTGGGTTGTAAAGCCATGAAATGAAATGAAATGAATGAGCAAATGAAACTACAGACTGCGGATTTTGCTTGGGTCAGTTGTCCTCATGACAGCACACTAATGTGCTTAATTGAAGCTCAAGGCCGAGGTGCCTTAAACTAACCCTCACTAATCCTCCGTTTCACAATAAGAGCTTTAAAATATCTTAGGAAGAAAAACCTGGTTGAAAATCTCAAGGTATTTTTTAGTCCACTGTTTTAAAGTATTCAAGTGCAATAAACAAAAGCTTGCGGACGTGATTATTTCTGAATACCTTAAGCTGGGTTTACACTATGTAACTTGTTTAATAAACTTATTACATAATATGTACTACATAGTAGTGATGTCGGCCGGAAATATTCCCAGTGGGGATTTATAAAATCTCCTTGGGCAGGAAATATTCCCAAAAGTGAGCATTTATAAAAATCGTTTGTTTTGAATGTTTTACTGCTTATTAACGGTCCAGGTACCTTAAAATGAAACTATTTCAGTAAAATTCCACATGTTTATCAAGGAACCGTCTAGGGAAGTATTACCTTTTCCTATGATATAATTTTTCACTTATTGTCAGAACAATGTACCCTAAGTCATCTCCTTTTAAAAAATAATTCGTGATAATCTCTTAGGTTTTCTTTATAAACTTATATGTTATAAAGTGATACCTCACACTTATTTAAACAGGAGTAAAGATAAGTAATTTAACATAATTGTTATTAGATTGTGTTGGTATTTAAAATAAAATGCCAGAAACCAACACCTTCAAAATTACACAAACACAAATTTAAATATAATTAGTATACAGCCTAATAATTAATCATAAATCAGTCCCACGGTCTAGACTAATCCTACTGTAGTTTAGGGGGAAATTTAGTTCTTTCATGATTTATGAGGGCTAAGAGGAACCTGCGACTTGGCAGATGTGGCCATCCAAATCTTAGGAGATGCAGTCAATTCTGCCGCCACAAAACGTACATTCAGTACAACTGGAAACTGATGATTGCTCAACCTCAGAAGAAGAAAAAGAAGAGTGAATCTACTGAAGTTCAAACCCAAAGTGCTGGTAATCCAGACGATCCAGATGAAGGGAAGGACCAAGAAGAAAACCTAGATGATGATGATGAAGGCCATGATGACAGTGATGATATTGGCATCCTTTCTGATCAAGAAGAAAAAGAAGAGGATGATGAAGAAAATCTAATGGATTTCAATGGAAGCGATTAGGCCAACTTCTAAGATGAAGTCGAGGTCACACATTTAAAGAAAGCAAGTAGGCCTATCCCTAAAAGTTGTTTGGGTTCGTACAGTTTATGATTATTACTGTAATTTGTATCTAATTAATAGTCAATCTCTTAAATGAACTCTTTTGTTAATCTTCTGTATTGACCTTCAAGAACCAGGGCAAATTTTAATTAACCTATTTTCATTGTTAACTATGTGAAAACCCACAATATTTTATACGTAAATTAATTAATGTTCATTTTTTATGTTCTTTCATTAATTATAAGCCTATATTAATCTTTGAACTTAAGATAGTTTTTAGTTTTAACCTAATCATGTTTAACTTTAAGTAACAAATAGGTATCTGAGTTATCTTGCTCGTAAATCATAAATTCCAGGGAATTTATGTAATTGTGGGAACATTTCCGGGAACATTCCCTGGGAATATTTCCTCGAGATTAGGTTCCCGACAGATGGCGCTGTGAACTGAACTCTGGCGTAGCTCAGTTGGTAAGAGCATTGGCACGGATAGCCAAAGGTCCTGGGTTCAAGTCCCAGTGTCAGAGTAATTTTTCTCCTACAGGGTCTTTATTATAAGTTGAGACGGGGCGACCGGTGTTTTCACTCTCCGCTACGGATTCCGCATTAGCCGTGGGTGACGCGCGCTCGGCTTCCCTGCTTAAAGTGTAGGCTATATAAAGTATTACATATCTTACCTTATAACATATGTTGGAAGTGTCGTCCTTCCTGTGTTATACAAGCATTGTATCTGGAAACCACATTTTAAAGATAAGGTTTATCGAACAAATCCTCACACATTGGAGGAGCTGAAAGAAAACATTACGAATGAAATTAGAGGCATTACAGTGCAAGAACTCACTCGCGCCATCCAGAATGTGGTTTCCAGGTACAATGCCTGTATAACACAGGAAGGACGACACTTCCAACATATGTTATAAGGTAAGATATGTAATACTTTATATAGCCTACACTTTAAGCAGGGAAGCCGCGCGCGCGTCACCCACGGCTAATGCGGACTCCGTAGCGGAGAGTGAAAACACCGGTCGCCCCGTCTCAACTTATAATAAAGACCCTGTATAATATTATCACAATATTATCTCAACTATGCTCTGTAACTTGTTATTAGATATTGATGAATTTAATTTTTCCGTTTGTTTGTATAAAGAAACTGTCCACCTGACCACAAATAATTAGATTTATCCAAAAGTTGAATCCATGCAACCTTTACTGTGCTTTTCAGATGTACAATAGTATAATAATAATATATCCTAATCTCACACATATGCCCCTCTACAAAACTCTCATATGTAATATTAACAATTTTCATCAATGTTCCATATCTTGATGGCGCTGATTCTCTTCCTTTTAGTTTTACCTCTCCCTTTTAGGATTTAAGCGACCCAAGCCGCCCGGGCCTTGTAGGGCAGCAACCTGTCGGGAGAGGGATTATCTTTGGATCACATACATACTTTTTTTGACCAGACAAGGACATGGAGGGCCACCCCGGATGAGTGATTAGCTCAATGCCGGGGCCACCTCCGATACAACACGAACACTCCGAACAAGGCGAAAATGGGATGAAGATGATAATTACGGCCAGATGATATCTGGAGACCACAAGGGCCTAAGGTTACCCAACATTTGTCTTACAGGTGAGGAAAACCTCAGAAAAAAACACCTAGGTAACTTGTCCCGACCAGGAATCGAACCCGGGCCCACTGCGTGAGAGGAGCGAACGCATTCCCTTTGCCACAGCGGTGGACGATGGCGCTGATATATCGTATATCAGCGATATTGTGGAATATTATCACAGAACATAAATAGTAAAAGCTATTGTCGATCACACTGTACTCAATTACACATTAAAAGTAGCAAATGTTGATTTAACCACTTAGAAATTTTTAAAATAATTAAAATCGTATTAAATTTATATATCATTTATAACACTTGGTTGGTTAGGTTGAAAGCTGTGCACTGTCATTCCATTGTCTATTGCATTTCTATTATGCATATGTAAAATTTCAGCAAATTATTGCTATTAATATAAAATAACTCTTAGGCGCCCTGAAATCCAGTAATAATTGTAGATTAATATTAACGAAATTGGTGATGGTTCATGGTAGTATCGCGTTGCATTAATTGAGCTTTGTGGAATTTATTTCTCTCTTGGATATGTTCATTTCGATCATATCTTGATCTTCATCAGTCCCTATTTATGACTGTAAATTTCGACGTCCGGATTGCCTGAGTACAACTGTAATACTAAAAAATGCCACAAATTTTAATTAATGCAACGCGATACTACCATAAACCATCACCAATGTGGTTAATATTAATCTACAATTAATCTACAATTACTGGACTTCTGTGCGCCTGCGAGTTGTTTTATATTAATGGCAATAATTTGCTGAGAAGTGGTCGGAAAATTTACATATGCATAATAGAGATGCAACAGACAATGGTATGATGGTGCACAGTTTTTAACTTAACCAACCAATTGTTATACAAGATATATAAATTTAATACAATTTTAATTATTTTAACAATTTCTAAGTGGTTATGTCAACATTTGCTAGTTTGAATGTGTAATTGAGTACAGTGTGATCGACAATAGTTTTTACTACTATATATTCTGTGATAATATTTGGACATATCCATTTATACGATATATCAGCGCCTTCAACATATGGAACATTAATGAAGATTGTTATAATATTACATATGAGAGTTTTGTAGAGGGACATATATGTGAGATTAGGTTATGTTATTATTATACTATTGTACACCTGAAGAGCATAGTAAACGTTGCATAGATTGAACTTTTGGATAAATCTAATTATTTGTGGTTAGGTGGACAGTTTGTTGTTACTATATATACGCAGCAAAATGTACATGTAGCAGGTTACATGTAACAAGTTACACATTTCCCATCCCATGCGGGAAAGCTATAACTTGTTATATAACACAAAAATCAGTTATATAACACAATGTTATCTGTAACAAGTTACATGTATTTGTAACAATTTTGGAAAACGTGTTATATAACCCAAGTTTTATAAACAAGTTACATAGTGTAAACGCAGCTAACGGAGTGTAAACGCAGAAAACTGGTTATATAACACATAAATCAGTTATATAACACAATGTTATATGTAACAATTGGCATGTATTTGTAACAATTTTGAAAAAAACATGTTATATAACTCAAGTTATATTAAACAAGTTACATAGTGTAAACCCAGCTTTATACCTATTCTTGATAACTACGCATATGAAGTTATACGACTGGGATATTTCGAAAAATTTGAGAAAAGACGATTATCAGAAAAGTTTTAAATTATGAAAAGCATGAGCCTTTGAGTAGGGTTCTCCCGTAAACTACGGGAACGTCCCGTTTTCGCCAATGCGTCCCGTTGTACCGAAAGAAGTCTCCAGGACGCAGTTTTGTCCCGTAATTTAAATATCTTAAATATTGTATATTTTATTTATTCACCAAGAACAGTCCAGAAAAACATTGGGATGGCAACACTACACACGCTGATTTCATAGCTATGTGGTCAGACTTATCTATCTTTTCCATCCATGCTTCTAAGGTTACGTTAAATAGTAAGCGGAGAGAGCGTCACCCTGCCTGACCCATTTCCAATAACAAAGGGCTCTGATAATTCATTGTTAACTCTCACCACCACCGCTCTTGATCCTTCCATTGTGGCTTTAAGAATTTGTATTAATTTAGTTGGTATACTCAATATTTTCAAATCATTAAACATGACATTTCTGTTGACGCTGTCAAATGCTTGTTTAAAATCTATATATACATTGTGGAGGTTGATATTATATTCATATACTTTCTCGTGTATTTGGCTTATTATATATATAATTGATCTATTGTAGAGCGATTAGCCCTAAACCCACACTGGTACTCCCCAAAATAGCTTTTGCATATGGGGGAAGTCTGTTAAATAAAACTCCTGATAAAATCTTATAGGTCATATTTAACAGCTTACGGTCCTGTAATTGGCAGATTGAAGCTTGTCGCCCTTTTTGTGTATTGGCTGTATAATTCCTAGTGTCCACTCCTTCAGGATTCTTTCCTTTCTCCAAGTCATTTGTATTAAGTGATGTATTCTGTTATCCAGTACATCTCCACCATTACTTAATAATTCATTTGTGATTCCATCAGTCCCTGCAGCTTTATGTTTTTTAAGGCACCTTATCACATGTACAACTTCCTCCAATGATGACTCCTTTATCTCAGGCTCTGCCGTATGATATACTACTGTTTCAGTCTGCTCTATGTTCCTTGTAAATGTATCCTTAAATTATTCCCTCCATCTCTCCATGACTTCTTTATTTTCGGTTAATACTTTACCATTCTTATCCTTGCATATATTAAGTTTTGGGTTAGAATTCGAATTAAAGCTTTGTTGATTGTCCTTAACTTTTTATTAAAAATTTATGCTTTCATTATTATAACGGTTCTCTCCAATTTCTTTGATTCTTTTATTAAGTGATTCCCTCTTCTTTTTCCTGCAAAGCCTATAGGCACAATTTTTTTTTAAATAGTCATCTGTATTAGATCTTGTATTGCGCTGCAAACATTTCAGTTTAGCCTTTCTCTTTCCTTCAACCGCCTCTCTGCATTCATTGCTAAACCATTCTTCACTTTTTGCCTTAGGTATATATCCAATAACTTAATTCGCTGTCTCTAGAATGGTTTGCTTTATACAGGACCATTCCTTCTCTATATTATTAACTTAATTTTTTCTTAAATTTTTTTCGTAGTTCCTCTTGGTACTATTTTCTGGCATTTATGTGTTCAAACTTCGTTAGGTCAAACTTCTTAGCAGCTTTTGTACTTCCTTGCGTTATTATGAACAATTTAGCTTCATTCTGACCCCTACTAGATAATGATCTGAGTCTCCGCCTGCTCCTCTATACCGTAGGTTCTCACTTACTCAATGTCCGATGCCTTTTGGAGTCTAACAGGTGGTCTATCTGGTTTGTTTGTTTTGTACCCGGTATTTTCCAAGTTCTTTTATGGATATTCTTCCTGGGAAACCATGCACTTACAACTTTTAAACAGCGGTTGCATACTGTGCCACTCTAAGGGAGCATTCACACCGAAGTAGCGTAGCAAGCGAGTCGCAATAGTTGGATGCAGGTTGTGTGCTAATCATTTTAAATCCCGAATAAACAAGTTCAAGTCTTCATACCGAAGTAGCGTGGCAATAGTGAATCTCGCAGAGTGCGACATTCATTTCTTCAGATAGATCTGGACTTATTTCATGCGACGCTACTCGGGATGACGCATGCGTACAGTTGCCTTTTCAGCTGTTTTCTAATTGTTAAGAAAATTCAGCACAATATATTGCTTGTGTAGCGGTAGATTATGGCAAAGATGAAAACTGCTGGAAAGAGAGCTATTTAACATACAATTTGTACATGCGTAGGCTATACGATATGGCAATCGAAACTAGTAGGAAAAAAGCCTGGATTAAAATTGCTGAAACTATATCTTGGGTTTCTCAATTGTTCAAGTGAAAATATATAATTTATGTTAAACTGCAGATAGCATTCGTTACTTCGGTATGAATGCAAAACTGTGAACCATGAAACTCGATGTGCAGCCTGCATCCAGGTAGTGCGATTCGCATGCTATGCTACTTCGGTGTGAATGTTCACTAAGACCATTATCACTTATTTTATCATGAAGACTATTCATACCAAATAGTCCATGAAACTCAGCCTCTTTACCTAATTTGGCGTTAAAATCTCCTAATTAGATTATAATAAAAACGTAAGCAATTTTTAGAGGTTATGTTACACTGAATTATTAGGAGACCAACATAGCCTATATAAGCACAACTACAACGTAGCTAGAAATGTTTGAAGTTGTCTTTTATTATTTTCTTGCCATTTATCGTAACCACACAGTAATATTATATTTATAAAGAGCTGATTTCGTGCCTCAAATAAGAGAACTCCTTGAACCGAGATCAATGAGTTTGATCAGAGAAATTTCTCCAGTCAAAATTGATCCTAGTTCAGTGTGAATTGATATCTGATTATCATTATACAACAACAATTTTCGAGTTCAGTGTGAACTGAGACCAGTTCCGTCTTTGATCTGATCTGAAATGGTTTATACAATCGTCCCTAAGACCATTAATGAGAAAAGAATTCTTTGTATTATTAAATTGATTTATTTACTTACTTACTTACTCAATGGCAATAGATAATTCCCAAGCAAGCTAAAGGAATATGATCTATTTTATGGAACCCAAGGGTTCATTGTCGCGCTTACATGATCCCGCCATTGAACCCTGTTCTGTGCTAACTCCATCCAACTATCCCTGGCAAATCCCACTTCCCTTAACTCTATCCTGATATTGTCCTCTCAATTAGGTTTAGATATTCCAAGTGATCTTTTCCCTTCGGGACTATCTATCAACTGAAATGCTTGCACACCGGCAAAGAAAGACTAAGCTCTACAAGCCCCTAGTAGCCATAGATTTAGTAGTTCGGTTAGAAGAGTAGCGTGGTTTTTGTAATCTACTGGACTCCAGTAGTAGTAGAATTCGTATTAGTAGAAGTAGTTTGTTGCTAGTAAACAGTAGTTGTAGCAAATGAAATTATCATGCACAGTAGAAGATAATGTAAATGTGAATGTTTCTAATCTGTAAAATATGCTGTAGTTAAAAAGGACAATAAACTTAAAAAAATAAAATATTAGCAGATTATGTCCTTAGACATCAATTTCTAATCAAACGGATTCATTTTAATAATAACAACAACAATATTAATAATACTAATAATAATAATGACAATAACAATAATTTAATATTTTTATTATTTTATATTATTGTTATTAAATTGTTATTAAATTGTTAATATTTAGATTACTTTTATCATTAATTATTTGGATAGTTATTCCTTATTTCCTTATTATTATTATCTATCTACTCTTATACAATTCAACGGCCCTAAATAGCGTGCTTGCTCGCTCGCCCGCTTCGTGAGACATCGGTTACTCGGCGATGTTCGTCTCTCGCAGTGTAAACTTTCATGACGACTACAAAATTAGGTAAACCGCTATTATATAAGGTCTAAGTGAAATGAACACAATGAACAAATATTCTAATTTTATTTTTACTTACAATTTTCATAGCTCTGAACCACAAACATTTTTAATAATCTACCAGTGTAAATTTCTTAAAAATCCTGGAGTCAATGAATCATGGCGGTCGAAGCACCGGGGGCACCAGCAGTAAAATATTGATGGTTTAACTCTTGACATATCGCTGATAATAATCCAACAAACCATTCCTTCCCTTGAAACATTATATAATTTCTGAAAATTACACTGAATTGATAAAATAAAATTCACATCATATTCATGTTAATAAACAGTAGAGAAACAATACGTATTATGTGTTCACAGGTTTCTTTGGAACTGCATAATCGATTCTGATATAGTTTTCCCAGGGGGCACTTTCTAATTTTAGAATGTACTATGAAACCGGAATTTTAGCTGTTTCATTAATATTATTAATGGCTTAGTTTATGAGTGATTCGCGTGCAAGTGTTAATAAATATAATGCTTTAATAATTATTATACTCTTAATTTTTAATTTTTAAATGAATTATCGTGGGCGAAGCCACGGGCACCTCCTAGTTTCATACATATGAATTAAAACAAACAAGAGTAAAATAAAAACTTGTGGGTTCAACAACATCTCCAACTGTTTTGAGACGAACATTTAATACCTTTTGTAAGCCAAAGAACGAATAACCAAATAATCAGGTTAGAATTTGTTAGGTTGGGACATCGAGAATATAACCGACAATTTCAAACAGTACAATCCCAAGTTTAGGAGTTACATAAAGCGTGAAGTTTGAATTTCAGGCTTTTGAAAATATTCGAATACTGAAATTTGGATATGGAATAGTACCTGTGTTACTTGCGGCTGTGAATGATGTTGATTGGTTTCTGCTTGTACCGATGTGATCGATGCGCTCCAGATACACTTTCAGGTTATAGACATGTGGACTCTCGTATATTGCTTTACATTCCTCCAGGATATTAGAACGGGAAAAACAAATAGCTTCATATAGGACCTGAGATTTGAACCGGGTACAGTCAGAATGTGCAAAAAATTATAAAAACCCATATGTAGTTTACGTTTCCTACCTACATATTTCTGATCTTCATTTGTATTCCACATCTATAATAATCAAGGAAAGTATTTGTCTTTCTGTCTGTCTGTGCGCGATGACCAGCGAAATCTACTGAACGCAGAGATCTGAAATTTTAAACATAGATGGACTAAAGGGTCGGAAAGTGCACCTCGAAGCCGGAATATTAATTTTAGCTTTCCTTCGCGAGTTATGAGTGAAAAACGGGCAGATAACGTGCATTTTTTTTTCGCTTTCGAAGCATCAGTTTTCACTTAAGTTATACATTTGAATTGTCAAATCAATTCCAGGTGGCTTTGTCTACTTTTGTCATGCTTTGGAAATAAAAGCATCGCCATTGCTTGAATTTTGTAAGCCCACGCTGGTCGATTGATTTGTTTATAACGTCAAGGCATTCAGAAATATGAAATTTTCAACCTAGACGGAAGAGAGATAATGAATATAGGCCTAAATGGTAAAACATTGTTCGATTTAGACGAAACTCACTATGCAGGGGTTTTCTGGGCCATGGAACTCAAATCTGTGTTTTTTTCCATGCTGCGCTTCCTAATAGTGGAATTCACTTCAAAGCCGGATTTTTAGCTGTTTCATTAATTATTAATCGTTAAGTTTAGGTCTATGAATGCTTCTCGTGCAATTGTTAATAAATATAATGTTTTAATTATTTTGTTCTTAATTTTTAATCTTCCAATTAATTATCGTGGGCAAAGCCGCGGGCACCTGATAGAATATAAAATAAACCAAATAAAACCAAACTTGATAGAGAAGTAGCGGGCCCGGTCACGGAACAGAAGGGTAGGCCTACCTATTTCCCTGATATCGCAAGGACTTAGGGTGTGACAAATCCTATACGAAAAAAAAAAGAGTGCGTGGAACGCCACGCGACAGAAGTGAAACTTTATTTAATTTTTTTATTTTTTCAATGTTTGATTATTGGATTTTTTCAATTTTGCATTATTGGACTTTTTAATATTGGGTTTTTGGACTTTTTTAATTTTGGATTTTGGACTTTTTAATTTTGGATCTTTGAATTTTTAATTTTGGATTTTTCAAATTTTTGATCTTTGAATTTTTTTTATTTTTTAAATTTTTTATTTTTGGATTTAAAATTTTTGGTTTTTTTATTCATTAAATTTTGGATGTTTGGATGTTATAATTTTTAATTTTGGAAATTTGTATTTTTTAATTTTGGATTTGCGCGGTAATGAACCTCCGGGTTCCATAAAATAGATAATATACCTTTAGATTGCTTAGGAACTTTCTATTGCCATTGAGGAAGTAATGTCTGAAAAATTTCCTTTGATTACTCCTAATCATTGAGTTGATTGTTTTCTGTGCAGTCCGCACCGAAACAAGTAAGAGTGTGACTGATTTCGTGACTGATTGTGACTGATTTCGTGACGGTTTTAGTGTGACTGATTTTCCAGATTTACCCTCTACCGCCACTAAAGAAGTTTTACTTCAAAAACTTTTCTAAATCAAGAACAAGCTGAAGAAGACAACACTAAGATTCAGACCTCCACTTCATAATTCTGTGCTTTGGCATGGGATTTTGAAGTGTGGTCTGTGTATGCTCCATTCCTAATACTGCTGGACACCTCAAGGTATTAACGAAAGCAGTACTTAGGAAGGAGCATAGATAGGGGCCTCTTTTTAGAGGTGAAGAGCGGTCTTGGTGCAAACCGAGGCCACTGAACACCAGAAGACCAAAAAAGGTAAAGATCATGTACATAACCATTATTTTAATAGCATGATCCACTGAAATGTAGCCTACATAAGCATGATCCATGAAAATTCTAAATGCAACATAGGCTGCTAGTGATAAGGCTAACAGTAGGTGCCAAGAGCACTATTCCTGAATTCTTTGAGAATTCCAATGAAGAATTTAAAATTTCAACCCACATAGTGAAAAAAATGAGACTGTTGTACTCAAAGGAGTTCACCGCTATGGCGTAGGGGATGCGTTCGCTCCTTTCACGCAGCGGGCCCGGGTTCGATTCCTGGTCGGGACAAGTTACCTAGGTGGGGTTTTTTCTGGGGGTTTCCCTTACCTGTGAGACAAATGTCGGGTAACTTTAGGCCCTTGTGGTCTCCAGATATCATCTGGCCGTCGTTATCATCTTCATCCCATCCTCGCCTTGTTTGGAGTGAGTGTGTGTGAATGGTATGTCTCGTCCTATGTGTTCGTGTTGTCTCGGAGGTGACGCCGGCATTGGGCTGATCACTCATCCGGAGAGGCCCTGCATGTCGTTGTCTGGTCAAAAAAGTATGTGATCCAAAGATAATCCCTCTCCCGCCAGGTCGCGGCCCTCTAAGGCCCGGGCGGCTTGGGTCGCTTAAATTCTAAAAGGGAGAGGTAAAACTAAGATAAAGAAAGGTATTCAAAGGATCATTCAATATTCTGGAAAGCCATTTATATCTACCATTTAACTAAAAATGTGGATAGGCTGTATCGGGGAAGTTGCTGTATGTGTAACGTTGCCTACGGAGATAGACACATTCCACCACGATCATCCATCTTGCTTCTCGAGTCTCTTCATGCCATTTCTATACACTGTGAGTGGGAGACTGATGTAACGCAATCGTTACCAAATTTAAAGATTTTTTTTGTTAGTTGTAACATTACATCCAGTTTTAGTAAGTGACCTCTCCCTTCAGACAGATGTAACATTTTTGTTCCTTATAACCAGGCTTTAAAACTTAGTGCCCGATCGAATATGTTAACAGCAACTGTACTGTACAGACTTTGCTCGGCGTATGCGCTAGCTACCATAATATGCTAGTTCACGTGATAGTAAACAAACCGGATTACAGGTATAAGAAGACCACAAAATAACTTCTCAGTCTCTAAACTCACATTTCAAGCATGCAAAACGATACGTTCTCCTGTTTTTGTGTAATAGTCCCTCCCAAATGTTTCAATATATGTTTGCGTTTTAGAACACTTTACTTCCGGTATTCCGAACACGTATTATACATTTATAAACACGCATAATGACAAGGTACACTGTTGACCAATTTGAGAGGCACCGTACTACGAGCGCATTGACTTTTCAGTACTACTATCAATGACTGTCTTATCAGCCTACGCAATCACCCCCACCCCCTATACTCAGGTTGTTGGTAACCGGAATCATCTCCCTCTGTGGGTTCGGGCACTAAGTTTTAAAGCCTGCTTATAACATTATACTGTGTTTTAGTAAGTGATCACCTATATACGAGCAACATTATAAGAGGTTTTGGTAAGTGATCCACTACACATAGATATAGTACCTATGGTACGGGCAGAGGAAGTAAAAATGTTATAACTGAGGATGACCACAAATTGGTTGTAATATATTTGATTTCCACATTTTAAAGACTTTAATATTGATAAGGCGGAGTTACTGCATTTTTTAATTCAGCTTTACTGTGTCACCGTAATATAATATATTAAATGACAAATTGGCTTGCTCTTAATAATTCAGATCACATTGAACTTTATAATTGTTAAATGCTATATTACTAATGAGTTTGTTATAAAATTCTAACCTAACTTACAGATATGACATTTTTTGGAGTGTGCTCGTATTATACTGTATATATAATATTGTGACAATTAATAAAAATGTTTATTGTTTAGTAGGTTTATACTGCCGGTCTCCTTAGCCGTGGTAGCTAAGGCCTGCTGCTTTGGAGCCGAGGTGAAGGAGACTGTGTGTTGAAGGATCTAGTGGGCCTTGCATTTCATATTTTTTGTTACCAGTTGGCAGGCCTACCAGTTTGGTTTTTTGACGTGAGTTCTGTGCTGTATGTGTTGTAATGGCCGACGAGTTTGTCTGAGATATATTGTCTTGTGGTTAGAAATAAAAAATAGTGTGTCTGAACTTTAACTTTATCCTTATTCGTAACATTTTGGCGACCGTGACAGGACGACTATGGATAAGCTAAAGAAAGATAGATCTACTATGAGAAGATTATTTACGAGGGCGGCGAACTCTTTGGAAGCGACGCTCAAAAATGATGAGTCCACAAGACAGGATCTTGTAGCGTGCTTTAAGGTATTAGAAGATAAAGCTGATAGACTTTTCAAGAATGACGAATTGCTACAAGAAGAATACCACCAATCTGAGGTTAAATTAAGTGATGAAGAAGAAACCAAAGATTTGGACGAAACGGAAAGTTACCGCGAAAAGTGGTTGGTGTTGAGAAGCCATTTTGAAGAAAAGTTGGCGGAAGATATGGAGGCAACAACAAGCAACCGGAGTAGTTTCAGAGGTGGATGTGCTTCAAGAAGCCTGAAGTTACCGAAGTTAGAACTTAAAAAATTTGACGGTAATGTGAAACATTGGATAGCATTTTGGGCACAGTTTAAACGAATTCATGAAGATGTTAGCCTAGAACCAGAAGACAAGTTTCAGTATTTGTATCAAGCTACAGAGGAAGGCTCATCGGCAAGAGAATTAATTGCAAGTTATCCACCTTCAGCAGAAAACTATCCAAAAGCTATTGAACAGCTGAAGACAAGGTTTGCTCGTGATGAACTTCTAATCAACATTCATGTCAGGGAGTTGCTACAACTGGTTTTGAAGAAAGCTGCGACACCTGAAGTAAACCTACGTGGTCTATATGACAAACTTGAGACTCAGTTGAGAGCCTTAGAAACATTAGGAGTGACGGCCAATAAATATGCAGCTATGTTATACCCACTGGTTGAGTCTGCGTTGCCAGAGGAGACCCTAAAAGCATGGGGAAGATCACAGAATCGGCAAGAGAGGACTCAGTGTGATAGCTTAGAAGCACTGTTGCTATTTTTACGTCAAGAAGTTGAACGAGAAGAACGACTGCAAATCAGCCGTGCTAGTTTTAGTTACGGGAAGCCTCAGGACCTTGTGAATCATAAGGTACCCACAGCAGCAGTCATGCATGCAGGAGAAAGTAAGCAGTCAGAAAAATCTTGTATTTGGTGCAATAAGAGTTCTCATGTCTCTCAAGATTGCTTTAAAGCAAAAGAAATGAGTCGTGGTGAAAAACTAGACATTTTAAGGAAAAAAGGTGCGTGTTTTAATTGTCTGTTGATGGGACATACCTCGAAGGTGTGCAGAGGTAACATCAAGTGTTTGTTGTGTTACAAGCGACATCATGCCGTCATGTGTCCTAAGTTGCAGTCTAAAGGACATGTTAACGAAGAAGACAAAGAGGGAAGAACACAAACTTTGTTATCCCATCAACAACATCAGACCTTACTACAGACACTGATGGTGAAAATCGAAGGGGCTAAGACTAAGTGGTTAGCAAGAGTTCTTCTGGACTCAGGATCACAGAGATCATACATAACCAAGGATGGCGTGCAGAAACTAGGTCTGAAGAAAATAGATGATGAAAAGGTGAGACACTATCTTTTCGGAGGAGTGAACACTGAACAAGAAGTTCACGGTGTTTACAACATCACATTACATAGCCTGGATGACCAGTTTAAATGTATCATTCCTGTGTTGGACAAAGACAAAATATGTACATATGTGCCACGGCTAGAAATACAAGAATACTACCCCTTACTGAAAGAAAACAATATAATCCTGTCTGATGTAGGCCATGATGTACCAGAAGTGAAGATTCTACTGGGAGCGGATGTACTGGCCAGATTGTTTACAGGAAAGATTGTAGAGTTGGATGAGAACATGTCTGCTTTCGAGACTAAGCTTGGGTGGACTGTAATGGGGCAGAGAAAAGTGAAGGACAGTTTTAATAGAGTAGGTGCTGTCAGCTGTTTAAATAGTTTGAGTATTCCGGATTTATGGCAACTGGATACAATAGGCATCACAGATCCCATTGAAGTGAAAACAAAAGAGAACCTTGAAATGGAGACTTTGCAATGTTTCAAACAAACTGTTAAGGTTAGAGAAGATGGGAGATACGAGGTGCGTTTGCCATTCAAAGAAGGTCATCCACCGCTGAGTTCTAACAAGGAGATGGCTAAGATGAGACTAGTCGCTACCACCAAGAAACTGAAGGATATGAACAAGTATGAAGATTATGACAACATACTATGTAGTTGGTTAAAGGATGGTATAATAGAAAGGGTTACATGCTACAATGAAGAAGAGGGAGATTACTACCTACCCCATAGAGCGGTGATTAAAGAATCCAGTATGACTACAAAAATTCGACCTGTATTTGATGCTTCGGCTAAAGATAAGGCGGGCAACTCATTGAACAGCTGTTTGGAGAAGGGTCCTAACCTAATAGAGAAGATCCCACAAATCCTAATACAGTTTAGAAAAAACAAGATAGGCGTAATAGCAGACATAGAGAAAGCATTTTTACAGATCAGTCTGAACGAAACTGACAGGAATTTCTTGAGATTTCTTTGGTGGGAACAAGAGAAACTCATTGAATACAGACACTGCAGAGTGGTGTTCGGTGTTTCATCAAGTCCCTTTCTGCTCGGAGCAACTATATCACACCATTTAGATGGAGCTCCTGATGACTTGAAGGCAACAGCATTGAAATTACAAGAGTCATTCTATGTAGACAACTGTGTCACTAGTGTTGCGAATGAAGAGGAGTTAAATAAGTTTGTGGAAGAAGCCGATAAGCTGATGACTTCTGGAAGTTTCAAATTGCGAGGATGGGTCAGTGGACCTGTTAACTGCTTTACAGAAGAGTCATCGGTACAGGAATGTGTACATGTATTAGGATTGATCTGGAATCCTGAACTAGATCAGCTTTCTTGTGAATTTGATGTGATATCGATGATGGCACAACCGATTACAAAGAGGAAGCTGCTGTCAGTTGCACAGAGAATATTCGATCCCATTGGTTACACATGCCCGACGACACTAGTCCCAAAACTGTTATTGCAAGAAATATGGAAGGAAAAATACAGATGGGATGAGGAACTACCAGCCCACTTGGCTGGACGATTCATAGCATGGGTTAAGCAAATACATTGGTTAAAGCAGTGTGATATTCCCAGAGCAATATTACCAAATGCTTGGGTGGCAGGTGACATACAGTTGCACATATTTTGTGATGCGAGCAAACATGCTTATGCAACGTGTGCTTTCTTAAGAACAGAAACAGATACAGAAGTGACAGTAAAATTGGTCCAAGCTAAAACTAGGCTCGCACCTTTAAAGACTGTGACGATTCCTCGTTTAGAACTTCTGGCTGCAGTCATAGGAACACGAATGAGCATCCAGATAAAACAGGCATTGAAAATAAAAGATTTGAAAATGAATTATTGGACCGACTCTGCTGTTGTATTGGCATGGATTAAAAGAAATGAAAACTGGAGCACCTTTGTGGGTAATAGGTGTAAAGAAATATGCTGCTACAGTGACCCTGAAGACTGGCACCATGTACCAGGCGAGCGGAATCCTGCTGATTTGCCATCCAGAGGGTGCACTCCAAAAACACTGTTCGAGAGTCGTTGGTGGCAGGGACCAGAATGGCTCAAAGGCAGAGTAAAGGATTGGCCTCGAGAAGAATCGATTGCTTCAGAAGAAGAAGTTAATAATGAAAAGAGAAAGGGAATTGTTGTGGCTACAGTCACTACTGCAGTAGAAGAGAACTTTGTTAATCGGTTACTGTATTTTTCGCAATATACCAAGATGGTACGGATGATTGGTTGGATCTTGAGATTTTATCACAATCTTCTTCAGGTGAATAAGAAAAAGAGAGAATTGACTTTCGAAGAAGTCCAAGAAGCCGAGAGTGTATTACTAAGAATGGTACAGTCAGAATGTTTCACAGACGGAAGTAAGCTCACTAAGAATATGCAGTTACTGAAAGATGAAAGGGGACTAATGAGAGTGAAAACTAAACTCAACTTGAGTGAGGAAGTTCAGTCCTTTAAGACGCCAGTGGTACTCTCAGGCAAGCATGTGGTTACTACAAGATTGATAATGGAACAGCATCGGCTCAATATGCATGCTGGTTTACAAACATTACTTGCTGTGCTTAGAGAAACTTATTGGATTGTGGGTGCAAGAAAAGCAGTGAAACAAGTGATTAATAAGTGTACTGTTTGTAAGTGACATCGAGCTACATCAGTGCAGGTACCTTTTGCTGCATTACCTAAGGATAGAGTTGGACTTTCAAAGCCTTACGAAATTACCGGAGTAGATTATGCAGGACCATTGTTCTTGAAATCTGGTGAAAAGGCATGGATTGTCCTGTTTACTTGTGCTGTGTACCGTGCTGTGCATCTGGAATTAGTCCAATCCTTGTCTACAGCCTCATTTATACAAGCTCTGAGAAGGTTTGTAGCTCGACGAGGAAGACCCTCCATTATTTGGTCAGACAATGGCACTAACTTTGTTGGTACCAATAGAGCACTGCATGAGTTGGATTGGAAAGAGATTGTGGACGTTGCAGCTGTAAAACGTATCTTGTGGAAGTTTAATCCACCTACTGCTTCATGGTGGGGCGGATGGTGGGAGAGACTAGTGAGAATGGTGAAGGAGCTCATGCGTCGAAATCTTGGACAAGCTTGTCTGCAATATGAGGAACTATACACAGTGCTATGTGATTGTGAAGCCGTCATAAACGCTCGGCCACTCACCTATGTGATGGAGGATACGGAAGAGTTAATCCCATTGACTCCAGCGAGTTTTCTACAAACACTTTCCTGTAACGAGACTCCTGATTTGGATGCCATAGATAGTTCAGCTTTACAACAGAGATGGAAATATTTACAGAAGTTAAGACAAGATCTGAGAAGCAGGTTTAGAACTGAATATCTGGCTTTACTGGTACACTATGGTCAAAGGAAGGAGCGAACTGTTAGTATTGGGGATGTTGTTCTGGTAGGAGACGACTCTTCAAAGCGAATCAACTGGCCGTTAGGTATCATCTTGGATTTATATCCAGGAGCAGATGGGGTATCAAGAGTAGCCAGGTTAAAGACTGCTGTAGGGGAGAGAGTGAGACCACTTCAAAGACTATATCCTTTAGAAATCTCTTCCAATGATTATAAGGATTTGAAAGGGGCTGAAACTGTACCCGATGTGATATCGGACACATTTGATGCAGGGGAAGTGAAAACAACTAGATCAGGCAGAAAAGTGAAAATACCAGAACGCTTAGACTTGTGATTGATGTATTAATTTATGCACTGTTAATGTAATGTTGCAATTTGTGTTTCAATTGAAAATTGCAAGGTGGGAGTATGTTGAAGGATCTAGTGGGCCTTGCATTTCATATTTTTTGTTACCAGTTGGCAGGCCTACCAGTTTGGTTTTTTGACGTGAGTTCTGTGCTGTATGTGTTGTAATGGCCGACGAGTTTGTCTGAGATATATTGTCTTGTGGTTAGAAATAAAAAATAGTGTGTCTGAACTTTAACTTTATCCTTATTCGTAACACTGTGGGTTCGAGTCCCGCCTCGGGCATGGGTATTTGTGTGATACGGAAAACAAGGTTAACAAAAGGTGAAACAGAACAAAACGAATTCAGTAAAATTGACCTATGGCCGGCTAAATTATATATATAAAAATATTGCATAATATTGATTAAGTGTTTTAGCTATTCCACACTTCCCCTTAGTTCTTCATATCTTTGTTGATTTATTGAGGGTATAAGGCTAAAAACACAACAGTTAATTTAATATTTATACAGTGTAAACAGCGACTTGTGTCAGTATGAGAATTTAACTACGTATTAGGCCTACATTCATTTTGAAAGTAACAACTATATTTTACAAAATCAGCTAAAAATTGCTCCTGAAAGCAAAATGCATTTTTTTGTATCTCCTGTAAAATTTCAGTTTTTGGAGTTACTAGGATTTGATATTTGAAAGCTGTACACTACTTTACTGACCCTAGACACTAGTATGCAAGGCATAGGTTTTACAAGAAAGCAGAAGAGCATGGAATGCTGTATTATGGAAATCGCTCAAAGAAATACAGCAATAACCGTGACACAAACCCGGAGCTCTGTTAGAATACTTTCCTTTGTGACGGAGCAAGATTCTGGAGAATGCGGTGCAAAGGAATTCCATAGTCCCCACACAATAAGGCCGGAGGGGACTCGTGATGTCATAATACACTCATCCGAACTATGTAACAAGTTCCTTTGCCCCGGGCTACATCACAACATTACAATATTAAAACTCTGAGACAGTGCGTTCTGGAGAAGCAGGCGTCATTTACAGCGAACGCCGCTTTTTGTGATCACTTCGGGATGCAGATAATCTGATAATATTAACCGACTGATAACAGTAGCCGAAAGAATTAACTGAAGGTTATTTATTCATTCATAATACCCTACAAATACAGAAGTGAAAGAATTTATTTATACATACAAGAACATACGTATAACTCTATCGGCAAGACCTGAGCCAAATAAACGGATGCGCAGTCGTCTAAGATGATGTAATCTAGACCTGCCTCACCTTCATAGCGCGTGATGTTCCCTGCCAGTTCATACTGTACGGACAGTTTAAAAACATCTTAGTTAGCCTCACAGCATTCAATAGTGAAGTGTGATACGTTAAT
This sequence comes from Ectobius pallidus, assembly GCA_964059195.1. Lineage (NCBI taxonomy): Eukaryota > Metazoa > Arthropoda > Insecta > Blattodea > Ectobiidae > Ectobius > Ectobius pallidus. The sequence goes on along the minus strand of CAXKWD010000004.1, from coordinate 178,737,553 downwards.
AAGTGCAATGGAAGACGAATGCAGTTATTCCAGAAAAGGTTGGTGGTAGTAAAGTGATTCACAGTCAAGTAGGGAAATAGTGTGGAATGTATATAGGTATTACAAACTGGTGCATCAAGATGACCCTAAATATGCAATTCAGCAGCGTGTTTCGGATGCTACAGGAATTTCATTCAGCAACATTAAGAGATTTGTAAAAGAAGGTGAGAAATGTGTTCAAGATGGAACGAGATTTAGTACTCCACACAAAAAGCGACCAAGGAAAAAATGAAAACAGACTTAGATGATTTTGAAAAGTCTGTAATTAGAAAGACGGTGAATGAATTTCACAAAACAAACGAGGAAAGGCCAACAGGAGGAAAACAGTGAATAACCGGAAGATATTAATTGAGAAAATGGACATCCATAATTTACGTCTGGTGTATTTACGATGTCTTACGGGCTATTATTTTTTATTTATTTATTTACTTATACATTTTTTATGAACCGCATAGTTTGGAATGAATAGTACAATATATTACGATATTACGATATTATCGCTTACCGGCGGACGATAAGCTATATGCGCGTGTTTGGTTCAGATCCTAGCGTCCCAATGATAGCTCTCATAATTAGACTTCGGACTTTTAGGTCGCTAAAAATGCTGTTTTAGGTACCTAAAATAGGCTCTAAAAATTGGAAAATAGATCCTAAAAATTGTAAAATAGTCTCTTACAAAATCGTTAAGTTGCCAATTTTCTGAAATATCTCAATTGGAATGCAGAATATTAAGCCTATAAGTATTGAAGTCACCATTAATCAGTAATCATGATAAAACACAGATATAGGCCTATGGTACACAGCATTATATAGACCTATTACTAGGGTCAGTATTACTACCATGACAGTGAAAACCTAATCCCTGCGCCCAGAAGCTACGCATATCATAGTAGCATATTCAACCCCTTGTATCCCTCAAGGATTCAGAGTACTAAGTTTTTTTTTATATATATTTTTTTTTTAAATTTTTAAACTGTGGATGTGGGAGTCTGGAGAAAAACACTACATTTTCTTGGGAATTCCAAGGACTTTTTCTACTGAAGACAAAACATTTCTTACTATTTAAACACGTCGCAAATGTGTCATGTACTGCACATTACGAGCTAAAAAATTAGTACGAACTGAAAATAAATAATAGAATTTATAACAAAATATAACTTATTTTGAACTTTAGAGGAAATACAAGCAAAAAGGCAATATTAGGCTCTAACGTAAAAATAGGCTGTTTTAGGTCCTATAAAAGTATCAGTTTTAGGCATAGTCACTTATGAAACATGCATATACAAGTTTTCGTCCATATATCACTTAAGGATTAAAATAGGTTTTTACCTAAAATCCGAAGTCTACTCATAATACCAGCATTAGACTGCAAACAACTACATTTTCAATCAATAAAAACATTTTTAACTGTTTCCGTTTTCTCTTTGAATCCAATTAACCAATATCTCACACTCATAATGTTTTTGGAAGTTTACTGACTTGTTATGAACACCACTTAGCAAAACACCTAATGCCTCTCTGTTCAAGTATTTTCATTTTACACTAACCATCACTCCATGTCGACACTGCGGTCTTCACAAATCAAAAGCAACAGCTAAACTGGTAGGCTTTACATGTTTTATTGCTTAAAAGAGAGAAGTATGGAATACCACCCTCTTGAACAGGTTGTCCTATGAGGTGGGAACAGTGCCGCACTTCCGATACAACACAATTCAGTTGAGTTGGAAAAAAAATTCGTAAAAAACTAAATTTTGAATGACGTAGAGTACTTGGAAATAAAGGCGCAAGAAGGAAAAAGTGAAAACATAAACCGAATCTTTGTTCACAAACTGCATTTTTTCAATATATCAGTAGGCTATTAAACTGTAGGCTACGGGACTTCATAAAAGTGATAACATTACCCGATTGATAACATTATCCGCGATTACATTAAGCGGCGTTCACTGTATATCAATCCCAGTTCAAATTTAGTACCGTATGCTACTTTAATTACACTTGCTATCCCGTACTTCTCTTCGACTTTAAGCCAAATCACATAAAAGTGATAACATTACCCGATTGATAACATTATCCGCGATTACATTAAGCGGCGTTCACTGTATATCAATCCCAGTTCAAATTCAGTACCGTATGCTACTTTAATTACACTTGCTATCCCGTACTTCTCTTCGACTTTAAGCCAAATCACATAAAAGTGATAACATTACCCGATTGATAACATTATCCGCGATTACATTAAGCGGCGTTCACTGTATATCAATCCCAGTTCAAATTTAGTACCGTATGCTACTTTAATTACACTTGCTATCCCGTACTTCTCTTCGACTTTAAGCCAAATCACAAATCGTGATATTCTTAATGAATAATTCATCATTTTTATACACCAAACTTATTGCTCTCTGCTTCCTTCTTGTTTTCAGCTTGACTTGAACGGCATCCGCAATGCAGACCATGTCATTTTGATAGTTTTGTTATTAGTAAGGTACCGATGTTTATGACCTAAAAAAGTGAAAAATATGACTGGAAATATGCCCTTAGAAATGACTAAATATGATCCAAAGATCCTAAAATCACGTATTTTCAAAAAAATAATGTTCCATTTTAAAACGTTCAAAGACACTAAAGCCTTACATCACATTAATTCAATCAGATAATCGCTTTTTAAACAATTTCGGTAATTTACAGTTTTTCTTGTAAAGAACTTCTATTTTTAAAGAATTTTCTCCTGTTTGCTCGCTTCATCAGCTCCAAATACTCGTAGACTTTGGGTGTCCCTATCAAATATGAACAATTGCATTAAATTTAAAATTTAAATTACCTATTAATTTGGCATAAATGTTAAATTAATGAAACCAAAATCAAATTTAACTCGACTGTGTAGTACATACACTTTTTAATTGTGCTCTTTTATCGAATTTACAACAGAAATATGACGTTAAATTACAAATATGGCTAAAATATGACCAAGACCACAAAAAAGCCCAAAATAGGACTTTATATGCAAAATAAAACGGTCCGATTAGGATAACAAGCGTGCAAACTCGTGTTTAATCGGAGATCGGAGGTCAAGATGAAAATATGACATGTCATAAACATCCGAAGCCTAGTTATTAGCAAACGCCATACCGGTACGGAGTCCTCCGGGAGGGACTTTAAGCTGGGAGTCCCATGTCTTAGATTTACGGCACGTAAAAGAACCCCAAGCCTAAATTAGAGCCTCTGTCCAAGTTTCCGGAGGAAAGTTTGACCTTAGTTTCCGGAGGTGGTTGAGAGGCGATGGGCTTACCAACTGTCCCTCTGCCTTCTCTAAAAAAATAAGCGTAACAAAATTCACATACGTAACAGAAACCTTCACTTGGAGGCCATTCGCCCCAACATAGGGGATGTACAGTCGGTCAAATAAAAAACGTCGGGACTCGTATGCAGTTAAAATTAAAGTTTTAACGCATTAGTTCACTAGTTTCCTATAAAAAACATAAAATACAGGTCATTTTCGGAACATATGAGGCCATGCGACAGGAGGGAAAAAATGAACAACGAGGGAAAAAATGAACAACGCGAAAAGCGCAACACACGATATTCAACTTAATGTATTGTCATAATTCATTTTGCTTTGTGTCATCGCCACATACAAATGATAAAGTGAGAGAAAGTGTAGTTAGGGCTGTAATTGACCTGCATTTTTTGGCCTCTGAAGCAGCGAGAAGTTTCCATATTTACGAAAGAGCAGCTCAGAGGTGGGAACTTTACTATAATGCGACCGGAAGTTTTCATAGGAAAAGTGGATCTGGCCGGGCGCGTATTTCGATGCTAGATTGGTTGCAGAAGTTGAGCGTAAGTTATTGATTTTACACTAGAAGTACCGGTATTATAAAATGAAATCTTTAAAAAATGCTCCTTGAATAAACATATTCCTCGCGAATCTATTAATTATTAATATTATAAAAATCTGCAACCAAGAATATGGCGGATTTGAGGCATATAGCCACAGCCTTCTATACATGTTTGTTTTGTGAAATGCACCTCGAAGCTGGGTTTTTAGTTTTGTTTTTAAATTATCAATCATTATATTAAAATTGTTTATACATGATTTGGGCAAGGTTCATGAATCTATGGTTCATTTTAATTATTTCACTTCGAATTTATATACCCATATGGTAGCATAAGTTTCGTTTTGTTCTTTTATTTATTTATATTGTTAACGTTAAACATTATAATTAAGAATAAAATTATGCAATTCCTGCAATTTATGTAAAAACGATGCCAGTGTTAATAAGTATGTTTTAATTATTTTCTTTTAAATAAATGATTTAAACAAAATATCTAGCAGTTGAGTAAATAATCTTGGGCGAAGCCGCGAACACCTGCTATTTGGGTTTTAAACTATTACGGTGTCAATAATTTGAGCTCAAGAATTAATTTATTACATTTGCATTCTAAATTATTACCGTGGATTTTTTTATGAACATTTGTAGGGTCACTTGTCCAAGAAATAAGTTCAAATTGGACAGAAGGTATTAATTAATTAAACTGAAAATATTCCCTCTGTGTAAAATATAATAAATTATAAGCCATTACAGGGGCGGATCACGACTAATGTTCTAATATTTTTCTGGAGCAATAATTAACGTGAAGTATGAAGTTCAATCGTTGACTACTTCAGTGACAGGGGTTGGGTTATATGTACCGTATTTTACGGACCATAAGACGCACTTTGATTTTAGCATGGAAATTTAAAGGAAAACATTTAATGAAATTCTAAACCATACATTTTAAAGGGAATAATATACTTTATTGCATAAATGAATTATAGCCTTGTACAATGGAATCAGTGAAAATCACTTCTAACTTAAAACCTGCATTGTCCGAAAATCTCTTCTGTACAGGTGGCATCGCGTAAATTTTAACTGTACTGATTTCTCATGGAAGACTGAAAATACTTTTAGACCATCTAATCCTCAATTCAGCATGTGGTAAGTCTAATGGGAGAATGCTGTTTAGAGACCATTGCCTTCATTTAAACCACCCGGCAGAGACAACTCCTTTCATACAAAAGAACTCAACATTCATTTCTTTTCGCATTGTATACCCTCATTTTACAATTGTGACAAGTGCAATGAAGTAGCCCTACAGTCTGCCAAGTTTGTAACAATTTTATCGTTTAAAAATTTTTGTTTATAATTATGGTATTCCGGCAATATTTAACATAATTTTAATTTTTGTTGTGTACTTCAGTCCATTAGGCGCACCCAACTTTCAAGGCTCTGTTTTCAAAGTAAAGAAGTGCGTCTTATGGTCCGTAAGATACAGTAAATGTGCCTGAAAACGGGGTTCGAAAAGAACCGAGTTTATACAAACAAAGAACAGACGTAGAGTAGGATTACCTCCACAACGTCTCTGGGGTTTTACGTATATACCTTAGGAGCGAGTCTCACCGCTCGTAGAGTTCCGGGCTAGGGGAGGAAGCTGCACCCTGATTGGCTTAGCTCTCCTATCCCACTCCACGTGTTGTCTGTCTCTCTCGCTGCGCATTATCCCTCCACTCAACTATTATAGTACTGTATTTTCTGCATGATGTTCACTCTCTGCCCAGCGGTAGCTTACTGATCTTACGCACACCGAATTCGCGCATCTTGGTAACGAGACGTAACGAGAAGCTCGCTGGCTGGGTTACTCTTCAAGGCCAGAGACTTCGTGGGAATAATCCAACTCTATGTAATATCAGCTGTAATATCAGCTATGATTTCCTGAAATCACACTGTAGATGTGTAAAAGTAACAAGAAGCTACTTGGAGGAAGTTTTAATCTGGGAATGTCACGTGGCAGGGGGAAATCCTCTTATGTTGGGTTCTCACCTCGGCGAGTGTTTGACACTAATCCCAGAGTGTCACATCCTTCAGGAGCTTTGCCTCTTCCTGTCAATCATTTCCTGTGTACTTTGCTGCAGTCACCGCCCAACTCTTATATGGGTCTGCTCCATTCAACCTCTCATAATTTATCACAATCATATTATTACTGGAATGTCTGGGCCCTGTTTCACAGAACTTGCTAGTATCAGTTAATAATATTAGAAGTCATAAGTTATTAATTATTAGTTAGCAAAATCTTGTTTCATAGAGATATGAACACTACTCATAAAATTTCTTCACTAATATTATTAGTATACTAGCCAGCTGATTGATTTGAAGGTTATGTCTGGGTTGCTGTTTGTGTTTTTTGCCTTCTTACTCTTTTTGTCAATACTATATCAAAGCATCTCGGCCTACATATATCTTCATAAATGTAACAAATAATAACTAATGCTAAGAAATTAATAATTATTCTGACAGGCACTTATTCAAGATAGCAATAGTCTTATGTACTAAAATCTAACCTCAAATCCTACATACTTGTTATGATAAAAATTCCTTTGATGGCGTATGTAAGCTTTTTATAAATTGATAATTAAATCAGAGTGATTAATTTTCCACAAATTTAAGATCACGAAATCTGAATTACATGGATTTGAGAATAAGTTGTGTAATGGGTCCAAAAACACTTATAGAAAAACACCTACTATTATCAGTAAATTTTATTAGTTCTGCAGTCTATGAAACAGTTTATAATAATATTAGCAATGTTTACTAATAATTTAGAGCCATGAACTCATAAGAAATATTATTAGAAAATATTCTTATGAAACAGAAGACTAATAATAATAATTAAAATTATTATGTATTTGCTAATGGTATGAGTGTAAAAGTTCTATGAAACTGGGCCTACTTGCAAACGGTATACATATCTTCACATTCAATTTGGGGTGTGCTCACTTTTATTATACCAATAAGAGTAACGCTTGTCATGGAAACCACCGTTAACGGCCGTGGGGGTCGGCATGCTGACCACATGCCCCCACTCCTGCCATCTGCCTATGGTAGATGACGCAGCGGTCGGGTGGTAGGCTTAGTCCTTTCAGGGATGTAGCGCCACGGATGTTTTTAATATAAGAGTAACGAATACGTAATGTAACGAGAAGTCCGGATTATATCGATAAATTCACGAACAACAAAGTTGCGAGTGAAAATTTAACTTGTGAGAATCAGGAACCTGGAGTTGTACCAATTGTGACTATTTTGCGAATTCTCACAGAATTAACCACGTAATTAATAGTTAAAACCACAAAAATGAATAAAACACTTCGCTATTTTTATCAGTGCAAGCATGATAGCCTATGGCAAGACATAATACGAGGGTGGATCGAAAAATAACGCACAATATATTTTTTTTTACAAAAAGTTTAATAGGTACAATTACAAACAAATGTACACATGAAGGGACATCTTTTGTCTACTTTTCTGTGCAGTCGCCAAGTTTCTCAACACACTTTTCCCATCGTGGTACCACTTTCAATATACTCTGTTAATATAAGTCCGTTCGGTTGGAGTATAGCCATATATATGTATATATATATAGAGAGAGAGTGAGAGAGAGAGAGAGAGAGAGAGAGAGAGAGAGAGAGAGATTATTGACCCTATATGAATATACCGCTAACCCATTTTGGAAATTAACTGACTTCGCTCCCTTTTCCTCTGGACTGTACATAACGTCAAAATGGTATTCGACATTTTCTAATCACTTGTAGAGAGTAAAATGTTAGGATTATGAAAACTTTTGTACAAGTTAGCAATTTCCTCCCTAAAATAAACACGAGCTTGTAATATTGTGTGACTAATGTAAGTGGTGAAGCTGTGGCCTTGTTAGGTCCCTGGCTAATCCCTGCGGCAGAACACTGCAGTTCTCTCTTTGTTTTGCTCATGCAGAAATCCTCAGTAAATATTTCTCACAAAAATGGCTTACTTACTTACTCAATGGCAATAGACAATTCCTCAGCAAGCTAAAGGAATATTATATGTTTTATGGAACCCGAAGGTTCATTGCCGTGCTTACCTGAGCCCGCCATTCAACCCTATTCTGTGCTAACTCTATCTGTAATGAATTTGGATTGCTTGGAGTCGAAGTTCGGGAAAAGAAACTAAGTCCTTTTCTCTTGCAATGTTTAAGTAACAAGTCTTTATTATAATAGATCAGTCGTACACAGTTACATGAAGCGTAGAAATACAGATGATCGTCTCGGTGGAGACTAGAGTGCTGAGTGCCCAGATTCTAACACTAGTACATGTTTATATACTCTTAGCAAAGGGTGGGAGTTACATAGGCTCTTAAGTGGTTAAAGTGGCAACTCTTCCTTATTGCATAGTTAGATATCCTTATGATAGCTAGAGTGCTACCCTTGTACACATTAGAGTGGTTAAAGTGGCAACTCTTCCTTATTGCATAGTTAGATATCCTTATGATAGCTAGAGTGCTACCCTTGTACACATTAGAGTGGTTAGATATCTTTATGGCATCTTGAGTGCAACCCTTGTTATACATTTGAGTGGTTAGATATCTTTATGGCAACCCTCTTACACATTAGAGTGGTTAGGTATCTTTATGGCATCTAGAGTGCAACCCTCTTACTGTGGAGTGGTTGGGTATCTTTATGTCATCCAGAGTGCTACCCTCTTATACACTAGAGTGGTTTGGTATCTTTATAGCATATAGAGTGCAACCCTCTTACTTGAGATTCCATTAGGGGAGAATAACTTCCGGGGTGCATTTAAGTGATAAGTGATACAAGTCGGACTTCCTGGTTGTCCTTAAGGAAAAATATAAAGATATTCATACTGTACATAGTGTTGTGGTGCAATGTCATTACACCCCCACTGTTATAAAAAGATTGGAAATATGGTATTCCATTCTTTTCATGAAACATCAATATCGTATCATAATACCTGTGATATTGTGACACAATAAATTACAAAATACATAATATAAAAGTTACATCAATTGAAATAAATTGTAAAGTACGCCACATTATAAGTGACACTATATGAAGTAAAGTTACAAAATACATCACATATAATAAGTGAAAATTATATGTGTGTTACAATTACGTCACATCTTGAGTGACAATAATTGGAAATCATCAATATCATGGCATAATAAATATATTATTATGGCACAATAAGTTAAGAAATAAGCCACATTAGTGACAATAACATATTTAAATAATTATGTTATGAAAGTGATTAACGAAAGAATTTCTTACTGCGTGTTCGTTTTGCCAAACAGTCGCCTTTCAATTCATTCTCTATTTCTTGAGATGGAATTAAGGGATCTGATCTAGTTCTTGGAGCTTCTGTAATCATAGTTAATTCTCCTTCACTACTACTGGGAATTTTACTAAACTTGACTTTAGCATCTGGGTGAGTCACACAAATATTATTTGTAACTATGTTGCTACATCTATCAACGCATTGCGTTGGGGTACATTTTTCCCATAATATCCAAAAACAATTGCGACAACATTTGCAATAACAGCAACAACACATACAAATACTTAATAAAATTATACCAGTTACTATTGAACTCCAGACACTTGTAGTTACATAGTAATGATCATAAGATTGACTTTCTTGTTCTTTTATTAGTTCATTAACTTCGTCGGCTTTAATACTTGCTAATCTGAGGTCGTCTGCTGAAGACAATATATTTACCAAAGGTACGTCTAACTTCAATTTATCATGTTCTTGTTTACTTATATCAAAACAACAATCGAAATTTATGCTAGCTTGAGGCATAAAATCATTGGTTGAATTACTGGTCTTGCTTGTCATAGCATATAATGTTACATAACTTGAATATCCTTTACAACCTGGATTTAAGGTAAGAATACCTGTATTACTAATTTTCAAAGTGGTACTTGTGCTTGGACATAATGTCGTAAATATCTCTGTTCGTGGAGCTACGTATATCCACTGATTGCTGAGATGCAAAGGGATGTACAAAGTTTGACTTAACCTCACAATTCTAATGTTACAACTCTCAGGCATCTTTTGTGTTGAAGGGTGTAACAGTGTTGATTCACAGTCATTCCCTGGTACATATGCATAAATAGGAATTTCTGCTTTACATATATACAGAAATTCATTAGGTTGGAAACATGTCAGTAACTCATTACCAGTTAGCTTACCGTAATGCTGTCTCAAAACATCACTGAAAACATACTCTTTCCTTACATCTACATAACCATACAATTCGGGATTAGAAGATTGGGGAGTTGGTAAAGGTAACAGTTTATATAACTGATATTGGGTAGGATTAATCAAAGGAATATTTAACACATATACAAGGTATTGTTGGTAGGAATATGTTGTAGGTACAACAATCTTTTGAAGTTCAGAAAAAGGAAGATTAGGGTACTCCATTCCGCTAGGCAGATGTTCAGATTTTAACAATTCCTTAATTTTCATAGGCGTTATTAATTGTGGTTGCATAAGTCCTACTTCGGCATGTACAAACGCGTCTGTTAGAGTGTCAAATGCATGTTGACTTTCTTCTATTCCTCTCTGTATTAATCGAAACTGTTCATTAATTAAGTTTACTTGATTTACCTCTTCTTCAATCTCACTAAAGTGTTTGTCTGTAAATTTTGTCAATGTCAATAAATTATCTTTTAATTTCCTTTCATTAATATTAACTCTTTGAATTGTATTGTTAACATTTAAAATAGTGGATTTAATAACAGTCATTTGTTCGCTTGACAAATGTAAATATTCTTTCTGTCTTTGTTCTAATTCTTTTATGTGTGTATTATAATTAGAAGCATCGGAATCTGATAAAGTACCGAATAATACTTTCTGTATTTCTCCAATGAAATTTAGAATACCACGCTTTTTGCGTTTGTGTTCATCATAACTTACATCGGTTTTCAAATACTGAGCTACTATATCTTTTGATCTATCTATTTGTTTCGACTTGGAACTCATGTAACGTCCAAAGTTTTGACAATCAGTTAAATGATACCATGATTTATTCGAAAATTTCATACAATAATCTGTTACTCTTTTATAGTGTTCTTTAGTTCGATTCCATACGTCTCTAGCTGGACTCAAATCTATATATGTGATTACTTTCCATTTCGTAGGATAGAATAGAACACTACCCACTTCATCAAAATATAACCCTGCTTTTGAATTTATTTCTTTTGCCTCTTGAGTTTTCCCTACCGTACACCAATACAATAAAATTAACGAGAGCAGTATCCACTTGACAAACTGCATACTCCGTCAATCTGAAAGAGAAGATAAGTAAGACTTTAACCTATTTTTATGCACTTCTTGACGCTTTCGTTTACCTAGCTCCTGGATAATTACATTAGGGCCTTTGTCTTCAATTATTTCAAACGGACCTTTCCATAGTCCATCGAGTTTTTGCCTATTCTCAATCTTTAACAAAACTAAATCGCCTTGGTTATATGAACTCACTATTTGTGAACCTTTTGCTTGTTGGGCTTCATTTTTAAATTGCAATCTCTCTTTAGCAACTTGAAAAGTATCTTGCATTTTCTTCTTGATATCAATTACAACATCTTCATAATTATACTGTATTGCTTGACTTTTCTGCAACACTCCTGGTATATTAGCGATTTTCCCAAACAGAATCTCATAAGGTGTAAACTTTGTTACTGAATGTGGGGTGGTATTATATGCAAAAGTTGCAAAATTCAACCATTTGTCCCATTGAGTGTTTTTGTCTCTACAAAAACATCTTAAGTAGTTTACAAGTGTTTTGTGCGTTCTCTCTAATGCTCCATTGCTTTCTGGGTGATACGCTGCAGTATTTATTTTCTCTATCTTCATCAATTTACATATGCGTTTAAATACATCACTCATGAAATTTGCACCTTGATCTGTGACTATATTATTAGGTATTCCGAAAATTAATATTACTTGTTCTACGAATGCTTCGCTTACTTCATCAGCCGTCTGCTGTTGTAACGGTATTGCTCTCAAGTATTTACTTAGATTGTCTTGACAGGTCAGGATGTATTTATATCCTCTTTCGGTTACAGGTAATGGTCCTAGCACATCTAAGTAAATCTTCTGCCACGGTTCATTCGCAGTGTCTGTTATCTCTAACATTTGTTCTTGCTTTCTATCCATCTGTTTATGTTTCTGACATACCTCACACCTTTTTATGTACTCTCGCACGTCTTTCTCTAACCCTTCCCACTGAGTGTAAAGCTTAATTCTTTCCACTGTTCTTGTTATGCCTTGATGTCCCCCAACCGGACAGTTGTGCATCTCAATGATTATTTTCTTCTTCCTCTCAGGAGTTACTTCTTCCGCATCGCATATCAAACATTCTACAGGGTACCTGCTAAGACTGTCTGCGTTGCATTGTTTTTTTCCTTCTCTGTGAACTACTTCATATTCATATTCTTCCAACAGCAATTTCCATCGTATTAATCGTGAACTCGGGTCTTTAACATTGAATATCCATATCAATCCTTTGTGGTCGGTTACCACTTGAAACTTTCTACCTAGTAGGTATGGTCTAAAATGTTTACATGCCCAAACTATAGCTAAAAGTTCTTTTTCTGTGGTTGAATAATTTAATTCAGCTCGATTAAGAGTACGGCTTGCATAAGCTATAGGCTTGTCTTGACCTAATTTTCCTTGACTTAATATTCCTCCAATTGCATATCCACTGGCATCAGTGGTTAGAATAAAAGGTCTTGTGAAGTCGGGGTATTGTAATAATGGTGGGTTTATCAATTTTGATTTTAACAATTCAAAACTATTCTTTTCTTTCTCTTCCCATTTCCATACTACATCGTTCTTTAGTAAATCTGTCAATGGTTTTGCAATAGCACTAAATTGATCAATAAACTTTCGATAGTAGCCTGCCAACCCTAAGAATGATTTTACATCTTTAATATTCTTAGGTGTGGGGAAACCTTCCACTGCAATTACTTTCCTTGAGTCTAGTTTTACTCCTTCTGAAGTTACTATGTGTCCTAAATAGCTCAACTCTTGTTTTAAAAATTCACATTTATCTGGTTCTAGTTTAATGTTAAACTCTCTTAATTTGGAAAGTACTTCTCTTAATTTGTCGTTATGCTCTTCAAGTGATTCGCCAATTACTAAGATGTCGTCCATATAGACTAACGTTCTTGTGCCTATTACTTCTGATAGTACATTATTCATCATTCGCATAAACGTAGCTGGACTTGACTTGAGACCATATGGCATTCGTTTATATTCAAAATGTCCTCGAGGTGTGCTAAACGCAGTTTTGCATTGATCTTCTTCTACAATAGGAATTTGCAAATAGCCACTTGCACAATCTAAAGCGGAAAAATATCTAGCTCTTCCTAACTTGTCAAGAATATCCTGTATATTGGGTAATGGGTATGAATCTCCTACAGAAATTTCGTTAAGTTTGCGGAAATCTACGCACACACGAAACTTCCTCTTACCTGATGCATCTATTTTCTTAGGTACTACCAACAACGGAAAGTTCCACTCACTCTTGCTATGTGTAATAATGTCATCATTTAGCATTTGATCTACTTGTCGTTGGATTTCTTCCTGTTGTGCTTCAGGTAGCCTATAATTTTTCAAAGTAATTGCCCTACCTTTTGGAATATCTGGGGTAGGTATAGTATGATGTGCTGCGTTTGTAGCAGTAAGTTTATCGCCTGGTAACTTGAAAACATCTAAATATTCATGGCATATTTTTGCTATGTCTTCTTTTCCCTCTGCGATGTGTTCTAACCTCAAGTTGCTTTCTAACAATTTTATTCTTTCTGCCCGACTCATTTTATTTTGATCTTCATGGTCTTGGGTTCTCTCGTTACTCTGACAAGGCGGTTTTTCTAACCTCGGTGCTGTTCTTAGTCTAACTGGGTGTTCATTCTGATTCATCACCAAACAACAAAATTTATTATTCTGACAGTTCACTAAGCTGCTCGCACATATTACTCCTTCTTGCAATTGCTGATGTTCAACAAATCTAACTCCCTTTTCTTTTGTCGTGCATTCAATTATCTTTTCAGTGAGAGGTTCAATTATTTGCGTAAATTCATATTTATGTTCATTTAACCAAGTTCTTCCCAATAAAAGATCTAACCCTCTTGGTAAATCCTCAATTACATAACACTCGTGTTTTTCTAATGCATTATCCAGTCGCAAACTAACCTTTCCATTTATCTGTCTCTCTTCACCTGTTATACCTTTTATAATAATGGGTGACGAATCCCATCTATTATTCTTAAGCGATTTCTCTCTAACTAATGAGATATCTGATCCTGTGTCTAAGAGGGCTACTCCCAGACCTCCTATTAACTCTTCACATAAAACATATCTTTCAAATTCTCCTAGCTTTACTTTCTCATTCTCTGTGCTTCTGCGTAAGTCACAATTTACTTTAGTAATCCTCTGTGAGTAACAATTTACTTTAGTGCTCCTCTGTGAGTCACTCTTACCTAAGGCGTCCCCTAGATGATATCTACCGCAACCTTCAATACAGGACTGTGTCGATTGCCCAGACAGCCCTACTGTCTGTTTCCCTGGTTCGAGCCTCCTTGCTGCGAATCGGAATTAATCCTCACTCTACACGACTTATAATCATGTCCCGTCTTATGACATCGGGAGCATGTAACTCTCTTCCTACAGTCCCTTGCCATATGGCCCTTGCCTTGGCAATTGTAACATGTGACTTGATTCACCATGTTTACTTCTCTCTTAATAAAAGGTTTCCTATCTTTGTCATGATTTCCCGCTGTAGTTTGCTTGTTCCACAATTGTCCTCCCGCTTGATTATTCCTGAATCGTTCTGATTTTAAATTACTTTCTTCTTCCAAAGCGGAATCTACCAATTGAGCCAATGAAACATCTTCTCCCTTTCCCTTCACAACATATTTAATTCTATCATCTCTCAAACCTCCAACAAATGTTCCTTTTAGAAGTTCCCCTGCTAAAGCATTAGCGCCTTCCTGTAAATTACTATCTGGATCGCGTTCCTCCAGGCGAGTCATTCTGTTTCTGCTTGCTCGCTGCAAATCTCTACCTAGTGTATCAACCCTGGATGCCCACTGAGCTACAGTTTCATTCTGTCCCTGCCTAGTTGTGTATAAATTTGCTGCATGAAAATCTAGTGTTCTACGTACTGAATAATTTTCCTCAAGTATCTTCCTAATCTGGGGCCACGTGTTCCTCTGAACTCTTGCTAATAACTTCTCTTTAGCATCTCCCTGAATTTTGGACTCTACAAATTTAAATAGAACGCTCTGTTTGTCGGGGTGAACTAATTCATAGGCGGCTTCTACGCCATTACAAAAAGATCTAAGTTCGCGCACATTGCCATCAAATATGTGGGGAATTAGTTTTATAGCTTGAACCACTGGAATATACACATCATGCTCTACCTCTTCATCTGCCATAGTGAAAATGGACTAACCTTTGACAGTAAAAGATGTAGGGTGGTGTGGAGGTCCGAAGTTCTGCCCCTGTGCTGCTCCTCGAAGCAAGGACGTCTCGCGTCGGATGCTGCTGCCGGCTGGACACAACCAAGTTCCCTCGGGTGCCTGTGGTTGCCGCTAATGGTGCCTCCAACCACGAACTGCGTAGACCCCTTCTGCTGAATAGCCTGGTAGGTGGGTTGATCAGATCCGCCTCCAGTCGTCCTCCGGAACGCTGACCCTCGAGTAGACCTGCTCGCTGTCGTCCAACCTCGGCTGGACACCGATCCCAGGTCCTTCCGGTCCAGAAGAAGCAAGTCGTGATCCGTTGACGTAGTAGACTTGTTAATGAAGAAGCAAGTCGTAATCCGATGACGTAGTAGACTTGTTAATTAATTGCTTGCAATCCCACCGTCGCTGCCACCATGTAATGAATTTGGATTGCTTGGAGTCGAAGTTCGGGAAAAGAAACTAAGTCCTTTTCTCTTGCAATGTTTAAGTAACAAGTCTTTATTATAATAGATCAGTCGTACACAGTTACATGAAGCGTAGAAATACAGATGATCGTCTCGGTGGAGACTAGAGTGCTGAGTGCCCAGATTCTAACACTAGTACATGTTTATATACTCTTAGCAAAGGGTGGGAGTTACATAGGCTCTTAAGTGGTTAAAGTGGCAACTCTTCCTTATTGCATAGTTAGATATCCTTATGATAGCTAGAGTGCTACCCTTGTACACATTAGAGTGGTTAAAGTGGCAACTCTTCCTTATTGCATAGTTAGATATCCTTATGATAGCTAGAGTGCTACCCTTGTACACATTAGAGTGGTTAGATATCTTTATGGCATCTTGAGTGCAACCCTTGTTATACATTTGAGTGGTTAGATATCTTTATGGCAACCCTCTTACACATTAGAGTGGTTAGGTATCTTTATGGCATCTAGAGTGCAGCCCTCTTACTGTGGAGTGGTTGGGTATCTTTATGTCATCCAGAGTGCTACCCTCTTATACACTAGAGTGGTTTGGTATCTTTATAGCATATAGAGTGCAACCCTCTTACTTGAGATTCCATTAGGGGAGAATAACTTCCGGGGTGCATTTAAGTGATAAGTGATACAAGTCGGACTTCCTGGTTGTCCTTAAGGAAAAATATAAAGATATTCATACTGTACATAGTGTTGTGGTGCAATGTCATTACATATCCAATCATCCCTCCTAAACCCTACTTCCCTTAAATCTATCCTAATATTGTCCTCTCACCTACCTCTAGGTATTCCAGGTGGTATCTTCCCTTCGGGTCTCTCAGTCAATACTTTTGAGATATCTCTTTCCTCCCCCATGCGCGCAACATGTCCAGCCCATTTGATCCTCCGTGAATTAATTACCCTTACTCTATCCGGTGACGGGTACATGTTATGAAGCTTGTCGCTACGCAGTTTTCTCCAGTCCAGTTCATCTCTCTTAGGCCCGAATACTTTCCTAAGCACCCTGTTTCGAACTTTCTTAGGTTATGTTCTTCCCGATCAGTAAGCGGCCATGTCTCACATCCATATAATACAACCGGCATGATAATAATCTTATAAATCTTTATTTTTTAGATTCCTGGACAGAAGGCAAGAAGATAACAGTTTCTGAACTCAATAAAAACAAGCGGTTCCTGATTTGAGTCTACACTTATTCTAACTTCTGCCGTAATATTATTTGTGTCTGTAATTACTGCTCCCAGATATTTGAATTTTTACACTTGTTCGAACGATTTACCGGCTATTCTAATATTGCTGGAGTTTAAGAGCAAAATTAACTAAAGACCATCTAAATCCCATAACATTGTGATACAACTGAAAGAAACTGTTTGAGGTTCTTGGGGTGAAATATCATTATAATGGGAGGACTATCTAAAATGGAGATTTCCATAGACGACGAAATTTTATAAAAACCATTAAACCATGGTACCGTAAAATGTTCAGAAGGCTGGTGCATTTAAATCCCTACGTAGATGTACGGGAATATAAATTTTAAAATACAGCACTTAATAAAAAATAAGTGTGTTATTGTTGTACATAATGAACACCGCTTAATGTAATCGCGGATAATGTTATTAATCGGGTAATGTTATCACTTTTATGAAGTCCCGTACAGACTAATACTGGTACGTTAAAAGCTGCTGTTTACTGTGTTCAAAGATTCGGTTTATGTTATCACATTTTCGTGGCTTTATTTCCAAGTACTGTACGGCATTCCAAATTTCGTTTTTAAGAGTTTTGTTTCTAAGTCAACTGTATTGTATTGTATTAGAGGTAGCAATTCTGTTCCCAGCTCACAGGAAGACTAGTTCGAGGGGGTGGCATTACCTAACTTTCTCTTTTAAGCAACAAAACATGTTTCACCCCACACTTAGGGGGCTGTCACACTGGATCGATCGAGGGACAGCGTCCGACCGACTGGTATAACGAACCTATAGACAGCAGTGGTACCAGTCACATAGCATCGATCAACAACGAGGGTGAGAGATAATCTGGTCTGTGAAATCAAACCTGTCCGTTTTTCAATCGCCAGTCGATGGCAAACTTCGTACCCACCTGAATTTCAGAATTGATGCTGGAAGATTTAACTTACACAATAATGTCGTTTTAGACTTATATTTGAATGAAATAGAATTGCACGAATCATTTAAGGCATTTAAAACTATATCTTATTATGTAATTTAATTTTAAAAATACAAAAATAGATCGAGTTTTAGCACCTAGCGGTGGGCGATCGAACTACAACAAACAACAAACCTCTTCGCTCGGCCGAATGTTGGAAGCTTGAAGTAAACAGATGTAGCCTGAGATAGTAGGCATAATATTAAACCTTACATCCCAACACATGTAGTATGATAATGTGCAGGAAATAGGCATTCGTATTCCTAATAAGGTAATATACTTTACCTCTAATATACAGTGATGAGTAGACCTAGTAAAATCATATAGGTGCATAACCTATAATATTTCCGTTGATATATGACGCTCGGTGCAGTGTGACAAGGAACAGAAATTCAGCCGAGAGCGCTTGATGGCAGTCGGTTGGTCTTGATCGATCGAAGCTCAGTGTGACAGGCCGCTTAAGCTGCAGCTTTTGATTTATGAAAATAACAGTGTTGACATGCAGTGATGGCTAGAGTAAAATGAAAAGATTTGAAAAGACTGGCGTTAGATGCTTACGCGGTGTTCCACACAGATCCGTATAGACTTCCAAAAACACTCGTAACTCGTAACTGAGTATGGCGTATTGGTTAATGGACTCCTAAAGGAAAGTAAAAACAATTAAAAACTTTGTTACTGGCAGAAAAAAATAGTTGCTTGCAGTCTATTACTGTATTAGCCTATGAGAGGTTCAATGAATCACAGTTACATATTATTTTACGAATCAATATTTTTAATTCTCTTTTGTAGTGTATTATTTTGTATATGAATATAATAACCTTAATTTCATTCCTTCGGCTACAGTTATGAATCGGTTAATATTACCAGATTAGCTGCGTCCCGAAATGATCACAATAAGCGGCGTGCACTGCATTCGAGATCTATGCGCCTCCTTGTTTCTCAGTAGATGTGGCGTGCGTAAGCAGCGGACAGTATATCCTGTTTTAAATAGGGCTGAATGAAATATACGCACGAAACATCCCGTGGGAATGAACGATAAAACGGTTTTAAAAAATAAGAAACCCTTAATACCTCGTAATAGCACTGACACTAATCTCTTCAAATATCACTCTCACTCGTCGGATGAAGTTGGATCGATGTCTTGAATCCTTCTTGAGAACAGAGCGATGAATGATTCCGCCATAAATAAAAACCTTGTTTGTTTTAAGATAGATTTATTAAGAATTCCGGAGGACCACTCGACTTGATACGTCGAGAACTGATATAAATACTAGTTAAACATATACATGCAGCAACTGTGTGCTGTAAATATGATTCACAGTTAATCTTGTGACGTATTTTATTCACAAATCACAAACGCAATGATAATGTCATTAAATTAACTTGCGTGTTGATAGAGTCAAGGCAATATTAAAAATATATGAAATATTAAAATCTCTAAACACTCACTTGGTGTAATGATTCCTTTTCGTAATGAATATCACTTCAAGAATTAATCCTGAAGTCCAATTAAGCTATAGTAAAGCTTTGTAGAGAAGTCTAGCAGCGGCATAGAAGAATTTCACCATTCAGCGGCGAATAATAAGTAGAAACTGCTTCTGTGCAGTTAAAATTAGTTATGACGAATCCTTGAATCGTTGAGAACAAATTACAAGGTAATTAAATGATGATAGCTGCTGCTAGCTGAGTCCAGAAAGGACTAAAAATCCTATCAGAGGATTTATAATGGCGATGAAGACGAAAGACGTAGAAGGAATGAATGTTTGAATAATAATGCTTTTTAACAATATTAGAAAAAACACTCCCATTGGACGAAAATTACGAGCAATTGAGCGATTATAATATTAATGGGAGACGTAGATTGTGAAGCAATCATAATAATACGAGGGGTATTCCGAAAGTAAGTTTCGTCAGTTTGTCACACGGACACTTTATTGACCCAAAAGCAATACAGCATGGCAGCATGACCTATACACCGTGCACTATTTTTCGACATAGTCGCCAGCGACATTGAGACATTTGTCGTAGCGTGCGATCAGTTTGAAGAACCCACTGTGGTAAAACTCGGTGCCCTGCGATGCAAGGAATTGGCGCACAGCCTGCTCCACCTCAGCTTCCTGATATTACTAAAGGTTCCATACAGACCATTTTGAGTGACAAATTGATGTTCCATAAGGTTTGTGCGAGATGGGTTCGTGGAGGCCGCACTTTGCGGGGACGGAAATCGGGAGATCAATTTCAAACAGCTCTATCTCGGACAATAAATGGTTCAGCGGCTGCAGCAATGGCTCGTTTGAAAGAGGGGAGATAGCGGTACATGGCAGTGGCGCCAAATCTCTCGTGCCATCGTGAGCGGTACACTAATACCCGCGGGCACGCCAGTCTGCTGCGACTCGCTCTTCTACGGCGCAGTGCGCCTGCGTCATGCCTCCTCCGCTGACGCCACTTCCGTCGTGGAACCAGCCACGGGTGGGGATTCGCCTGGCGTTTGTTTGGTTCCCCTGGTGAACACGCCGCTCCTGCCATACATTGACGAAACTTACTTTCGGAATACCCCTCGTAATAGCAGAATGAATAAAATATATTTATAATTATTGACTATTTAAAATAATAAATATATTAATTGAAAATAAAGATTAATTTGATATCTATAAGAGAAGAAACTAAAGATAAATTGTTTTTTAAACAATAAAAGATTTAATTACTAGGCGGCAGAGAACAAATTATCATTGAATAAAATATTATCAAGGCCGCTAAAGACAAGAATATATTAAGAGGGTTAAATCAAGAGAGCCATGCATATAAAAATTCCATCAAAGCTCAAAGTATCAAACATAACTGAACAGTAGAAGGAAAGAAATGGTCTTGGGCATCTTCTCTAGAAAGATATATAAATAAATAACGTATTATTAATATTATTTATTTTTAGAAAATGCAGCCCTTTGCAGATTTTTCACGTTTTTAGAACACAGAGAATCTGGAACACAGGCTTCTGTTTCAAGCGAGATGAATGATAATCCCATTTAGAAGTTATAGAAGTAGATGTGGAGGGAATGGATGGTGTGTGAGCTCAATGATCCGTCACTTAAACCACATTTCAATCTGCTAGGGTAGGCACCAAGCCACTTCACTCAGACTACTTCTAACCTCACCTTCCTAAGTATGACGCCCTCTCATGACTTTATTCCCTTTTTTGTTCCAAGATAGAGGAAGCGGTCACATTGCGGCAGTGCGCATTCAGTTATCTAAGCCTCACTAATGCCCGGTTTCTATAAACTCGCGAAATACCTGTGGGTAAATTATCCAATGGACAGAATTTACACAAGAAAAACTTTTACAAACTCAAATAACGTAATTTAAAGGAAACAATCACAGGCGAAATCCAAAAACAGGTGGCCCCTTAAGCTCCACCCATCCGATATTCACATTTGCACGGACTGTGTGATGTATTTTGTTTCTTAGCGAAAAGGATGACCAACTGTCCTTGTATATTGTCGCAAGTGCCTTGTACCAACAGACCTTGTATACTGTCATTATACTTCCCGCGAGGTTTGTCAGCCTGTCTCCAGTCGTCTAGCGGAATGACGTCACAACTCCAACATCCAATCACGAATTTCTACATAATACGAGGACAGAAGAATTCGCTAGATCGTGGTATATAAGAAAGTGCACCATTTTGGGTGGGTTGGGCGGGATACCACTATCCCAAGGTGCGCTCTGTTTTTGGATTTTCCCCAATCACATACACTTGTGGCGAGTTTCTAGATAAATGTCCTCTGGGTAAATATGAAAATGACAGAAAAAATGTTCCTACAAACTCTGGCTAGATATTTCCAAGGGTAAATCGTCGGTTTAATTTATCCTTTCATGGATGGGCTGGATAAAACTTAATCTCTCACAGGATAAATAATAATTTAAACAATGAAAATCAAAGCCTTCTGAATTAAATTAATTGTACAACTCCAAGGCCTTCCTTATTATATCATTGTGGGTGATTAGGAACTAATTTGCCCATGGATAATTTACCCATAGGTATTTCACGACAGTGGCGGACGCAGGGGGGGATAGGGGGGTTACATCCCCCCCCCCCGAAATTTGAAAAAAATGTACTCTAAGTGGCCAGTTTTATAAACTAATTGTATATGTAAGTTGATTATTTTTTTAGTATTCTTTCTACCTATTCAAATCCCCCCCGAAAAAAATTTCTGCGTCCGCCACTGTTTCACGAGTTTATAGAAACCGGGAATAAATTCCGTATTATTTCCGAGGCCGAAGGGTCATTCTCACGGTTGTGGGGATTTTCATCCACTGTTAAGCTGGAATTACAATTGTCACAGAACTGTGCTTTATTGATCTAGTTTATTCTGATGTTAACCTAACCCAGTGAATTGGCCGAGCTCAATGTTAATCACTAACTTAGATATAATTTTTTTAATATCAGTAGGTGCAAATATCAGTCAACTCCGTAACGGAGCGTTTTGCGGTCCTAATATTAACAATTTGAAATATTAAAGCATTTTTATGTATTGTTTCTATAGGTCATTGGCTTGCGATTCACCTTGAATCAATTTCATCTCAAATATTTACTATAATGGGCAAAAAAAAAAAATTAAAACTTTTAGTACATAATATAGAATCGAGATTTTTAATGCTAAATGTAATGTAAAATATTTATTTTCATATCCTAAGCATATTAAGAATAGAGTTCATAAATGCCTCCTCATTAAGAAAAAGCATTTAAAAATTAGTGCTAACTATTGCCATTTTACTTATTGTTACGGGGTGGAGACTGCGTTACGGTGTGGACATTCATTTCAAGATGTGAACATGTTTTCGATAATGTATTTACATTATGAGGTAAATACAATTAATAAGCTCAATTAAAATTAAATTAAACATATGCAAGCCAATAAAGTCACCACTGTAACAGTGTTCAAAACTGTAACGAATTTCTTCGTGACGGAGTTGACCGTTACGGAGGAGGACATTTTTTTTTTGTTCACAAGTTTTCGAAGTTAAGACTGAAAAAAAACGACTATTCATAACATGCTTCATCTTCAAATACAGCCAAAAATTCTTTGCTAGACTAAAAATATTTATAAAAATCACAAAATCACACTTTTTTCTACGTTACGGTGTTGACATACAATTAAGGTAGCCTACTTTCCTGAAAAATCTGGTTTTTTGCTCTTATGCTTCCTACAATCACACAAGGAATATTTTTGTGGTTGCCACATTGTTGCCATCGTTCTTCCCATTAACTTATGGCCGTAGGTAATGCCGCTATAGCATAGTTGGCGAAAATTTAATTTCTACGTGCGTTACGGTGTTGACTGGCGTAATGCAGGGACACTCAGTTAAGCGCTTAAATAAAAATAAATAACACAGTACAAATAAGAATAAAATAATTATCGTAATATCATCAATGAGAGTGAGCATACCTACTTCAGTTCCTGTATTTAGGCCTACAATTTTTTTAGAAGACTTCTCGGTCAATTTCTTAGCTTTCGTACATGCAGTAGGCCTACTTCGAGTTGGGACATTGATTTCATGGGTAATTTGTAGTTCCTGTCAACATTTCAAGCTATTAAATACCACAATATATCAGAATAAAAATATATTTCTTTATATTTTAACTAGATAAGTGATGATTACATACGAGCAAATAGTAAAAAGGGAGGAAATTTCTAATTTACGAGACTGGCAAGGTTGGAACACGAAATTCCCCACAATCGGAAGAATGACCCATTAAAGCTCGGATATGTGGAGATGAGTAGCTTAATTTCGCTTCTGAGAGTTTATATAGAAAAGTTTTAAATACATTTTCAGCTTATAGCATGAGGCAATTTTTCCCCCTCAAAGTAAGTCGATGGTACCATGAGGAGTTATGTCACTGGAGAACGTGACGTTTCTAGTTTATGGACAAGTCATTTGATGGCAGTGTGAAATACGGTTATACGCAGGGAGGCAATGGTAATTCAATTGTGAGTCAGGCACCTTGCAGAATGGATGCGACAAGATGTGAACAGCGTTCTGACATCAAAATAGCCGTTCTCCGAGGGAATGTCACAAAAAGCTTATGGAAGTTTCGGGCAATACTGCTCTTCCGTGCCGAACTTTAAAGGTTCTTATAGTTAGTATGTGTTAATGCTTTTAACTACCTCAGTACATTAGAATGACACTATGCAGTCTTGTATAGATGGTTTTTGGTGTCTTTCTTTTCCCTATACTCATATTCCGCATTCCACAGCACATACATTCCATACTCTTCTCTTTTATTCGTATGTTTTAATATTTCAAAATGGTTCCACGACGAGCTTCATTACCTGTACTCTTCACCGGATATAGTAAGGACAATTAAATCACGGAGGATGAAATGGGCTGGACGTGTTGCATGCATGAGAGAGGAAAGAAAATATTCACTTGGGGACCCGAAGGGAAAAGACCACTTGAAAGACCTAGACGTAGGGGGGAGGACAATATTAGGATAGATTTAAGGGAAGTAGGGTTTGCGATAGATGGTTGGTTGGCGTTAGCACAGAATAGAGTTAAATGGCGGGAAACGTGGCAATGAACCTTCGGGTCCCATAAAATAGATAATATTCCTTTAACTGGCGGGAGTAGTTATGACTCTTGCCCCCAGCTGGGTTGTTTGGCCTCTGCTCCTCGGAGCTATAGGGCTTCCTACCTGGGGGATCTGCTTCAGGTCTGTCAGGGGGCCTTGGCTCCCTATTTTTGTCAGAAAGTCGCAGAAGTCATAACTACACGGTCAGGACGCCTCCACGTGGCGACCGCTGGAAACTCCCCTGGATTCTCTAGGGGAGGCCAAGAGCCTGACCGCCAATATTAATTGGCACTCGTCGTACATTCCGCATTCCTGTGATCGCTCGCGATCTTATGCAGGAGCCGGGCTGAAGAGTACGGGAGGTGAAGACGGGGTCCATGACTGGAGGGTTGCGGGCGAAGGTGCGGACGGCCGAGAGCAGGCAGTAACCTCAAAGTGTATGGGGCGAATTCCCGCAGAGGATGTTGAGACAGGCCACATTGTGAGGTAGCGATCCTGAATCCTCTGTACGGAATAGACCCACCGTGGGGTCCTGACTTGGCTATCCGAAACCCGCTTTAGCGCTTAAAGGTCATCCCTCGTTGGAGCACCTGGAATGCTTCAACCCGTCCCACCCACCCCATCCTAATTCCTCCCCACATTCCACTCCAACTGGGGAGTTTGGCGATGGAGCGTGTGGAAGCGCCCATAGGTCGGGCTGGGTTAAACCGCTCCGGCTAGGCCCTGGTGGCCCGTCTCCAATCCAGAATTGTGTTCGGGGGGTTATTACTCCAGGCGGCCACGGTTAGCCAGAGGAAAGTCCCCCAGTGAGCGAGTACCCGGGCTGGGGCTGTGTCAGACGGGGGGCCACGGCCCTCTCTCTGACCGCTTCGATCCGGCTGCTTTTCCGAGCACGGAATCCCATAGGTCGACGAGGGCTGGTTGAATCTGGTTAGGGGAATCCCGTCATCGGGGTGTTTGCGGGGAGGTGTTGCACATCAAGGACCACGTGTCTTGGGTCGAGCTCTGGCGCTTGACGAAGCCACAAAGGCCCCCTTGGGGGTAGCTCGTGAGCCTAGAGGCATGCCAATAGAGCAGTATCCTCCAGTGGACCGTGCATCATCCTCCGCAGACATCCCGATCACGCCCCTCTCTGGGTGAGATCATCGTCGTCGGTCTTTAACCCATCCCTGGAGGCACTGTGTGCACTGCAGCTCGGGCACGGGACGTGTGGATGCGTCGAGCCCGTGTGAAGGTGCACACCATTAAGGCGCGTTTGGGGCGGTGCACATCGTGAGTGTAGTTCCCACGATACACACGCCCGCCCCTACTCGTAACGAGGCAACCTCCTGGGCGATCGACCCAACTGCCTCCCCATCCTTATTTTCCTTCTGTCACCATAATCCTAGCCCTGTCCCCCACCCTGTCTGATCCTCGCTTGCGAGGTGATAGAGTGTTAGGCTTTTAACTGCTCGTCACCCCAGTGGGGATTATTGCCGAACCTTGAAGAGGCTGTGTGAGCGAAGGACTGCGAGGACATGGGGACAATGGCTGGAGGACGCGGGCGAAGTGACCGGACGGCCGAGAGCAGGCAGTACACTCAAAGTGTATGGGGCGAATTCCCGCAGAGGATGTTGAGACAGGCCGCATTGCGGTAGCGATCCTAAGTCCTCTGTACGGAATAGAACCACCGTGGGGGCCTGACTTGGCTATCCGAATCCCGCTTTAGCGTCAAACAGCCATCCCATGCTGACTTAAAAACAATTTAAATAAATTCATACCGGGGACGATATTACCCCCACATTTTGGCCTAAGCCTGACAAAATTTTTTCAAAACTGTACTTAGAAGAAATTCCAAGTAGTCTGCCTCTCACATGCTCTCTTCAATCGCGTGAACATTAAACAAAGACCTACGTACGCCTTATAACATCTCTTACATACCCAAGTTAAAACTTACATATTAGGTTCCAATAGCCCCCATAAAACCAAACATCAGTCACGCGTTCTAAGCCCCCCCCTCTAACTCCTGCCGTTTGGCCTCCAAGCGGTGGTGGAAAGCGGGGATCAATTCAAGTAACACCAGCTCGAACTGTGCTAAGTCTGCGTCACTAGTGGTTGCGCCGCGTCGTGTTTCCCCTTTCTTACCTGCGCACCGGGGGGCGGTGGGATTTCGGAGAGCGGCTTTCCCACTGCCTGCTTCATTGCAACCCGATGCGCAGGGTCGAGTGTTCAGATACGTGCGAGGACGGGCGACTGGTCGGATACTGAGCGTCGGCTAGTCGCAGCTCTCCTCACGTGGGGCTCATGTCCATAATAAATTATTATTTACTTTCCATTTATTTTATCTTCTCTCTGTCTTCTTTAATTTTTATTTAAGGCGTACACGGCGTCGGTGCCTCCATGAACGACGATGATGCGGCGCTGCAGAGAGCCTCACAGGCTGCGTTAGGCAAAACCCCCTGCGACTCCAAGTCCACCTTAAACTTACTTTAGAGCCAGTAACCCCCTACAAATAAAATTTTTAGGTAACGGCCCCTCCAAACTTTTCTATCGTCTGTCACCTAATTGAATACTTCCTCTTTTCGCCCGAACATGGAAAACGACAAAGAAGGGAACGAGTACTTCCCCTCCTTAATGGGAGGCCATAGCCTCATGTCGGGAAGCGAAAGCTATGCCCGGGCGGTCCCCTGTGTTCGACGCCGTTCCGGGACCGGCATGGGGCGTTCCCTCCCCTCTTAAGTGGGTTTGCTCTGCACCGACGGAGTCGCGGACTTAGGGCCTAATAGTTTAGGACGCCAGGGGAAGTAGCTCCCTTCGGGCCGTGAATTAAGGTGTTTGCGTAAACATGGGCACAAAATTATACGACAGCTTTCCTGGGACTTGCACGTAACCCGTGGCTAGTGTGTAGGCCCGCCGGCTAGAGGGGAAAGTTGCCCTTGAGGCAGATGGCCCCTTCCGGTTTGCTAGGGCTGAAGCTAGTGTATCACGTAAGCCGGCGCCAGAAAGCTGTCGTTGGCCGACTAACGGCAATTCGGAATCGCCCCCTTATATTACACGCACTCGCTTGGAGTGATCCCTTCGGTTGTAGCGTGTCGGAGCGCCTCACAACTAACACTTGATTTTGTCGTTATGTCTGTCGAGCACACCAAAAAACAAAAAAACCAATGCGGCGTTGGAACCCGCTCAAAAACCCAAGCAGGTGGGGTAGCACCTGCAAAAAATCTAGTTGTCGAACTAAAGAAAATCGACAAAACAGGCGAGACAATCACTCGGCCTAGCGATAGGATTAACACTCTAAGCAGCTCCTCCAGCGAGGACGAGCAAGAAACAGAAATCGCTCAGGCCAATAAGAAGACGACCCCAATCATCAGTAGTAGTTCCTCCAGCGGGGAGGAAACAGAAGTTGAGCAAGAGTCGGAAAAAGGGTATGACACCCCGAACGGTAGAAAGAAATTCCCACCCGCGCAAATGATGGAACCTGCTCCAGATGACGAGCGATCCATGGTCGAGCTCATGCTGGATATGGCAGGTTTGATTGCCGAAGACATACCATCTAGAAGTAGGCGAACGGACCTCTATAGGAGTCTAGGCAAACTTATGTCGCACTATAACGAACTTCAGGCGGAAAACATTACCCTTCGGACTGAGAACAAACTCCTCAGATCTAAGCCCATGGTCGTGACTAGCCCAACCTATGCAAGAGCGGCAGCGGCAGCTTCACTGCCACCCCCTCCGTTCCCTCGGCAACAGCCAGAGGCTAAGACAAAGCATACCCTCATCATAGACAGGCCCAGTAGGGAGATTGATACTGCCGATGTGGTGAGAACGGCCCTTGATATAGTAGATCCTTCCGCGGAAGGATGGAATGTGGTTGCCCTCCGTAAAACTAGAAAACGGGAGGTAATAATAGAGGCCCCTACCGAACTACAAGCAAAGAAAATAATGGACTCTGAAGCCCTCAAGAAACGAGGATTCAGAGTCCAAGTAGCGACCAAAATAAAACCGCGAGTAATCATCTACGGTGTGCCTCGCGGAGTCAAAGAGGACAAAGTCAAGCAAGCTTTAAAGAACCAAAATTCAGATGGAGATGACCCAGATTGGGATCATCTAGAACTTAAATTCAAGCTAGGAAAGCGACTTGAGGACAGGGACCACTGGGTATGCGAAACTAGCCCCACACTGAGAAAGAAATTGTTAAGTAGAGACCGACTCTACGTAGGTTACAATACCTGCAGAGTAGATGACTACCTCTCGATCACGCGCTGTTACAAGTGTCAAGGGCTTGGGCACTCTGCCAGGTATTGTACGCAGGAGCACGACACCTGCTCGCATTGCGCCGGTCAGGGTCACACTTACAAAGAATGCAAGACCAGGAATAGACCGCCAAAATGCGCTAACTGTGCAAGGGCGAAGTTAGAAGCTGCCCACGGGGCAAACGACCGCGACTGTCCGTCAAAGAAATACGCGGAGCAAAGACTAAGAAATAGAATTGATTATGGGACATAACGCCCATAATATAAAGCTGTGGCAGATTAACGCGGACCGGTCACGGGTGGTTGCTGATGAACTTAGACAACAAACACAACAAGCCGAAATTGACGTGCTACTCATACAAGTACCGTATACAAGTAGGGGCAGGGTGAGAGGGTTTGGAATTCATGACAGAATCATCACAGGGGCAAAACAGGACGAAGAACCACTAGCAGCAATAGTCGTTGTCAATCCGGACATAGAGGTCATTAAACAAAGTCATTTATGCACCACACATGTCGTCTGCGTAACCATCCTCAATGGACCAGACAAAATTCACCTTGTATCAGCATACTTCCAGTTTAGCGAACCCCCAGATACATACATAGCGGCAATACAAAGAATTCTAACAACACTCCCAGGACAGACAATACTAGCTGCCGACGTAAACGCCAGATCCCTTCTTTGGGGGCCAAATCCGGCAGCTGCACAAACAGATCACACCACAGAAAACTTCATAATCACCACGGGCTGGCACATCCTCAATGAGCCGGCCCAGGGTCCCACGTACCAATTGGATACAAGGGACCAAACACGAACCTCCTACGTAGACATAACAGTAACCACCCCGGGGCTGGTCCCGAGAGTCAAGTCATGGCGAATCCTGGATGCGACATCGAGCACTCACCGAGTCCTTCAGACAATCTTAGGAACACCAAAACGACTAGAACAAGACAAACGCCGACGATACTGTTTCAAGAACGCGGACTGGGAAGATTACAAAACGAAGCTCGGTGAGATACTCGCCCCCCAAAGGCCACTTAGAACAAAGACGGACATAGCAATAGATATCAGGGACACTAGCAAAGCGATAAAGCAAGCCGCGAACAGGGTAATTCGGAAAACCATTCCCCAAAGGACCACTGTGAAATGGTGGACCCCCCAGCTAACGGAACTAAAAAGAGAGACATATGCCCGGAGAAGAGCATTCCAACGGGCCGATGCCGACGATAAACCACGACTATATGAACGATACAGACAACAACGGAGACTATACACACAAACAGTACGATCCGTAAAAAGGGAAAGCTGGCATGACTTTGTATCAGAGCAAAGCATGATAAACAACTGGGGACTTGCCTATCGTTTACAAGCAGACAAACTAAAAACAAAGACGACAATAAGCAGCCTTAGAAACCAGGACGGGAGTCAAGCCCAAACGTGGAACGAAATAGCAGATACAATGCTAGAAACACTAACCCCGGACGACGACAGGGACCACGAAACACCAGAGCACAGACAAATCCGAGCAGAAATAGAATTAGAATACCCCAATGCAGTAATAACGGACCAATTCGATGCCGTAGACATTCAGGTAGCCCTCAGCCAGACCAAACAGAAAACGACACCCGGCATAGATGACATAAACCCAGAACTCATAGTCAACGGAGGTGTGGCACTTCATGCCCGCCTTCTGGAAACCTACAATGCCTGCCTACGGAAACGGATGTTCCCAAAGGCATGGAAAAAAGCAATACTCACCCCGATACTGAAATCTAAAGACAGAGACCCTAACTTGCCAAAATCATACCGACCGATTTGCCTGCTTCCCGTCCTGGGAAAGATATTCGAGAGACTTATTCTCTCAAAGATGGACAGACTATTGGAGGATTCGTGCTCTGATGCCCAATTTGGGTTCCGACCTGACCGGTCCACAGAGGATGCGATATCCAAGTTACAAGACGTCGTCAGAAATTCACACGCCAAATACGTCTTAGGTATATTCGTGGACATAGAGGGTGCCTTCGACAACGTATGGTGGCCCCTTGTCCTAAAATGCTTAAGAGAAATAAATTGCCCACATGATCTATACGAACTTATAAAGGATTATTTCCAGGATAGAGAGGTACAAATGCGAAACGACCAGGAAATAAAAACAAAACGAATCACAAAAGGATGCCCACAGGGATCGGTACTAGGACCAAAAATTTGGAATCTAGTGTTTGCACAAATCACTCGAGAAATTGCACAGGCTCTTCAAGCAACACCTATAGTGTTTGCGGACGACATCGTCTTTTTGATAGAGGCCGATAGCCGACCGCCGCTAGAAAGAAAAGGAACTTCCACCATGTTAACATTCACCAATTGGTGCGAAATGGCCAAACTGAAAATTTCAAAGGAGAAAACGCGAACGCTGCTACTAAAGGGGAAACTTCATCCGAGAAGGCCCCCTACAATTAGACTACAAGGGACAAACGTACGTAACGCTACAGGACTCAGATACTTAGGAGTAGAACTCCAAGCCGGCAACAGAATAGAAAACCAAGTAAATAGGGTATGCGAATCAGCAGTACATTTATTCCATGCGCTAGGAGCACTCTCTGGTCAAACATGGGGATATAAATACACTAACTATAAACGCCTTTACCGAGCAGTCTTCGAATCAATAATAACATACGCGGCACATGGATGGGCTCCGTACCTCCTAGTAAGACATAAGTACAAATTGATTTCGGCCCAAAGAAAAGCCTTACTTAGAGTAACGCGGTCGTACTCCACAACCTCTAATGAGGCATTACAGGTCATCGCAGGTGAAATACCTGCGGACCTAGTACTGGAGGAAAAAGTAGTATCATACAAATTCAGAAAACATATCCCTACTAGAATAGGAGACATAGAAATCACACAAGAAACATACAACACGCGGAATAAGACGGAGCTTAACTCCCAACTTAGAGAACATACGATATCCCAATGGGAAACAAGGTGGAATAGGTCAGTAAAAGGTCGAATTACTAGAGACTACTTCCCTAGCGTAAGAGATAGATTAAAACAGAAGCACATACGTATAGATTATGCAACAGCACAATTTTATACAGGTCACGGGTACTTTACTGCGAACTTATATAGATTCAAGCTGGCAGACGATTATCTCTGCTATTGTGAAGATAGTGAGCTTGACAATATGTACCATGCTCTATACACGTGCCCTAGATACAGGGAAATTAGACGGGAACTCAGAAACGTAACCATCCAAGAGGGTGAACGTTGGCCGCCAGACCTTCAGTTTTGGACGACCAAAAGAGCTCATGAAACATTTAGTGAATTCGCGAGACAGGCAATAGGAATTAGAAAGCTAGAAGACGCAGACGACGTCTAGACTACTCGATATTGAGACAAATCGATTATGAGACGAAACTCGAGAGTAGCTCAGACTCTTGAGACGCTGTAGGTGCACTTGCCCGCTGCTAGTGCACTTGCAGCACCCGGGCTAAGTGAGGTTTTGCGGGGTTTCCCTCACTTGTAAGGTGAATGCCAGTCCGGATAGCACCCCCCGTGTAGACAGATTAGGACCCCACAGACAAAGTAACACAATTCTGTAGTGCTGAAACAAACAGCCAGCTCAAACACACTTTCCCCAGTGCAGACCCAGATCAGAACGAAAGGAGCAACAGAACACATTCGCCGAACAGTTGTTGGGAGCGGAGTATGGCCTATGGTCGGGGTATCTCCGTGGGTGGTGGTGGGCCAAAAAAAAAAAATATTCCTTTAACTTGCAAAGGAATTGTCTATTGCCCTTGAGTAAGTAAGTAAGTAAGTAAGTTATTGTATATTATATTGATTGCTAATTCAGTGTACTTGTATATTTATAATTCCATTAAATAATTAATTATGGCACACACATTCAATCCCGAGACTTTCACGTATTTCTTTTCTTATATCTAGACCTGGGATTTTAAGGCAAATGCCTATTTTGTACCTTATGAAATAACATGGAAATTTTTAAATATGTTGACGTTTCTTGATAAATCACGTACATCTATAGAGTTTTATAGTGTCCTAAAATGCCTATTTGGACCTTTAGAGCCTATTTTACTGTTTTAGTGCCTAAAATGATTATTTTGTACATTTAAAATAAAAATTCAACTTCTGTAATTTTTACAATCTTATAAAGGACATCCCTCAATGAAAAGCAGAACAGCAAAGATGGGTTTTTCACAGAAACTTGATTATTCCAAATAGTGATGAGCGAGACCAGTCTTGGTCTTGCAGTCTTGGTCTTGGTCTTGCAGAAAATGCAAGACCGAGACCAAGACCAAGACCGCATCAGCGTTAGCAAGACCAAGACCAAGACCGACCATGCAAGACCGAGACCAAGACCAAGACCAACCCTGCAAGACTCTGGCAAGAACAAGACCTAACTGCAAGACTCTTGCAGTCTTGCTATTTAAAAATGTTTTATAAAGCCCCGTTGTGTATGCAGCGAGCCAGCGACCGCTACTCATAGTCACCGCAGAGTCGCTAGCCGGGGTAGTCCCAAGGCTGGTAGGCTTATAATGTAGAAGTTGCCTCATCTTTCGGTAAACAATGAGAGTAGACCCGGTGCGTGACGCTGTCCGTATCCAAAACCGAGCGCACCATTCAAATAATACATGTGAAATCCGTATACAGCCTCTCTCATCATTACGTTAAAACAAATTACTGCAATGAAAACTTACAATTAATCTGACGGACTTCCTTGAATGACATTCCATACAGCTAGTTCCTTCAATTGATGGGAGTTAAATTCACGATAACACCCCATATTCATTTTTAAAATGTTTAATTGCAATAGTTCTCTAGTATTATGGTACGAAAGATAAACAGATGTAACAAAGGCCCTATGACATATATGAAATTTCATTTTGCGTACAATATAAATAAATTCTGCCATACAGTTATTTAATAACTAGTTTCTCTAACCTCTCACTAGGTTAAAAGAAGGCTATGACTGAGGATTTATAATAATTCTTTATTACAACCAAATGGTCATACTATGATGAATGGAGCAACGGGAACGATATATGGCAGGGGAAACCGGAGCACCCCGAGAAAGCCTGCCCCGACCCCACTTTGTACACCACAAATTCCACATGGATCCATCGAGATCCGATCCCGGATCCCAGCGGTGGAGTGCGAGCACTCTAACCACTCAGCTATGGGGTGGCCTATGACTGAGGATTTGAAACTTTAAACAGTAGCCCTCGTAACTTAAAACGCCTATTAACACGCTCAGTACCCTATTTCAATAGCGATGAAATCCTTTTTTACACCTATCATTAATATTCATAGCCTACTCTCACATATAGAATCTTTCCTGTCTACTTGAAAAAATATAACATAGCTATTCAGCTCATTCCATTCTCCTTGCAGAAAATTTCAAAATAAAGTGAAGACTGAAAAAATCAGGTTATACGCCCGGTATTTTTCATAATTATTCAATAAAAGATAATTAAACCGTAGATTAATTAAAACAGGAACTTATTTGACGGGTATTTGCTAGTTATTACTTTACAGTTACGTATCTGATTATACTGTAGCTATACAGGCCTACATTTTGTTGATGACGGGTAGGACATCCACTGAAAACCTTTTTTTACAACTACAATTTTGTTATTGACACATAACGGTGGCGGTGTTTAAGTTCTTGCTGCTGATTCATATTAAGGATGCATATCGAATGGGAAAAGCTACTAAAAGTAGAAAATGCCTGGTCTAGAAATATTTTCTTGCATGAAGAATAGTTATGATTATTTATGACCCAATTACTTGAAAGCAAGTAGAAAGTAATTTATGGGGGGTAGCGGAAATCTTTAAAGTGCAGAAATGATCTGTTCACAATGTGTAAAAATTTGAACTAGGGTAGACCTATATGGAAAAAGAAATGTTATTTATTGCAGCCTATAAGTTTGGGTTTCGAATGGGAATTTTGTGACTTGCTATAGATTGTACAATTTCTAAAGCATCTGCTTCAATGCCGTTATGTTTTGTTACTATATTATACAGTTTTAAACAGGTCAGACAGAACCTCTCTCCTATGTGGAAATCTTTTAAACATTTCATACACATCCTATTAATATTACTTCTTGTCTCCGCAGCCGTTCAATTTGAAACTTCACAATATAATATTTATAATTTTACACTCTCAAATAGTGAATAGCATCTCGTGGATTTTGGGTTTAAAGTTCTGTAATAGGATAACAGAGAATATTTAAATTTACACTCAAAGTTTACTGTTCTAGCTTATATCACCATGGACGTTTCGGCAAACAGCGTGACATCACGCTTTCGTTACTTTCGCAAGCAATAACACACATGTAATCAGTGTAACTTTAAATCATGTAAACGCCATCGATCACAGTAAGACGCATAAAAGAACACTGCAAGACTCTTGCAACAAGACCAAGAATGAGTATGCAAGACCGAGACCAAGACCAAGACCATTGATGCAAGACCGAGACCAAGACCAAGACCAAGACCAAGACCAGGGTTACCTATGCAAGACCAAGACCAAGACTGAGAGTGCAATACCAAGACCAAGACCAAGACCGCCTTGGTCTTGGTCTTGGTCTTGCATTTGCTCGTCACTAATTCCAAACAATTGTCGCTAAAGGAATGCTGACTGACGGGGGATGGGGAGGATTAAGGAGAAAGGACTACTGTGTCAAGCCACCAGTGAAAGAACATCTGTTTAAGTGAATATAGTTCGTGATGCCTAATTAAAGGACATCCCTCAATGAAAAGCAGAATAGCAGAGGTGGGTTTTTCACAGAAACTTGATTATTTCAAACAATTGTCGCTAAAGGAATGCTGACTGACGGGGGATGGGGGGATTAAGGAGAAAGGACTACTGTGTCAAGCCACCAGTGAAAGAACATCTGTTTAAGTGAATATAGTTCGTGATGCCTAATTTTGCAGTTAATTCAATAAAGAATAGGTATACCACGTTTCTTCCAGTAAAAAAAAAAGACCATGTTACAGTTTAAGTGTATATTGTAATATTTTAACGTCTATTTTCTATCTATTTACACATTTTTAAAGCATATTTTCAGTGCCTATTTTCTCTTTTAAAAGCCTATTTTAGGTGCCTAAAACTAATTTTAGGTGCCTAAAACTATTTTTTTGGAGCCTAAAATCCCAGGTCTACTTATAACATACGTCAAAGTTGTGTCTTGTAAACCTTGGGTTGGAATAAACCACTCTCGGATGCTCAAAGAGTACATTTACTATTGCACATGATCATGCATTAAAATGTCGTTTGGGCAAAGCAGTAAGAAAATAAGATTTCGAAGATTCCCCTTTATCTGACTTGTCATTCGTAATCTGACAGTATACATATTTATGCAAACCACGCTTCAGTCTATGATAGCTCCAAACGCAATATTTTGGTTTGTGAATGTGAATGGGGTGAGGAGAGCTCATGAATAGCGTCCTCTCCCCATTGACACCGCCGTGATTGATATCCCATATCGCTAGAGTGCAGATTAAATTGCTACACATATCATACAGATATGCAAATAATATTATAGAAATGTACCAAACGCTGGCATTTACTGTATTACTGAGGTAGGCCAACAGCTATCAGAATTGAAAGTTAAAAAATTAATGAATAGAATGTGTTTCAATAACTTCCTCAACATAGTGATAGCCAATACAACTAAAACAGCAAGAAAAGTACGAGGGCTGTCCAGAAAGTAAAATACGTTATGAATTAAAAAATAAACAAAGTAAAAAAACAAAATGTTACATACTTTTTGAAGGTAGACGCTTAGGCTATTTTACTATATAATTGCCATTCAAATTTAGGCATTTATCATACCGTGGCACAAGCTTTTCGATACCTTCTCTGTAGAAATCCGCCGCCTGCGATTTCAACCACTTCAGAGAATTTATTGGAAAAAGTATTTTAAAAAAAGCTTTATACTTTTGTAATATGCAATTCGTGAAGAATTCAAACAAAAGCTTTAAAGCCGTTTTCGAGAAAATCACGAAAATGAAATTATCTTCAAATCACTGCCTTCTAAACTGTATTAATCGTGTATACACTGCCTGTCCTATACGACTAATTTTGCGTACTCGGCGACATTACAGATGGCAGCACCTTTCACACCCAGACTGCTTCTTGTTTTTTTGCTACGACATTGTTGATTATGTAGTGCTGTCACCGCCGTCTCATAATCACTGCCTTCTAAACTGTATTACTCCTCGAGACGGCGGTCCTCATAATATAGTCTATCAATGCGTCTAATTAATTTACATTTATTTTAATTATTGCTCCAAAATTCCATTTCAAGGTAAGTGTCATATCTGGTACCCTATGATCTCCAGGTGAGGCGAAGGGGCCTCCAAGTGGAGGTTTCATTACCTATACTAATTGTGATATGCTTATTTTCCGAGAGAGGGTAGAGGGACAGGTGGTAAGCCCATCGCCTCGCAACCCCCCTCTGGAAACTAAGTATTTCTTGGACGTGAAAGGGCCGAGAAATTTTGTCCAGAGGCTCAAATTTCGGCTTGGAGTTCTTTTACGTGCCGTAAATCTACGACACGGGACCCCCAGCTTAAAGTCCCTCCCGGAGGACTCCGTGCCCAGGATTTTTACGTCCTGAAAAATCCATCGACCGCGGCCGGGTTTGATCCCGCGCCCTGCGGATCTAGAGGGGGGCACGCTACCTCTAGACCACCGCGGCCGTAAGTGTCATATACTGGAATAATATTATGTTCTAAACCAGGCTCGGGAAGTAATGCACTGGATGTGCGAAATGATCTACCCCTCATTCGCCCCCTTCCTTATTCTTTCTATCTACCATGCGACTAGTCCCAGAAAGAACCGGTTTAGTTAGCTCTACCTGTGACTGAAAGACAGTAGTAGGGACGAGAGGGAGGGTAACTTCACACTTCCAGTGCTTTCCTTGCCGTCCCTGTTCTAAACAAATAACACAAGTATCTGTGTCTGTTTAATGCTTATTTTGACGCAGCAAACGCATAGAAGCAATGTACGGTAATGTATAGGGCAATGCCTTCTAGACTCTATTACTCGTGTATTCTCGAGACGGCGGTTGTATAGGTGGCGGTGATTGCTGCAATCTGGGTGTGAATTGTGTCGCCTCTACTGGAGAAATTATGCAATTGAGCAATACTCTAAACTCCATGTTAAAATAAAGCATAGGACAGGCGGTGTAATTCTCGAGACGGCAGTGCTTCAAATAGAGTGATTGTCAAAATGAAGAGAAAGTTGTTGCTATTCAACGTTGCTAGCAAGCAACGTTGCTAAGATTTTGTTTGAATTTTCTGCACGAATTGCATATTACATATTACAAA
Organism: Ectobius pallidus; assembly: GCA_964059195.1. Taxonomy (NCBI): domain Eukaryota; kingdom Metazoa; phylum Arthropoda; class Insecta; order Blattodea; family Ectobiidae; genus Ectobius; species Ectobius pallidus. The sequence continues at coordinate 178,699,390 of CAXKWD010000004.1, read as the reverse complement.
AGTCTGCAGCTTCTACTTCCTGAGAGACTTAGCTAAATGGAACAAATCTTACGTGCCTGTGTATTCGTAAGTTTTCACCATAGTCTACTGTTCCGATCACACTACCACACTTGCGGTAGGAGTTTTTGTCTAGGAATAACTCTAATTGCGTAGAACTTCAATTTGTCTCTACATTAACTTCCGGTTAACGAATCCAGATGTTATCGGTAGAGACCGGATTTTAAAGGGGAAATTTTCACTAAAAAAAGGACGAAAAAAGGGAAAATTATTGCCAAAAAAAGGTGGGGAAAAAAGGGAAAATTATTGCCAAAAAAAAGTGGGAAAAAAAGGGATATAAAAGTAAGAGAGTGTAAAAATTCAACAGAGAGATACATGTTTGTTTTATGTAAAGCCTTTGCTTGCTCTACAGCTGCTGATTCTGTAACATCTAATGACTGAAGACATTTTTGTATCTTGTTGAAATTCTCACAGAGGAAAATAGCACACGAAATCCATGTTCCCCACCTTGTTATAATGGGAAACTTAGTCAATGGCAAGCCTGTGATTTCCCTGAAACGCTCTATTCTGCTGGGGGGAATTATTTTTTCAATGGTGAATCAGTGAAAACAATTTTTAATATTTTTATATTACCAAATACTGGGTAATTTACGAATTTTTCAAAATAAATGAGCAAAAAAGGTACTGGAAAGGGAAAGTTCCTAAAAAAAGGGAGATGAGCCTAAAAAAGGAAAAAAGGAACGTTAAAACCAGGTCATTTGCAGTTAAAACTTACTCAGTAATGTCCTGTTCGATTTTACCACGTTTTGTGATTCAATATAAAAAAAGGAATTCCCATTAAAATCCGGTCTCTAGACGTGTATTTTTGTTGGTCCCGCCTTCCACCCCCGGAGTACCTGAGCCATAGGCTGTATCTCCGGTCCAACAACCTATTTCGCGTTTGTTCTAAGATCGTCGCATCACCTTCTTTTGATCATAGAATACAGGGAAAATTTTTGATGAATTGACTTTGGCATTTTATTCAGTTAACTTTACAGTTGTTCATCTGTCTATTGTCACGGGGGACGTGTCCCAGAGCTGGTATCCCATTCATCTTATAGGGTGAGGAAAACCCCGCGAAAACCTCACTCACATCGGTTGTGTGCACATCGGCACAGTCGCATTTTCGTGCACATCGGCATAGTATTTTTATTTTGCAATATCATCGTGCTCATCGCCACACACCCTTCGTAGGGGTGGACATAGAGACAAAGTTGGAATTACATTATCGTATTGAATGCAATGGAGTTCACAGTAACTACAAGATAGACAGAAAGACAAACACTTCCTTATATTATTATAGATACATACTGTGTACATTAATATTATAGTTTTATTGTTTTGAAATCATCCATAAAGTATCTGCCTGCGATTGAATGAGACTTTGAATTAACCTAACCTAACCTAACCTAACCTGACTTGACCTATCTACGATATCAACGGCCGGTTTCCTTAGCCGCGGTAGCTAACGGGTACTGCCTTGCAGCCGTGGTGAAGGAGGCTGTAGGTTTGAGTCTCTATGTCCACCCCCTAGCCCCAACGGGTTGTGTGTCGATGAGCACGAAAATGCGACTGTGCCGATGTGCACGACACCTTCCCATCGGTTGCTGCGAGCTTACGAGCTTAAGGCCGGGCGCAAGTTGAGACGCAGTTTGGTGACATGAGGTAGAGGTGACTCACCGTAAGTTTAACATAGAATTAAATACAACAACGAAGGTTCGCACGCAGGGTGAAGTGAAGCAGATTCAACGAGTCACGAGCTGCGGACGTTTGTGATCGTGCCACAGTTTCTCACTAGTGACTTCTCACTGCGCGTGAAAAGTTGTTTGTCCACCATGGACATTGAGAAGAAATTAATTATGGCAGGTCGAGGGAGAAAAAATTGTACGACACGTCAAATTAAAATTTCAGATTTGGGAAGAAATTGCGAAGGGCATTGGAAAGAAATGTGATAAAGTTGTTTATAATGTTTTTATACTTAAATAAGATGGATTTATTTGAAGGGAACAAGGGAAAAGCTATAGTAGTGTCCGTTTTTATGGACTTTGAGATAATAATGCCTTCTAATAGTGAATTTGGAATTTTGGAATTAGTTTAGGCAGAAAGCGGTAATATTATAGGGGAAAAAGGATCGTACTCCATGCAGTTTGAAAGATTGATGTCCGCTCTGAAAGTAAACAAACCCTCTTCAACTCTTCATATTTATTGTTTATCAGTTTGTTGCTATGCTCTTTTCAATCAAAAGCGTTTCTTGAATTAATTTCTATACAATGTGTTCAATTTGTTATCCTTTTTCGTTTTCCGCTGTACCCTTCATTTGTTTTAGATAACATTTTATATGCAGTAGATTTTCGACGAAAAGAAAAAGGTGCATAAGCAGGCATAAAAGTGTATATTTTCTATACAGATGTATATCATAACTAGTATAAACCATAAGAATTAATTAGTTGGGAAGTTTCAGATTTGTAATTAAAAATAAAATGAAGGAGTCATCTTGAAATTTATTTTCAACTTACTTTCATAAATGTTTTATAATTATGTACAGTAAAATTGCTCCATGTTCCTTAACAAACGTTTCTGAAATGAAACATTTTCTCAAAATGATTTTACCAATTAGTTCCGTTTCGCTTTATAATGTTTTCCCGTTCAGAGTTAAACTTAGTATCTCACCGGAATTTGAAAAGTAACCTTAATTTAAATTGAATTGAATGATTGAGTGTTATAGTGACATTAAAAATAAGAAATTAAAGGGTATTATATTTATTAAAAATTATATATTTATTATGTCTTAATGATGAATTTTCGTATCATAATTATTAATTATATGTATATATGATCGCTGAATGTAAGTATTCGCAACATTACATTAAAAAAAAATTAAATTTGTAGGAAATTAATACATTCTTCCCAGTGTCGACTCGTAGCTAAAATTACTGCGATTGCTGCTTCATAAAATGTTTAGCCTTCGTTTTGAATATTGTGCAAAAGGAAATATACATATTTAAAAAGAAAATTGATTCAGAAACTTGAAAAGACCCTAAAAGAACAAAATCAAACTTTTTTACTTACTGTAATTTAAATTGTTACAGCTCAAGCTTGATCTATTCGTTTAAAAATTAAATCGATTATTCTTGTTTTAATTTCCGCGAAAAGATCAATAATTTTCTCATTATTATTGATAAACTTCATTATGCAGCTTAGTGTATGAATTCAACTAGTATAAGATAATTCAAGTTTTGGTAAGAAATTCAACCTGTATACTAGTAGTCTTAATAAACACCATATATTGTTTCGAATCCGATTGTGAATAAAAATTTTGGATTATATACATTCATTTTATTAAAGCATGTCTATATACAATTGTCAAATACTAAGTTGATTTTATTTATTATACACATGAACATTTATTGAACATTGTATCTCTTTTTGTTTGTCAGTTGGTAATATTTGATAATTCTTTGTATAATAATAATAATGACACCTTAATTAAACTTTGACTTCTTTTCTTGCAGTATTGTTATTTGACGTATTGAAAAGTAATAAGTTAGGTTAGAAGTCACTCTGCGTCACCTCACGTCACCAAACTGCGTCTCAACTTGCGCCCGGCCTAAGAGTTCTTTAGCGTGCCGTAAATCTACAACACGGCCCCCCCATAAAGTCCCTAAGATTTTACGTTCTGAAATATCCATCGCCCCCGGCCGGATTTGAATTCGGACCGTGGTATCCCGAGGCGGGCACGCTACCTCTACACCACCGCGGCTGACATAATATTTAATATAACTAACTCCGTGGCGCTAAAATCCCAGAAGGGATAAGGCCTACCACCCGACCGCTGCGTCATCTACCATAGGCAGATGACAGGATTGGGGGGCATGTGGTCAGTATGCCGACACCCACGGCCGTTAATGGTGGTTTCCATGACCGGAGCCGCTACATCTCTATCAAGTAGCTCCTCAATTTGAATCACGAGGCTGAGTGCACCCCTACCAGACCTCCCTACCTCAGAAAAAACCAAGGAGGTACCGGGGATCGAACCCGGGCCGACGAATCTGTAGTCAGCGACGCTAACCACAAGACCACGTCGTCGGTCAATCTCTATATTTCTATATAAGAGGCTTTGTCCTGGCTGACTGAATGAATGACTGACTGACTGACTGACAGAGAATCAACGCAGAGCCTAAACTATTATAGATAGGGACTTGGAATTTTGACAGTACCTTCGTTTAATAATGTAAGTGCTCACTAAGAAAGGATTTTGCAAAATTTTTATTTCAAGTGCCAAAAATCAAATGTTTTTGAGTATACTTAATCCCTTTATCAAATCCAAATCACAGTTGGAATGGCAACATATTGTTTCCAGTGGTCTCAGACGGGTTTGGAAATAATTGAAGTGGGACTTTCACAAAATAGAAAAGCTATCAATATAATTCATGTAAATAAATATTAAGGAATGAAATCCACTAAAATAATGCAGTCACATAACTTTCTCTACCCTGGACATAGAGAAAACAATACGAGGTATGGTAATATGTGACTTATATTATTATATCGCTGGTTTTTGGGGAGGGAAGAATGAAAATGATATTGAATTGTTTTTTAATTGCAACCCCAAAACGGTTGTATGGTAACATGAGAGTGAGAAATAAAATATTCCGCAAAGACAATACAATTTTATGTTACCGGAATTCTGTTTCTTCTTATTTGAACCCCTACCAGGCTTGCTGTGCACTGTACAAGCGATGGGATGCAAAATTCTACATCCTCTATGAGCCATAAAAAACTATATCAAGCGTTTTCTGAGGGAATAGTTTGAGTGTAATAAGTCGTTCTTCCTATTTCAAATTATAAGAAGAAGAAATCATTTATTATAACCCATAAATATGATGATGTATTATTCCAACAGAGTCGGATATTACAGTTTCTGAGATAGTTATCAGGTGGCGCTTATCAATTCCAAGTTGTTGTAGGAAGTCAGCTACAAACTGATAGACGGTACCCCGTGCTCCAAATAGAAGTCCTTGCACAACGTAATTGCGGTTTCCATATCTAGATATATATTTTTGCTGAAAGAATGGTATGCAGCTGTTGTAAATTGCTTTCTTCTCCTGATCTACTTGTTTAGCATGGTCTATATCATTATTTTCGTACCGCACAGTGGGGTCCAGGATGTAAGCCTTTTTATCATGTTTTTTGAATGCCACTATATCTGCAAATCGACTGGATATAAGGACCTAAAATTTAAAAATCGAAAGTCCTTCATAAGTTAATTTCCAATTACAAAATAAAAAACCCGGGCGACGCCGGGTCTTTTAAGCTAGTATATAATATACTAACAATAAATATTTATTAAGTTATGTATAATATGAATATTATTTTATTGGAAACATTTTCATCGCAAAATCTTCTGACAGCCACCAACTCAGGGTTTCACACCTGGCATCATGAACATATTTGCATGAGGCTGAGATAACTGAATAGGTATTTCCTGCAATACGACCTCTTCCTCTATATCAGAATGAATTGAGAAAGTAATATTGTCCGTATTTTTAAGGCAGAGAAAGAAACATAGCCTATCAGGTTTTTGCCTTCATATATTCATGTTGAATAGACGCTATGTTATAGGCTTATAACAGGAGGCTTTGATCTGGAAACCGGTTTTCGTTGCTGATGTAGAGCTTGTCATACAGCTGACTTTGGCTTCGGGGTGGGGCGCTACCAATCACTGCAGGGAGGTTATGGAAAAGTCCAAGTGCACTATTCGATAGTAATTTCTTTTAATCGAGATGACGCTTGTATCCTGCAGTAGGAAAAGCAAATGGCGACGATTTCTAAGTGTGGATGAGTTTGCGTGTGCGGTTCTTAGCTTATATTAGTGTCTGTAATAGTGATTTTACATTCATAAACTATACAACACCAAGTTTAGATGCTGCACTATTGGATACAGTCCTTGGATCGAACTCAGGTGAGTGAAATAAAAGGATTTTTACATTGATCACAAATCAAAGTGTTGGAGGCTTTGATATATGGCATTCTGCTGTGGGGAAATGCAACTAATACCACACTAGTATTTAAGTGGCAGAAAAGAGCACTTAGATGCATTTTGAGATATAACCCAACAGAGTCATGTAGAGAGCATTTTGCTAACCTGAATATAATGACTGTGCCAGGACTATATATTTTTAATTGTCTAGTTTACGTAAAGGAAAACCTCTCAGCATTCTCCCATAGGACATCTGTACATTCATATGACACTAGAAACAGTTACATGATTGATATTCCCTATTCCAGCCTATCCAAAACACATAATAGTCATCTTTATTTAAGCCTTCAACTATTTAATAAACTCCCTAAGCGTTCACACTTAGTGACATTGAACAAATTTAAAACTGTTCTAGAATCCTGGATTAAGGGTAAAGCATTTTATTCACTTGAAGAGTTTAACAACTGTGATATGTCCAATTTATTATTCTGACTGGTATTATTACCTATAGAATAGCTCAATTTGTATTTGCATACCTTCTTAAATTCTCTTTTAAGATTTTTCACTATTGCATTACTCTGATGCAAATGTGTAGTAGCCTATAAATATAACCGTGTAGTAGAATCTTAGTATTCCAGTTAATGTATGTTATTTTTAAATTCTGTATGGACAGGTAATCCAATTAATTGTGTGTGTTATAGCAATTTATAGCAGGTGGTATGATGCTGTCCATTACAATTCCCTATGACTGTTACAGACATAATTGTAAATAATTTTAAGTATATTGTAAATACTGTATAAAACAATGACGAAGCCAATTGTACCATGTATTAAACGGCAAATAAAGATTATCTTATCTTATCTTATCTTATCTTAACGGAATTACGGTGTGCGTGTGCCGTTTTTGACTTTACTAGCTTAAAGGAACCGGCATCGGCCCGGGTTTTGTATTTTGACTTTATTTCGAAGTAAACTTTAGGAAGACTTTTAACTTCCAAAATCTAGTTTCTTATACAGCTATTTAGAGTTCGAAACGAGGAAGAACGACTTACCTTAACTCGGAAAGAGATCAATCCAGAAGGAATTTCTTTAATACATATACGTGTTGGCCCATACAGAAAAGTGAACTGATACAAAACAGTTTAAAATAATTCTTACCGTTTGTGAACAAAATAAACTTTGACACTCTACAAATGGTAACCAATACATAATTGGCAGAAATAGGATTGCAGCCACTAATCAGGTTAGTGAAATAAAGAGAATTTTACTTTGGTCACAAATCAAGCTTATCGAGGCTTTCCAATGCGGTAATGGCGATACACTCGACGTGGTAAAACTTTGTGAAGCTACCTGAATATGACTAAGGTTATTTATGTCAGCTTTATATTATACCAGCTGAAAAGACCAGCGTCGCCCCGGGTTTTGTATTATGCTTGTAATTAGAAATTAACTTCAAAAAATAGTATTTTTGGTTTCAGGGGGCCTTGAAACGTGTATATATATATATGTTAAAAACTCAACTTCGAATTTGGGGGTCGAAAACAATACTTCCTCTACCTATAGTACCTATGGTAACAACATCTATATTCGACAAGATATGTTTTAATTAAATGATCATATCACACGGCTTATGCTGTTTTAACTGAGAACTTCTAATTTTAATAGAGCTTAATATTTAATTACCCTCATATACACACTTCAGTATACCGGCCTCTACTAGTAGAGTAGGATTACTCCCACAAAGTCTCTGGCCTTGAAGACTAACCCAGCCAGCGAGCTTCTTGTTACGTCTCGTTACCAAGATGCGCGGATTCGCTGCGCATAAGATCAGTGAGCTACTGATGGGCAGAGAGTAAAGATCATGCTGCATGTTGCCAGTAGTAGAAAATACTGTAATAGTTGAGTGGAGGGATAATGCCGCAGAGACAGAGACAGACAACACGTGGAGTGGGATAGCCAATCAGGGTGCAGCTACCTCCCCTAGGCAGGAACTCTACGAACAGTGAGACTCGCTCCTAAGGTATATACTTAAAAACCCAGAGACTTTGTGGAGGTAATCCTACTCTAAACGTGCCATTTATTTTGCTGTATACTTAGTTTCACGCCAGCGGCAGAGACATTTGTCCTGGGTAATACAACACACTTGATTTGAAACGCCAGCACACTGAGCTTGGAATGAAACACAGAGCTGGATGAGCTATTTATTAACACTTCCTTCTCAACAATATAACTCTAATCTGAAGCTATAACTCCAAATGATCCATAAAGCAGTGCGGCAATTAACCTCTTTGTGTTTCCTTCATAACAACCGAAATGATTTCATATTCACTTCAGCTTTCATGAGAACAGACACATTTAAGCTCCATTCCTCATTGCCATGAATTTCTCTTAGCTGTGATAAATGTACCTTTATAATGTTTTTAAGACATATTAAAAATGTTATAAAATCATAATCAGTAATTGGGTAGTCCAAAGTATTTAGTGACCCAGGAAAAAAGGAAAGTTTTGAGAAAAACTAAAAAAAGAAAAAAATGTAGTATCAATTTTTTTAAGTATAAAAATATAAACTTAGTGCTTGTTGAAAAGGTGAAAAAGCTGATAATACTTGTTTATATCTATGGGCTTCAAATTTTTGGCAAAATGTGATTTGATTTGTATTAACTTGGGTGTCTTGTGTTAACTGCAAAACTTTTCATATATTTTCTATCAAACGTTTCTTAAAACATAAAAATAATTCTTTCCTTTTGTTTTTATTTTCGTAATCTATTCTAATTTAATATATTTTTACATTTTCTTCAAATTCGCAATGAATATATTTTGTAATTTAATTCATTTTATTGTTTCCTCCATTCTTACATTCCTAGTGACAACTTAATAATGAAACAGAACATACTGATGAAATTAAGTATTAACTATAGCTACAATAGGTACAATGCGCACTGTATATATAAAAAATCTGATGTGAAAGTACATAACTTCCTCTGCCCAAATAAAAGTTAACAGTATTCACATATCCTTGTACAGAATCGCAAAACACAATTTTACGCTAATTATACTGTAAATACCTTTCCTTAGAAAGTTGCGACTAAAAACACAGGCTATGGACAAACTAAAAAAATAAGAAAAAACAAGTGACTGCAAACGTTTATTCAACTTTCCGCCATTCAGAATAATTTCCGAAATTTATCGAATATTCCCCTCAGATATTTCTTTACTGTAAGCATGACCATCAAAACATCTTTCTCACTTCACGTACTTATATAGAATAAGAGGCCGTGAATGTCCGCGTATTGAGTTGTTCACCAGGCAAGACAGAGTATCTACAAACAGTGGGTAATTTACAACCACCCTTCAGAGAATGTTTTTTTTTTTAAAAAGTTTCAAATAAACGTTTTAGCTCTTAGTATTATCACTCCATGTACAAAATTTAAAGGATATCGTTAGAGCCGTTTTTGAGAAAATCGTGACAAACGAAAATTTATTCGTGTAAAGTCCCCTTAAAAGTAAGGAAAAGTTGTCGCCACTATTTGTGTCACAGCCTCAGAAGGTACCTAACCCAAATGCAAAATTATGTTTTCGTAAGACTTTCCGTTACATGAGGCCGTATTGCAAAGAGCGTGTATTCACAGTGGGTGGCTTGTAACTACCCTTCAGAGAATTTTTTCGAAAAAATGTCTCAAATAAAAGTTTTAGCTCTTAGTATAAGCAACCCTTGTGCAAAATTTAAAGAAAATCGTAAGAGCCGTTTTCGAGAAAATAGCCAAAAACGAAAAATTCTTCATGTAAAGTCCCCTTAAAAATAAGAGAAACTTGTCGCCAACCTTCAGCTCACATCTTCGGAAGGTACCTGACTCAAATACGAAATTTTGTTTTCATACGATTTTCCGTTCTGGAGCTAGCCTGTTCACAGATATTCCACACAGACACACACACACAGACACACACACACACACACACACACACACACTGACACACAGACGTGCTTCAAAAAATAGTATTTTTGGTTTCAGGGGGCCTTGAAACGTGTATATATATATGTTAAAAACTCAACTTCGAATTTGGGGGTCGAAAACAATACTTCCTCTACCTATAGTACCTATGGTAAGGGCAGACGAAGTAAAAATATATATTTTAAGATAGTAAATATATTCTTAAGCCCTCCGCACATAGGTTGACAGTTATAAATATTTAATTCATAAGTGTTGTAAATTTATGGCTTTAACCTATAGCAATCAATAGTTCTGAAATATTTTGGTATAAATATACAAATCGACGGTAACCTATCTACTCTTATACAATTCAACGGCCCTAAATAGCGTGCTTGCTCGCCCGCTTCGTGAGACATCGGGTATAGGCCTACTCGGCGATGTTCGTCTCTCGCAGTCTACACTTTCATGACGACTACAAAATTAGGAAGGAAAACCGTTTCTTTATTATATAAGGCCCAAGTGAAATGAACTCAATGAACAAATATTCTAATTTTATTTTTACTTACAATTTTCATAGCTCTGAACCACAAACATTTTTAATAATCTACCAGTGTAATTTTCTTAAAAAATCCGGGAGTCAATGAATAATGGCGGGCGAAGCCGGGGGCAACAGCTGTAAAATATTGATGGGTTTATCTCTTGAAATATCGCTGATAATAATAATCCAAACAAACCATTCCTTCCCTTGAAACATTATATAATTTCTGAAAATTACACTGAATTGATAAAATAAAATTCACATCATATTCATGTCAATAAACAGCTGAAAAACAATACGTATTATGTGTTCACAGGTTCTTTGGAACTGCATAATCGATTCTGATATAGTTTTCCAGGGGGCGCTTTCATGTCGTGGAATGTACTCTAAAGCAGGAATTTTAGCTGTTTCATTAATTATTAATGGCTTAGTTTATGAATGATTCGCGTGCAAGTGTTAATAAATATAATGCTTTAATAATTATTATACCCTTCATTTTTAATTTTTAAAAGAATTATCGTGGCGAAGCCACGGGCACCTCCTAGTAATAGACAATTCAAGACTATGAAACCTACATGATATGGAAATGGTTTTAAATTAATATTTCGTATTTATGCAAGCAACATACACCCATTGAAATTTACGTGAAACTTAGAAAGTGAAGGAATTGCTTTGAAATAATATTACATATCTACGTAACAAGTTATAGACTCAGTATGTAACATATTTGTATTTTTCAGATGTCAGCATTGATAACGTTTTGTCTGGTGTTGGCTATTATTAGATGTTAGCGCTCAAATTATAAATAGATTACTGGTAGAGGTGTACAAATCTCGATTTTAGCTTGCCCATACCCGCTTGAACGCCAGGCAAGCAAGTTGCCAGCGTCATAGCTAGGAAGCAGGCAGGTTTCTTTAAGCTCGATGGGTCAGGTCAAACCCAGCCTAGGCAAGCCAGAATAAGCTTGCGACATTCCTATCAGCTAAACAATTGCAGTTGCTAAGTGTAGGTAGTACTTTCTTGCTTTTCTACATGCTGGTAGAAGAAATTCACCATGCAGATAAATAAAAGGTGGATAAAGTATTAAAAATTGTTTTAGCGTCTTAACACAATTATTATTTTTATTATTAGGTAGATTTCGAAGAAAAATCTACCTAATGACTTTCAAAAAATTCGTTCATATCTTTACGTTTCGTGCCTCCCTAAGTACCGCCTGTTAAAAAAATTGTGACATTGATATTTATATACACTATATGTATATGTGTATGTATATATATATATATATATATATATATATATATATATATATATCTTTACACGCTAGCGGCCGTAATTTTCAAGATATTTGAATCAAATTTTATTATGTTATTTCTAGGCCCAATAGTTCAGACAAGTTCGTTAATGAGCAAAATTGGCGCAAGAGGGTGGTCGGGGGAGGGGGTTGAAATTTTAAAACATTTATATCTGGGCCCCTATGAAGTATAGAGGGAAACTTTGATTGAATAAATTAGAGTACTCCTTATGGAGTTCACAGTGACACCAACGATTCGGGGGTTTTGGGAGTACGAGTGGGGGTGGGGGTATGGGGATGGAAATTCGCAATTTTCGAAACTACGTCTTGTGGGGTATCGTTGAAAAGCTCTTGATGAGTACTCTACAAATCAATAACTAGTTTCTTGACAGTTCTCATATAAGGCGAGATTTGAATGTTTGAAAAAGTTCTCTTTCCTCTTTTTTGCAGTTATTATTGCGGGTTTGTCATGCCAAGGCTAAAGAAGAAGAGTGCTACGCAGCGACAGTAAATTAAAACAAAAGCACTTCGAAATCTACCTCAGCTTGTAGGCTTGCCTAAAGGGATTTTTGTTATTGTTATTAATGATTTTATGATGTTTTCTCGAAAATGTTTGAAAATTTTTCCCATGCCGGACTAGTACCTTTGTTCATTGATAATTCAAACTTTCCACATTTTAGTTTCTCCTCGGCTTCCTCCAATGTAAAATTCTCTAAACACATCTGAAGTTCCTCAACTACGTAACTGCGCGACTTACCAGTGCACTGCTATACCCATTTTCATATTCTTTCCGCCAGGCCTTGCAATTTCCTTAGGTCCTATGCAACCCACCAAGTTATGAAGAGCTTGTGACTCATAGCGACAGTATTTCTTATCATCGTTGTAATCTGGCTTGCTTTCAAGTCAAGCAAGTTAAAAGCTGTGACTGGTTGCAGAATTTCAAAGGGGCAGGCAAGGTAAAATCAGAATATGTACACCTCTAATTACTGGCCAGAATTTAAAAGAGTTCCTTTACAGCATGAATTTGTAATCAAGGAAAAATATATTCTGGTTAACGGTATATAAACGTAGAAATTCAAGTAACAGTGAATACATTTAAAACACTTAATTCTTTTAAGTCTCAGCCGAAAAAATAAATGGCCAACGATACAAGATAGAGAATACAAAGAAAGAAATGGAAGGATGGTCTGTCTGAGAGCCATATCATATAGCATAGGCCTACATTTTGAGAATTAACATTTCATAAAAAAAAAAAAAATTCCACCGCTGCGCGTAGGGGTAAGCTCTGTCTCCTCGCGCAGCAGGCCCGAGTTCGATTTTTGGCCTGGACCAAGTTTCTTTCCGGAGTTTTCCTCACTTGGGATACGAATGTCGGGAAATTTAGGCCCTTATAATATCCGGATATCATCTGGCTGTCACTATCACCTTCAACCTATCCGCGCCCTGCTCAGCATTAGTGTGTGTGGCCCCGGCATTGTGCTGATCACTCATCGGGGAGATCCTCCATGTCCTTGACTGGTAAAAGAAGGGTGATCCATAGGAACTCCCCGACAGATTGCGGTCCTGTAAGACCAGGGCGGCGTGGGCCGCATCAACGTCCCAACAACATGAGGAGTAAAACTAAGGAAAAGAAGAGTAATAAAATCTTTTAAGAAACTTACCGTATTTTGCGGACCATAAGACGCATTTTTTTACCTTGAAAACAGAGTCTTGAAAGTTGGGTGCGTCTAATGGTCCGAAGTACACTAAAAAAAATTACAACTATGGTAAATATTGCTGGGTCAATCCATTAGAAATGAACCAAATTTAATAAAATTTGTTGCTCGACACTTTTGATTTTCCTAATTTTTTTACCAGTTATTTCCCAACTAAAGGTGAGTTCAAAACTATGGTAAAAAAATTTTTGGGCTCATACTTTTTTTTTGGCGGCCATTTTAAGTTTGCTTTTTAACCGTATTTCAGTCGAAAACATGTTTTGCACAAATGTATGTAACTCTGTTAATTTTATAGATAACAAGACAAAATAAACACCAAAATTATCAGAATGAAATGCTCTACATTTTTGTTTTAACACAATATTACCTAAGTAGTGAGGAAAGTGAAGAAAAAAATTCAAAACTACAAATTGAAAATTGACTTAAAACGGGAGCTTTAGTGCCGCAAAATTATTAGAAGGAAGAAAGACTCGCCCTTAATTTTTTTTTTCTGGTGTAGATCTACTATAGGACTACTCGCTGTAGAAGTTTAAAGCTTGATAACTTTGCGGTTTTTTTTATACAGTTTTCAAAAATGCCCAAAACCATATTTTGGCAATATTTGAAGTAGAATATCTCAAAAGGGACTGAGTGAAAAATTATGAAATGTACATAGATAACACCTCTTTATGATATAAAGATGTGATATAAATTTGATGACTGAGACTCAACTGGTTCCCGAGTTATAGTGCATCGAAGTTGGCCATAACTGCAAACTATGCACCGAAATTTCAACACTCTTCAAAGCTTTGAGGAAACCAAAAATTTGTCATGTTAACTGATGAAATGTAGCCTACATACACAACTCTTTTGTGTAACAAACTTAGGCTCACAAAAATTTTATATTTAAAATTACAAAGTGAATTTTTACTATTAAATTACCGTTAAATTGTGTGTGCCTATAACGCAATTTTTGGCCAAATTCAAAGCACTGTTACTCTGGAACCAGTTGAGTTTCAGTCACCAAATTTATATCACATCTTTATATCGTAAAGAGGTGTTATCTGTATAAATTTAATAATTTTTCACTCAGTCCCTTTTGAGATAATCTACTTTAAATATTGCCAAAATACGATTTCGGGCATTTTTGAAACATTGTATAAAAAAAAGGGCAAAGTTCTCAACCTTGAAACTTCTACAGCAAGTAGTCCTATAGTAGATCTACACCAGAAAAAAAAATTAAGGGCGAGTATTTCTTCCTTCTAATAATTTTGCGGCACCAAAACTCCCGTTTTAAGTCAATTTTCAATTTGTAGTTTTGAAATTTTTTCTTCACTTTTCTCACTACTTAGGTAATATTGTGTTAAAACAAAAATGTAGAGCATTTCATTCTGATAATTTTGGTGTTTATTTTGTCTTGTTATCTATAAAATTAACAGAGTTACATACATTTGTGCAAAACAAGTTTCCGGCCGAAAAACTGTTACAAAGAAAACTTAAAATGGCCGCCAAGAAAAATGTATGAGCCTAAAAAATGTTTTACTCTAGTTTTGAACTCACCTGATATTGGGGAGTAACTGGTAAAAAAATTAAGAAAATAAAAAATGTTGAGCAAAAAATTTTATTCAGTTTGGTTCATTTCTAATGGATTGACCCTATTTTGGCATTATTTGAAGTAGAATATCTCAGTAGGGCCTGAGTGAAAATTATTAAATTTATACACATAACACCTCCTTACGATATAAAGATGTGATAATAATTTGGTGACTGAGACTGAACTGGTTCCAGAGTTACAGTGCATCGAAGTTGGCGAAAAATTGCAAACTATGCACCGAAATTTCAACGCTCTTCGAAGCTTTGAGGAAATTATAAATTTGTCATGCTAACTGATGAAATGTAGCCTACATGTACAACTCTTTTGTGTAACATACTTAGGCTCACTAAAATTTTGCATTTAAAATTACAATGTGGATTTTTACTATTAAATTACCGTTAAAATTCGTGTGCGTATAATGACATTTTTGGCCAAATTCGATGCACTGTAACTCGGGAACCAGTTGAGTCTCAGTCACCAAATTTATATCACATCTTTATACCATAAAGAGGTGTTATCTGTATAAATTTCATAATTTTTCACTCAGTCCCTTTTGAGATATTCTACTTCAAATATAGCCAAAATACGGTTTTGGGCATTTTTGAAACATTGTATTAAAAAAACCGCAAAGTTCTCAAGCTTTAAACTTCTACAGCGAGTAGTCCTATAGTAGATCTACACCAGAAAAAAAAATTAAGGGCGAGTCTTTCTTCCTTCTAATAATTTTGCGGCACTGAAACTCCCGTTTTAAATCAATTTTCAATTTGTAGTTTTGAATTTTTTTCTTCACTTTCCTCACTACTTAGGTAATATTGTGTTAAAACAAAAATGTAGAGCATTTCATTCTGATAATTTTGGTGTTTATTTTGTCTTGTTATCTATAAAATTAACAGAGTTACATACATTTGTGCAAAACATGTTTTCGACTGAAATATGATTAAAAAGTAAACTTTAAATGGCCGCCAAAAAAAAGTATGAGCCCAAAAAATTTTTTACCATAGTTTTGAACTCACCTTTAGTTGGGAAATAACTGGTAAAAAAATTAGGAAAATCAAAAATGTCAAGCAACTTGGCCTGGTTCATTTCTAATGGATTGACCCTGCTGTAATACCATAGTTATAAACAAGGTGTTATAAAGGATTAGTTACAAGTTTTAGCACAGACTGTACATCAGTCGACTTGTCACAATCGTAAAATGAGGGTAGCTGGAAGCCAGATTTACAATGCGAAAAGGAGGGAATGTTGAGTTCTTTTATATGAAAGGAGTTTTTCTCCACCAGGTGGTTTAAATAAAGGCAAATGGCCTCTAAACAGCCTAGTCCCATTACAGTTACTGTATGCTGAATTGAGGGTTAGAGAGGTGTAAAAGTATTTTCAGTCTTTTATGAAAAATCAGTGTAGTTGTTAAAATTTACGCGATGCCACCTGTATAAAAAGAGATTTTCGTACAACTCAGGTTTTAAGTTAGAAGTGATTTACACTGATTCCATTGTACAAGGTTATAATTATTTATGGAATGAAGTATATTATTCCCTTTAAATTTTCTGTTCAGTATCACTTTAAATTTCTTTTTCTTTAAATTTCCATCCCAAAGTCAAGGTGCGTCTTATGGTCCGGAGCGTCTTATAGTCCGTATAATACGGTACCTTAGGGAGATTATTTTAGGATTTTTTTTTTAGGAATATTGAAATTTAGTAAATTGGTTTGAGGAGAAACGTGTGTTGTTATCTAATTTATTTTAGGAAAAGTTAATTGGAAAAGGATACAGGAGTAGGACTTGAGACTTGCGTTAGCCAGGCTTTAAAATGAAGGGGAAAAAAAACATTGGAGAGTCTATGTTTCTTTCCTTCTTTCCGCTGTGTCCCGTGCTCCGGGGTTCGCATACTAAGTAGTCACTACACTACAATGTAATAAAACCGTTTGCGTAAGTTATTTTTTCCCCCACAACAAGAAGAGAACAGAACGGAGGTCGTGGTTGTGTCATATACAGCTCCAAGCCATCAAATACAAACACGAGCCTCTACAAGTTGTCTGTATTGTATTGCTCATCCCTGTTTGAGTTCGGTTTGAGACGCCCTGAAGGCGCTCATTTGACACACGAGGTCTGAATCGTAACTTCTTCACATACAACTTTTAATGTTATGGAGTTTCAAAACTTGTAAGCCCTAGCAATAAGTTATACAGTAATAATAATAACAATAATAATAATATGAATAATAATAATAAAATCGGGTAAACTGATGTAACCGAGTGCCAGAATTCTTTTGTTTAATCAGTGATAATTGCAATTATGATATGCAGAAAATAAGTAATTTTTTTAATTGATTTTCGAGTTAAGCTCCAGATCGATTCATTAAACAGGGCTTACGGAAGATCAAAGGTTTAATTTGATAAGCATAAGTGAAGGAACATGTGGGCAGTGTTATTTGTCAAAGCTAACTGTAGGCCTATGGCAACTTCCAAAGCCGTATATGAACACTGTAAAACATTATATTGTCATGAGAACTGATTTGCATTTGATAAATTCTTTCTAATATAGGTACCATAAAATAGGCACTAAACTGGGCATTACTCCGGTACCGGTCAACCGGTGGTCCACTATCAATATCAATAGTCCAATTTGATTTGGTCAAATAGCAGTAGGCTTCTTCCCATGGACGCTATAAATGTTTTACCAAGTTTCATGAAAATCCGATAAACCCTATTTGAGTTATCGCGCATAGAGATAGACGGACAGACATTTTCCCGTCCCCACACAATCTCATAAAGTACCATTCTGGCACTTAATAATAAAATCAACCAAATGTGACACAGTTAACCCTTAAATCGACACTGAATACAAATGCAATCTTTATCACTTTCACTTTCATCATTACTAGTGTGAACAGGGCTCAGTTAGTTATATCAATAAATATTTTTATCAATAGATGAATGTTGCAAATACACAACATACTAATGTCACATCTTTATATAAATTCCAGTTACCCATGTAACCCGTGAACATTCTTAATAATAAATGAGTTACACTCAACACTTGATTTGCGGTAGTTATCTAGAAAGCATACATTTTTGCTCTAAACTTGAGAAGATCTTTATACGATGGGTATATGATAAAGTAGCTAAGCCACTTTTATTTTGTGGTTATGATAAGCGTTGATACCTCAGTACCGTACTTGACTAAGCCATTTGGGCCTAGTACAACATCTATGAATTGGTTTAAATATTATAATTATTAAGTGCCAGTATGGTCTTTATGAGATTGTATGCGGGGGACGAAAAAATGTCTGTCCGTCCGTCCGTGAGCCTGTACGCGCCATAACTCAAATACGCTGTATCGGATTTCCATGGTACTTGGTATACGCATTTATAACGTCTATGAAAAGTACCCTATTGAATTTGAACCTAATCTGTTGACCGGTACCGGAGTAAAATCCAATTTAGTGTCTCTTTTAAAGGCGCAATAACTCAAATACGCTTTATCGGATTTTTATGAAACTTCGTATATGCATTTATAATGTCCATGGAAAGACGTCTATTGATATTCGACTAAATCGGTTGGCCAGTACCGGAATAATGCCCAATTTAGTGCCATATGTTAATATATAAGAAATCACGATAACACAAATATGCTTTATTGGATTTTCCTGAAACTTTGTATACCCATTTATAATGTACATGGAAAGACGTCTACTGATATTGGACCAAATCGGTAGACCGGTACCAAAGTAAAAAGTAATTTATTGTCTATTTTAAAGACGCGGTAACTCAAATACGCTATACCGCATTTTTATGTATCTTGGTATACACATTTATAATGTCCATGGGAAGACGTCTATTGATATTGCATAAAATCGGTTGACCTGTTTCGGAGAAATGCTCAATTTAGTTCTTATTTTATGGTAATATACGTATTCGAAAGAATTTATGAAATGCAAATCAGTTATCATGACAACGTGGCCTATTGTTTTACTGTGATCTTATAAGGCTTTGTAAATTAAAATACAGTTAGCTATGACAAATAACACTATTGCTTTACATGAGCTTATCCAACTAGACCGTTAAACTGACCCAGTTGGCTGAGATGGTAACGTCTCACATTCTGGAGTTTCATGGTTCAAATCCCGAAACCGGACAATTTTACTTTTTTTTGTATTCTGCATGAGCTGCTATCTCCTCCGCTGCTCTATCATGAGCCGCTACCTAATCCGCTGCTCTATCATGAGCTGCTATCTCCTCCGCTGCTCTATCATGAGCTGCTACCTCCTCCGCTGATCTATTATAAGCTGCTACCTCCTCCGCTGCTCTATAAAGAGCCGCTCCCTGATCCGCTGATCTATCATGAGCTGCTATCTCCTCCGCTGCTCTATCATGAGCTGCTTTCCCCTCCGCTCCTCTTTCACGAGCTGCTATCTCCTCCGCTGCTGTAGTATGAGCTGCTAAATCCACCGCTGATCTACCATGAGCAACTACCTCCACCGCTGCTCTACCATGAGCTGCTATCTCCTCCACTGCTCTATCATGAGCTGCAGCCTCCTCCGCTGCTCTATCATGAGCTGCTATCTCCTCCCCTGCTCTATCATGAGCTGCTATCTCCTCCGCTGCTCTATCATGAGCTGCTATCTCCTCCGCTGCTCTATCATGAGCTAGTTTCTCCTCCGCTGCTCTATCATGAGCTACT
Organism: Ectobius pallidus; assembly: GCA_964059195.1. Classification (NCBI taxonomy): domain Eukaryota; kingdom Metazoa; phylum Arthropoda; class Insecta; order Blattodea; family Ectobiidae; genus Ectobius; species Ectobius pallidus. The sequence goes on along the minus strand of CAXKWD010000004.1, from coordinate 178,679,650 downwards.
ACCTCCTCCGCTGCTCTACCATCAGCTGCTACCTCCTCCGCTGATCTATTAAAAGTTGCTACCTCCTCCGCTGCTCTATAATGAGCTGCTACATCCTCCGCTGCTCTATCATGAGCTGCTATCTCCTCCGCTGCTCTATCATGAGCTGCTATCTCCTCCGCTGCTCTATCATGAGCTGTTATCTCTTCCGCTGATCTATCATGAGTTGTTATCTCCTCCAATGCTCTATCATGAGCTGCTTTCTCCTCCGCTGCTCTATCATGAGGTGCTACCTCCTCCGCTGCTCTATCATGAGCTGCCATCTCCTCCACTTCTCTATCAAGAGCTGCTTTCTCCTCCGCTGATGTAACATGAGCTGCTATCTCCTCCGCTGCTCTACCATGAGCTGTCATATCCTTCAATGCTCTATCATGAGCTGCTATCTCCTCCACTGCTCTATCATGAGCTGCTATCTCTTCCGCTGCTTTATCATGAGCTGCTATCTCCTCTGCTGCTCTACCATGAGCTGTCATATCCTCCAATGCTCTACCATTAGCTGTTATCTCCTCCGCTACTATCTCCTATGCTGCTCTATCATGACCTGCAACCTCCTCCGCTGCTCTATCATGAGCTGCTTCGTCCTTCGCTGTTCTATCATGTGCCGCTACCTAATCCGCTGTTCAATCATGAGCTGGTATCTCCTCCGCTGCTCTATTATAAGAAGCTACCTCCTCCGCTGCTCTATCATGAGCTGCTACCTCCTCCGCTGCTCTACCATCAGCTACTACCTCCTCCGCTGATCTATTATAAGCTGCTACCTCCTCCGCTGCTCTATAATGAGCTGCTACATCCTCCGCTGCTCTATCATGAGCTGCTATCTCCTCCGCTGCTCTATCATGAGCTGCTATCTCCTCCGCTGCTCTATCATGAGCTGTTATCTCTTCCGCTGATCTATCATGAGTTGTTATCTCCTCCACTGCTCTATCATGAGCTGCTTTCTCCTCCGCTGCTCTATCATGAGGTGCTACCTCCTCCGCTGCTCTATCATGAGCTGCCATCTCCTCCACTTCTCTATCAAGAGCTGCTTTCTCCTCCGCTGCTGTAACATGAGCTGCTATCTCCTCCGCTGCTCCACCATGAGCTGTCATATCCTCCAATGCTCTACCATTAGCTGCTATCTCCTCCGCTACTATCTCCTATGCTGCTGTATCATGACCTGCAACCTCCTCCGCTGCTCTATCATGAGCTGCTTCGTCCTTCGCTGTTCTATCATGTGCCGCTACCTAATCCGCTGTTCTATCATGAGCTGGTATCTCCTCCGCTGCTCTATCATGAGCTGCTTTCTCATCCGCTGCTCTTTCACGAGCTGCTATCTCCTCCACTGCTGTAGCATGAGCTGCTAATTCGACCGCTGCTCTACCAAGAGCAACTACCTCCACCGCTGCTCTATCATGAGCTGCTATCTCCTCCGCTGCTCTATCATGAGCTGCTGCCTCCTCCGCTGCTCTATCATGAGTTTCTATCTCCTCCGCTGCTCTATCATGAGTTTCTTTCTCCTCCGCTGCTCTATCATGAGCTGCTTTCTCCTCCGTTGCTCTATCATGAGATGCTACCTCCTCCGCTGCTCTACCATGAGCTGCTACCTCCTCCGCTGCTCTATTATAAGAAGCTACCTCCTCCGCTGCTCTATCATGAGCTGCTACCTCAACCGCTGCTCTATTATAAGAAGCTACCTTCTACGCTGCTCTATCGTGAGTTGCTATCTCCTCTTCTGCTCTATCATGAGCGGCTATCTCCTCCGCTGCTCTATCATGAGCTGCTACCTCCTCCGCTGCTCTATCATGAGCTGCTACCTCCTCCGCTGCTCTATCATGAGCTGCTATTTCCAATGTTGCTCTATCATGAGCTGCTTTCTCGTCCGCTGCTCTATCATGATCTGCTTTCTCCTCCGGTGCTCTACCATTAGCTGCTATCCCCTCCGCTTCTCTATCATGAGTTGTTATCTCCTCCACTGCTCCATCATGAGCTGCTTTTTCCTCTGCTGCTCTATCATGAGCTGTTATCTCTTCCACTGCTCTATCATGAGCTGCTACCTCCTCCGCTGCTCTATCATGAGCTGCTATTTCCTATGTTGCTCTATCATGAGCTGCTTTCTCGTCCGCTGCTCTATCATGATATGCTTTCTCCTTTGGTGCTCTACCATTAGCTGCTATCCCCTCCGCTTCTCTATCATGAGTTGTTATCTCCTCCACTGCTCCATCATGAGCTGCTTTTTCCTCCGCTGCTCTATCATGAGCTGCCATCTCCTCCGCTGCTCAACCATGAGCTACTATATCCTCCGCGTCTCTACTATGAGCTGCTATCTTCTTCGCTGCTCTATCATGAGCTGCTATCTCCCCGCTGCTCTACCATTAGCTGCTATCTCCTCCGCTACAATCTTCCACGCTGCTCTATCATGACCTGCAACCTCCACCGCTGCTCTATCATGAGCTGCTACGTCCTTCGCTGTTCTATCATGTGCCGCTACCTAAACCGCTGTTCTATCATGAGCTGGTATCTCCTCCGCTGCTCTATCATGAGCTGCTTTCTCATCCGCTGCTCTTTCACAAGCTGCTTTCTCCTCCACTGCTATAGCATGAGCTGCTAATTCGACCGCTGCTCTACCAAGAGCAACTACCTCCACCGCTGCTCTACCATGAGCTGCTATCTCCTCCGCTGCTCTATCAAGAGCTGCTGCCTCCTCCGCTGCTCTATCATGAGTTGCTATCTCCTCCGCGGCTCTATCATGAGTTTCTTTCTCCTCCGCTGCTCTATCATGAGTTTCTTTCTCCTCCGCTGCTCTATCATGAGCTGCTTTCTCCTCCGTTGCTCTATCATGAGTTGCTACCTCCTCCGCTGCTCTACCATGAGCTGCTACCTCCTCCGCCGCTCAATTATAAGAATCTACCTCCTCCGCTGCTCTGTCATGAGCTGCTACCTCCTCCGCTGCTCTATTATAAGAAGTTACCTCCTACGCTGCTCTATCATGAGTTGCTATCTCCTCTTCTGCTCTATCATGAGCGGCTATCTCCTCCGCTGCTCTATCATGAGCTGCTACCTCCTCCGCTGCTCTATCATGAGCTTGTATTCCCTATGTTGCTCTATCATGAGCTGCTTTCTCCTCCGCTGCTCTATCATGAGTTTCTTTCTCCTCCGCTTCTCTACCATTAGCTGCTATCCCCTCCGCTTCTCTATCATGAGTTGTTATCTCCTCCACTGCTCCATCATGAGCTGCTTTTTCCTCCGCTGCACTATCATGAGCTGCTTTCTTCTCCGCTGCTCTATCATGAGCTGCTTTCTCATCCGCTGCTCTATCATGAGCTGCTACCTCCTCCGCTGATCTATCATGAGCTGCTACCTCCTCTACTGCTCTACCATGAACTGCTACCTCCTCCGCTGCTCTATTATAAGAAGCTACCTCCTCCGCTGCTCTATCGTGAGCTGCTACCTCCTCCGCTGCTCTATCATGAGCTGCTTTCTCCTCCGCTGCTCTATGATGAGCTGCTTTCTCCTCCGCTGCTCTATCATGAGCTGCTACCTCCTCCGCTGCTCTATCGTGAGCTGCTATATCCTCGGCTGCTTTATCATGAGCTGCTATCTCCTCCGTTTCTCTACCGTGATCTGCTATCTCCTCCGCTTCTCTATCATGAGCTGTTATCTCTTCCACTGCTCTATCATGAGCTGCTACCTCCTCCGCTGCTCTATCATGAGCTACTATTTCCTATGTTGCTCTATCATGAGCTGCTTTCTCGTCCGCTGCTCTATTATGATCTGCTTTCTCCTCCGGTCCTCTACCATTAGCTGCTATCCCCTCCGCTTCTCTATCATGAGTTGTTATCTCCTCCACTGCTCCATCATGAGCTGCTTTTTCCTCTGCTGCTCTATCATGAGCTGCTTTCTCCTCCGCTGCTCTATCATGAGCTGCTTTCTCCTCCGCTGCTCTATCATGAGCTGCTACCTCCTCCGCTGCTCTATCATGAGCTGCTGCCTCCTCCGCTGCTCTATCGTGAGTTGCTCTCTCCTCCGCTGCTACTTACTCCGCTGCTACCACCTCCGCTGCTCTATCATGATCTGCTATCTCCTCCGCTGCTCTATTATGAGCTGCTATCTCCTCCACTGCTCTTTCATGAGCTGCTATCTCCTCAGCTGCTCTATCATGAGTTTCTTTCTCCTCCGCTGCTCTATCATGAGCTGATTTCTCCTCCGTTGCTCTATCATGAGATGCTACCTCCTCCGCTGCTCTACCATGAGCTGCTACCTCCTCCGCTGCTCTATTATAAGAAGCTACCTCCTACGCTGCTCTATCATGAGTTGCTATGTCCTCGGCTGCTTTATCATGAGCTGCTACCTCCTCCGCTGCTCTATCATGAGCTGCTATTTCCTATGTTGCTCTATCATGAGCTGCTTTCTCCTCCGCTGCTGTATCATGATCTGCTTTCTCCTCCGCTGCTCTACCATTAGCTGCTATCCCCTCCGCTTCTCTATCATGAGTTGTTATCTCCTCCACTGCTCCATCATGATCTGCTTTCTCCTCCGGTGCTCTACCATTAGCTGCTATCCCCTCCGCTTCTCTATCATGAGTTGTTATCTCCTCCACTGCTCCATCATGAGCTGCTTTTTCCTCCGCTACTCTATCATGAGCTGCTTTCTCCTCCGCTGCTCTATCATGAGCTGCTTTCTCCTCCGCTGCTCTATTATGAGCTGCTACCTCCTCTGCTGCTCTATCATGAGCTGCTGCCTCCTCCGCTGCTCTATCGTGAGTTGCTATCTCCTCCGCTGCTACTTACTCCGCTGCTACCACCTCCGCTGCTCTATCATGAGCCGCTATCTCCTCCGCTGCTCTATTATGAACTGCTATCTCCTCCACTGCTCTTTCATGACCTGCTATCTCCTCAGCTGCTCTATCATGAGTTTCTTTCTCCTCCGCTGCTCTATCATGAGCTGATTTCTCCTCCGTTGCTCTATCATGAGATGCTACCTCCTCCGCTGCTCTACCATGAGCTGCTACCTCCTCCGCTGCTCTATTATAAGAAGCTACCTCCTACGCTGCTCTATCATGAGTTGCTATGTCCTCGGCTGCTTTATCATGAGCTGCTATCTCCTCCGCTTCTCCACCATGAGCTGCTATCTCCTCTTCTGCTCTATCATGAGCGGCTATCTCCTCCGCTGCTCTATCATGAGCTGCTACCTCCTCCGCTGCTCTATCATGAGCTGCTATTTCCTATCTTGCTCTATCATGAGCTGCTTTCTCCTCCGCTGCTGTATCATGATCTGCTTTCTCCTCCGCTGCTCTACCATTAGCTGCTATCCCCTCCGCTTCTCTATCATGAGTTGTTATCTCCTCCACTGCTCCATCATGAGCTGCTTTTTCCTCCGCTGCTCTATCATGAGCTGCTTTCTCCTCCGCTGCTCTATCATGGGCTGCTACCTCCTCTGCTGCTCTATCATGAGATGCTACCTCCTCCGCTGCTCTATCATGAGCTGCCTTATCCTCGGCTGCTTTATCATGAGCTGCTATCTCCTCCGTTTCTCTACCGTGATCTGCTATCTCCTCCGCTTCTCTATCATGAGCTGTTATCTCTTCCACTGCTCTATCATGAGCTGTTATCTCTTCCACTGCTCTATCATGAGCTGCTTTCTCCTCCGCTGCTCTATCATGATCTGCTTTCTCCTCCGCTGCTCTACCATTAGCTGCTATCCCCTCCGCTTCTCTATCTTGAGTTGTTATCTCCTCCACTGCTCCATCATGAGCTGCTTTTTCCTCCGCTGCTCTATCATGAGCTGCTTTCTCCTCCGCTGCTCTATCATGAGCTGCTACCTCCTCCGCTGCTCTATCATGAACTGCTACCTCCTCTGCTGCTCTATCATGAGCTGCTACCTCCTCCGCTGCTCTATCATGAGCTGCTATATCCTCGGCTGCTTTATCATGAGCTGCTACCTCCTCTGCTGCTCTATCATGAGCTTCTACCTCCTCCGCTGCTCTATCATGAGCTTCTACCTCCTCCGCTGCTCTATCATGAGCTGCTATCTCCTCCGCTGCTCTATCATGAGCTGCTATCACCTCCGCTACTCTATCATGAGCGGCTATCTCCTCAGCTACTCTATCATGAGCGGCTATCTCCTCGGCTGCTGTAACATAAGCTACTATCTCCTCCGCTACTCTACCATGAGCTACTATATCCTCCGCTTCTCTACTATGAGCTGCTATCTTCTCCGCTGCTCTATCATGACCTTTTATCTCCCCGCTGCTCTACCATGAGCTGCTATCTCCTCCGCTGCTCTACCATGAGCGGCTATCTCCTCTGCTGCTGTAGCATGAGCTGCCATCTTCTCCGCTGTTCTACCATGAGCGGCTATCTCCTCCGCTGCTCTACCCCGAGCCGCTGCCCTACCCCGAGCCACTCTCTCCTTTCTCTCTCTATCCTACGTCGTTCCATCCAAGGCAGCTCCATCCAAAGCTCATATAAAATCTCTGGCTCTATACGGATCTGAAATTTGGGTTATGTAAAACAATAATATATTTTGAGTAATGCTCTGTAGATGCGAAACTAAATTTTGTTTTCGACAATTCAGAACAAAACACTCAGAATATTCGAGAACAAGGTAGACATACGGAAAAAATTTGTCAGACAATAACGAGATGAATGAAAAAGGAATGAAGGGCAAATTTAGTGACGAAATTCAACTTCTATATATAAAACTAAACTAAACTTCGTTGCGCTACATCCCTGGAGGGACTTGGCCTACCATCCGACCGCTGCGTCATCTCCCGTAGGCAGATGGCAGGATTGGGGGGCATGTGGTCAGCATGCCGACACCCACGGCCGTTAATGGTGGTTTTCTTGACCGGAGCCGCTACTTCTCTATCAAGTAGCTCCTCAATTTTGAATCACGAGGCTGAGTGCACCCCTACCAGACCTCCCTACCTCAGAAAAATCCGAGGAGGTACCGGGAATCGAACCCTGGCCGACGGATCTGTAGTCAGCGACGCTAACCTCAAGACCACGCCGGCGGACAACTTCTATATATCCTACCACCTAATAATCATGTAGACATGGATGGGCAGAACTCGTAGCTCGAAGAGCAGTGTCGTGCAAGTTATTAAGAACCTAGACACAGAGGGGAGAATTACCTAATATATTCAAAAGGCCGGTCCCAGGGTGATCGGAAAGAGACAAACAGCTTAAGCAGAAGAAACCAGGGCGATGAAGATATTTTTGTTTAAAGTTTGTTATTGTTTTACCGAAGGAATAAGCTGTCAAAATCTACATTCCATGTTTCAGGTTAAAGCCATGGTTTGCATACTTATACATAAATAGCTATTCACCACTTCTTAGAATTGCTGAAACTCTGTAAAAGAGCCTATATAATATATATAATTGAGTAATGTGGTATCATACTTGTCTATATTAGCAAATACTGTGCTAGAAATTAATCTGTGATATGTGACTTACTTTCAGTTGAGTGACATTGACAATGGAATATATTTTTGTGATTAACCCGAAAGAACAGTTCAGAAATGTATTGAAACGAGCTCTTGTTAAAGTACTCAAATCAAGTATTAAGAAATCTCTACAGGGTATTGACTCGTACTTCCTTAGTTTAAATCAATGATAACTCAAAATATAAAGATATCTCTGCAATATGAAGGAAAGGCAATTGGTTATGTTGCGCGCCTAAATAAAATCAATGCATATACAATTAGGCTATCTTGAACACTGGTATATTGTATAGCGAATTGCGGGAAATTTATGCATGCATGTAGAGGTTTCGTAAGTACCAATAATATAAGAATTAATATAACATGTGAACAAAGTTTCAAATGTTTTTTACTTACCTTGTTATGGCATAGAGTGCTTCAAAAATAAGTTCTAAAATGATTAAATTACTTATGCACAAAAAATAACACAAATAAAACAATTAAGAACATTTACTGTTAAAGAAATATCTTATAAGAATTTCTAGTAAAGCAGTGAATTTCATCACTGTCATTCCGTGAACACTAGCCTCCATAAGCAAACATATTTTATTTTTATTGAATATCCAAAATTGGATTAAACCCTATTTCACCCGAAGGTATATTAGGGTTAGCGATAATGAAAAAATGAGTTCTATAATGATTTTAAGAAGTAAGAATACTCATTGGAGTTCTTAGCAAAGAGGGATTAAAACAAATATATGCCTATTATTATTTAATACAATAATATAATAATTCAAAGGTCTAATAATAGTTATTCATGAAACAAGTGGCGAAAACGAGATTTTGTATGTTCGCGAAACGAGGCGTGTGTAGCAATCCTACGAGCAAACTTAAACCATTTTACCATGTGTTATCATACACTATCTTTTAGACAGCCGTTAATATTTGTGAACTACTAACTTTATTCCGTGCCATGCAGCCATATTGGGAACGTTCAGCTGTCCTATCATCTAGTATGCACTTGCGCAGATGAGGCTATTGGTTTTATGGTGTATGGGCGCCAACATATTATGGAATGGAGTGAACAACGATTTTCAGCCACCAAGTGACTTGTTTTGCGAAAACCGTGAGAAATTCAACATTTAAAAAGGCGTAGGTCTAATGAATTTCAACATTATCAATTTTGATCAAACTGAGTATTTTTAATATTCATATGCAAATTTTTTTTTAACTCAGTATGAATTATCTGTGATACTGAAACCATATTTGGTTACCCTTGAATGTTATAATTTTACACCACTCTGTGGCATAATATTCTCCTTTTAATTAATATCATCTACCGTTAAAAGAGCTTCTTTTACTTTCTACTGTCTAAAAGGAATTTTAAAATATTATCCAAGGACTGTCTACGTTATAGTATGATTTATATATCTTAGTACTGCCCTTATAGGCTGTCGCAATTGGTTAGCATTGTTGACCGCGGATTTCTCAGATTCAATTTGGGGAGCATCAGTTGCATAGAAGAACTATTTGATAGGGCTAGCAATCTGATCAGGAAACAATATCGGACACGACAGATTGCACTTTGGCCACAGGCCTCACCATCCTACCATGTGTTAATGAAGACGGAAGGTTGGATTTTACCTCCGAGGTTTGTTTTTAGTTTACTGAAAAGCTATCATAGACCGGGCCCTGAAATGAAAGCAACTTAGGGCGACAATCATAAAGTGAATATAATGGCCCAGTAGTAAATGCATAGAGGCAGTGATTCTCAAAATGTGGTATGCGTAACGATACCCTTGGAGGTATTTGCAGGATTTTTAGGGATTACAGTAGAATTTTATAGATTACGGTAGTATTTTATAGATTATGGTAGTATTTTATATAGAATAAGTTATCCGGTAAAATGAAATAACCAAGCATTACAGGTTTCTTTTAGGAGTCACTACCAAAGAAACTGATTCGCCGGTGGGGCCAGTACATGGTCTAATCTAATTTCATTAAAGCTAATTATTTGCTGATCACCATATAGACCGCCATCAAGTTTCAGCCCTTGCCTGCACCACGTGACCCAACGATTCCCTCCCCCTGAGCTGTCGATTCTGTGAACACACATTTTTTCATTGCTCCATTTTAGGTTAATTTCGTGTGAACTTCTTAGCGATTTTATTTATATTTACAATACTCCAATAAATAGATGGATTCTCCAAACATTCTCCTAGTCTCAAACACAGATAAACTTTGTGCTCAGACTCTGATTTTTTAATAGATTTGTTTGGAAGGATGTTATAAACCGAGCAAGGCTCCCTTTGTTGAACTTGTCCTTCTGGATTGTATCAGTTTACAAATAATTGAGTCTGCTTTGGTACAGTCAGTATCGTGCTGGCTTTCTGTGTCCAAGATTGAGAGTTCGATCCCCGCCAAAGTCTACTACATTTATGTATGCATAAATGTAATAAGGCCATCTCCGTAGATTTACAGGCATATAAAATAACTCTGCTGAACAAAATTAAGACTCACCAGCGACGATCTCAGGCGTAAGTTGCAGTACTTCTTCATCGTTAAATAACCATAAAACCAACAAACAAGCCAGTTCCATAGACAAAACATTGCTATGCATTTAAAAACAATCTTATTCACTTTTGCCTAATCAGGTTAACGTTATCTTTGTTCGCTTGTACCAACATTTTCTCTACGCTAAGGACCTGATCAAACTCTTTCACATACAGGCGGGTTATATTTTGTGGACCTCTGTAGACTAACAGTAAATAACTTGTTAATTTAAACGTATCTACAGTACAGCATAGGACGCGCTGCTATAGCTTCATAAAAAATGTGATAAGATTTCATCAGCACTAATTCCATTAGGCTACATTCCAAAATACGGTTTGAAACAACGTTATCTATATTTATAAAAATGAATGTATGTGTGTGTGTGTGTGTGTCCTTTATTCATTACTACACCATTCATCCGATCGCCATGAAACTTTGGGAAGTTGTTGGGTACATTCCCGGGAAGGTTTCTGTCATACTACATTTTTAATTTTACCCTTCGTTCGCGAGTTATGAGTGAAAAACGGCAAGAAAACGTGTATTTTTAACGCTTTCGAAGCATCACTTTTCAGTTATTCATTTCAGTTGTCAAATCAATTGCAGAAGGCTTTGTCTATTTTTGTCATACCTTGGAGATAATATCGTCGCGATCGCTATGGAAGGCAATGGATGTCTCAGGTTATTATAAAAGCTATAGATGTCGATAAGATAATGTTAAACATATTTTATTTAACATGGAATATAGTTTACAGAAAATTCCGGGGAAGTTGCTTAGTTCGGGGTCCTGGCTACAACGTTTTTATATGTAATCGTAATTAAAATATCTTATGTAGGGTCGTTAAATCTGCCTGAAATGTAACGGAATTATAAGTCTGGACAAATGAATATAGGAATCACGGCCTCAGTAGGCTTATTCCATTCTTCACCTATACTATAAATAAAAACTAATGTACTATATCTGTCTGTCAAATACATTTACGCACTTTTTTTTATCGTGAGTTTAATCGATATCAATTCTCATTATCTTTCGAATACTGCATTTTCCCATTTATTTTCTAATCGTGAAATTCACTTCAAAGCCGGATTTATAGCTGTTTCATTAATCAGGCCTATCAATCGTTTAGTTTACACCTATGAATGGTTCGCGTGCAAAGTGTTAATAAATATAATATTTTAATTATTTTGCTCTTAATTGTTAATCTTTCGATTAATTGTCTTGGGAGAAGCCGTGGGGATCTGCTATAAGCTATAATAAGCTATAGCCTATCTAGCGTTTTCTGAGGGAATAGTTTGTGTGTGATAAGTCGTTCTTCCCCATTTCAAATTCTTAATACCTATATAAAGACCTTAAAGACCTAGAGTTTGAAAATCGAAAGTCCTTCATAAGTTATTTTCGCATTTACAAAATACAAAACCCAATCGACGCCGGGCCTTTTAAGCTAGTAGGCTATAAAATTCAGAAGTTCTTAACCATGTCTCCTAATGGATATTAAATGAAGCAACATTATTTACTAAAATTATACGCTTTATATTATAATTTGGAGGTTTCACGCAAGAAATACGCTTCCCAGTTTTCAAATAAAAATATTTAAAAACTCACATCAGCACATCTGCAAACCCACACAAGAATACAGTACTCATGTCGAAGTTATATAAGAAACCAGGACAAAAACCACATGCTATAAATACCTGAATACTAAGCCTAGGGTGTGTGATTTCGGAAGTTGTAGTCTTCGGAGATTCCATTTTAATATGCTTTTGAGAAACAGAGATGTTTCTCAAATAACTACTAATTTGATCCACGCCGAAAATGTAGAGCGATCTCTTAGCAACAAAATTCTTTGATGGCGTACAAGAATTTAGTAATATCTTGGCAACATGTACATAACTTATTTTTAAAAATGTATTTCTCTATGTGGGAAAAATTTACTAAGTGCTATTGACTGGCTGGGATCTGGGAATAACAGTTGGTTCGCTTTATTTTAAACAGTTCCCTGGCAGAATATCAATATTCAGATTCCTGGGATGAGAACGAAAAATAAATTCGATGTATGAACAAAAAAATAAGTTTCCAAAGTTTTCTTTATGTACATTCATGACTTACCTGATTTGACGAAATATCCCAAACTTATCATTTCAGTAAGACGTAATTATTCGCTTCAACATCCAAAAAGTTTAAGCACATTTAATTAGGAATTATTTAACGAAAACGATGGAGCTTTATAATTTTTAAGAGAATCGTTTCATTTAAAGTACAGTATATCTTTCGTTCTAACTGGATTTTTTTGCTTTTGTTTGCTGTATTGGGTTTGATCCTGAAAAATCCTTCTCGAATTTTCAGTTTGAAATGTCTTAAATAAAAAAAATACAATTATCAGAAAAATGCCTTCGTGTTATGTCTGTGAACAGCTTATCTCGACAATGAACAATCATATAAAATGAAATTTTACATTTGCGTTACAATTTTTCTGGGGAAAGAACATAAAGAATGGCAATGACTTAATGAACGAAATTTTATTTTTCAATCTACTTTTGAAAACGGATCTAACAATTTCGTTTAAAGCTTTTACACAAAGTAGCCTATATATACTAAGAGCTAAATCTTTTATTGGAAACAGTTTATGTTTAAAAAATCTGAAAAACATTTATAAGTCAGTCACCCTTTAAAAACCTCAGTCTTTTATTCAGAACAAATAGGCCCATGTATACCTTTTGTGAGGCTAAGAAAACGCACACTTCCTGCAATACGGCCGTTTATTCTATATTAGAATGTGAAATGAGCAAAATGTATTGTCCATGCATAGGGTTCAGAAAGTTATATTAGTGAATCACATAGCCTACTTTCTTTTGGGATTTCTCCTTGCAATATAGTCATCAACAACGGGAGAAATTATAAAGGGAAGACTTGGAAAAGAAGTCTAGTGTGATTTACCAAGGACTATGGCTATTGGCTTGTCAACTTCAATGATAAATATTGGACTTGCTACATGCAATTTCTTAAAAACGAGATCATCGGCGCCGACTCTGGGGAGGCAAGTTAATGTCTGCCCAGACATTAAATTTTTTATCATATAAGGCCTATGTATAACTAAAAATCCAATTCTTGCCCCCGAAATATTTTTAAGTCGGCGCCTCTGAACGAGATTGCTATCGGATACACGATAATGTAGTAGACTACTAGATGACAAACATTTCTGATTTTCTTCCCTCAGATGACGTTTCAAGTTCATAATTGTACCTTTTGAGTAAAGAATATACAGTAGTACATGTGTAGACTGCAAGGCACTTAAAATAACCATGAAATGTAGATAAAGTAAAGTTTTCCCTATACAGGCCATTGAGACCCAGAGGGTTCCAAGAGGTGAGGTTCCCAGACTTTTAGACAATCGGTACATGAAGGTGGTAAGGTTGTCAGTGCTGCCTTTACCCCCAGGATTGCTCTTGGTACTAATTTCTGTTAGAGGCTGAGTCGACCCCAGGGCCATAGTGCCACCAGAAAGATTAGGCCAATTGAAAAGCTCTAACGACCTAATCGGGAATCGAACCCGCGACCTTCCGGTCTGTAGCGCAGCGCCTCAACCACTACGCTACGACGTACCCCGATATCAAATGTAGATACTGCATAATATTCTGGAAAAAAAGGAATTGTGATTCGCACAAACGAGGAGGCTCTCAGCGAATGGAGAGTAGGCTATAGTTTAAAACATATTCCTCATAACGCATCCGAAATGATCCACCTATTAAGATCATCTACTCTTATACAATTCAACGGCCCTAAATAGCGTGCTCACTCACTCGCCCACTTCGTGAGACATCGGGTATACTCGGCGATGTTCGTCTCTCGCAGTCTAAACTTTCACGAAGAGTACAAAATTAGGAAAACCGTTTCTTTATTATATAAGGCCTAAGTGAAATGAACACAATGAAAAAGTATTCTAATTTTATTTTTACTTACAATTTTCATAGCTCTGAACCACAAACATTTTTAATAAACTGCCAGTGTAAATTTCTTAAAAATCCTGGTTTCAATTAATAATGGCGGGCGAAGCAGCGGGCATCAGGTATAATATTAGGCTATTGATAGTTTAACCATGGAAGTATCGTGGACAATAAAAATCCAAACAAACCATTCCTTCCCTTGAAAAATTATATAATTTCTGAAAATTACACTGAATTTATCAAATAAAATACACATCATGTTCATCTGTCAACAAACAGTTGAGAAACAATACTTATTATGTGTTCACAGGTTCCTTTGGAACTGATAATCGAATCTGAGATCGTTTTCCCAGACGGCGCTTTCTAATCGTGGAATGTACTCTGAAGCCGGATTTTCGGCGTTTCATTAATTATTAATGGTTTAGTTTATGAATGATTCGCGTGCAAGTGTTAATAAATATAATGCTTTAATAATTATTACACTCTTAATTTTTAATTTTTCAGTTAATTATCGTTGGCGAAGCCGCGGACACCTGCTAGTAAAGTACAAGTTATAAGTGCATTCATGTTAACAAGCTGAGTAATTGTTTTGTTTTCATGTTGTTATACATATTCTTTTTTCTTTTTATTTCACATAAGACTAATAGAAAATCATATAACTGTCATACGATGAATAAAAGACATAGCAAACAATCTCATTTTTGCAGTTGTCCTAATTTAGCAATATTTTATTGTTATTTATTAAGTGCCCGAATGGTACTTTATGAGATTGTGTGGGGGATGGGAAAATGTCTGTCTATCTATCTGTTTTTCAGTGTGTCTGTACGCGCGATAGCTGATTTGTCGGATTTTCATGAAACTTGGTATACGCATTTATAACGTCCATGGGAAGAGCCCTAATGATATTGGACCAAATTGGTTGACCGGTACCGAAATAACGAGTAATTATCAGTCACATCTATAACAATATAATCTTCGCTCTCCGACAATTCGAAGCATTTTGATTGGCTCGTGGCCAGCCAATCAGTGGCCGAGCTCCCGTAACTAAGGTCCTAATGTAAACAATTCTGTAAATAGAAATAATAGGAGAAATTACTTATTAAAGAACATTCTTTCATTTCCAATTTAATATAAGTATTAATTTTGTAATGGATATAACACGCTACATATTTAGCATGGCCCACAATATATTGCCAATTGCCAATCGTGTATTGATATTGTTAGCCCGCCTTGATTGATTCATTTATTTATAACGATGTTAATGTAAGTAAATGCAAATAAAAGATTTGAAAGACAACTAGCCGTTGAATACTGATATAATATTGTTCATTCTATCGATAAGTATGTTATTGATATCGACATTATATTTTAATGTGAGTATTTTTCTTATTAGTTCATGTGCAGCAATAATATCTAATGTAATTCCTGATAGATAGATTTCAGAATGACTTTTTATTCATTCATAACCAATACGACTGCTTTGAATTTGAAACAATCTTGTAAGCGAATCGTAGGCCTATTATACCATTAATATTATTGCCAATATAAAATGTTGACATATTTTGAGAATTATTATATTAGTGTATTCGAATATGAATTAAGGTTAAGAATCAAACTTTAGACTTTTGTTCTTCCGTAAGCCCTGCTTAATGAATCGATCTGGAGTTTAACTCGGAGATCTATTACAAAAATAACTTCTTTTTGGCATGGGCCTATCATAATTGCAATTATCACTGATTAAAAAAAGCATTCTGGCACTTCGTTATATCAGTTTACCTGATTTTATTTTTTGTGAATTGGGAACTGTAATGGAAATAGTTCGTCTTGATGATTAGAGAGGACAGCTTCTCGTTTATCTCATACAAATTTTCTTTTTTCAATACTTTTTCCCAATCACGCAAGAAATAAAACAGATGCAATGAAATTAGAGCTACTCAAAAATAGGAACGTTCTTAGTTCTTTATCAATTTATTAAGTGCCAGTATGGTTCTTTATGAGATTGTGTGGTGGACGAAAAAAGTCTGTCCGACCGTCTGTCTGTCTGTCCGTGTGCCTGTACGCACCATAACTCAAATAAGCTGTTTCGGATTTTCATGAAACTTGGAAAACACATTTATAATGTCCATGGGAAGAACCCTATTCATACTGAACCAAATCGGTTCACCGGTACCGGAGTAATGCCCAATTTAGTGCCTATTTTAATAGATTATAGAAAGGCGCCATAACTCGAATACGCTGTATCAGATTTCCATGAAATTTGTTTACGCATTTATGACGCCCATGAAACTTACCCTATTCAATTTGAACCTAATCTGTTGACCGGTACCGGAGTAAAACCCAATCTAGTGTATATTTAAAGGTTTAATAACTCAAACACGCTTAATCGGATTTTTATCAAACTTCGTATACGCATTTATAATGTCTACGGGAAGATGTCTGTTGATATTCGACCAAATTGGTTGGCCAGTACCGGAATAATTGTTAATATATAAGAAGTCGCTATAACTCAGATATGCTTTATTAGATTTTTCTGAAACTGTGTATACCCATTTATAATGTACATGGGAAGACGTCTACTGATACTGGACCAAATCGGTAGATCGGTACCGGAGAAAAACCCAATTTAGTGTCTATTTTAAAGACGCGGCAATGAAAATACAGTTAGCTATGACAAATTACACTATTGCTTTACATGCGCTTATCCAACTAGAACGTTAAACTGACCCAGGTGGCCGAGATGGTAACGTCTTGGCCTCACATTCTGGAGTTCCATGGTTCAAATCCCGAAACCGGCCAATTTGACTTTTTTTTGAATTCTGCATATCATAACTGCAATCATAACTGATTAAAGAAAATCATACTGGCACTTTGTTACATCAGTTTTCCTGATTTTATTTAATAGTAAAAAGAATAAAATGTGTTAATGGTGTACGCAGTGGTTAAGGCACTGCGCCACCGATGTTATATTTCGGGTTGCGGGCTCGATCCCGCTGAAGAGATTGGGGTTTTTTCTTCCCCATTTTACTTCGGCCTAATCCTTCTGGTGGCTCTATGGACCTGGGGGTTAGTTAGCCTCTAACATAAATGATTCCTCGGAACAATCCTGGAGTTAAGGAGTCCGGTGTGTAAAGCCGGCCTTACCTTTGGTGTAGCGAATACCTAAATACCTTGATGCCTCAACCTCTGGAACTCCAAGAGCTTGTTTAATTATACAACATTTATTACCCCAATATTAGTAACAATAAATATAACTTCAAACGTAAGATATACTACCGCCAATACGACGAATTAGGTGATTAATATTACGAATTAAGTAACTTATATTTTCTATGACATATAGACTAATCCGCAATTTGTACCTGGGACAAAAAGTGAAAGTGCGTCTAGAACATGGAGTGACCAACAGTGTAGAAATAGGAAGAGGTGTGCGTCAAGGATGTTGTATGTCACCCATCTTGTTCAACCTTTATGGAGACTGGCTAGCAAAAGAAGCCTTAGAAGGAGTTAGGGATTTTGTGATAGGAGGATACGCTATTAACACCATCAAATAATCAAGAAATATTGCAAGGAATGATTGACAGGCTGGTGGAAACAGGAAGAAAGTATGGAATGGAAATCAACATAGGTAAATCGAAGGTGATGAGGATATCGAAGAGAGAAGAGCCGCTTCAAATTATCATGGGAAATCAAGAATTAGAGAACGTGAACCAGTTCAAATACTTAGGAAGTGTACTGACGAAAGATGCCTATTGCACCAAGGAGATAAGATCAAGAATTGCCATGGCCAAGAAAGCATTTATGAAGAAGAGAACTCTGCTAACTAGTAGTCTGAACCTAGAGCTACGTAAAAACCTGGTGAAGTGTTATATTTGGAGTATTGCTTTGTATGGATCAGAGACATGGACTTTGAGGAAATTAGAGAAGAAATATTTAGAAAGTTTTGAAATGTGGTGCTGGAGACAGATAGAAAATATAAAGTGGATGGACATGGTGACAAACGAAGAGGTTCTGAGTAGAGTGGGTGAGAAGAAGTCAATCATACACACAATTCGTCAGAGGAAAGCAAACTGGGTTGGGCACATTCTCAGAAGGAACTGCTTATTACATGATGTCGTAGAAGGAAGATTGGAGGGTACAACAGACTTTGAAGAAGAAGAATTCAGCTGTTGGACGATTTAAGGGAAAAGCGGAAATATTGGATGCTGAAGGAGGAAGCAGAGGATAGACAGTTTTGGAAAACAAAATTCGCGTACCAAGTTTGAAAACCTGCCGGAAGGCAGAATACTTACTACTACTTCTACTACATATAGACTACGATAGGCCTATGTGCATCCTTACTAACATTACACTTCGTTTTTGTGTTCTCTTTTGTTTCAGTTAATTAGTTGTAGGCCTTCTTAAGAGGATCTAAGTTAATTTTATTAATTTACGCATAATTAATGCAATACGCCAATGAGAGTGCCTATAGTCGTTGATAGAACAGAAGTAAATATTACAAAATGAAACAATGCTAAATTAAAAATGGTTACAGCATATACATGTACATACATGTATAATAAGAGGTCGTATTACAGGATAGTTGTCTCAGCCTGAGTGTGTGCCAATGAGTATGCTTTATCAGATGTCGGTAAAAAATCCTATCCACTGATACGTTACTCATAGCTGTAGGCTTTGTAATTTTAGTTGATAAATATGTATGTTTATCGTGAGCCCTAAGCGTCTAAAAGAAGACAAAATAGGGTGGAACATTTTCAGTCCTGTGCCCGCAGTATATTATGTCCCAGGAAAGTATGAAAGTGATATTGAATTTCTTTTTTATTTCACCCCCGAAACGGTTGTATGGTAACAGTGAGAAATAAAATTTTCTGTGAAGACAATACAATTTTATGTAACCGGAATTTCTGTTTCTTCTTATTTCAACCACTCCCAGGCATGGTGTGTAGAAGCAACGGAATGCAACATTCGACATCCTCTAGGAGCCGTATCTAGCTTTTTCTGAGGGAATAGTTTGAGCGTGTTAAGTCGCTCTGTCTCATTTCAAATTCTACTTATATTTTATTTAAGGACATAGAGTTTGATAAGCGAAAGTCCTTCATAAGTTAATTTCGAATTACGAAATACATAACTCGGGTGTCGCCGGAGCTTTTAAACTTTTCCTTTATATTGCGCACGTGTGACAAAAATAGGAACATTCCAACAAAGAGTGGAAAATGATGTACGTATTGCCTTTGGCGATGGTATTGGGTTATTGTAACTTGTATGTAATTTCGGAGAATACCATTGCCGAGTTTTAGGGGTTTTAGTTCTGCAGTTAATTTATCAGTTAAAAGCATGGAAAGTTAATCAATTATCCAAACATAGTATAGCAATTTTTACCATATAATGTTAAACAATCCTGAAATGTATAATATAAACTCTTACCGCATGGAAATTTATTTTGTTTCAGTAGCAACAAGATTGCGTGCGGGAATGTCAACTTACGATCCACTGCAACAGCATTCGTAAGTACGTACCACTAATTAGTTTTTGCACGACTTAACTAATTAGTGGTACTTACGAATATTGTTGCCGTTCATCGTAAGTTGACATTCCCGAACGCAATCTTGTTGCTATGTGCGGTAAGAGTTTCCGTGCGGTAAGAATTTACTTACGGCACATCATAATACAAGCCTTTATGGACAAGGCCCCCCAGGACAAATAGTCGGTTTCCATAAGAACAAACACATGCGAATCACTTTCTGAAATAAACATCTATCTTCAATAATGTATATACATAATATTTTCAGGTAATATCTCAATTAATATAATTAAATTTATATAAATAATCATCGTGCAAAAAATAGCATGCAATACTCGTGCCGTAAGCGCATAACGGATCTCGGAAAATTGAAAAAACTTGGCGCGAGCGCCTCGTCTTTTCAAACTCTTTCCTCGATCCGTATGCATCGCTTACGGCACTTGTATCGCAATATACTATAAGTCGTGTAAAAAGGGAATTATCATTATCATAGTAAAATAGTAGGCCTACATTATGCAATGCATTAGCAATTTATTAGGATACGAGTTAGTACATTATGCAATGAGCCTATAATGACATTTTGTTAAGAAACTAGCAGGTGCCCGTGGCTTCACCCAGGATAATTAAATGAAAAATTAAAAATTAAGAGTATAATAATTATTAAAGCATTATATTTATTAACACTTGCACGCGAATCATTCATAAACTAAACCATTAATAATTAATGAAACAGCTAAAATTCCGGCTTTAGAGTACATTCCACGATTAGAAAGCGCCGCCTGGGAAAACGATCCCAGATTCGATTATGCACTTCCAAAGCTACCTGTGAACACTGATAATACGTATCGTTTCTCAACTGTTTGTTGACAGATGAATATGACGTGAATTATATTTGATAAATTCAGTGTAATTTTCAGAAATTATATAATTTTTCAAGGGAAGGAGTGGTTTGTTTGAATTTTTACTGTCCACGATACTTGCAGGGTTAAACTAACAATAAATTATAGCTGGTGCCCGCGGCTTTACCCGCCATTATTAATTGGCTCCAGGATTTTAAAGAAATTTACACTGGCAGTTTATTAAAAATGTTTTTGGTTCAGAGTTATGAAAATTGTAAGTAAAAATAAAATTAGAATATTTATTCATTGTGTTCATTTCACTTAGGCCTTATATAATAAATAAACGGTTTTCCTAATATTTTACTCTTCGTGAAAGTTTAGACTGCGAAAGACGAACATCGCCGAGTATACCCGATGTCTCACGAGGTGAGGGAGCAAGCACGCTATTTAGGGCCGTTGAATTGTATAAGAGTTGATGCTAATCTTAATTACCATTATAGGCAACTTGCTTACGACTGTTTTTGATCGACCATCATTTATTCAATTATTGAAGTTTTGAGATTTTAGATGATCAGCTGTTACTAAGTTCTCGTAGTTCTTGACTTCTGCGAAAGATGGCAGCTGATGGCGTACGGTCCTGTCTAATATATAAAGTTGAAAGTGTGTATTTATTTACGTGTGTTTATAAATGTTTGTTCCCTATACAAATCTACATGCTTAATGCAATTTGCACGAAATTTTGAATACATACGTTCTTCAACCTACCAAGAAACGGAGGTGACATTAAAATTCAAACAAACCTTCCTTTCTCTTTTGAAATTACATAATTTCTGAAAATATTACACTGAATTCACCAAATGCCCTCACATTGAATGTACAGGTAGGGGGAAAAAAGCGGACCGACTAAAATATCTAAGTTGTCGATATGAGCCACTGCGCATGCCTAGCGGCATTCACAGGATAGCAGGGAATGTATTTAAATTTGTTCTAGTGTCGACTGTTAACTTAGCCCATATCGAAACTACGAATATGGTTTCTAATCGTACTGTTTTATAACTGAATATATTAATTTTATTAATATTATTATAAAATACTAACGCAAATTATATTATATTCAGCTACAAGAGTCGGTCCGCTTTTTTCCCCTACCTGTACACAGTCCCATTACAACATTTGTTTTTAGTCTACATAGAAGGCTTAGGAATTTGGACGATACTGGAATTTGACGTAAAGGTTAAAATTAGAGACACAATCTTCATCTTCTTTCTCGTATTATTAACTCCCCCGTTGTAAGAACGTTTACGCGACCACGCCGCGTGGACCTTAAAGGACCGCGACCTATCGGGGCAAGGAGATTCTATGGATCACATAACCTACATATTTCGTTGACCAGACAAGGACCCGGATGAGTGACTAGCCAAATTTCGGCACATAAGACGCGACACAAAACTTGCATACACACTGTTAAAGGTGCTGATGGATTGAACGTGATAATGACGGCCAGTTAATTTCCTTGGATCAGGAGGGCCTAACGTAACCAAGAATTCGTCTCACAGGTGAGGAAAACCCCCGGAAAAACACCACACCACTTGTCCAGACCAGGAATCGAACCCGGGCCCGCTGCGTGAGGAGAGCGAATACATCCCCTACGCCACAGAGGTGGACACAGAGTCTATCGATTAAATTAATTCCTATAAATCAATAACAGTGAATGTTATCCACATAAACTAAAACCTTATGCGATGCACCCACATAGGCTATAACCGGGGAGACGAGACATTAATCACGGTTTGAAGATGCGCGGTAGCAATATGAGTTTATGGAGTAGCTTCGAATTGGTAACCTCGCGCAGGTCATGATTCATGTCTAATGTGATCAGTTATAACTTTCTCTGCCCTGGGCAAGGACTGTATAATTTTTTCCCTTCAAATTTTGATATAGAATAAGAGGCCGCATTGCGGGGAGCGCATATTCAGTTATATGAGGTTCACGCAAATAAAAACTTACAGCCAAAGAAGGGTAGCGAGTAAGCTATGTCAGAAGTCTGTAAAAAAATGATATCCGTTATTCATCGCTGTAGGCTTTGTGTTAGTTCAGAAATACGTAAGACCTAAGCATGTAAAAAAGAGACAAAATAAGATGTAACGTTTGTAATCCTATGTGCGCAGTAAAATATTATTTCCTGGGATTTTGGGGAGAAAAGTGTGAAGTTGGCATTGATTTTCTTTTTGATTTCAGCCTCGAAATGGTTGCATGGAACATAAGAGTGGGAAATAAAATATCACGTAAAGGCAGAAAAAAAATTGTTGCCGGAATTTATTTTTCTTATTTCACGATCTACCAAGCATGGTGTGTAGAAGCAACGGGTTGAAAAATAATTCTATGTCCTCAGTGCAGTACACAAAGCTATATTTAGCTTTTTTTGAGGGAATATTTTGTGTGATAGGTCGTTCTTCTTCGTTTCCTACTTTAGATACCTTCATGAGGACTTGGAAATCGAAAGTACTGCGTAAGTTAATATCAATTTATAAGCAAAGTACAAAACCCGGGCGACGCCGGGCCTTTTAAAATTAATAGTTATCAAGATAAAGCGATATAAGTACCTAGGTATGACTTAAATGCAGAATGTCAGTACATAAAATTAATTCTTTTGTTTCCCGTAGTAACAACATAACCTTAAAGCTATGGCGTGAAATAGAGTAAACCTCAGTCATAATGAAGACACCAAAACCAAACACAGCGAGGTGGTATAGGCTGATAGAGAAAAGGTGGTGGGTTCAAATCAAACTTCACGGTCAAATTGACTTTAGTTTATCATGGTTCCCTTATTCCCAAAGGCAAACTCCAGTTTTGTAGAACTTGTTTATATAAAACATCGTCGCTATGTCACTGGATATTATAACCGTCTAAACTGAATATCAGAAAAGACTTCACTGAAGAATAGATACAAGTGCACGCGAATGAATTATTACAAGAGACCACTGGTACACGCAAACATTCTAAATACGTGATATGACCTAAATGCAGTTAAAGCATGCAAAGTAAGCTAAGTAATAATAATAACAAAATAATCATAGTAATGATGTTATTAAGTGCCAGAATGGTTTATTTAAATTAATGCAGGGGCAGTTTGATGTACATCATTAGCCACAAAGAACAAAGACAAAGCGATATACCTAATACATAAAATACATAAAATACAAAGCATAATATTGGAAACAAGGAAGGCACATGTTTACAGTATAGTCATCTTCCCTCTTGCCTCCCAGTATCGGTCCACCAAAGTTGCACATTTGAGAGTAGGGCAGATGGTAAGATGATGTGAATCCATGATGGGGTTCGTGTTGCATAAGATGCAATTTGGGCTGGTGAAAATGCCAACATGATGTAGGTGTTTTGCAAGGCAGTCGTGTTCAGTTGTCATGCGGAAGCTTGCTACAGCCTCTTTTCTTGGGCAGTCTGGGATAGATTTGATGGTGTCTTTCCACTGACAGTCCTTGATGCGGTTCTCCAGGTTCTTCTGGTGAGTAGCTTTTATTTTCTGATGAATGACTCCCGCAGCAATTCAATATTAACTGGATAGGGATGGATTTGGGTCCCATTCTTTGCTAGTGTGTCAGAAGCTTCATTTACGGCAATGCCGCAATGGGATGGAATCCATTGCAGGGGTACTTTCTTCTGTTGATCAAGTAGGTTTCTGATAAGTTTTCTGCAGTTCAGTATATCATGGCTAGGTGGTGTGTTGTGATTTGAAATTGCTGTTATTGCAGCTTGTGAAACACATAGTATGATGATGTTAGAAAGAGCTCTTGGTCTGCATAGGACTTGTCTCAAAGCGATTTGGATGGCTCTAATTTCACCATCAAATGCTGTGTGGTTTGCTCCAACCGATGAATAGAGTGAGAAGAGGCTGCAGAGTATTCCGGCTCCAGTATTTCCATTTGTATCTATTTTGGATCCATCGGTATAGATATGCATCCATTTATCTTCCGGGTATCGTGAATATATGGTATCTAATGCGATGTTTGTAAGAGTATTCGGGTCAGTATCACTTTTGTGTAGTGATCCTGTTAAGTCGAGGGCATGGTCTATGTTGTACATGTCTAGAGGGTTTTCTGGGATCGGTATTGGTTAAGGTGTTAGGATTAGGTCTAGTTTTTTGTTTTTCCTTTAGTACTTTCTGAGCAAGACCTTCCTGTGCCTTTAATTTTCGAGGGTATTGAGTGGTTTAGTTGTAGTTTGTGCCAGGCACACGGATTAGTTTCTCATGGAGCTTTAAGGCTGATTCTTGATCTCCGAATTTATTTCAAGATTGTCCGTATAGAATAACATGGAAGAGATAGGTGTTGTTTTCACACCACCAGTAATAAGTCTCCTGGCTTGATTTTGTACCTGTTCCAATCTTTGGATATTTTGTTGAGATGCCAGTATGGTACTTTATGAGATTGTGTGGGGGACGGGAAAATGTCTGTCCGTCCGTCCGTCCGTCCATTTGTCTGTACGCGCGATAACTCAAATACGCTTAATCGGATTTTAATAAAACTTGGTATATGGATTTATAATGCTCATGGGAAGAAGCCTATTTATGCTGGACCAAATCGGTTGACCGGTACCAGAGTAAAACCCAATTTAGTGTTTTTTTTAATGCGTGATAACGCAATTACGCTTTATCGGATTTTCATAGTAGTTCGTATACGCATTTATAATGTTTATGGGAAAAATTCTAGTGATATTGGACCAAATCGGTTGGCCGGTTTCGGAATAATGTCCAATTTAGTGCCTATTTTATGGTTATATATTATAAAGAATTTAACAAATGCAAATCGGTTATCCTGACAACATATGTTTTACACTGTTCATAGGCTATTTGGAATTCATAGGCTTTGGAATTTGCAATACAGTTAGGCATGAAATATCCCTTCTCATTTGTTTGATTATCAAACTAGTCAGAGGCTTATTTCGTTGATCAAGTTGAATACTGTTATATACTGAAAATATATTACTGTGAAATAATTAGGCCTACGTACATTAAGTGTATTTTGTGAAATGATGACATATTTTAAGAGTGTCTTATATGATTGTATACTAGTTCGAATTAAGGTTAAGTATCAAACTTTACACCTTTGTTCTTCCATAAGTCCTGCATTTAGAGATAGATTACAAAAATGACTTATTTTATGCATATCATATTGCAATTAATTTATCACTGATTAAACAATAGCATTCTGGCACTTTGTTATATCAGTTTACCTGATTTTTTAATTATCATCATTATTCAAGATTAATTGTCATTATTATCATGATTATTATCAGTTATCTCAGCAGGGCATGCGCATTTGTTTCCGTTACCAGTCTTAGTAGGCTGCTTGCATGTGTTTATTAAGTACCAGTATGGTACTTTATGTGATTGTGTATGGGGACGGGAAAATGTATGTCCGTCCGTCCGTCTGTCCGTCCGTCTGTCTGTCCGTCCGTCCGTGTGTCTGTACGTGCGATAACTCAAATACGCTTTATCGGATTTTCATGAAACTTGGTATACGCATTTATAATGTCCATGGGAAGAAGCCTATTGATATTGGACGAAATCGGTTGACCGGTACCGGAGTAAAACCCAATTTAGCGTATATTTTAAAGGCGTGATAACTCAAATATGCTTTTCGGATTTTTATTAAACTCGGTATACTCATGTACAACGTCCTTGGCAAGAAGACTATTTATTTTGGACCAAATCGGTTGACCGGTACCGGAAAAATGCCTTTGTATGGTAATATATAACAAAAAGCGCGATAACTCAAATAATCTGATTAAAAAACTTATTTTCTGCATATCATAATTGCAATTATAATTGTTTCAGCAAGAGCATTCTGGCACTTTTTTGATTTTTGTTTTTGAATTAAGCTGAGGAACGAATACAGATCCTATAGGCTATGTCACTTATCAGTAGGGCAATACATTTGATGATTTTGCATCTTTTTTACATGGAGGTTAAAAGATAGCTCGAATATTTTAATATAAATATATATATATATATATATATATATATATATATATATATATATATATATATATATATATATATATATAATTAAATAATTGAATAAATAAGGCAATTTGTTTTTTGCATTTGTCGTCATTTCCAAGAGATAGGGAAATTTTTGGCATTTTTAGGTCATGTTTCAGTGGAGGTAGAGAGGAGCTTTTCCATGTATAGGCTAAATCGTTACGTTCAGACAACAGACTGTCGTTTTTATTTGAGAATCTCCGCCAAGTGTTCATAGTTCATTTTAATTTAGGTTTATTGTAAACCCCATAGCAGTCTGTATAGTAGCAATAAAGATTTCTTTTTAAATGTCACATATTTGCTAGGAGCAATTTGATGGGCATGCCAGTTCAGGAAGAATTTCTTTTTCGCTAAGGGTGTCAAAAGTATATAAATTTACTTACTTCTTTAGTAACAAAATAATTGTGTTTTATATTGCAAATTCATATACAGCGTGTCTCACGTAAGAGTTGGTCAATCATGCGAGTTTCTGCCGCCAACGCGGCCATCACGACGCAGAAACACTCGATATTTTGAAAAACTCGTTTTGTTAGTTTCGTAAACATACTCGCATCTTAATAAATGCCAATGTAGGCTCGTTCGTTGCATAATGTACTTTTTCACATCAGCAAAGGAAATAACAAGGAATAATTTTTAAATTTAAGTTCCCCCCAAATAAAATTGCGGTTTTCGTGAAATTAAAAAAAAAAATTATTACATGGACCACATCAATCCGTGACATAAGACAACGTTAGAACTAGAGTATCGGATGCTTGTTTGCTACGCGTGGCAGAGATGATTGCCACGCGATACAAGCTCACTGGCAGTGATACCTAAGAACCTGCATCTAAAAAACCATACACTTAATCACAAAAAGCAAAATAGGTACTGAATTCATTCAAGATAAGAACTACTTACTATCCTTTGAATCTGGGCAGATATTCCCCATCCTACCTGTAACTTATAATACGAGGAGCAAGTAGGTACATTGAATGTCAATCTGATGTTCTTTTCTCGCCACCCTAATTTATTTCACCTCTTATAAACATTTCAAAAGTCCGGCTAATTAATTCAAGTTTGTTGCTGTAGAAACATAAAAGTATAATTTA
Organism: Ectobius pallidus; assembly: GCA_964059195.1. NCBI lineage: Eukaryota > Metazoa > Arthropoda > Insecta > Blattodea > Ectobiidae > Ectobius > Ectobius pallidus. Next base: position 178,652,214 of record CAXKWD010000004.1, on the reverse strand, counting down.
CTGACGAGATGGACTGAAATTCTTGAGTTACTGGGGAAACGACGTGCAAAACATTATGAAGACCACGTTTAAAATCATAACATTATAAATTCTTATACTAAATGACAAGAGGATGCTGAAGGGCCTTAATAAGCGGCTGTAACTTTGTATCTTTTCTCCTACTTCAGGATCATGTAAGTTATTCTTATACACGAATGCTGGTTATGAGTGAAAACTGTAGAGTTATGACCAGGGCCAGGATTTTGATGACATGTCATCTTTTAATTGGTACACCATGGACGTTGCCCACTAGCGCAGATATTCTGATCACGACTCATAGATTATAAAAATGACAAATTTTAGGGTCATTTTTGGTCATTTTCCCACATTTTTAACTTTAGGTCATTTTTTAAAAATATAATGTCTTTAGTCTTTTTTTTGGCAACTTTACGGTATTTTTCTTTACACTTCATATTTTTAGGTATTTTTAAAAATATAAAGTCATAATTTTGTCATGTTGTGTTATTTTTGGGCATTTACCTACATTGAATATCACCGAAACTCTAAATAAGCATAAATAAATAAGCATAAATAAATAAGCCTTGTTAGAGTTTTAATTTTGACACAGAAAATACGGTGTTTGATGTTTGCATTTAACAGTAGCCCTATACACTAATTAACTATTACAAGCTATAAAACAACAACACAAAATAATGTAGAACAGACACAAATCTGGTGAATAAACTAGTATTTTCGTAAAATTGTTGGGTCATTTTTTAAGTTTTATTAACTTTTTAGGTAATTCTTTTTGTACTTTTGTAGTCATTTTATAGCTCATTTTAAAAATATTTTTAGGTCATAAACATCCGAAAACTTGTTATGACAAACATGATATGAAACACTCACAAAACTTTCTTAACCAAAAGTATAGATCATGAAATAATGTCTTTGCATCACGTACAATCTTGCAATACAATGACCGCCTCTTATGTGACGTTGAATAATCATCTATTGAGTCTTCATGTCTTGGTTCTTGTGGCCTTGATGACTAGCTTGTAACAGCAGTTCAGAATTATTCTATAAAACATTTTAATAAAATTGAATTGTAGACCTAAATAGAAGAGGTCAGAGTTCAAAATTAGGAATAAACGCCTTACGGCATCATTAATAAACCTCATGACAGAGGATTTTGGTATAATATATTTAAGTTACCTTATACTCTCTATTGGCATTTAAAAATGTCTTTAAATGTAAAATCGTAATGACGGTGGTAGAAACACATAACTACACATATACACCATAATTTTCGGAAATAGTACTTAATTACATTATGAAATTAATAAAAGATGTTTACATGTCAAATTATCTTAAAAAACTAGGTCTATTTATAGAGTAATACTTTTGACATTAGCAATTGACCACTTAATCAATGTTATTATTACTGTATGTATGTGTCAAAATGTAAACTCATGATTCTGATCAAGATTTTGTTTTTTTGCGATTTTCTCAAAAACGGCTCTAACAATTTCCTTTAAACATTGTACATGGAGTGCTTATACCAAGAGCTAAAACTTTTATTTGAAACTTTTTTGGTTTATTATAACACATTCTTCGTTACATTATAATTGCGGCCTGGAAGACACAAATATGAAGTTTATTAATAGTTAAAAATAATTTTTATCTATTCCAGAAAGTCTCTCCCCGGCCAGCCAATAAGAAGAAGCTGTAGATGGAAGTGTGGTGCGTTGCCAGTCCCGGTCAGCCAATAGGAAGAAACTATAGATGACAGTTGTGTATGGTGCCAGTTCCGGCCAGCCAATAAGAAGATGCTGTAGATGGCAGTGTTGTGCGGTGCCAGTTTTAAAGGTAAGCTGTTTTACATAATTATTTTATTTCTTCCAATAAACATGGCCTACTTCATTTCCCTGTTATGAAAACTATAAGACATGCCCTACAGCCTACCCGTTTGCAATAACGAAGACCGACGATCAAAATATATTGCTTTTTTTTTTTCCCATAGGCAAATACTATAGACCAGCGTTTCTCAACCTTTTTGAACCCGAGGACCTCTAAAATGTCTAAATTATTTTATGGACCCCTAATTTTACATCCCATTTTTAAAAGTATGCTATATGTAGGCCTATATTCTAAATATTCGGGGTATTAATTATAACGAAATAAATCTAAATACATTATTTTAATTCAACGGAAACACAGTAATTGAATTGGAAGTATATTATTGACAGTTTAATATTTATTGCCAATTTGATAATATAATTTGGAATTATGTTATTACTCACTTTTAATGAGACGGTTGAGCTTGTCGCCTCTTGCAGAGTTCCTGGATATCTGGCTCAATATTAGTCAAATTTAGTCGAAGATCAGCAGATACATTAAGTCATCTTAATTATGTCTTTGGACCATCTGCACCATCTTCGCGGACCACCAGTGGTCCGCGGACCATAGGTTGAGAAACGCTGCTATAGAAAGTTACTGCTTTGGTAATGGAAAAATGGGGGACAGATTTTGCAGCACTCCTGGTGGCACAACCTGCAAACTTGGGGCAAATTAAAATATTCAAAACACATAAACTGCAATGTTTTAATGTTTCACCAAACACTAGGGACGAAAACACTGTTTAACTAATTATAAGAATAATAATGAGCAAACAAAACACATAACTTCCGAAATAGTTCTCAAAATATCAATGAAAACACAAATATTTCAACTTAGCGGTTGCTAATAACAACTCTCTTTTTTTTCAATGTTGCTTTTTTGTTTAATTTTTTAGGTCATTTATTTTCAAACAGCATTTTTTTTTGGACCATAGATAGATAGAAAAATCATATCCCTTATACGTAACATGCCGAGGTTGCCTACTTAGGTTCCTCTAATAGAAACTGGTTCATATCTTTGTATCTAGTTACTGCATCTGCATTCAGTAGTAGCAGGTTAGGCCGCTAGATAGTGCTCAAGAGATTGTCCCTCGATATATCGCAGTGTCCTCTATTGTCCTCTATAGTATTTGATATAGGCTATACCACGAAAAATACACAGTTGGCAGAAAGTAAGTATGAACTTTATGTGAATTCAATAAAATACATACTAGAACAAAAGAAATGTCAAACATACCGAAACATTCCCATTTATACTTTGCTGTCGTTATCGCTGCTGTTTAATAATCGTCTGAAATGCTTGGCTAACCTATTTGGATCCATTATTCTACTTGTAGGTCCCAGGTTAATAATAAACCTTGAGGTATATATAATATGATTTCTTAATAGTGTTGTTATTAATTTATGTCTTTCCCAATAAAGCACTATTGCTACAGAAGCCGCACGAAAATACTTGCAGGTGAGTGAGCAGGTGTGTGAATATATATTACAGATCATTGCTCTGTAGATGTAAGCTATTATTTTCTAAACTGTATATTTAAGTTTTATTAAATATTTTTTCATTTTACTTACAATGTGACTGATGTGTATTAATATGTAGGCCTATAAAGAGCAATTGAAGAATGTAACGCAAATACCTGCTAAGTGCCAAAAAGTTGTTTAGGAGTTAAAGCAAAAAAAAAATGTAATCCAGAAGTTTCGATTTTAAATTTTAATATAGAATATAGTGTACACTAAATTGAAGGATAATTGTTATTAGATTGACTTCAAATTTGTTAACATGTGTAGCAGATCTGACAATATCATGCAGTTCTTCAGGTACCTATATCCTGAACCTTTCTTTCTTCTTCTCTCCCCCATTTCAGCAATATTTTCAACATGCAAAACTCTTGAACTACTTCCCTCCATTTCTGAAATAATCAACTGTTGGTACCTGGTTGGTACTTAGCAGACTTCTGGGGAAATAAATGAGAGACATAGCAGAGCTTCCATCTTGCATTCAATGTTTGAACTAAACTAAATACTGTGGCACATAGCCCCGTGTCTAGAGTCAATTGGCAATGACATGTAGATGGGTTTTGATGCAAAAACTTATTTTTTAGAAAAATGGGACTTAGCAGCTATTTTGGTTACACTCTTCAATTGTGAACTGATTGTGATTTTAACTTATGTACATAATAATCGTAATATAAAATATTATTTTAAAGAAAGAACCAAGAACATTTGAGCTAATGGAGGATATTATAGATAACTTAAGATCAATCGAAAAAATGAAACTTAACGAAGAATTTCATTCATAGGCCTATATCCCTGTTTTCTGTGACGAAGATAGATTTTGATTGTGGCAAAATAACATGAAAATTGTTTCTGGGGAAAAGTGAGTGCCGTTTTCATGTTGCCTACAATATTGACAATTTAAAGAAAAACGGAAGTTTTTACTTAGTCAACACTTGTGAAAAACAGCTTAAAATTTAACAGAGATATGTTGGACATTTTTACATCAAATCCAAATGATTTTTAAATAGAATTTCTAAACAATAAGTTTCTGTCATTTTAAACCTTCTGAACTATATCATAAAATCTGAAGAATGGGTAAATCGCGGAAATGAGGAAAGTTCGTACTCGTTGGCTTTGTGTACTAAATAATTTGTATATTTTTCTGTTGCCAACGATTATTAAAAACATCGTAATGTTTACATTCACTTATGAAAATAGGTAAGCATTATGTAGATTATATCAGTATGACATGTTCTGTTGAATAGAAGTTTTGAACATTACCAGTTAATAGAGTTCGGATGTTTATGACATGAAATCTTTTAAATCCTGACCTCCGTTTTTTCCACAAATACAAATTAAACACTAATTGAACTCCAGTTATCCTAATCGGATCGTTTTAATTTTGCATATAAAGTCATATTTTGGTATTCATTTTGTGGTTTTAGTCATATTTTGAGCATATTTGTACTTTAACGTAAGATTTATTTATAAATACGGCAAAAGAGCGCAATTATTCAGTGTACATGGCCGAGTTAAATTTGAAATCTATTGCATTGATTTAAAGCTTATGTCAAATTAATAAGACACTTAAATTTTGAAATTAATGTAATTGTTTATATTTTATAAAGACACGCTAGGTCTACAAATGTCACGAGTATTTGGAGCTGATGAAGCGAGCAAACTGGAGAAAATCTTTAAAAATAGAAGTTCATTGATTACAAGCAAAACTGTATATTACCAAAATTGTTTAAAAGTGATTTTCCGATTGAATTTATGTGCTGTAAGATTTTAGTGTCTTTAAAAGTTTTAAATTGGATCATTTATTTTTCGAAAATACAGGTGGTATAACCAAACGTTTAAGGCCACCAGCATATTTGAAAGAAATGCGTATTGGCTTTATACTTTTGGGCTGTATTAACTGATTTTTTGCTTGTTTATTGTGATCGTTATGAGATGCTTGGAAATGAAAATAAAATGGAATTACTTCTTTTTTCTTAACTTTTACGATTTTTTGAAAAATATATCGATAATTTAAAATTACTACATTTTATAACATTTCAGGGCATGAGAATTCTATAATAATACAAGTAACGGGTTACTTTTTTGTATGATGGTACATGTATAGTTACACAATAAATTGATGCCTAAGGGCACTATCTGGATGTGTTTTTATAAAAATTAACACAGGTGAAACTGTTTTTAATATTCCAGAAAAAGTTACTACGATTAACACATTTGAAAGGGTGAATGTCGAGTATTCTCATTGGAGCTATTGATACCGTAACTCTGCCGGATACTCAGGAGAGTGCAGCATGGTCCACATTTAAAATTATTCATTTCCTGTACTCTACATTCACTCTTTCAAATGTAGTAATGTAGTAATGTAGTAACTTTTTCTGGAATATTAAAAACAGTTTCACCTTTTTTTATTTTTATAAAAACCCATCCAGATAGTGCCCTTAGGTATCAATTTGTTGTGTAACTATACATGTACCATCATACAAAAAAGTAACCCGTTATTTATATTATTATAGAATTCCCATGCCCTGAAACGTTATAAAATGTAGTAATTTTAAATTATCGATATATTTTTTAAAAAATCGTAAAACTGAAGAAAATAGCAGTAATTCCATTTTATTTTCATTTCCAAGCATCTCATAACAATCACAATAAACAAACAAAAAATCAGTTAATACAGCCCAAAAGTATAAAGCCAATACGCATTTCTTTCAAATTTGCTGGTGGCCTTAAACTTTTGGTACCACCTGTATGTTATTTTTGTTAGATCATAATTAGGATATTTGGGTCATATTTAGTCATTTTTAAGGGCATATTTGAAGTCACATTTTTCCAATTTATTAGGTGATAAACATCCGAACCCTAACAATTAACAATAGATTATCATATAAATAGGAAAGTGCATAGCTTTTCACCCATATGGGAACGGACGGGGTCAAATTCCGCATTTCCATAGGCAATATCCGCATGGAAGATCGTCTTTACGATAATACCATGGATAAATTCCCAGCAACAAAATTTCAATGCCATAACCCATAGGTAATGTAAAAAAAGGAAAGTGAAAGAAGTACCAGTTTCCATCCACTTTATCCAGACTTAGGACTGGCTGATTACACAAGAAATCAGGTGGAATTAAAAAGTGCGTTTCTCAGTTTCTGGGCGTCAATGCTAGTAAAAGCTCAGTGTTAATTTCCTTTACCTAAAAATAAGTTTACAAAAAACAAATTTGACTACTGCCATCCTATATACACTCCCCCTGACAGTACCTTTAACCATCGATGATTAGCAGGGCCTTCCCTTTGGGTTACACTATGGGCGAAAATAATCTGTGGCCCAAGAACTAGTGATAACGTCTTGTTCAGTGCAGTACTCACCTATGCCGTTAGACGAAACCACAATTTTTGTGCAGAATTTTAATTGCGGAAAGGAAACGTTTGCACTTTTCTTCAATTAAAGCAAGGCTCATTTAACTAAATTTATCTGCATAAGAAAATGTTTTAACTGTTCTGTTTATATAATGGATTCAAATGGGTTAAGTTCAGGGTATTGGTTGACTAAGGTGTGTGTGTCAAAAGGTGTGTGTGTGTGTGGTTCTATAACTTACTTCCACCATAACTAGCATAAGTTTATAAACACCCTATTCCATTTATTATTAGGCAATAAGATTCGAAGAAAGAAGAGAGTTGATTTATCGCAGATTGGGACCTCAAGATAAATAAGCAGAAACAAACTACATAATGTAATACTTCTTATTAAGTAATCGATTTAAAGGAATAAGAAGAAGAAAAGTTCTTATTGAGTAATCGATTTAAAGGAATAAGAAGAAACTAAAAGTTTTTATTAAGTAACCGATTTAAAGGAAAAGAAGAAAAAACGATTTTCTTAAGTAATCAATTTCAAGGCATAAGAAGAACAAAAAACTTCTTATTAAGTAATCGATTTAAAGGAAAAATAAGAAAAAACGATTTTATTAAGTAATCAATTTAAAGAAAATAAGAAAAAACGATTTTATTAAGTAATCAATTTAAAGGCATAAGAAGAACAAAAAACTTCTTCTTAAGTAATCGATTTAAAGGAATAAGAAAAAGATAAAATTTCTTATTAAGTAATCGATTTAAAGGGAAAAGAAGAAAAAACGATTTTATTAAGTAATCAATTTAAAGGAAAAAGAAGAAAAAACGATGTTATTAAGTCATCAATTTAAAGGCATAAGAAGAACAATAAACTTCTTATTAAGTAATCGATTTAAAGGAATAAGAAAAACATAAAAAAATCTTATTAAGTAATCAATTTAAAGGAATTAGAAGAAAAAAACGTTTTTATTAATTAATCGATTTAAAGGAAAAAGAAGAAAAAACGATTTTATTAAGTAATCAATTTAAAGGAAAAAGAAGAAAAAAACGATTTTATTAAGTAATTAATTTAAAGGCATAAGAGGAACAAAAATTTCTTAATAAGTAATCGATTTAAAGGAAAAAGAAGAAAAAACGATTTTATTAAGTAATCAATTTAAAGGAATAAGAAGAAAAAACCAATTTTATTAAGTAATCAATTTAAAGGAAGAAGAAAAAACGAATTTATTAAGTAATCAATTTAAAGGCATAAGAAGAACAAAAAACTTATTAAGTTATCGATTTAAAGAGATAAGAAAAACATAAAAAATCTTATTAAGTAATGAATTTAAAGGAATTAGAAGAAAAAAGTTTTTATTAAGTAATCGATTTAATGGAAAAAGAAGAAAAAACGATTTTATTAAGTTATCAATTTAAAGGAAGAAGAAAAAAACGATTTTATTAAGTAATCAATTTAAAGGCATAAGAAGAACAAAAAACTTCTTATTAAATAATCGATTTAAAGGAAAAATAAGAAAAAACGATTTTATTAAGTAATCAATTTAAAGGAAAAAGAAGAAAAACGATTTTATTAAGTAATCAATTTAAAGGCATAAGAAGAACAAAAAACTTCTTCTTAAGTAATCGATTTAAAGGAATAAGAAAAAGATAAAATTTCTTATTAAGTAATCGATTTAAAGGGAAAAGAAGAAAAAACGATTTTATTAAGTAATCTATTTAAAGGAAAAAGAAGAAAAAACGATTTTATTAAGTCATCAATTTAAAGGCATAAGAAGAAGAAGAAACGTCTTATTAAGTAATCGATTTAAAGGAATAAGAAAAACATAAAAAAATCTTATTAAGTAATCAATTTAAAGGAATTAGAAGAAAAAACGTTTTTATTAAGTAATCGATTTAAAGGAAAAAGAAGAAAAAACGATTTTATTAAGTAATCAATTTAAAGGCATAAGAAGAACAAAAAACTTCTCATTAAGTAATCGATTTAAAGGGAAAAGAAGAAAAAACGATTTTATTAAGTAATCAATTTAAAGGAAAAAGAGGAAAAAACGATTTTATTAAGTCATCAATTTAAAGGCATAAGAAGAACAAAAAACTTCTTATTAAATAATCGATTTAAAGGAATAAGAAAAACATAAAAAAATCTGATTAGGTAATCAATTTAAAGGAATTAGAAGAAAAAAAGTTTTTATTAAGTAATCGATTTAAAGGAGAAAGAAGAAAAAACGATTTTATTACGTAATCAATTTAAAGGCATAAGAAGAACAAAAAACTTCTGATTAAGTAATCGATTTAAAGGGAAAAGAAGAAAAAACTATTTTATTAAGTAATCAATTTAAAGGAAAAAGAAGAAAAAAGATTTTATGAAGTAATCAATTTAAAGGCATAAGAAGAACAAAAAACTTCTGATTAAGTAATCGATTTAAAGGGAAAAGAAGAAAAAACGATTTTATTAAGTAATCAATTTAAAGGAAAAAGAAGAAAAAACGACTTTATTAAGTAATCAATTTAAAGGCATAAGAAGAACAAAAAACTTCTTATTAAATAATCGATTTAAAGGAATAAGAAAAACATAAAAAAATCTGATTAGGTAATCAATTTAAAGGAATTAGAAGAAAAAACGTTTTTATTAAGTAATCGATTTAAAGGAGAAAGAAGAAAAAACGATTTTATTACGTAATCAATTTAAAGGCATAAGAAGAACAAAAAACTTCTGATTAAGTAATCGATTTAAAGGGAAAAGAAGAAAAAAATATTTTATTAAGTAATCAATTTAAAGGAAAAAGAAGAAAAAAGATTTTATGAAGTAATCAATTTAAAGGCATAAGAAGAACAAAAAACTTCTGATTAAGTAATCGATTTAAAGGGAAAAGAAGAAAAAACGATTTTATTAAGTAATCAATTTAAAGGAAAAAGAAGAAAAACGATTTTATTAAGTAATAAATTTAAAGGCATAAGAAGAACAAAAACTTTTTATTAAGTAATCGATTTAAAGGGAAAAGAAGAAAAAACGATTTTATTAAGTAATCAATTTAAAGGAAAAAGAAGAAAAAACGATTTTATTAAGTCATCAATTTAAAGGCATAAGAAGAACAAAAAACTTCTTATTAAGTAATCGATTTAAAGGAATAAGAAAAAGTTAAAAAAATCTTATTAAGTAATCAATTTAAAGGAATTAGAAGAAAAAACGTTTTTATTAAGTAATCGATTTAAAGGAAGAAGAAGAAAAAACGATTTTATTAAGTAATCAATTTAAAGGCATAAGAAGAACAAAAAACTTCTCATTAAGTAATCGATTTAAAGGGAAAAGAAGAAAAAACGATTTTATTAAGTAATCAATTTAAAGGAAAAAGAGGAAAAAACGATTTTATTAAGTCATCAATTTAAAGGCATAAGAAGAACAAAAAACTTCTTATTAAATAATCGATTTAAAGGAATAAGAAAAACATAAAAAAATCTGATTAGGTAATCAATTTAAAGGAATTAGAAGAAAAAAAGTTTTTATTAAGTAATCGATTTAAAGGAGAAAGAAGAAAAAACGATTTTATTACGTAATCAATTTAAAGGCATAAGAAGAACAAAAAACTTCTGATTAAGTAATCGATTTAAAGGGAAAAGAAGAAAAAACTATTTTATTAAGTAATCAATTTAAAGGAAAAAGAAGAAAAAAGATTTTATGAAGTAATCAATTTAAAGGCATAAGAAGAACAAAAAACTTCTGATTAAGTAATCGATTTAAAGGGAAAAGAAGAAAAAACGATTTTATTAAGTAATCAATTTAAAGGAAAAAGAAGAAAAAACGACTTTATTAAGTAATCAATTTAAAGGCATAAGAAGAACAAAAAACTTCTTATTAAATAATCGATTTAAAGGAATAAGAAAAACATAAAAAAATCTGATTAGGTAATCAATTTAAAGGAATTAGAAGAAAAAACGTTTTTATTAAGTAATCGATTTAAAGGAGAAAGAAGAAAAAACGATTTTATTACGTAATCAATTTAAAGGCATAAGAAGAACAAAAAACTTCTGATTAAGTAATCGATTTAAAGGGAAAAGAAGAAAAAACTATTTTATTAAGTAATCAATTTAAAGGAAAAAGAAGAAAAAAGATTTTATGAAGTAATCAATTTAAAGGCATAAGAAGAACAAAAAACTTCTGATTAAGTAATCGATTTAAAGGGAAAAGAAGAAAAAACGATTTTATTAAGTAATCAATTTAAAGGAAAAAGAAGAAAAACGATTTTATTAAGTAATCAATTTAAAGGCATAAGAAGAACAAAAACTTTTTATTAAGTAATCGATTTAAAGGGAAAAGAAGAAAAAACGATTTTATTAAGTAATCAATTTAAAGGAAAAAGAAGAAAAAACGATTTTATTAAGTCATCAATTTAAAGGCATAAGAAGAACAAAAAACTTCTTATTAAATAATCGATTTAAAGGAAAAATAAGAAAAAACGATTTTATTAAGTAATCAATTTAAAGGAAAAAGAAGAAAAACGATTTTATTAAGTAATCAATTTAAAGGCATAAGAAGAACAAAAAACTTCTTCTTAAGTAATCGATTTAAAGGAATAAGAAAAAGATAAAATTTCTTATTAAGTAATCGATTTAAAGGGAAAAGAAGAAAAAACGATTTTATTAAGTAATCTATTTAAAGGAAAAAGAAGAAAAAACGATTTTATTAAGTCATCAATTTAAAGGCATAAGAAGAAGAAGAAACGTCTTATTAAGTAATCGATTTAAAGGAATAAGAAAAACATAAAAAAATCTTATTAAGTAATCAATTTAAAGGAATTAGAAGAAAAAACGTTTTTATTAAGTAATCGATTTAAAGGAAAAAGAAGAAAAAACGATTTTATTAAGTAATCAATTTAAAGGCATAAGAAGAACAAAAAACTTCTCATTAAGTAATCGATTTAAAGGGAAAAGAAGAAAAAACGATTTTATTAAGTAATCAATTTAAAGGAAAAAGAGGAAAAAACGATTTTATTAAGTCATCAATTTAAAGGCATAAGAAGAACAAAAAACTTCTTATTAAATAATCGATTTAAAGGAATAAGAAAAACATAAAAAAATCTGATTAGGTAATCAATTTAAAGGAATTAGAAGAAAAAAAGTTTTTATTAAGTAATCGATTTAAAGGAGAAAGAAGAAAAAACGATTTTATTACGTAATCAATTTAAAGGCATAAGAAGAACAAAAAACTTCTGATTAAGTAATCGATTTAAAGGGAAAAGAAGAAAAAACTATTTTATTAAGTAATCAATTTAAAGGAAAAAGAAGAAAAAAGATTTTATGAAGTAATCAATTTAAAGGCATAAGAAGAACAAAAAACTTCTGATTAAGTAATCGATTTAAAGGGAAAAGAAGAAAAAACGATTTTATTAAGTAATCAATTTAAAGGAAAAAGAAGAAAAAACGACTTTATTAAGTAATCAATTTAAAGGCATAAGAAGAACAAAAAACTTCTTATTAAATAATCGATTTAAAGGAATAAGAAAAACATAAAAAAATCTGATTAGGTAATCAATTTAAAGGAATTAGAAGAAAAAACGTTTTTATTAAGTAATCGATTTAAAGGAGAAAGAAGAAAAAACGATTTTATTACGTAATCAATTTAAAGGCATAAGAAGAACAAAAAACTTCTGATTAAGTAATCGATTTAAAGGGAAAAGAAGAAAAAAATATTTTATTAAGTAATCAATTTAAAGGAAAAAGAAGAAAAAAGATTTTATGAAGTAATCAATTTAAAGGCATAAGAAGAACAAAAAACTTCTGATTAAGTAATCGATTTAAAGGGAAAAGAAGAAAAAACGATTTTATTAAGTAATCAATTTAAAGGAAAAAGAAGAAAAACGATTTTATTAAGTAATAAATTTAAAGGCATAAGAAGAACAAAAACTTTTTATTAAGTAATCGATTTAAAGGGAAAAGAAGAAAAAACGATTTTATTAAGTAATCAATTTAAAGGAAAAAGAAGAAAAAACGATTTTATTAAGTCATCAATTTAAAGGCATAAGAAGAACAAAAAACTTCTTATTAAGTAATCGATTTAAAGGAATAAGAAAAAGTTAAAAAAATCTTATTAAGTAATCAATTTAAAGGAATTAGAAGAAAAAACGTTTTTATTAAGTAATCGATTTAAAGGAAGAAGAAGAAAAAACGATTTTATTAAGTAATCAATTTAAAGGCATAAGAAGAACAAAAAACTTCTCATTAAGTAATCGATTTAAAGGGAAAAGAAGAAAAAACGATTTTATTAAGTAATCAATTTAAAGGAAAAAGAGGAAAAAACGATTTTATTAAGTCATCAATTTAAAGGCATAAGAAGAACAAAAAACTTCTTATTAAATAATCGATTTAAAGGAATAAGAAAAACATAAAAAAATCTGATTAGGTAATCAATTTAAAGGAATTAGAAGAAAAAAAGTTTTTATTAAGTAATCGATTTAAAGGAGAAAGAAGAAAAAACGATTTTATTACGTAATCAATTTAAAGGCATAAGAAGAACAAAAAACTTCTGATTAAGTAATCGATTTAAAGGGAAAAGAAGAAAAAACTATTTTATTAAGTAATCAATTTAAAGGAAAAAGAAGAAAAAAGATTTTATGAAGTAATCAATTTAAAGGCATAAGAAGAACAAAAAACTTCTGATTAAGTAATCGATTTAAAGGGAAAAGAAGAAAAAACGATTTTATTAAGTAATCAATTTAAAGGAAAAAGAAGAAAAAACGACTTTATTAAGTAATCAATTTAAAGGCATAAGAAGAACAAAAAACTTCTTATTAAATAATCGATTTAAAGGAATAAGAAAAACATAAAAAAATCTGATTAGGTAATCAATTTAAAGGAATTAGAAGAAAAAACGTTTTTATTAAGTAATCGATTTAAAGGAGAAAGAAGAAAAAACGATTTTATTACGTAATCAATTTAAAGGCATAAGAAGAACAAAAAACTTCTGATTAAGTAATCGATTTAAAGGGAAAAGAAGAAAAAACTATTTTATTAAGTAATCAATTTAAAGGAAAAAGAAGAAAAAAGATTTTATGAAGTAATCAATTTAAAGGCATAAGAAGAACAAAAAACTTCTGATTAAGTAATCGATTTAAAGGGAAAAGAAGAAAAAACGATTTTATTAAGTAATCAATTTAAAGGAAAAAGAAGAAAAACGATTTTATTAAGTAATCAATTTAAAGGCATAAGAAGAACAAAAACTTTTTATTAAGTAATCGATTTAAAGGGAAAAGAAGAAAAAACGATTTTATTAAGTAATCAATTTAAAGGAAAAAGAAGAAAAAACGATTTTATTAAGTCATCAATTTAAAGGCATAAGAAGAACAAAAAACTTCTTATTAAGTAATCGATTTAAAGGAATAAGAAAAAGTTAAAAAAATCTTATTAAGTAATCAATTTAAAGGAATTAGAAGAAAAAACGTTTTTATTAAGTAATCGATTTAAAGGAAGAAGAAGAAAAAACGATTTTATTAAGTAATCAATTTAAAGGTATAAGAAGAACAGAAAACTTCTGATTAAGTAATCGATTTAAAGGGAAAAGAAGAAAAACGATTTTATTAAGTAATCAATTTAAAGGGAAAAGAAGTAAAAATGATTTTATTAAGTAATCAATTTAAAGGCATAAGAAGAACAAAAAACTTCTTATTAAGCAATCGATTTAAAGGAATAAGAAAAACATAAAAGTCTTATTAAGTAATCAATTTAAAGGAATTAGAAGAAAAAAACGTTTTTATTAAGTAATCGTTTTAAAGGAAAAAGAAGACAAAACGATTTTATTAAGTAATCAATTTAAAGGAAGACGAAGAAAAAACGATTTTATTAGGTAATCAATTTAAAGGCATAAGAAGAACAAAAAACTTCTTATTAAGTAATCGATTTAAAGGAATAAGAAAAACATAAAAAATCTTATTAAGTAATCGATTTAAATGAAAAAGAAGAAAAAACGATTTTATTAAGTAATCAATTTAAAGGATTACGAAGAGACAAAACAGTTAAAGAATAATGAAACACTGTAAAAATTGAAATGTGGGTAAATAAAAATTCTTTTAATTGGTATATTGTTTAAGTTTTATGTATTTACTAGCATGTGTCCGCGGCTTCGCCCGCGATAATTATTTCAAAAATTAAAAATTATGAGCAAAATAGTTAAATCATTATAATTATTAACACCTAAATCACGTGGACTACATACCACGATTAGATAGTGTCGCCTGGTAAAAGCGACCTCAGATTCGAGTTGCTTGGCCCAGAAAACCCTTGTATAGTTTCGTTCAAATCAAACAATGTTTGACCATACAGTATTTAGGCCTATATTGATTATCCCTCTTCTGTGTTGGTTGAAAATTTAATATGTCTACCGGCCTTAACATTCTAAACAAATGAATCGACCAGCGTGGGCTTACAACATTCAAGCGATCGCGATGCTTTTATTTCCACGGTATGACAAAAATAGCCAAAGACAACTGCAATTGATTTGACATTGAAATGTATTACTGAAATCTGATGCTTCGACAGCGCGAATCACGTTTTCTGCCAGTTTTTCACTCATAACTCGCGAACGAAAGCTAAAATAAAAAATTCGGCTTCGAGGTGCATTCGCCCACCTTTCAGTCCATCTATCTTTAAAATTTCAGATATCTGCGTTCAGTAGATTTCGATGGGCATCGTGGACAGACAGACAAACAGCATGTGCCCGCATGTGCCCGCGGCTTTCCCCGCGATAATTATTTCAAAAATTAAAAACTAAAAATTAAGAGCATAGTTAAATCATTATAATTATTAACACTTAAATCACGTGGAGTGCATTCCACGATTAGGTAGCGTCCCCTGGTAAAAGCGACCTCAGATTCGAGTTCCTTGGCCCAGAATACCCCTGTACAGTCAGTTTCGTCCAAATCGAACAATGTTTGACCATATTTAGGCCTATATTGATTATCCCTCTTCCGTGTAGGTTGAAAATTTCATGTTTTCGGGCCTTGATATTCTAAATAAATGAATCGTCCAGGATGGACTTACAAAATCAAGCGATCGCCCGCGATAATTATTTCAAGAATTAAAAATTAGGAGCATAATAGTTAAATCATTATATTTATTAACACCTAAATCACGTGGACTACATGTCACGATTAGTTAGCGTCGCCTGGTAAAAGCGATCTCAGATTCGAGTTCCTTGGCCCAGAAAATCCCTGTATAGTGAGTTTCGTCCAAATCGAACGATGTTTAAACCATATTTAGGTCTATGTTGATTACCCCTCTTCCGTGTAGGTTGAAAATTTCATATGTCTACGGGCCTTGACATTCTAAACAAATGAATCGACCAGCGTGGGCTTACAACATTCTAGCGATCGCGATGCTTTTATTGCCACGGTATGACAAAAATAGCCAAAGCCAACTGCAATTGATTTGACATTGAAATGTATTACTGAAATCTGATGCTTCGACAGCGCTAAAATCACGTTTTCTGCCAGTTTTTCACTCACAACTGGCGAACGAAAGCTAAAATTAAAAATCCGGCTTCGATGCGCATTCGCCCACCTTTCAGCCCATCTATGTTTAAAATTTCAGTTCTCTGCGTTCAGTAGATTTCGCTGGGCATCGTGGACAGACAGACAAACACGTCCTTTTATTATTTTAAGATAGCATGTGCCCGCGGCTTCGCCCGCGATAATTATTTCAAAAATTAAAAATTAAGAGCATAATGGTTAAATCATTATATTAACACCTAAATCATGTGGACTACATATCACGATTAGATAGCGTCACTTGGTAAAAGCGACCTCAGATTCGAGTTCCTTGGCCCAGAAACCCCCTGTATAGTGAGTTTCGTCCAAATCGAACAACGTTTGACCATATTTAGGCTAATATTGATTATCCCTATAATAATAATAATAATAATAATAATAATCCTCCTCTTCGGTGTAGGTTGAAAATTTCATTAAAGACAAATGAATTGACCAGCGTGAGCTACAGTACAACATTCAAGAGATCGCGATGCTTTTATGTCGAAGGTTTGACAAAAATAGCCAAAGCCTAGTGTAATTGATTTGTATTACTGAAAACTCATGCTTCGAAAACGGAATAAATGCACGTTTTCTGCCCGTTTTTCACTCATAACTCACG
This sequence comes from Ectobius pallidus, assembly GCA_964059195.1. Lineage (NCBI taxonomy): Eukaryota > Metazoa > Arthropoda > Insecta > Blattodea > Ectobiidae > Ectobius > Ectobius pallidus. The sequence goes on along the minus strand of CAXKWD010000004.1, from coordinate 178,635,341 downwards.
AACTAAAGCGAAAATTAAAATTCCGGCTTCGAGGTGCACATTCCGACCCTTTAGTCCGCCTATGTATAAAATTTCAGATCTCTGCGTTGAGTAGATTTCGCTGGGCATCGCGGACAGACAGACGGAAGACAGACAGACGGAGGACAGACACTTCCTTTTATTAATATAGATATAACGTGTTTTTAAATATTTTCGGTTTTTTGTATAAAATGTAAATACATTTGAAGGATCCGGCTTTACGATGAATGTAGCCTAAATGTGAAATTTCGGTATAGGTGTTAGCTTTATTTTTTAGAAATTTCGCAATAAAAGTGAAATTTCTATTTCGTATGTACATTTTTCCTCCCTGCGTTTATGCCGGAACGATAAAGAATAGATTTTTTCTTTGCCGGTCTGCCGTTCTGGTCTGTTCCGGCCCAACTTCAGATTGGTTTAGTTAACAATGTTACTCTGGTTTGAATTTCCTTTAAATTGCTGAGATAAACATATATTATTTTCTTTTGAACACGCATAAAACAATTGCCTTAAGCAATAACAAAGGAAATGCTTGTTTTTGGGTTAGTATCTTGTTCGCTTGCTGGTAACAGGACCAGAAAATAAATACTCATAGTTTGAAATGCGAATATAGAGGAAGAATTGGCCCGTATTTAACGACTGTAGCCACTTTTCTGTCTGACTATTCCACTCATATGCCGCGTGTTTGATATTGACCAATAACGTTTATCAAATCCTCGGATATAGACCAATCACGGCCGTTTATCTTACAATATTCTTGTAGGAATCGCGAGGATAGCATGTTATTGGGAAAAACACGTTGTTCGTTACTGAACTATAACAGTATCGGTATGCAGTGATTCTAGATGACGTCATCCATTGCCGGCGCTAAATTGAAAACAGAAATGGCAGCCTCAATATTTGGTAATGTGTCTGTTGACGAAGTTGACATTATTATGAAGGAAGCTAGGTCACAAAATACCGGAAGAAATTGAAAATGCATATGGATTCATCTCCAAAAGTTTTCTGGGGAACGTAAGTACGAATTGACTAGAGAAACTGAAATGCAACAGATTGCTCATATATTAAAAGATTGGGCCATCAATATGAGAAAATCCAATGGAGAAGATTATAAAGAATACAGCGTTAAATCAATATGGAACGTAACTGCTAAACTCATACAAGAGAAATATTTTAAAGAACATAATATAAATTTTAATCCATTCTCAGACCAAGAATTTAAATGTGCGAGAGACGCGAGAGATGCTAAAAGGAAATAACTTCAGAACATTCCGGAGAAAAGAAAGGTTAGTGCTACTGCTTTGCAGTCACACGAATATAAGTTAATGGTAGATTTATGCAACGAAAATACTCCTGACGGCTTGCAGATAAAGTTTTTTCTTACTGCATCGCTAGAATTGGCTTGGCGTGGAGGAATGCACTACTTTCAAGAAGAAGTAGTTAACGAAGGGAATCCAACGGGCAGAATTGCCTATAACCCTATATTTTCAAAAACTTGCCAGGGCGGGAACCAAAAGCTCGCTGACACCAAATGGCTTACACGAAATGGCTTACACCAAACCAAAATAACATAAGTCAATGTCCAGTCAGACTGTAAAAACTATTAGTTACAAATCGCACTAACAAAATAAAAAACGATCGCTTTTTCATCACCCTTAATAAGTCCTACAAGAAAACAGGCGTATGGTACAAAAACTGTCCCGTGGGCGAAAATGAGATTGCAAAATGGACAAAAGCGTATGCTCAAAATGCTGGTTTGGACACAAAGAAGCAAAGAATTACAATTTATTCAGACCGTTCTACACCAGTGTCAAACATGGTGCAGATTGGAATACAGGAGCAAGAATTAAAAAAAAAATAACAGGTCACGCCAATACATCTTTACTGAAACCGTATCTGCAGATAAATCAACAGCACCATTCATCAATTCTGGAGAAATTATGAAATCCTTCTACATCTACAGCCACTTCAATCCAGTCCACTTCAGTTTCCATTACCGAAAACCAGCAGATTCCGCCAACTTTCAACTTTGAAAATTGTGTTTTTAATTAATGCACATTCAAGTAAACAGTGATATTTTAGAAATAAATTACGTTCTTGAATTAAAATGTGTCTGTATTTCGTATCTTGATTTTGAGGTTCACTACGGTATTTTGTCAATATACGTTGGTAGCATTGATTAGTATTCCATAATGGAGACTGTTCATTGATTTAGTATGCCGTGATCTGACAGCTGACAGTATTAACGATTTCATTTTAAACTAACAAGAAGAAAGTAATTATTATTCACGTAATCTATTACATTTTATTCGTGAAATACTCTTAATAAATCCAACTCGAGGTTACGAGTCTCATAAGATAAATTCGCTCCTGCTGCGCAGTCGCGAATCTATCGATAAACTCGTAACCTCTCGTGGGATTACCTATGATAATTATAATAACCAATAACTGGATGTTCCTGAACGATGTTCTTATTGGATTCTTCAATATCCATAATTGACTTTACATTCCATTTAATAACAAAATAAAGACAATTTCAATTATGTAATAGTTCTCATTTCGACAAATGTTTACAATATTTTCGTTTACTACCTCCCATAATCCCCAAAATGTACTTTTACATCGCGAAATAACGCCAATTCACATAAAAACATAAACAAAATGAACATAATCCCAGTTTATGAAATAATTCCAGCAAAAAATAGACAAAATCTAATTTCTAATTCATTTTTAAGGAATATTTTCAACTAACAAGTGCGTAGGCTATTTTGCCATAGAGAGATAATGATCATAGGTAATCCCAAGAGAGTTGACGAGTTTATCGATAGATTCGCGACTGCGCGAGCGAATTTATCTGATGCAACTCGTCAACTCGAGTTGGATTTATTAAGACTATTGCATGAATAATATGTAACGGATCATACAAATAATAATTACTTTTGTGCTTCGTTGTATAAAAACAAAACTAACGGTTGTGAGATCACGGCATAATGTGAATCAACCATCCATGAATCGATTCGAGCTACCATGCTGTAAATCAGTGCCACCAGTGGTGCATATAAGACATAGCTAATTTCATTCAGGTAAGCTAACAGGAGAACAGAATAAAAGCACACGAACTGGCATGCACCGTATCGAAATTGTGTTTTCTAAACAAGTTATGTTGTATAAAATAATCTGTTTTCGTGCCGCTTAGTTGCAACATCTGACTATTAATCGTTGCACACTGATACTTGCGTCTCTAGTAACGAGCAGACGGTTTTATCATGATAAAATCCATCCTCACGATTCCAACAAGAATATTGCAAGATAAACGGCCGTGATTGGTCTATATCCGAGGAATTGCAAAAGTTATTGGTCAATATCAAACACTCGGCGTATGAGTTGAATAGTCAGTCCAAAAGGAACTGCTCATTGCACATCATGCAGTCAAGAAGGAAAACCACAGGATCAACCTACGATAAATTATAAATAAACCTACCATAAATTCTAACTCCTATGGCTTCCCAAACTTCTATTTGAATACCGGAATCCTAAGTAAATTCAGTTTTAAGGAACTATTCCCTACATTAATTATTCAACCAATTATCAATAGGCCAACCCTATTATTGGGATTCACTATACACTTATGAAAAGCTGACAATAAAAACACCTGGTTTTCAGAGAGCTCAGTCATGATAATCATAATGAGTGGATTACAAAATTTTCACAGATAGATGATATTTTAAAAATAACACCGCCAACTTAGTAATTTTGCTTAAAAGTAAAACCATTTTCAAGGATCTCTAGTTACATGCTATCTTGTGTATGAAGGCGATGACAAGACGAGCATGCGCAGTATTCAGTATCTGGAACTTAAAGCTATGGTTTGTCTACGACGATGAACGCCGGAGATGAGCGCCGAGGTCGACGGTGATCGCCGGTAGTTGCTTCTAAGGCAAATTCAAGGCGATGAACGCCGCAGATTATCATGTATAAATTCAAGTATCAAGTATCAAGTATCAAGTTCAAAATTTCCACCTTATTCCCTCAAGTAGGTCAAGATAAGCAAAAGACAGCCATTTTGCACTTAATCATATTTTTTTCCCAAGTTGCAGGTGAAATGTTTATAGATTTCGTGTCTAAACACATTGCCCTGTATGACATGAGCTTAAAGGACCATAAAGATGGCTACACAAAAGAAAATGTGTGGCAAATGGTAGATAAATTGTTAGAAAACACTGTTATCTGTAATATCAATTTATGTAATATGGAGTAAAATTACCAGTTCATTTATTAGTACAAATAGTTTCGATATATTATTACCGATTTTATTATTTTATTATTCATTAAACCATTTAACATTTAGTTCACCAAAAGTGACTTTCCTTTGTTCCTGTCAGCATTTTCTCTTGAGTGAGTATAATATTATAGGCTAGGTTGAGGTTATAAAAGCTTTCAAATTTCTAAATTCCATGTCCCCCCACCAAACCGACCTGTATGACATGGTCAACTATAACTGTGGATAGCAACAGTTTCATGGACGATGATCGCCCGTAAAAGAAACCACCCTTACGACGATGATCGCTGACCCCGGCGGTGATCGCCGGCGATGAACGCTGTACACAAACCATAGCTTAAGTCTATAGCCGGGTCAATCTTTTTGCAGCTTATTGTAAAAGATACTGAAAACAGTGTTGATTTAAACCTACTTTCTAGTCGTATTGATCTTGACACTGCAGAGATCTGGATCATTTTGAATCCCCGTTTACATCAGTGTATTCAATATGATTAGCATTCTGAGACCGATTTGAATACAACTCCTAAACATGGTAAATATCTGCTAATTCTTTTCAAGATCCATCGATGAAGTCACAGGAGGCAGTGAAAATTCAACGAAACGTACGTATTTACCTGTTATTTACTTTACTACTATTCGTTTTGTCCTACGAATTTAATAGGTAATGTTAAACCAGCGCCCTATTTCATAAAACTTTACAGGTGCGACAAATACTACAATTATGTCAAGTTTGACAAATTTGTAAAATGTCATGACAATTGTATTTTTCATAAATATTACAACTTTTCCTTACATTACAGGCAAATTAATGTAAATTGTCAGACTAAAAGAACCCTTTTCATAAACGCGACAATTTTATGCCAAACCTAAAGATAACTTGAGTACACTGTAGATGACTCTCATATACGCGTGCTATAATCGAACTCAACATTGAATGTAGCTTAATAGTTAAGCAATCGATTATTACTATCGAAAATAATTATATTATAGTTCTCTTTGAATACAAAGTCACTGAAATTGAAAGTTAGGTTAATCTGTTGCCTAAAAACCTTGCATGGTCTCATGTCTATTTCTTCATCAATTTCACTACTACCAATATCACTACTACCAGTGTTCATTATTAACAAGACAATTTAGCAAGTTTATTAACAAGAAAGTTTAACTAAAAAAATTGCCAAGTTGTGCCACATATTACATAACCTACTCTGTTGGCCCACATATGAAAGATTGCCAATCACTTCTGTAATGACAATTGTACATTTTTTGTAAATTTGTAAATACGTGAAAAGTAAAATATGTAAAATATGTAAAATTGTCAAACAGATCTACAAAATTGTCAGGCATTTATGTAAAGTTGTCAGCTTTTATGACAAAACACAATTGTCAAAATGTAAACCTTTTCAGCTAGTAAGTATATAAAAGTGGCATACTTTGCATATTTTCAAAGTATTGTAAACTATGGTATAATACTGTGTGGTAACAGTCCTCATGTAAATAAAGTCTTTACGTTACAAAAGGAAATCATCAGAGTCATGACCAGTTCAGGATATACCGAACACTGCAAACCACTCTTTGTTAATCAGAGAATTTTATCAGTGGCATGTTTGTATATAAAGAGTTTATTAGCATATTTTAAAGATAATATTAGTAATTTCACAACTAGGAGGGACATACATTAATATGACACTAGGAACAACAAAGAATACAATATTCCGTATAATAGGGTATCAAAATCATTAGAAAGCTTTGAATGTATGGCTATCAAGGTAGCAAATAAGATGCCACCTGACTTATTTATTAGAAACTAGCTGAAAAGGCCCGGCGTCGCCCGGGATTCGTATTTTGTAATTTGACATTAACTTATGGAGGACTTTCGATTTTCAAACTCTAGGGCCTTGTATAATATGTAGGCCTACATAGAACTTGAAATGAGAAATAACGACTTATCACACTCAAACTATTCTCTCAGAAAACGCTAGATATAGCTTTTCATGGCTCACAGAGGATGTCGAATGTTGCATTCCGTTGCTTCTACACACCATGCCTGGGAGGGGTTGAAATAAGAAGAAACATAAATTCCGATTACATGAGATTGTATTGTCTTTATGGAAATATTTTTCTCACTCTCAAGTTACCATACAACCGTTTCGGAGCTGAAATTTAAAATAATAATAATAATAATTATAATATCACTTTCAAACTTTCCTCCCCCAAAACCTGGGACATAATATGCCTATACTGCGGGCGTAGGACTGAAAATGTTCCATCCTATTTTGCCGTCTTTTAGATATTTAGGGCCTATGATAAACATCACTATACAAAGCCTACAGCTATGAGTAATATATCAGTGGATTGGACTTCTGATATAGCATACTCACTGGCATACACTTAAGCTGTCCCTGCAATACGACCGCTTATTCTACATCAAAATGTGAAGTGAGAAAATATTATTTCCCATATCGACGGTAGAGAAAGTTATGTGACTGCTTCACATCGTATTTTATTTTCTTGAATTTAATTCTTCAAGAATTATTTTCACAAATTTGTTCAGAATTTGTTAAAGCCCAGTATTATGTAGTTCCCAAAGCCCTATGTGAACACTGTAAACACTACACTGTTGTCATGATAACTGAATTGGATTTCATTTTCAGTATAATATTTTCAGAAATTATTTAAATTTTCAAGGAAAGGAGTGTTTTTTTTTTATTTTAATGTAAACCGCGTTACTTCCCGGGCTGAACTTGGTATGTGTGCAAAATTTCGTGCAAATTGGTCAAGAAATGTAGATTTGTATACGGAACATACATACCCACATCCATACATACACACTTTCGATATGGCTTGGTTGCAAGACTCGCACTTTTTTCTTTTTTTTAATGAAAACATGTGACAGCGGAACACTGAAACTGTGAATATGTCACGCTTCTTTTGTCACAATTCAATTTTTTAAATCTTTTTGTTTTATGTAAACAGTTGACATCAGAACTCTCTAATTGTGCCTCATTTCACATTTCCGACTTTTCCCGTGGATTTTACAAAAAAAATCTTTCATTCAAACCTTATCCTGAGAATTACGAAAAAAAAAAAAAAAATCTGCCAAATCGGTTGAGCCGTTCTCAAGTGATGCTCCGTCATACATTTTTATTAATATAGATATATTATTATTGTTTTCAGTCTTCTCATTAAGTATACTAGATAGTTTATTGCATATATAACTTGTCTCTCCCAAGTCAATTTTGTATCTAAATATATACCTAACATATTGAAACAACTTGCTTCTGCATTTACTTTAAAATTTAGACACTTCGTCTTCTCATCATTTTACACAAAGCCATTAGCAGCATAGGCGTACCGAGGGGGGGTTTTGGGGGTTTGAACCCCCCCCCATTGATTAAAAAAAGGAAAATTGTATAATTTTTTTAAGTCTGTCCATAAATTACTTAATACAAGTATAAAGCGTGGGAAGCTTAAAACTCGTTATTTTGCAACTCCATATGGTCGGCCTGGTTATGCCTATGATTAGCAGCAAACCACTCTTTGGCCTCTTGTACTATATTTAGTTTCAGGTTTTCCAGTATATTTTGATCACTTAGAGCTATAAACAATGTGGTATCAGCTGCATAGGCTATAATATGGAGTTTACTTGCATACTATTTACTAAATCATTTATGGCTACCAAGAACAAAATCGGGCCTAATACTGAGCCTGTGGAACACCAGTTACAATATTTTTAACTTCTGATTTTAAGCAGTTTAAACACATTGTGAACGTTCATGTAAGTATGATGCAATCAATTCTAATTCTAATTCTAATTCTATGTTTCTTATACAAATGTATTCTAGTTTACTAAGCAAGATTTGATGTTTAACACAATCAAAAGCTTTGCTTAGATGGCAGAAAACTGTTAACAAAAGGTTTCGCATATCATATGCCTCAATTATGTGTTTAAGAAGATTATACAATGCACTTATAGTATTTTTACCAGACCTAAAACCATGTTGATTGTCACAGAATATCATATTTTCTTCCAGGTAGTCACACATTTTTCTTTTATTATTTTCTCATATAATTTTGCAAATACCGGGATAATAGATATTGGCCATAATTTGCTGGATTTAAAGGATCACCTTTCTTAAATTTTGGTATTACCTTAGATAATTTCAACATTTTTTGAAAATTACCTGTTCGGAAGCTTTCATTTATACATAATGTGAGTGGTAAAATTATTGCATCGATTATTTGCTTTAAAAAAATGTTTGACATACATATATCATTTGTTTTTGAAGATTTAATATTTTTTACACATTTATAAATATCAGTATGTGTTACTTCCTTCCATTTAAAGTAGGGAGTAACACATACTGATATTTAGAGTTTTTGGGTCATATTTAGTCGTAATTTACGAGAGGTGAAGAATTTAAATTGTGAGAATCCGGGGACCTTAATTTTAGGATGGAAATTAAAAATAAAAAAAATTTAATGTGATTCTAAACCAAAAATTTCATTCCTTCATTCCATAAGCAAATTGTACAATGGAATCAGTGTAAATCACTTCTAACTTAAAACATGCGTTTTGCGAAAATCTCTCTGTACAGGTGGCATCGCGTAAATTTTAACTGAACTGATTTCTCATGAAAGATTGGAATTACTTTTACACCTTTTAATCCTCAATTCAGCATACGGTAAGTGTAATCTGACAAGGCTGTTTAGAGGTCATTGCTTTCATTTAAACCACCCGGCAGAGACAACTCCTTTCGTATAAAAGAACTCAACATTCCTTTTCGCATCGAATACCCTCATTTTACGATTGTGAGAAGTGCACTGAAGTAGGCCTACAGTCTGCCAGAATTTGTAACAATCTTATCGTTTAAAACACTTAGTTTATAACTATGGTATTCCGGCAATATCAATTTACCATAGTTTTAATTTGTTTAATGTATTTCAGACCATTAGACGCACCCAACTTTCAAGGCTCTGTTTTCAAAGTAAAAAAGTGCGTCATATGGTCCGTGAAATACGGTAACATAATGTGTTTTCCTCAAGGCCACATAAAGATCCTTTTTTGGCAATGGGATTGTTTATACTAGCGAATTCAACGTGAATGAATTCGATGATTCATTTGATGTACTGGAGAAAATCTCATAAGAAATAGTAATGAAGCAACATCGAACTAGATGAGAAGTAAGTGCCTCTCAGTACAAACAATGAAAAGTACACGGGTCATTTATCCAATTTAGGTCTGTCGTTTATCTTACGCGACATTTAGTGCAGGCCTACTTAAGTTACTTATTTATTGTATCTCCAAATCCTTATCAACCCTATTTTGCCAGAAAAGGCATGTTAGGATTATAGCTTACACAGCAATATATACATAGTCCAGTCAAAACAAGGTTTAACCTCATAAAAAATCCGAAAGTTTTGAAACTTTGCACACTTATTTAAAGGTACCTAGGGATGAATATACCAAAAGTCCTCTTGAATTTGAGGCGAGCTCTAGCGGCAATTAGCGAAAACTGGGCATGTTTTTTTGTTTTTTGTTAATACCTCGAGAACCGTTGGTGGGAGGTAAAAGTTTGCTATATACATAATTGGAGCTTATTAAATGTGCAACAAAAATGATTATATACATTTTTCTTGTAGTCCCAATGGTTACCGAGGTATATGCCGCTAAAGGATAGCGTTTTTTGAAAAACCCCGCTTGCGCGGTACGATATGACATTTCTGATAATGTTTGACAATGGTTTACCAATTTTTTTTGGATACCAAGGATGATTGAGGAGATAAACTTCACAGCTTTGTATAAAAAGGAAGACATTATATATATTAAACAATGAAATACGTGAAAAAAAAGCTGAGGATATTCCAAGGAAAATTGTGTACAGAAAAATCAATCAACTCTTGATTGCTTCTTGGTAGAAGGCCTTGCAATCTGCTCATCTTGGTCAGCTTCTGAACTTGCTGCCTGAAACACAGTAAGAAGAGGTACTGTCTAGCGGTGAGTGGAAGGCCGAGCTGGTGGCATAGTGGGGGAAAGACATAAACAGTAAATGCAAGCGCATGGTAAGGTAGTGGGGGAACGCTAGCTCGACCTTCAGCTCGCTGCCAGACAGTAACTATGCATGATATGATGATGTGAGATAACCATTATACAGATAAGAACATGCAGGTAAAAGAAAGTAGGTAAGCGAGCAGTAAAACAATGTATGAACATGACGACCGATTTATGTATACTATTGCAAGGTAAATGAATAACAAAAAAATACAAATGTGCAATCTTACCTGACTTCTGGTTAAGCGTCCAGCAAGCACAGTGTTTTGATCTTCATGTACCAAATGTTCAGTGTTTGTTCTTTGCACTGAATGGTCTGTTTCTTCAAGGTTTATGACATCGGGATCATCAGGGTCATCAGTCTTTTTCGAGAGTGGAAGGAACACCATTCAAGCATTTGCCATGGCAGTTGTGACTAATGCTTGTACACATTATTCCTGACTTTCGACAGCCACATTCTGTTCCCACATCCACCTGTACATTTGCAACAAATGAGGTTGAGGACAGCTTCAGGTGCGCTGGATTCTCTGTTGTCACAGGGATCGGCTGATCGCTTTCCAACTTCCAACCCCACTGCACAGGAGGAAGTTCATTCCCAAGCCAAAATTGAATTTGGTGGTACACTCGAAATGTGTGTTGTCTTGCTGCTCCTTCTGTGGGCGGCAGAGCAGAAAGGTTGGATTTAGCATTGGCTACAGATTTGGTGAAAGCATTGTAGCGGTGCATGTTAAGAGAGGGTTGCTTCCTGGGCGCATTGTACAATGCCAGGAATATTTTTGTTTCCAGCAGCAGCTATAGCCTCACGGGATGAACTTGGGCTGTTAAATATATCAGCAACACCTTGCGGTACAGCTTGCTTCTTGAACAATTTGAAACAGGAAAGTTTCCCATTTCGATATGTAGCCGAAGTCGTATCGCATCCGCTGAACGCATGCACAAGAAGTATGCTATCCTTCATTCCCAAAGTTTGCAATTGCTGGCTTGAATATACTTTCCTTGCTACTTTTCCATGGCTTGGTTTCACAAATAATATGTTTTGTTCAGTCGGAGTTAAGACCATGAGGAGAATAATAAGATCTACATCTTCACCGACTATTGCTACTTTGTCACAAGTGAAGGATTTCACGAGTGCTGTTTGGACGATCAAAATGGTGAAATAGTACGGTAGGTACCTACTTTAATTTGCACCATTGTGCGCTCCTCGAAAAAACCAAAAGATGTGCCCTGTTTTCGCTTATTGCCGCTAGAGCTCGCCTCATATTCATGAGGACTTTTGGTATATTCATACCTAGGTACCTTTAAATAAGTGTACAAAGTTTCAAAACTTTCGGATTTTTTAGGAGGTTGGGTCATTTTTTGAGGTTTTTTGACTGGACTAACAGTAAAATATAGAATATTAATTTCCCACAATATTATACTATATCTTAAATTCGATTAAAAAAAGCAAAATAGGGGAGAGTGTTGTACTTTGAGCCATTTTTTATTGTGCTGCCTTTGTCTCGAATTCTAATAGCATTTCCTTAGTTTTTTTAGTCTCTTACCAATCTACTGTGCTTTTTAACATATTGGCGTTTATTTTAAGTATGTACTCCAGAAAAAAATAAGTATAAGAAAAAAATAAATTATACTGCACAGTGGCTCAAGGTACAACACCCTCATGTACCATCGACTATACTGCATAAGTGCATAAACAGAAATATCCAGAGGCTGAAGCCTATGCGCAGTGTATGGGGGGAATGTTACCATCACTACACCAGCAGCTGATGCCTTTTCCAGAGCATCAATAGACAGATGTGTCTCGTGAATGTCCAAGATCAAGAGAACCCTATTTTCTTCAGTTAAGAAAATGGTCAAGAAACTTTAAAACATGTTGCTTCATTTGACCACCCAGATAAATTAGCAGCTCCGATACACCCTGGAAGGCCACCAAACAACATTCTGTCCTTGAAATGAACACGAGGGAATATGAACATAGGCGGTAATTAGTTTGCAACAGCATTCATAGCTCCAGTCATAGTGACTAGTTGCCCTCTTTCGGTTGATGTTGCACTTCCAATCTGTTTTAAACTTTTAGGATCAACGATGTTTGACCATCCCTGCACAATGCTTAGGCCAGTCTCGTCCAAGTTCCATATGCTTTCGGGAGGAATGGGGCCAAATCTGTTGTGAACATCTTTGATGTTATAGAAGAAACATTTTCTTCTCTGGATCATTCGAATTAATTTTCTTAAGAAGATTTTGCAAAACTCTTGCGTCAACAGGCTCCCGGGTCTTACTACGAGTCATTGTTGTCCTGACAATAATATTGGAACACATAAAAATAAAATATAATGTAACCTCTTGTACCATGGTCCACCGGCTGAAGGTACAAAACGCAGTTGTGGCTCAAGGTACACGATTGTCTGTTTCCAATAGGGCTATCGACATGATCTGCTGGTATTTAAATAACAAAATGTATGGTCATTTTACTCACCAAATAATAGTGAATCCAATGGTTATTCGCAAAAACATCTTTATGCACAAGATAAACTTCAATTATCAAGCAACTGGCGATGAAAAATTTTAGTTTTCACCAGAAAAAGAAAACAACTTTTTTGGTCTTGCACACGCAGTTCTGAAGCAAACATGTCCAGACTTGCACAGAGAATGCCCGAGGCCAGGAGAAGCATATAGTTCTAAGGTTAGCGCGCTAGATGTCAACAGTTCTCAGATATTTGAACTGGTCCAAGGTACACTATGGTCTTGGTACAACACTCTTCCCTACATTGTTCTGATATATGTCATAGGCAGAACTCTCATTAAACTTCTTAATAGGATAGTTATTCTCGATAGCTTAGACATAATATAATAATTTTCGCATATTAAGTAAAACATTATGCTGCTAAACCTGTAATTTTGATTTTACACATTTTTTTTTTGTAGTGAAGAAAATACTCATACGTATCAGTGAAAAGGTTAACCTATAGACTTCTCGCTATCATCGACCCCAATGGTGCTGTCTTTGAAGTGTTGTTTGTTTAATGCAAGAAGGACACACTCGTTAATAGCCGCGTGTTGAAGTGTTTGTCATGTCTGAGTCGGAAACGAGAATCAAAGGAACGCCAACATTTTGAACTTCTTAAATATTTTTCGACCATACTACAATAGAACCTTATTATTTGTGCTGTAAAAGTATCATAATGACATCCGTTAAAGTACAGATTTTCATTATAGCCTAACACTGGTGAGGTATCTTTAAGCCTTGAGAGCAAAACATGAAACTGCGTAATAAACAACCTGTATTTAAGACGAGAACTTACTAATAGCTGACTGTCTCCCGTTGGTTGATGAATCTAAAACCTCAAAACTTAAAACTAAGACATTTAATTATGATCGAACAAAAACTGTTGCATGCAACTTGTCTATATTGGTGATTAAGATACTCGATATTTTGAAAAACACGTTTTGTTAGTTTCATAAACTTACTCGCATCTTAATAAATGCCATTGTAGGTTCGCTGCATAATGCACTTTTTTACATCAGCAAAGGAAATTACAAAGAATAATTTTTTCATTTAACTTCCCCCCTGCAATAAAATTGCAGTTTTCGTGCAAATTAAAAAAAAAATTACATGGACCACATTAATCCGTGACATAAGGCAACCTTGGAGCTAGAGTATCGGATACTTGTTTTCTACGCGATACAAGCTCACTGGCAGTGATACCTAAGAAACTGTATCTAACAAACCATGTACTTATTCACTTTTTCTTTCTTCTTTCTTTGTCGTAGTTTCACCTCTCCCTTTGTAGGATTTAAGCCGCCCGAGCCTTACAGGACCGCAACCTGTCGGAAGGGGTTACCTTTTGATCACATACATACTTTTTTGACCAGACAAGGACATGGAGGGCCTCCCCGGATGAGTGATCAGCCCAACGCGGGCCACCTCCGAGACAACACGAACTCATAGGACGAGACACACAATTCAAACACACACACTCACTCAGAACAAGGCGAGGATGGGGATGAAGATGATAATGACGGCCAGATGATATCCGGAGACCACAAGGGCCTAAAGTTACCTAAAATTTGTCTCACAGGTGAGGGAAAACCCCGGAAAAATTTTACCTAGGTAACTTGTCCCGACCAGGAATCGAACCCGGGCCCACTGCGTGAGAACGAACGCATCCCCTGAGCCACAGCGGTGGACACACTTAATCACAAAAAGCAAATAGGTACTGAATTCATTTAAGATAAGAAACTACTATCCTTTGAATCTGGGCAGATATTCCCCATCCAACCTGTAACTTATAATATGAGGAGCAAGTACTTTGATTGTCCATGTGATGTTCTTTTCGCCTGCGAGAAGTAGAACATCTGATCACCCTATTTTATTTCACCTCTTATAAACATTTCAAATTAATTAAAGTTTGTTGCTATAGAAACATAAAAGCATAATTTCCTGACGAGATGAAGTGACGTTCTTGAGTTACTGGGGAAACGACTGCAAAACATTACGAAGACCACGTTGAAAATCATAACATTATAAATTCTTATACTAAATGACAAGGGGATGCTGATGGGCCTTAATAAGCGGCTTTAACTTTGTACCTTTTCTCCTACTTCAGGATCATGTAAGTTATTCTTATTCACGAATGCTGGTTATGAGTGAAAACTGTAGAGTTATGACTAAGGTTCGGATGTTTACGACATGTCATATTTTCATCCTGACCTCCGTTCTCGCCGCAAACACAAATTAAACATGAATTGCACATTTGTTATCCTAATCGGACAGTTTTTATTTTGCATGTAAAGTCAAATTTTGGTCATTTTCATGGTCTTGGTCATATTTTGTCCATATTCGTACTTTAACGTCATATTTCAGTTATACATTCGGTAAAAGAGCACAATTATACTGTGTATGTACTACATGATCGAGTTATATTCGAAATTTATTTCATTAATTTAATGTTTATGCCAAATTAATAGGTAACTTAAATTTTAAAATTAATGCAACTGTTCATATTTTATAGGTACACGCAAGGTCTACAAAATATTAGGAGTGTTTGGAGTTGATGAAGCGAGAAAACAGGAGCAAATTCGGGGTTAGTTTCCAATTCTACTGGATTCGTTAACTTTGTTTTTTACTCACGTAAAACGGCAAAATTTCATGTAATATATTCTCCAGAAGTTTTAGAATCCATATAAGGGCACATTTTGTTTCTAAGAATATTTTAAATATGGGTAAAATCGGTAAGAAGTTCACAAAAAACTAACCTAAAATGGCGCTCAGATTGGAATCACAATAATACAGAATCAGCTGCTAGAAACAGCGCAGGTGCATGCTGGGAAGAAGCCGATGGGTCACGTGGTGCTGGAAACAGCTGCCAACGTGATAATGGTCAGACAACCCTCCGGAAGATATAATATGCCACATTTTCGAAACCGACAAACAGTGTATCGTACATTATTCTAAAATGCAAGGGCGCTTCGCTTCGGCTGCCGCCTCCGCTCGCGCACTTAACTAATGTGGTTAGTGTTTTGCATTATTTAGCTTTATGTAGAGGTTGCAGGACCGTATGGAACAGACCAATGACATGCAAGGTCGTTGGGAGCCAATGGGAGTGTTGGTCTGCAAGCCAGAGACCGCATACCAAAGCCGAACATCGCGTGCCGAAATCCAGTAGAGTGGGAAACTAAACCCGCAAATTCTTTAAAAATAGAAGTTAATTACAAGTAAAACTGTAAATCACGTGTAAAATTCTTTAAAAAGTGATTATCTGATTGAATTCATGTGATGTAAGACTTTAGTGTCTTTAAACGTTTTAAATTGAAAGATTTATTTTTTGAAATACGTTATTTTATTAGGTCATATTTAGGATATATGGGCTATATTTAGTCATTTTAAGGTCATATTTGCAGTCATATTTTCCACATTTTTAGGTCATAAACATCCGGGCCCTGCTTATGACAAATATGATATGAAACACTCACATAACTTTCTGAACCAAAAGTATAGATCATGAAATAATGTCTTTGCATCACGTAGAATTTTGCAATACAATGACGTGATACAATATGTGACGTTGAATAATCGTCCATCGAGTCTTGATGTCTTGGTTGTTGTGGCCGAGATAACTAACTTATAACAACAGTTCGGAATTATTCTATAAAACGTTATAATAAAATTGAATTGTAGACCTAAATAGAAGAGGTCAGAGTTCAAAATTAGGAATAAACGCCTTACGGCATCATTAATAAACCTCATGACAGAGGATTTTAGTATAATACCATATTTAAGTCAGCTTATACTCTCTATTGGAATTTAAAAATGTCTTTAAATGTAAAAATACTAGCAGGTGCCAGCGGCTTCGCCCACGATAATTAATTGAAAAATTAAAAATTAAGAGTATAATAATTATTAAAGCATTATATTTATTATTTGCACGCGAATCATTCATAAACTAAACCATTAATAATTAATGAAACAGCTAAAATTCCGGCTTCAGAGTACATTCCACGATTTGAAAGCGCCGCCTGGGAAAACGATCTCAAGACTTCGATTATGCAGTTCCAAACCTCTAGTGACATATTGTTGCAATAAAATTTGTTTAAAAAAAACTGTGAAAGCTGATAATACCACTGCCTTCTAGACTGTATTACTCGTGTGTAATTCTCGAGACGGCGGTGGATAATACATATCATTTCTCAACTGTTTTTTGACAGATGAATATGATGTGAATTTTGTTTGATAAATTCAGTGTAATTTTCAGAAATTATATAATTTTTTAAGGGAAGGAGTGATTTGTTTGGATTTTTCCAGGGCTAAACTATCATTATTTTACGGCTGGTGCCCGCGGCTTCGCCCGCCATTATTAATTGACTCCAGGATTTTTATTAAATTGACACTGGCAGTTTACTAAAATGTTTGTGGTTCAGAGCAATGAAAATTGTAAGTAAAAATAAAATAAGAATATTTGTTCATTGTGTTCATTTCACTTGGGCCTTATATAATAAAGAAACTGTTTTCCTAAATTTTGTAGTCTTCGTGAAACCTTTAGACTGCGAGAGACGAACATCGCCGAGTATACCCGATGTCTCACGAAGTGGGCGAGCGAGTGAGCACGCTATTTAGGGCCGTTGAATTGTATAAGAGTAGATAACGACGGTGGTAGAAATACATAACTACACATATGCATCATCATTTTCGGATATAGTAGGCTACTTAGGTACATTATAAAATTAATAAGGCAAATTATCTTAAAAAACTAGGCCTATTTATAAACTAATACTTTTGACACTAGCTAATTGAGCACTTAATCAATATTATTATTACTGTAGACCTACGTATGTGTCAAAATGTAAACTCAACTTATGATTCTGATCAATTACATTGTCCACACTATCATATTATAATTGCAGCCTGGAAGACACAAATATGAAGTTTATTAATACTTAAAAATAATTTTTATCAATTCCAGAATATCTCTCCCCGGCCAGCAAATAAGAAGAAGCTGTAGATGGCAGTTTTGTACGGTGCCAGTTGCGGCCAGCCAATAGGAAGAAGCTGTAGATGGCAGTGTGGTGCCGTGCCAGTTTTAAAGGTAAGCTGTTTTACATAATTATTTTATTTCTTCCAATGAACATAGCCTACTCCATTTCCCTGTTATGAAAACTATGCCCTATGGCCAACTCGTTTGCATTAATGAAGACCGACGATCAAAATACATTGAATTTTTTCATTGGGTGTCAGTTTGTATATAGGCAAATACTATAGAAGACAATACCGGACACTTACTGCTTTGGCAATGGAAAAATGGGAAATGCAGCCCTCTTGGTGGCACAACCTTGCAAACTAGGAGGCAAATTAAATTATTCAAAACACATATAAACTGCAATGTTTTAATGTTTCACCAAACACTAAGGATCAAAACACTGTTTAAGTAATATTATAAAATAATAACGAGCAAACAAAACACAGAATTTCCAAAATAGTTCTCAAAATATAAATAAAAACAAAATATTTCAACTTAGGGGTTGCTAACAACAACAACTCTATCTTTTTTTCAATTTTGCTTTTTTGTTTAATTTTTTAGTTCATTTATTTTCAAACAGCATTTTTTCTGGACCATAGATAGATAGAAAAATCATATCCCTTATACATAACATGCCGAGGTTGGCTACTTCGGTTCCTTTAATAGACATTGGTTGATATCTTTGTATCTAGTTACTGCATGTGCATTCAGTAGTAGCAGGTTGGGCCACTAGATGGTGCTCAAGATATTGTCCCTCGATATATTGCAAAGTGTCCTCCATTGTCCTCTATAGTATTTGATATAGGCTATACCACGAAAAATACAAAGTTGGCAGAAAGTAAGTATGAACCTTATGTGAATTCAATAAAATACATACTAGAACAAAAGAAATGTCAAACATGCCGAAAAATTCCCATTTATACTTTGCTGTCGTTACTGCTGCTGTTGTTTAACAACCGTCTACTGTAATGAGTAGGAAAATATTCTAAACTGTTAGTTTGAGAAACGGTTAATTTTGTCATTTGTTTATTCACCAGTGGCATCTGTAAAGACTACCACACACAGAAAGCAATGCTACTCTATGCTATGCTATCAGTGGCTGATCTACGGGAGAGGCTGTATGGACCTTGCTATTTCTTTTGCATTAATTTGGTTTTTCATTCGTCGAAATGAATTACCTAATAAAATAACATTCCAACTTAATAGATAGAAAACAAAATAAAATAATACCATTTATGTACTCGCCCTATTTGAACAAGAGGATCGTAAAATGCAAGTTGAATAATATTTATATTATAGACGCCTTATGTCAACTGCGTAGACAAGCCATATGACAGCAGTTGATCGAGTTCCACATATTTAGGCTACATGGGCTATTTCAGACCATCATTTACTTAAAGGTAAACAAATTTGATACCTTTTTTTTTTATTTATTTATTTATTTTATTTTATTTATTATTATCACTATTACATAGAATTGCATATACAAATACAAATACATATTTATACAAGTAAAATAAAACAATTTTCAAAATTCAAAATTAACTACAACTACTATTTAAAAAGAGTAAAAGAAATATAGGCTATATTATGATTTATGATTAATGATTTTAATTTTCGTGTAACTTAGTATGCAAAACCGACAAATTTCTCAACACAGCTAAAACTGTAGACAAAAAGAGTATCTGCTGAGAAATTTAGAGCAATCACCTAGAGGACCTAAAATTCATCCAATTCCTTACAAGGTTTTCCGCCTATATACTAGTATTATCATTACCACATTAACGAACTTAAGTCCGAATTTGCAAGATTTGTGATGTATATATTATCAATTTTTTATTTTAGCTTTTTGTACATTGTTATATACATTGAGTTTTTCTGTTTCTTTTCTATACCTGTAATTTATTTTTAACAATTTTGCTAAAAATTTTTGTCATACCTTTATTACACAATATTGAAGTTGCAAGACGATGAATTTAATAAAATAATAATATAATGTTTTGTATCTAACTTATTATATCACTTATGTACTCAAATATGTAGTTTAAAATTCTTAGACTTATTAAGTTAGATTCAAAGTTACAAATATCTCTAGTATAAAATTGCTTGTATATATTGATAAAAGTATATTTTTGCACTCCTTAGCTAGTAAGTATTACTTACGAAAGTTGTTTTCATGGATCGTAAGTTGACATTCCCACACAATCGTGTTGCTAAGGGCGTTGCGATGAGGTTAAATTACTTACGGTCCAAGCGCCACGTCATAATTCATTACGATACACTTCATAATACAAGTCTTTATGGACACGGCTCCCAGGACAAATATTCGGTTGCCATAAACAATAACAAATGCGAATCCCTTTCTGAAATAAGCACCATTCTTCAAGACTGTATATAGATAATATTTTCAGGTAATATCACAATTAATATAATTAAATTGATATAAATAATCATCGTGCAAAAAATAGCTGCGCCTCGGGTTTTCAATCTGTTTCCTCGACCCGTAAACGTGCCTTACGGCACGTTTCCTCGACCCGTAAACGTGCCTTACGGCACTTGTATCGCAATATACTATATGCTACTCTAAAATTCTTGTCTTACAAAGACTCGTTAAATATTCAATTTAAAATTCATTTAATTTTAAAACGCTTTTTAAAATTTATATACTGTATACAGTATACTGTACAGTATACTATATAAATTTTAAAAAGCGTTTTAAAATTAAATGAATTTTAAATTGAATATTTAACGAGTCTTTGTAAGACAAGAATTTTAGAGTAACATAATATACTTCTATCAATATATACAAGCAATTTTATACTAGAGATATTTGTAACTTTGAATCTAACTTAATAAGTGTAAGAATTTTAAACTACATATTTGAGTACATAAGTGATATAATAAGTTAGATACAAAACATTATATTATTATTTTATTAAATTCATCGTCTTTCAACTTCAATATCTATATATATAAAAATGAATGTATGTCTGTCTGTCCTTTATGCATTACTAAACCATTCAACCGATCGCCATGAAACTTTGGGAAGTTGTTGAGTACATTCCCGGGAAGGTTTCTGGCATATTACATTTTTAATTTCAGCTTTAGTTCGCGAGTTATGAATGAAAACGGGAATGAGACGTGCAATTTTCAGCACTGCCTTCTAAACTGTATTATTCTCGAGACGGCGGTGCATTTCAGTTGTTTAATCAATTGCAGAAGGCTTTGTATATTTTTTCATACCTTGGAAAAAAAAAGCATCGCGATCGCTATGGAAGGCAATGGATATCGCAAGTTATTGTAAACCACAGCCCGGCAATCTGGGTCACGGCGGTGAAGCCTAGCCTTGCGCTATGCCGCCATCTTGCCTCACCTGAAGACACTCATTGAACTACACGTAATTCAATGGGAAACTATCACGAGAACTTAGATTAAAGTCTATTTTCACAATTTTCTATTGAAAATTTTGTATCCACTAGTGAACACACTGAAACCACATTGAAAAAGCACGTCCTCTTGCTATTTTTCTCAAGTATTGGTTCCTATTACTTGCTAAAAATTAGGTTTTTGATGTGAAACTTCTTTAGCCGCAGTAGGATTAAATCCAGAGCTTGCGTTACGGATAAAATCGTCACGAAATTCGTGACAGAAAACAATCAACTCAATAATTAGGCTTATCCAAAATTTAATAAAACCGAAAATTCCAAAATTTAAAAAATAAAAAATTCAAATTAAAAATCGGAAATCCAAAATTTTAAGTCTAAAAATCCGAAATTTAAAAATAAAAATAAATTAAAAATATAAAATTAAAAAATCAAAAATTCCAAAATTAAAAAATTCAAAGATACAAAATTTAGAAAATCAAAATTTTAAAAAATAATCCAAAGTAAAAAATCCAAATATCCAAAATTTAAAAAATAAAAAATCCTAAAATTCAAAATTTAAAGAATCCAAAAAAATAAAGCATCCAAAATTTAAAAAAACTCTTAAGGAAGTATGAATAATACAACAAATAGCTATCAATGTATGCTTACAGTTATTTATAAAAATATAAAACATTCCTCGTAACTAAAGCATACTATTATTTACAATGCAAAAAATACGCATAAATTGAGGTTAAGTTTATTTGCAATTTCTAAATGCTAAAGTAATATATGACTATTTACAGTGTATGAAATAGTTAACAATATTAGGTTATGGTTATTTACAACCATATAATACATTCCTAGAAACTAAAGCATGTATAATGCATGAAATGGCTAACCAGAGGTGTCCACCCCCAAACGTCTTGACTCACCCCCAAACTTCACTGCTCACCCCCCAAACTTCATTGCTCACCCTCAACCCAATTGGATGTCGACAAGGGCGCCCATATAATATTTTATAGGGGGGGCAATTTTTTTAATTAATTAATTTTTTGTCGCTTTAACTTCTTGGGCCACTTTGTAACGTTATATTAATAATATAATAAGTGCAACAATGACTTAGCCATAAAATAATTGCGGGGAGGGTCGGAAGTGCCGGGGGGGGTTTGGAATACCCCCAAAAAGGGGGTCGGGGGTCCATCCCCAGAAAATTTTTAAATATTGACAACTAATGAAAATCACATTTTACGCTATTTTAACACAGAAAAACTAGTTAGGAAATTTGTTTACCATACTCGAAGACATGCCAATGTAAATAAGAAATCATTACCTAAGTGGGGGTCCACCCCCGGAAAATTTTTAAATATTTAATTAACGAAAATCACATTTTACACTATTTTAGCACTAAAAAACTAGTTAGGAAATTTGTTTACCATACTCTAAGACATGCCAATGTAAACAAAAAAATATTACCTAAGTCGGGTGTCCACCCCCGGGACATTTTTAAATGTTGAACTAATGAAAATCACATTTTACGCTATTTTAACACTGAAAAACTAGTTAGCAAATTTGTTTACTATACTCTAAGACATGGCAACTTAAACAATAAATTGTTACCTAAGTTATAATACTTATTACTATTTATAAGAAAAGTTGAATAACACATGGAACAGTGGACATAATAGGCCTACTCATTATGTTATGAAAAGAAAATAACTGCTATATCATATTTGACACACCAACAAATCTTGTTTAATTAAATATTTTTTTTAATACAAATATAGAAATTTAGGTTTTGACTTTTGGGGGTCCAAACCCCCTGAACCCCCCTTTCCTAATCCACTGTGGATTCTGCTTCCATGTTGTTGATTTGGTAAAACTTCTGCAATTCAAATAATTGTCTTAAAAGAAAAACATCTGACTATAATAATTATTAATATACATTTTTTCCTTGCGCCCCCCCCCCCGCCCCCGGGCTTGGGCGCCCGTGGTTGTCGAAATTCTTCATCTTTATCTTTATAAAGAATTAGAAGAGACCTTTTGAAGTTATAGAACTTGACTGTGTTTATTTTTAACATATAAAACTATAATTTTGCAACAATTTTCAACCCCCTCCCAGAAAATTCATAAATGATAATATTTTGCCCCCCCCCCAGAAATTTCAATGACGCAGTCTGCGTCTTAACCCCCCCCCCCCTGTGGGCACCCCTGGGCTAACAATAATAATGAAAGACCTACTTACGAATGTATTGAAACGTGTTCCTTTCCTTGTTTCTTTCTGCTGTTGTAAGAAAAATTACACCCGAATACCACACAGGTATTCATCATTTTAGAAAAAGTATTTATACTCCTCAGTCCAATTACATTATTAGCTAAAATGCTAAAATTCACATCGCTGTAACGCTATTGTGGCTTGTACTCGATAAGCTGCTACAGTGTAGTAATATGGCGGTCCGTGCATCAGCGTGGCTTCACTGCCGCCAATAGTAAAGCATACACCATTGCCGATCTATCTCTATATATCTGTGTTGTAAACGCCAGAGAAGTTTATAATAAGGTAATATTAAATATTTATTTAAGATGGAATATGCTTCTTATGAAAGACGGTTTACAGAAAATTCCGGGGAAGTTGCTTAGTTCGGGGTCCTGGCTACAACATTTTTATATGTAATCGTAATTAAAATCTCTTATGTAGGGTCGTTAAATCTGCCTGAAATGTAACGGAATTATAAGTCTGGACAAATGAATATAGAAACCACGGCCTCAATGGCTTATTCCATTTTTCATCTATATAAATAAAAACTAATAAGTTATATCTCTGTCTGTCACATAGTACATTTACACACTTTTTTCATCGTGAGTTTAATCGATTTCAATTCTCATAATCTTTCGAATACTGAATTTTTCCATTTATTTATTTATTATTATTTTTTGCGAATTTGCGAGCATCGTCGACAATTATGCCCCCCAAACGGAAATCGATTGGTCGATCTACATCTCAAGCACAAAATAAAAAGGCATTACGAGCTTCAGAAACAGACGAGCGACGGGAAGCAAGATTAGAAGCTGATCGAATACAAACTGCTCAAGCCCGTTCTTTCCAAACGAACGCTTTTGCGCTTTCGAAGCATCAGTTTTCAGTAATACATTTCAGTTGTCAAATCAATTGCAGATGGCTTTCCTATTTTCGTCATATCTTGGAAATAAAAGCATCGCGATCGTTTGAATTTTGTAAGCCCACTCTGGCCGATTCATTTGTTTATAATGTCAAGGCACGCAGACAGATGCAATTTTCACCCTAGACGGAAGAATAATGAATATAGCCTAAATGGGCAAACATTGTTCGATTTGAACGAAACTCATTATGCAGGGTTTTTTGGGCCAGGGAACTCGAGTCTAAGGTTATTTTCCCCATGCTGCGCTTTCTAATCGTGGAATTCACTTCAAAGCCGGATTTAGGCCTAGGGCCTATAGCTGTTTCATTAATTAGGCCTATCAATCGTTTAGTTTAGACCTATTAATGTTTCGTGTGCAAAGTGTTAATAAATATAATAGTTTAATTATTTTGCTCTTTAATCTTTCGATTAATTATCTTGGGCGAAGCAGCGGGGATCTGCTATAAGCTATAATAAGCTATAGCCTATCTAGCGTTTTCTGAGGGAATAGTTTGTGTGTGATAAGTCGTTCTTCAATATTTCAAATTCTAAATACCTATATAAAGACCTTAAAGACCTAGCGTTTGAAAATCGAAAGTCCTTCATAAGTTTTTTCGCATTTACAAAAACAAAACCCGAGCGACGCCGGGCCTTTTCAGCTAGTTGTGTAATAAAGGTATGACAAAACTTTTGAGCAAAATTGTTAAAAATAAATTACAGGTATAGAAAAGAAACAGAAAAACTCAATGTATATAACAATGTACAAAAAGCTATAATAAAAAATCGATAATATATACATCACAAATCTTGCAAATTCGGACTTAAGTTCGTTAATGTGGTAATGATAATACTAGTATATAGGCGGAAAACCTTGTAAGGAATTAAATTTATACTATACTAGTTGAAATTATCTAAGCTTCATAATGAAGTTTATTAATAACTAAAATTCATCATTTTGCAATTATTTTTCTTTAATTTCCGGGAGTGGATACCTTTTTTGATCATTCCATGCCCCTATACCTTAGTAAATTAAACTTTCGTTAATTCTTTTATGGATCCGCCCCTGTATGCTACGCAATGCTGACTAAAGCCAATCTAAGTAGTGCTGTGACACGGAATGGCTTTCTTTGTAAACATGTACAGTTGGAAACAACTTAAAAATCTTATTATATTATAATGTTTACATTGTTACTAATGTGTCCAAATTAAATATATTTTAACTTTTAATTACTGTCACAACTATCCATAATACAGAAATTTGAATAATTTGCTGCAAAATTAAAAATATTAATTTTATAATATCAACCTTCATATTTGTGACAATATAATAATTGTTGTGCACATTTCAAGCCCCAAGTTTATACTTCTAATGTCCAAAATTTCAATTTGTTATTGTAAATAGTGTTGAAGATATTGAACTTATACTGCAATGCCTGCTCGGGCATGGTCTCTTGGTGTATGGGCCCTCTTAATTAGACCTATGTTATAATCAGTATGTTAATTATTATAGATTTTGGATTTTTTTTTTCATTTTATCCTGTATGTTTTAGTGTTGCTTTAAATATATTCTCATCATTAAACTTCAGTAAGTTATTAAATATTGTGTAGAGGGATATTTGTTAGAGATTGGATTTTCAGCTTGGCACGCCGAGATCATGCCCAGTCCCATTCCAAATATTTCACTTGACCAGGAGGGGCAGAATGGTTGTGTTGTGTTATTGCTTGGATATCGATGTAAGGCCAAGCTAGTCACATCTCCCGTAATGCTCGTCTCTATACATTTACTAGTTAAAACTTACCCCAGCATTTTCCCCCTCATGGATCACTAAATACGGATTGCAATGCATATCCTTAATCGTAATGGACAGATGCCCATCCATGCACTAGACCAGTGGTTCCCAACCTGTGGGCGATCGCCCCCAAGTGGGCGATTTGGGGTATCAGGGGGGGCAATAAATAAGTGGGGGGCGATTTGGGGGCGATGAGTAATCAAAGGGGGAAAAATTAAAATGGTACTGTACAGTAGAACCTGATATTCACGACGTAAATATTGGTCGTAAAGAGCTGATTCAGTTTCCGACCCTTAAAAAGTGTTCAGTGTCAGATAACGAGACTCCTGAACTTCCAGAAGACAAAATCCTAATTTTTACTGATCACCTTGACCAGTTAAAAACTGACATGGGATCAAGATTTGAGCAAGTTACACATCCCGGATTGGATTCTAGATCCATTCTCGATTGAAGCTGTGGATAAGGTTGATAACTCTTTGCAGACATAGTTTCTAGATCTGAAGTATGACTGTGGGGGCGAAAATCATTTTCAAGCAGAACACTAAGCATTCCTTTGGCGACAACTGTTTGGGAAGATCAAGTTTCTGTGAAAAACCCACCCTCTGCTGTTCTGCTCTTCATTCAGTGATGTCCATTAAATAATTGTAAAAGTTACAGAAGTTGAATTTTATTTAAAATGTACAAAATTAGCATTTTAGGCACTAAAAGAGTAAAAATAGGCTCCAAAGGTCAAAATAGGCATTTTAGGGCACTATAAAACTTTATAAACGTAAGTGATTTATCATGAAACGTCAACATATTATATAAAAGTTTTCATGTTATTTCAAAAGGAACAAAATAGGCATTTGCCTTAAAATCCCAGGTCGAGTGATGTCACATCACGTATCTTGCAATAATTTTTTTTTTATATTTACTGAACTGAAAAATAACCTCCCAATATCACATACTCGAGGTCCCCCAACAAGGTGCAACAGTTAGAGAATTTTCCAAAAAATAATATACTTTTTCACTTCTTTCAAAACAGGTCCTGATAAATATCGAACGAATACTATTGATCTACATCTTCCGCTAATCATTAGTAATCATTCTGATGACCTAAAATTGTTTGAAAAGTGACCTAAAAAATGACCCTAAATTTTAAAGAAAATGACTTAATAATTATAAAAATGACCTAAAACTGTTTTAATTATTTATAAAAAAATATTATTGAACAGACAAAGTTTTAGACTAGTTTGTACATAATTGTAAAACTGTAAATAACTGTAACGTTGTGAATGTTCTTTCCTCATGGAAATTTATACTGGCACTGAGGCACTGTTGTGTCAAAGTTCGGCACATCC
Source organism: Ectobius pallidus (assembly GCA_964059195.1). Lineage (NCBI taxonomy): Eukaryota > Metazoa > Arthropoda > Insecta > Blattodea > Ectobiidae > Ectobius > Ectobius pallidus. The sequence continues at coordinate 178,607,837 of CAXKWD010000004.1, read as the reverse complement.
TTTTGTGGTCTGCCGGATTATATTGTTGTTTGATTGAGGGCAAACAGTAATTTGCCCACTCAATTCCAAGCAGGTGGCAGACTCTGGTGCCAAGTCAATCTAATAATAGTAATATTATACAAAATTTTGGCGTTTCTTTGATTCTCACTTCCGACTGAGACATGTCTGAGACTTGAACGCCAATTTTTTCCTTCTTGCATTAAACAAACAACACTTCAAAGATAGCACCGCTAGCGACGAGAAAAAGTTACTACACTCAATGTAAATACAGGAAAATGACTAAATAAGGAAGCAAATGACACGAAAATGACAAAATAAAGACCCAAAATTGAAATAAATGTCCTAAAAATATAAAATTGCATAAAATGACAAAAAAAATGACCTAATAAAAATGCATTTCTATAGTCAAGAGGCCATGATTAGGATTTATCCACAAGTCGGCAATGTCTATGCAGCATACATAAAAAATGACATGTCTTTAGAATCCGGGCCCTGATCATTACTAATAACAATTTAACAGAAATTCAAAGAAGTCCTTCGGTTCATACCTGATGGAACGACATTCCCACTTCTAGCATTACCACTCAGATCCTCTTAAAAATATCAACCTGAGAGATTTGGCTTGAAATCAGATTGAGCTGCTGGATTATTTTCTTGAGGGGAAAATTCAAGTGTAATCACAACAACCGTTCTGATCTAGACACATAAGGATTTGCACAAAATGAACGTCAAATTTTATTTCTGAAATGCTTGGCTAACCTATTATTCTACTTGTAGGTCCCAGCTTAATAATAATGCTTGAGGTAGGCTATATACAGGGTGTTAATGAATAACACCTAAATATTTTACCTGTGTATAGAGGAGACATAGACAAGCGACTTTTATTAGGAGATTTTTGCTCTATGGATTCAATTTTTCCTGTTACAGCATAAAATCTCCCAGGGCATAGCAGCCACTGACTTCTAACATTAAAAAAAAATGCAATACAAAGGAACTTCGTTGTTAACACTGAGTTATGAATAAAATAACTAGTGCAGAGGAGGCCAGTCATGTGATTAGTCTGTAAATTTTGCAGGTTATGAAAACTCTAAATTACGATATAGCTGTTGATAATCAGGTTTTTATCGATCATTAAGAAGGCATGAAGTCAATTTCATGAAAATTTAACCCTATTTCACTTAATTATTGACTTATGAGCACCAAATTGTAATGACGTCATTGCCCTGTCATAGAGCAAAAATCTCCTAATAAAAGTTGCTTGTCTATGTCCCCTCTATAAACAGGTAAAATATTTCGGTGTTATTCATTAACATCCTGTATAATATGATTTCTTAATAGTGTCGTTAATAGTTTCTATCTTTCCCAACAAAGCACTATTGCTGCAGAAGCCGCACGAAAATACTTGCAGGTGAGTGAGCAGGTGTGTGAATATACTCGTATATTACAAATCATTGCTCTGTAGATGTAACTATTATTTTCTAAACTGTGCATTTAAGTTTTAATATGGAGGATAATATAGATAACTTAAGCTCAATCGAAAAAATGAAACTTAACGAAGAATTGCATACGTAGGACTACATGCCCTTTTCTTTGACGAAGATAGATTTTGATTGTGGCAAAATAACATGAAAATTGTTACTGGGGGAAAAGTGATTGCCGTTTGCATGTACATTATTGACAATTTAAAGAAAACGGAGGTTTTTACTTAGTCAACACTTGTGAAAAACAGCTTAAAATTTAACAGAGATATGTTGGACATTTTTACATCAAATCCAAATGGTTTTTAAACAGAATTTCTAAACAATTGTGTCTGTCATTTTAAACCTTCTGAACTGTATCATAAAATCTGAATGAGTAAATCGCAGAAATGAGGAAAGTTTGTACTTGTTGGCTTTTTGTACTAGATAATTTGTATATTTTTCTGTTGCCAAAGATTATTAAAAACATCGTAATGTTTACATTCACTTATGAAAATAGGTAAGCATTATGTAGATTATATCAGCATAAGTTTGAACATTACCAGCGAGCAATAAATTATCATATAAATAGGAAAGTGCATTGCTTTCCACCCATGTGGGAACGGACGGGGTCAAATTCCGCATGAAAGATCGTCTTTACGATAATACCATAGATAAGTTCCAAGCAACAAAATTTCAATGCCATAACCCATAGGTAATGTAGAATAGAAGAAAGTGAAAGAGGTAGTAGTTTCTTTCACTTTATTCAGACTTAGGACTGGCTGATTATACAAGAAATCAGGTGGGTTTAAAAAGTGCGATTCTCAGTTTCTGGGCGTCAATGGTAGTAAAAGCTCAGTGTTAATTTCCTTTACCTAAAAATATATTTACAAGAAACAAATTTGACTACTGCCATCCTATATACACTCCCAACTTACAGTAACTTTAACAATCGATGATTAGCAAGTCCTTCCCTTTGGGTTAAACTATGGGTGGAAATAATCTGTGGCCCAAGAACTAGTGATAACGTCTTGTGCAGTGCAGTGTTCACATATGCGATTAGACGAAACCACAATTTTTGTGAGGAACGCTGGAAACGTTTGCACTTTTCTGTCAATTACAGCAAGGCTCATTTAATTAAATTTATCTGCATAAGAAAATGTTTTAACTGCTCTCTTGACATAGTGTATCCAAATGGGTTAAGGTCAGGGTATCAGTTGACTGCTGTCAAATGTGTGTGTGTATATATATATATATATATATGTGTGTGTGTGTGTGGTTCTATAACTTACTTCCACAATAACTAGCATAAGTTTATAAACACCCTATTCCATTTATTATTAGGCACTTGGATTCGAAGAAAGAAGAGAACTGATTTATCGCAGTTTGGGACCTCAAGATAAATAAGCAGAAACAAACTACATAATGAAATACTTCTTATTAAGTAATCAATTTAAAGGAATAAGAAGAAGAACAAAGTTTTTATTGAGTAATCGATTTAAAGGAAAAAGAAGAAAAAAGTTAATATTAAGTAATCAATTTAAAGGCATAAGAAGAACAAAAATCTTATTAAGTAATCGACTTAAAGGAAAAAGAAGAAGATAAACGTTTTTATTGAGTAATCAATTTAAAGGAAAAAGAAGAAAAAACGATTTTATTAAGTAATCGACTTAAAGGAAAAGTAAGAAAATGTTCTTATTAAATAATCAATTTAAAGGCATAAGAAGAACAAAAAACTTCTTATTTAGTAATCGATTTAAAGGAAAAAGAAGAAGCAAAAAAGTTTTTATTAAGTAATCGACTTAAAGGAATAAGAAAAAAACAAAATTTTTATCAAGTAATCGATATGAAGGAAAAAGAAGCAAAAACGTTTTTATTAAGTAATCGATTTAAAGGAAAAATAAGAAAAAAGTTCTTATTAAGTAATCAATTTAAAGGCATAAGAAGAACAAAATACTTCTTAATAAGTAATCGATTTAAAGGAATAAGAAAAAAACTTATTATATAATCGATTTAAAGGAAAAAGAAGCAAACACGTTTTTATTAAGTAATTGACTTAACGGAAAAATAAGAAAAACGTTCTTATTAAGTAATCAATTTAAAGGCATAAGAAGAACAACAAATCTTATTAAGTAATCGATTTAAAGGAAAAGGAAGACGCAAAAACGTTTTTATTGAGTAATCAATTTAAAGAAAAAAGAAGAAAAAAACGATTTTATTAAGTAATTGACTTGAAGGAAAAATAAGAAAATGTTGTTATTAAGTAATCAATTTAAAGGCATAAGAAGAACAAAAAACTTCTTATTTAGTAATCATTTAAAGGAAAAAGAAGAAGCAAAAAGTTTTCATTAAGTAATCGACTTAAAGGAAAAATAAGAAAGAAGTTCTTATTAAGTAATCAATTTAAAGGCATAAGAAGAACAAAAAACTTCTTATTAAGTAATCGATTTAAAGGAAAAAGAGGAAGCAAAAAGTTTTTATTAAGCAATCGACTTAAGGGAAAAATAAGAAAAAAGTTCTTATTAAGTAATCAATTTAAAGGCATAAGAAGAACAAAAAACTGCTTATTAAGTAATCGATTTAAAGGAATAAGAAAAAACAAGAAATCTTATTAAGTAATCGATCTAAAGGAAAAAGAAGAAGCAAAAAGCTTTTTATTAAGTAATCGAATTAAAGGAAAAAGAAGAAAAAGACGATTTTATTAAGTAATCAATTTAAAGGAAAAAGAAGAAAAAAGTTCTTATTAAGTAATCAATTTAAAGGCATAAGAAGGACAATAACTTCTTATTAAGTAATCGATTTAAAGGAATAAGAAAAAAGTTCTTATTAAGTAATCAATTTAAAGGCATAAGAAGAACAAAATACTTCTTATTAAGTAATCGATTTCATGGAATAAGAAAAACTTATTAAATAATCGATTTAAAGGAAAAAGAAGCAAACACGTTTTTATTAAGTAATTGACATAAAGGAAAAATAAGAAAAAAGTTCTTATTAAGTATTCAAATTAAAGGCATAAGATGAGCAAAAAACCTTATTAAGTAATCGATTTAAAGGAAAAAGAAGCATAACGTTTTTATTGAGTAATCAATTTAAAGGAAAAAGAAGAAAAATACGATTTTATTAAGTACCGGTAATCGACTTAAAGGAACAATTTACAAAATGTTCTTATTAAGTAATCAATTTAAAGGCATAAGAAGAACAAAAACTTCTTATTAAGTAATCGATGTAAAGGAAAAAGAAGCAAAAAGTTTTTATTAAGCAATCGACTTAAAGGAAAAATAAGAAAACAGTTCTTATTAAGTAATCAGTTTAAAGGCATAAGAAGAACAAAAAACTTCTAATTAAGTAATCGATTTAAAGGAATAAGAAAAAACAAAAAAATCTTATTAAGTAATCGATTTAAAGGAAAAAGAATATGCAAAAAGCTTTTTTTTAAGTAATCGAATTAAAGGAAAAAGAAGAAAAAAGTTCTTATTAAGTAATCAATTTAAAGGCATAAGAAGGACAATAACTTCTTATTAAGTAATCGATTCAAAGGAATGAGAAAAAACAAAAAATCTTATTAAGTAATCGATTTAAAGGAAAAAGAAGAAGCAAAACCGTTTTTATTACGTAATCAATTTAAAGGAAAAAGAAGAAAAAAAGATTTTATTAAGTAATCAACTTAAAGGCATAAGAAGAACCAAAATACTTCTTATTAAGTAATCGATTTAAAAGAATAAGAAAAAGTTTTTATTAAGTAATCAATTTAAAGGCATAAGAAGAACAAAATACTTCTTATTAAGTAATCGATTTAAAGGAATAAGAAAAACTTATTAATAATCGATTTAAAGGAAAAAGAAGGAAATACGTTTTTATTAATTAATTGACTTAAAGGAAAAATAAGAAAAAAGTTCTTATTAAGTAATCAATTTAAAGGCATAAGAAGGACAATAACTTCTTATTAAGTAATCGATTTGAAGGAATAAGAAAAAAACAAAAAATCTTATTAAGTAATCGATTTAAAGGAAAAAGAAGAAGCAAAAAGTTTTTATTAAGTAATCAATTTAAAGGAAAAAGAAGAAAAAATCGATTTTATTAAGTAATCAACTTAAAGGCATAAGAAGAACCAAAATACTTCTAATTAAGTAATCGATTTAAAGGAATAAGAAAAAAGTTCTTATTAAGTAATCAATTTAAAGGCTTAAGAAGAACAAAGTACTTCTTATTAAGTAATCGATTTCAAGGAATAAGAAAAAACTTATTAAATAATTCTTTAAAGGAAAAAGAAGCAAACACGTTTCTATTAAGTAATTGACTTAAAGGAAAAATAAGAAAAACGTTCTTATTAAGTAATCAATTTAAAGGCATAAGATGAGCAAAGAACCATATTAAGTAATCGGTTTAAAGGAAAAAGAAGAAGGAAAAACGTTTTTATTGAGTAATCAATTTAAAGGAAAAAGAAGAAAAAAACGATTTTATTAAGTAATCGACTTAAAGGAAGAATAAGAAAATGTTCTTATTAAGTAATCAATTTAAAGGCATAAGAAGAACAAGAAACTTCTTATTAAGTAATCGATTTAAAGGAAAAAGAAGAAGCAAAAAGTTTTTATTAAGCAATCGACTTAAAGGAAAAATAATAAAAAAGTTCTTATTAAGTAATCAATTTAAAGGCATAAGATGAGCAAAGAACCTTATTAAGTAATCGGTTTAAAGGAAAAAGAAGAAGGAAAAACGTTTTTATTGAGTATTCAATTTAAAGGAAAAAGAAGAAAAAAACGATTTTATTAAGTAATCGACCTAAAGGAAAAATAAGAAAATGTTCTTATTAAGTAATCAATTTAAAGGCATAAGAAGAACAAAAAACTTCTTATTAAGTAATCGATTTAAAGGAAAAAGAAGAAGCAAAAAGTTTTTATTAAGCAATCGACTTAAAGGAAAAATAAGAAAAAAGTTCTTATTAAGTAATCAATTTAAAGGCATAAAAAGAACAAAAAACTGCTTATTAAGTAATCGATTTAAAGGAATAAGAAAAAACAAGAAATCTTATTAGGTAATCGATCTAAAGGAAAAAGAAGAAGCAAAAAGCTTTTTATTAAGTAATCGAATTAAAGGAAAAAGAAGAAAAAGACGATTTTATTAAGTAATCAATTTAAAGGAAAAAGAAGAAAAAAGTTCTTATTAAGTAATCAATTTAAAGGCATAAGAAGGACAATAACTTCTTATTAAGTAATCGATTTAAAGGAATAAGAAAAAAGTTCTTATTAAGTAATCAATTATAGGCATAAGAAGAACAAAATACTTCTTATTAAGTAATCGATTTCATGGAATAAGAAAAACCTATTAAATAATCGATTTAAAGGAAAAAGAAGCAAACACGTTTTTATTATTATTATTATTATTATTATTATTATATTAAGTAATTGTCTTAAAGGAAAAATAAGAAAGAAGTTCTTATTAAGTATTCAATTAAAAGGCATAAGATGAGCAAAAAACCTTATTAAGTAATCGATTTAAAGGAAAAAGAAGAAAAAATCGATTTTATTAAGTAATCAACTTAAAGGCATAAGAAGAACCAAAATACTTCTTATTAAGTAATCGATTTAAAGGAATAAGAAAAAGTTTTTATTAAGTAATCAATTTTAAGGCATAAGAAGAACAAAATACTTCTTATTAAGTAATCGATTTAAAGGAATAAGAAAAACTTATTAATAATCGATTTAAAGGAAAAAGAAGGAAACACGTTTTTATTAATTAATTGACTTAAAGGAAAAATAAGAAAAAAGTTCTTATTAAGTAATCAATTTAAAGGCATAAGAAGGACAATAACTTCTTATTAAGTAATCGATTTGAAGGAATAAGAAAAAAACAAAAAATCTTATTAAGTAATCGATTTAAAGGAAAAAGAAGAAGCAAAAAGTTTTTATTAAGTAATCAATTTAAAGGAAAAAGAAGAAAAATCGATTTTATTAAGTAATCAACTTACAGGCATAAGAAGAACCAAAATACTTCTAATTAAGTAATCGATTTAAAGGAATAAGAAAAAAGTTCTTATTAAGTAATCAATTTAAAGGCATAAGAAGAACAAAGTACTTCTTATTAAGTAATCGATTTCAAGGAATAAGAAAAAACTTATTAAATAATTCTTTAAAGGAAAAAGAAGCAAACACGTTTTTATTAAGTAATTGACTTAAAGGAAAAATAAGAAAAACGTTCTTATTAAGTAATCAATTTAAAGGCATAAGATGAGCAAAGAACCATATTAAGTAATCGGTTTAAAGGAAAAAGAAGAAGGAAAAACGTTTTTATTGAGTAATCAATTTAAAGGAAAAAGAAGAAAAAAACGATTTTATTAAGTAATCGACTTAAAGGAAGAATAAGAAAATGTTCTTATTAAGTAATCAATTTAAAGGCATAAGAAGAACAAGAAACTTCTTATTAAGTAATCGATTTAAAGGAAAAAGAAGAAGCAAAAAGTTTTTATTAAGCAATCGACTTAAAGGAAAAATAATAAAAAAGTTCTTATTAAGTAATCAATTTAAAGGCATAAGATGAGCAAAGAACCTTATTAAGTAATCGGTTTAAAGGAAAAAGAAGAAGGAAAAACGTTTTTATTGAGTAATCAATTTAAAGGAAAAAGAAGAAAAAAACGATTTTATTAAGTAATCGACTTAAAGGAAAAATAAGAAAATGTTCTTATTAAGTAATCAATTTAAAGGCATAAGAAGAACAAAAAACTTCTTATTAAGTAATCGATTTAAAGGAAAAAGAAGAAGCAACAAGTTTTTATTAAGCAATCGACTTAAAGGAAAAATAAGAAAGAAGTTCTTATTAAGTAATCAATTTAAAGGCATAAGAAGAACAAAAAACTTCTTATTAAGTAATCGATTTAAAGGAAAAAGAGGAAGCAAAAAGTTTTTATTAAGCAATCGACTTAAGGGAAAAATAAGAAAAAAGTTCTTATTAAGTAATCAATTTAAAGGCATAAGAAGAACAAAAAACTGCTTATTAAGTAATCGATTTAAAGGAATAAGAAAAAACAAGAAATCTTATTAAGTAATCGATCTAAAGGAAAAAGAAGAAGCAAAAAGCTTTTTATTAAGTAATCGAATTAAAGGAAAAAGAAGAAAAAGACGATTTTATTAAGTAATCAATTTAAAGGAAAAAGAAGAAAAAAGTTCTTATTAAGTAATCAATTTAAAGGCATAAGAAGGACAATAACTTCTTATTAAGTAATCGATTTAAAGGAATAAGAAAAAAGTTCTTATTAAGTAATCAATTTAAAGGCATAAGAAGAACAAAATACTTCTTATTAAGTAATCGATTTCATGGAATAAGAAAAACTTATTAAATAATCGATTTAAAGGAAAAAGAAGCAAACACGTTTTTATTAAGTAATTGACATAAAGGAAAAATAAGAAAAAAGTTCTTATTAAGTATTCAATTTAAAGGCATAAGATGAGCAAAAAACCTTATTAAGTAATCGATTTAAAGGAAAAAGAAGAAGCATAACGTTTTTATTGAGTAATCAATTTAAAGGAAAAAGAAGAAAAATACGATTTTATTAAGTACCGGTAATCGACTTAAAGGAACAATTTACAAAATGTTCTTATTAAGTAATCAATTTAAAGGCATAAGAAGAACAAAAACTTCTTATTAAGTAATCGATGTAAAGGAAAAAGAAGCAAAAAGTTTTTATTAAGCAATCGACTTAAAGGAAAAATAAGAAAACAGTTCTTATTAAGTAATCAGTTTAAAGGCATAAGAAGAACAAAAAACTTCTAATTAAGTAATCGATTTAAAGGAATAAGAAAAAACAAAAAAATCTTATTAAGTAATCGATTTAAAGGAAAAAGAATATGCAAAAAGCTTTTTTTTAAGTAATCGAATTAAAGGAAAAAGAAGAAAAAAGTTCTTATTAAGTAATCAATTTAAAGGCATAAGAAGGACAATAACTTCTTATTAAGTAATCGATTCAACGGAATGAGAAAAAACAAAAAATCTTATTAAGTAATCGATTTAAAGGAAAAAGAAGAAGCAAAACCGTTTTTATTAAGTAATCAATTTAAAGGAAAAAGAAGAAAAAAAGATTTTATTAAGTAATCAACTTAAAGGCATAAGAAGAACCAAAATACTTCTTATTAAGTAATCGATTTAAAAGAATAAGAAAAAGTTTTTATTAAGTAATCAATTTAAAGGCATAAGAAGAACAAAATACTTCTTATTAAGTAATCGATTTAAAGGAATAAGAAAAACTTATTAATAATCGATTTAAAGGAAAAAGAAGGAAATACGTTTTTATTAATTAATTGACTTAAAGGAAAAATAAGAAAAAAGTTCTTATTAAGTAATCAATTTAAAGGCATAAGAAGGACAATAACTTCTTATTAAGTAATCGATTTGAAGGAATAAGAAAAAAACAAAAAATCTTATTAAGTAATCGATTTAAAGGAAAAAGAAGAAGCAAAAAGTTTTTATTAAGTAATCAATTTAAAGGAAAAAGAAGAAAAAATCGATTTTATTAAGTAATCAACTTAAAGGCATAAGAAGAACCAAAATACTTCTAATTAAGTAATCGATTTAAAGGAATAAGAAAAAAGTTCTTATTAAGTAATCAATTTAAAGGCATAAGAAGAACAAAGTACTTCTTATTAAGTAATCGATTTCAAGGAATAAGAAAAAACTTATTAAATAATTCTTTAAAGGAAAAAGAAGCAAACACGTTTCTATTAAGTAATTGACTTAAAGGAAAAATAAGAAAAACGTTCTTATTAAGTAATCAATTTAAAGGCATAAGATGAGCAAAGAACCATATTAAGTAATCGGTTTAAAGGAAAAAGAAGAAGGAAAAACGTTTTTATTGAGTAATCAATTTAAAGGAAAAAGAAGAAAAAAACGATTTTATTAAGTAATCGACTTAAAGGAAGAATAAGAAAATGTTCTTATTAAGTAATCAATTTAAAGGCATAAGATGAACAAGAAACTTCTTATTAAGTAATCGATTTAAAGGAAAAAGAAGAAGCAAAAAGTTTTTATTAAGCAATCGACTTAAAGGAAAAATAATAAAAAAGTTCTTATTAAGTAATCAATTTAAAGGCATAAGATGAGCAAAGAACCTTATTAAGTAATCGGTTTAAAGGAAAAAGAAGAAGGAAAAACGTTTTTATTGAGTATTCAATTTAAAGGAAAAAGAAGAAAAAAACGATTTTATTAAGTAATCGACTTAAAGGAAAAATAAGAAAATGTTCTTATTAAGTAATCAATTTAAAGGCATAAGAAGAACAAAAAACTTCTTATTAAGTAATCGATTTAAAGGAAAAAGAAGAAGCAAAAAGTTTTTATTAAGCAATCGACTTAAAGGAAAAATAAGAAAAAAGTTCTTATTAAGTAATCAATTTAAAGGCATAAAAAGAACAAAAAACTGCTTATTAAGTAATCGATTTAAAGGAATAAGAAAAAACAAGAAATCTTATTAGGTAATCGATCTAAAGGAAAAAGAAGAAGCAAAAAGCTTTTTATTAAGTAATCGAATTAAAGGAAAAAGAAGAAAAAGACGATTTTATTATGTAATCAATTTAAAGGAAAAAGAAGAAAAAAGTTCTTATTAAGTAATCAATTTAAAGGCATAAGAAGGACAATAACTTCTTATTAAGTAATCGATTTAAAGGAATAAGAAAAAAGTTCTTATTAAGTAATCAATTATAGGCATAAGAAGAACAAAATACTTCTTATTAAGTAATCGATTTCATGGAATAAGAAAAACTTATTAAATAATCGATTTAAAGGAAAAAGAAGCAAACACGTTTTTATTATTATTATTATTATTATTATTATATTAAGTAATTGTCTTAAAGGAAAAATAAGAAAGAAGTTCTTATTAAGTATTCAATTTAAAGGCATAAGATGAGCAAAAAACCTTATTAAGTAATCGATTTAAAGGAAAAAGAAGAAAAAATCGATTTTATTAAGTAATCAACTTAAAGGCATAAGAAGAACCAAAATACTTCTTATTAAGTAATCGATTTAAAGGAATAAGAAAAAGTTTTTATTAAGTAATCAATTTAAAGGCATAAGAAGAACAAAATACTTCTTATTAAGTAATCGATTTAAAGGAATAAGAAAAACTTATTAATAATCGATTTAAAGGAAAAAGAAGGAAACACGTTTTTATTAATTAATTGACTTAAAGGAAAAATAAGAAAAAAGTTCTTATTAAGTAATCAATTTAAAGGCATAAGAAGGACAATAACTTCTTATTAAGTAATCGATTTTAAGGAATAAGAAAAAAACAAAAAATCTTATTAAGTAATCGATTTAAAGGAAAAAGAAGAAGCAAAAAGTTTTTATTAAGTAATCAATTTAAAGGAAAAAGAAGAAAAATCGATTTTATTAAGTAATCAACTTACAGGCATAAGAAGAACCAAAATACTTCTAATTAAGTAATCGATTTAAAGGAATAAGAAAAAAGTTCTTATTAAGTAATCAATTTAAAGGCATAAGAAGAACAAAGTACTTCTTATTAAGTAATCGATTTCAAGGAATAAGAAAAAACTTATTAAATAATTCTTTAAAGGAAAAAGAAGCAAACACGTTTTTATTAAGTAATTGACTTAAAGGAAAAATAAGAAAAACGTTCTTATTAAGTAATCAATTTAAAGGCATAAGATTAGCAAAGAACCATATTAAGTAATCGGTTTAAAGGAAAAAGAAGAAGGAAAAACGTTTTTATTGAGTAATCAATTTAAAGGAAAAAGAAGAAAAAAACGATTTTATTAAGTAATCGACTTAAAGGAAGAATAAGAAAATGTTCTTATTAAGTAATCAATTTAAAGGCATAAGAAGAACAAGAAACTTCTTATTAAGTAATCGATTTAAAGGAAAAAGAAGAAGCAAAAAGTTTTTATTAAGCAATCGACTTAAAGGAAAAATAATAAAAAAGTTCTTATTAAGTAATCAATTTAAAGGCATAAGATGAGCAAAGAACCTTATTAAGTAATCGGTTTAAAGGAAAAAGAAGAAGGAAAAACGTTTTTATTGAGTAATCAATTTAAAGGAAAAAGAAGAAAAAAACGATTTTATTAAGTAATCGACTTAAAGGAAAAATAAGAAAATGTTCTTATTAAGTAATCAATTTAAAGGCATAAGAAGAACAAAAAACTTCTTATTAAGTAATCGATTTAAAGGAAAAAGAAGAAGCAAAAAGTTTTTATTAAGCAATCGACTTAAAGGAAAAATAAGAAAAAAGTTCTTATTAAGTAATCAATTTAAAGGCATAAAAAGAACAAAAAACTGCTTATTAAGTAATCGATTTAAAGGAATAAGAAAAAACAAGAAATCTTATTAGGTAATCGATCTAAAGGAAAAAGAAGAAGCAAAAAGCTTTTTATTAAGTAATCGAATTAAAGGAAAAAGAAGAAAAAGACGATTTTATTAAGTAATCAATTTAAAGGAAAAAGAAGAAAAAAGTTCTTATTAAGTAATCAATTTAAAGGCATAAGAAGGACAATAACTTCTTATTAAGTAATCGATTTAAAGGAATAAGAAAAAAGTTCTTATTAAGTAATCAATTTAAAGGCATAAGAAGAACAAAATACTTCTTATTAAGTAATTGATTTCATGGAATAAGAAAAACTTATTAAATAATCGATTTAAAGGAAAAAGAAGCAAACACGTTTTTATTAAGTAATTGTCTTAAAGGAAAAATAAGAAAAAAGTTCTTATTAAGTATTCAATTTAAAGGCATAAGATGAGCAAAAAACCTTATTAAGTAATCGATTTAAAGGAAAAAGAAGAAAAAATCGATTTTATTAAGTAATCAACTTAAAGGCATAAGAAGAACCAAAATACTCCTTATTAAGTAATCGATTTAAAGGAATAAGAAAAAGTTTTTATTAAGTAATCAATTTAAAGGCATAAGAAGAACAAATTACTTCTTATTAAGTAATCGATTTAAAGGAATAAGAAAAAACTTATTAATAATCGATTTAAAGGAAAAAGAAGCAAACACGTTTTTATTAATTAATTGACTTAAAGGAAAAATAAGAAAAAAGTTCTTATTAAGTAATCAATTTAAAGGCATAAGAAGGACAATAACTTCTTATTAAGTAATCGATTTAAAGGAAAAAGAAGAAGCAAAAAGTTTTTATTAAGTAATCAATTTAAAGGAAAAAGAAGAAAAAATCGATTTTATTAAGTAATCAACTTAAAGGCATAAGAAGAACCAAAATACTTCTAATTAAGTAATCGATTTAAAGGAATAAGAAAAAAGTTCTTATTAAGTAATCAATTTAAAGGCATAAGAAGAACAAAGTAATTCTTATTAAGTAATCGATTTCAAGGAATAAGAAAAAACTTATTAAATAATTCTTTAAAGGAAAAAGAAGCAAACACGTTTTTATTAAGTAATTGACTTAAAGGAAAAATAAGAAAAAAGTTCTTATTAAGTAATCAATTTAAAGGCATAAGAAGAACAAGAAACTTCTTATTAAGTAATCGATTTAAAGGAAAAAGAAGAAGCAAAAAGTTTTTATTAAGCAATCGACTTAAAGGAAAAATAAGAAAAAAGTTCTTATTAAGTAATCAATTTAAAGGCATAAGAAGAACAAAAAACTTCTTATTAAGTAATCGATTTAAAGGAATAAGAAAAAACAAAAAATCTTATGAAGTAATCGATTTAAAGGAAAAAGAAGAAGCAAAAAGCTTTTTATTAAGTAATCGAATTAAAGGAAAAAGAAGAAAAAAGTCCTTATTAAGTAATCAATTTAAAGGCATAATAAGAACAAATAACTTCTTATTAAGTAATCGATTTAAAGGAATAAGAAAAAAAACTTATTAAGTAATCGATTTGAAGGAAAAAGAAGCAAAAACGTTTTTATTAAGTATTCGATTTAAAGGATAAAGAAGAAAAAAGATTTTATTAAGTAATCAATTTAAAGGAATAAGATGAGAAAAACGTTTTTATTAAGTAATCGATTTAAAGGGAAAAGAAGAAAAAAGATCTTATTATGTAATCAATTTAAAGGCATAAGAAGACCAAAAACTTATTATTAAATAATCAATTTAAAGGCATAAGACGAACAAAAAACTTCTTATTAAGTAATCGATTTAAAGGAATAAGAAAAAGAAAAAATCTTATTAAGTTATCGATTTAAAGGAAAAAGAAGAAGCAAAAAGTTTTTATTAAGTGATCGACTTAAAGGAAAAAGAAGAAAAAAGCTCTTATAAAGTAATCAATTATAGGAATAGTAAAAACTAATGAATTCTTATTAAGTAATCGATTTAAAGGAATAAGAAGAAACAAAAGAGTTAAAGAATAATGAAATACTGTAAATATGGAATTGTGGATAATTAAAAACTCTGTTAATTGATATTTTGTTTGTGTTATGAATTTATATAAGTTGTTTTTAAATGTTTTCAGATTTTTGTATAAAATTTAAATATATTTGAATTTTAGATTAAATCTTCGAAACGAGTTATGTTATGTAAGGATCCTTCTTTAGGTGAATGTAAATGTAAAATTTCGGTATAGATGTTAGCTTTATTTTTTCGAAATTTGGGGATAAAATTGAAATTTCTATTTGGTATGTACTTTTATCCTCCCTGCGTTTATGCCGGAACGATGAAGAATGGATTTTTTCTTTGCCGGAGCGCTGTTCCGGTCCGTTCCGGCCCAACTTCAGCATTGGTTAGTTGGCAATGTTACTCTGGTTTGAACTTCCTTAAAAATGCTGAAATAAACATATTTTATTTTCTTTTGAACACACATAAAATAATTACCTTAAGCAATAAGAAAGAAATGCTTGTTTTGGTGGATTAGTATCTTGTTCGCTTGCTAGTCACACGCCGAGAAACTTGTAATTAAAATAAATAATCAAAGTTTGAAATGCGAAAATAAAGGAAGAATTGGCCCGTATTTAATGACTGTAGCCATTCTTCTGTCTGATAATTATAATAACCAATAACTGGATTTTATGTTGCTGAACGATGTTCTTATTGGTTTCTTCAATATCCAAAATTGACTCAACATTCCATTTAATAACAAAATTAATACAATTTCAATTAGATGTATACATTATATGTAGATATACGTGAAAGTCCTGTGGCACTATAACACCAATAGTTCTCATTTCGACAAATGTTTACAATATTTTCGTTTACTGCCTCCCATAGCCCCCCAAATATACTTTTACATCGCGAAATAACGCCAGTTCTCATAAACAAAATGAACATAATCCCAGTTTTTAAAACTAATTTTACCAAAAAATAGACAAAATCTTATTGTTAAGTCATTTTTAAGGAATATTTTCAACAAACAAGTGCGCCGGCTATTTTGCCATAGAGAGGTAATTTTCATTCTAAAAGGAACTGCTCATTGCACATCATGCAGTCAAGAAGGAAGACCACAGGATCAACCTACGGTAAATCATAAATAATCCTACCATAAATTCTCACTACTATGGCTTCCCAAACTTTTTTTGAATACCGGAATTATAAGTAAATTCAGTTTTAAGGAACTATTCCCTACATTAATTATTCAACCAATTATCAATAGGCCTATCCTATTATTGGGATTCACTATGAACTTATGAAAAGCTGGTTTTCAGAGAGCTGAATCATGATAATTATAATGAGTGGATTACAAAATTTGCACAGATAGATCATATTTTAGAAATAGTACCGCCAACTTAGTAATTTTGCTTAAATATAAAACAATTTTCAAGGATCTCTAGTTACATGCTATCTTGTGTATGCAGGCGATGACAAGACGAGGTTATGAAAGCTAACAAATTTCGAAATTCCATGTCCCCCCCCCAACACTGAGCTGTTTGACATGACCAACTATGACTGTGGATAGCCTATCATGGACGATGATCGCCCGCAAAAGAAACCACCCCTACAACGATGATCGCTGACCCCGGCGATGATCGCCGGCGATGAACGCTGTAGACAAACCATAGCTTGAGTTTATAGCCGGCTCAATCTTTTTGCAACTTATTATAAAAGATACTGAAAACACAGTTATTCGAACTTACTTTCTAGTCGTAATGATCTTGACACTGCAGAGATCTGGACCGTTTTGAATCCCCGTTTACATGAGTGTACACAATATGATCAGTATTCTGAGACCGATTTGAAATAACTCGTAAACATGGTAAATATCTGCTAATTCTTTTCAAGATCCATCGATGAAGTCCAAGGAGGCAGTGAAAATTCAACGAAACGTACGTATTTACCTGTTATTTTGTCCTACAAATTTATAGGTAATGTTGAACCGGAACATATGTCTTTAAATTCCTATACAGTCAACGTGTTTGGAACATTTGAAATAACCTGACATTATATTGGCATGAATGAAATGCATTTCTTGAAATGAATAGAATTGAGAAATCTTAGCATTGAAATGTTCTGAAGCCTCTAAAAATATATACATATCTGATGACAACAATTTAATGCCATGATACAACTGTTAATTTTAAGAAGAAATGTCATTTACAAAGAATATTCCTACAATAGCATTTCCTTAAGTTCTTTAGATAGCCGAGAAAAATGGTGAATAGACAGGAAGCCACGTTTTTAAGAGAGAGGGAGATAATAGCCGGTCAAGTAGTTGTATTGATATGGCTATTGTGCTGTACGGTGCAGGAGAAAACAACATTTCTAGACTCTAAACTCGAATTATGAAGACCTACGCTAATGCTGAAGGTATTACAATTTATTTGGATCGAAGCTGTTCCTACAACGGGAGAGACAGGAAAAAAAGAATAGGCGCTCCATTGCCCCCGAAAATGCAAAGTATTCAAAACGCCTTCACGTTGAAGCCGTTCAACTCAACTCAACTCAATTTTGCCCAGTGATTATGGACATTGTAGTCAAGATAAATAACCAAAAAATTTCGAAATCAAATGATAATCATAGGTAAGTAAAAGCACAATTGCCTCTTCCTCCTTGTTGTTAAGAACTTCCAATAGACATGTTTTTAACACATTTGCAGTGGTATTGTATACTATATATTGTTTTATTACCTGTCATGAAACAATATTTGTGACAAGGTCATTGAAGTACATAAAAATTACATTAAATAAATTAAACCATAAAATTTGGCACATTTCAATTAAAATATTCATTAATGTTATAAAAAGTCATATCAATCAGCCAATCAGAGATAAGTGTCTTGAAATGCGGCCTGCTTAAGTAATATAAATGATGTGGTAATTTGTTACCAACGTTAATAGACATAACCTCTAAGTTAGATATGGTTACTGAAAGTATACATAGTGGCATATGGAACATGTACTGTTGTCTGGTGGAATGAGAAAGCTGATCTCTTCTTAACTCAAACTTATGAATATTGTCTTTTATATATAACAGAATTTCAATCATGTACAACAAAGTAAGTGTCAGTATTTTGTGCTTGATAAACAGTGGTTTACAATGATCTCTTACAGTCGAATTTATGATTATTATAACGTAGAGTTGCCATATTTCCAAGAGTAAAAAAGAGGACACATTTGTCGATACCTATCTACACAATAACTAAATGAGGTTATTTTATAGCCCTTATTATTCATAGAGCAAAGGAAATATAATGTGTAGGTAACAGCATTCAAATTTTCATTTATATATAAATATGTAACTGAACTGATTTAGTTTACATTTAACAAGTAATTATATTATTCAAGTACTGGTATGTTGACTCAAAAGACAAAAGAATAAAATACTATGTTTCAATACATTCAGTAGGCCTACTCAACATGCAACTGTAAGTACAAGTGGAAATACATTTGGCTCAAGATTTTTCACTTTTAATGCACTTTGACCTTCGTTGGACCAACCGTATTTCTCTGTAGGTCTTATCTTAATCAGCAAGGCATGGAATTCCTTACAAGTGAAATGCTTTTAATTATATTGAACTAGCAATATGCTCTGCTCGGCTCGTTAGACTCGGGTACTGGTGGCTCATGTAAAAAAGAAAGTCATTGAATCTATAGTCTGATAATGGCATCCATTCAGAAAACCCGGACATTTTTCCGAAATTGTAATTTCCACCCGGACAGAAATTATAACCCTAAAAAAGAGGACAATGTCCGGGAAAAACCGGGCATATGGCAACCCTATAACGGCTCTTTTCTGAAGAATAAAAACTCTTTTTACATGTGTGCTATTACCCCATAGGGCAGTGGTTCCCAAACTTTTCAGTCCGCGGACCCTCTCTGGGTTTAAAAAAAAAACACTAAAATAAATACTTTGATTCAAACGTATTAAATTAATTAGACAAAATAACAATATCAATGGTCATAGGCGTAACCAGGCCGACCATATGGGGGGGGGTTATAACATCTGGATCCCCTAGGGAGAGGGGGGTTCGGGGGTCCTCCCGCGGAAAATTTTAAGAATTAAGATGCACAATAACTAGTTTTAAGCTTCCCACGCTTTATACTCATATTAAGTAATTTATAAGCAGACATAAAAAGATTGTACAATTTTCTTTTTTTAATCAATGGGGGGAAGGGGTTCAAACCCCCAAACCCCCCCCCTCATTACGCCCCATGTCAATGGTAACAAACAGAGTTTAATCCTTAATGTGAACAGTGAAGCTGCTTTAGGAAGAAGGTTTAGAAGGTTTGTTTATTTGCTTACACAGTACAGTGTTTTACATAGTTTACATATACTTATAAACTACATTTCTTAAAGTTTAACACACACATTTACAAATTAATAATTTACATACAAATATTCAATGCATGTTCAATATTTAAACATGCTACATTTTACATTATTCATTTTAATATTATTTCTAGCTCTATTTTTACAGTATATGAAAGATGAATTATACAAATTGATTGATAAATTTAAGAATATAGTATATACACACTTACAAAGAATAGAGATCACTTATATTATAAAAACAGTTTGATAAAAGAAAGGATTTAAGCATTTTCTTAAATGAAATTTCTGTTTTTTGTGATGTGATATGAGAGGGGAGTGAATTAAATACTTTAGAGCATAAGTAGTATGGAGAAGATTCGAATAGATGGGTAGAGTGTTTCGACAGTGCTATGCTGTTTTTATGTCGGGTGTTGTAAGAGTGGTAGTCAGAATTAACTTTGAAAAGGAGTCTATGGGATATGTAATTTGTGAAAATTAAGAGATATCTTCTTAAACCGCCTGCGGACCCCCTGAAACACCATCGCGGACCCCACTTTGGGAATCACTGCCATAGGGCTATGCCGTACTTTAATATGCTTTGAAAATATGCATAATAGATAACCCTGATATAATGTGTAGGTACAATTGTCTTAATTCTAAGAAGAAGAAAAAGTGCTTTTGACAATTTGACGCATATGTGATTGATATGAAATTCCCTAGTAAGTCGAGTGTCAATATGTATTCCAAGAAAATTGAAAGCTCTGAAGTTGTATTCCTTTAAAGAAAATAATAACTTTTCGGTTTTAGCTTCATTCAGTAGAAAGCCGTTAGAATTAAACCACCTTTTAGCATCACTTAACGTTATCTCAGATTCTATCAGCAAGTTATTTAAGTTATTTGTATTTATGATAGTGGTATCATCGGCGTATAATATAGATTCAGTCATAAGGCTGCTGACAAAATCATTTGTTGGCACAAAACTTAACAAAATGAAGTAAATCAATGTTCAACTATGTTTTTTCAACAAAATAAGTAGTAACATTTTTGATTTGAAGTGTCTACAATTCAAATCTGCAATTTGGTTAAGAAAATTTGAAACTTCTCTGCAAGTAGCTACCTTTCACCATGCAACCCATTAAAAAATCACGATATATATATATATATATATATATATATATATATATATATTGTTTTTCTGGAGACCTAATAAATTTACAGCTCTAAAAGTTTTAAGGTTTATAATAAACTACAATAATTGTGGTAAATAACAAATCAACAAAAAACAAACAAACAAAAACAATAAAGTATGAAAAAAGTAGAACTTCTCAATTTCCTAGGTCAGTCTTAATGTATGCAATTTGGTGGATCGTTTTCTTTCTAAACATTAGAAACAAAATTATTTTTATAGCCTAAGTTTATTTTTAGTCGCTGTGAGAAAATGGTTACAGGATTCATTGTAACAGTTTAGACGAATGCAATATAAGTAATAAAAATAAACAATTCAATTCAACTGAAGAGCTTAGTTTCATAAAGGCGTAAGGCACAAGGACATAGTTTCGAGATATCTTAATGTTTTTAAACAATGTTACCACTCACAAGTAGGTGGTTTAAAGTTTAATTTTATAACATATATTTGAAGGAGAAGCTAAATTAGTTTTCTGGAAATTTACAAGTTAAAGTGTATTGGGATTTTTTACAACTAGAGGTACCTAAACATGTTGAACAAAAACTGAAGTACTTTTACAGTAGCAAAACCTTTTTACTTTGTATCGTATTATTTGTTTTTTCTTTATTTTAGGAAAAACCTGTATTATACAGTGACAATTGCATGTTTTCCAATGAATACCAGTATAGTCATTAATGCAATAGATGATAAGCAAAACAATCTATTTTGAATGAAGTTACACTTCAGAAATGCAAGCTCAGTTTTTATAAACATTTGCTTGGATGGTAGCACTGCGGAAAATAAAAACAGTTGGTAAACACACCTCAATAACAGATAGGAAGAGTGCCTGTATGAAGTAGAATGAATGTGTAGTCTCAGAGGTATTTTCTTATAACTGAGCAAAGGTTTGAGGCACAAGTACAATAGTTCACTCGGTATTTAAGAGATATGAGAAGATATAAATGTTAAAAACTTGAAATTAAAGATTTGTGCCTTACACCCTTATGGAACTAGGCCCTTCAATTCAGTTAATTTTATTGCCATTAGACTGCAATAGAAAAAGTCAATGGAGTAAAATTACAATAATTACTAAGGCAAGGCATCTTTTTTATGTGAAGGTTAAAAGATAGCTCCAATGTATATAAATGTATATAATTAAATAATTAATTAAATAAGGGCAATTTGTTTTTGCATTATTTTGCTTTATTTTGCACATTTTGTCATTTTCCAAGAGATAGGTCATTTTTTGGCAATTTTTAGGTCATTTTCGGCATTTTTAGGTCATTTTCAACATTTCATGTCATTTTTGGCATTTTAGCAATAAATATTTTTTCTTTCTTTTTAAATGGCGCATATTTGATGGGCATGCCAGTTCAGAAAGAATTTATTTTTTGCTAAGGGTGTCCAAGTAGTATAAATTTACTTACTTCTTTAGTAACAAAATAAGTGTTTTATATTGTAAATTCATATATAACGCACTGTCATCCATTAAATTGCTTTTAAAAATCCATTAATAAAAAACCTAATTATACGTAATGAAGTGAAATTTATTGGTCATTATTTTAAGATTTCTGGTCATTTTTTCACTATTTTTAGGTCATAAATGCATTTTTTATTTTGCATTTTTTCACTCTTTTTAGGTCATAAATGCATTTTTTCACTATTTTATGGTCATTAATGCCTTGCCCTAATAAATACATAAAATATCGTACAGCAAACTTTATAAAATCAGATTACAATAGCAGGTGGAATAAGATCAGTAAATTCACAAATAATAAAACGAATTGGCGACAACCTATGAAGGTAATCCCTTACAGAATATGGTAAGTCGGTTATAACTTGTGGTAACTTATTAAAAAGTTTAATGCGTACACAGCGATAACTATTGTGGTTTTGTTAAGTCTAGCCCTGGAATTTCAATCATTTGACAGTTTCTGGTTATTATGATTGTGAATGTCTGTCCTTATATTATTATACACTCACTTCGCTCTTTGGGGCTCCGCCCCCCAGACCCCCTCTGAGGTTCTCGGGAAAGGTTTTTTGAAATATCTATGGGAGATAGAGTGCGTGTATTTAGTCTGCTGTATTGGGTAAATATTTTGTTTACGTAGATTTCATAGCCTATCTATGTAAATATTCAATTTAGCATTGCCTTTACGACCGGGAAAATCATAGAAAGACACAAGTAAAAATGCGAGTTTTCATTTACGAGTTATGATTAAAGAATATAAATTATGAAACTTCTTGATTTAATTATTATTAACCCGAGACTTCAGAATGCGAGTCCAAGACGTTACTATCTTGACCACCCCGTCAGGTTTACGGAAATAGTTATTTCTAAACTTTCAGAGCCCTACGTGAACACTGTTTGATAATACCGTTGCCATGGAAACCGTTGGGTAGCTAGAAATTAAAAAAAAAAAAAAATCTGGAATTTTCCAGTGGTTTACAGCCTAAAAGCTATATGTGTACCAAATTTCAAGTTTCTAGCTCATCTGGAAGTGGGCAAACATTAATGTCAGTGAGTGAGTGAGTGAGTGAGTCAGTCACCCATGTGGGTTTATATTATAGGGATATGTTCATTTTGCTTCGTAAATAGCAATACTGTGTATTTATACAGATTTAAAATACTGTCAGCATTTTGTATTTTAAAAATAAGGGTTACAATGAGCTTTGTCAGGTATCTAGGCTATGATTCTAATTATTCTCTTTTGTAATATTAATATATCTTGTGTATAAGAACTATTTCCCCATATAAAATTCCATAATTTAAGTGCCAGAATGGTACTTTATAAGATTATGTGGGGACGGGAAAATGTCAGTCTGTCTGACCGTCCGTCCGTCCGTTCGTTCGTGTGTCTGCGATAGTTCAAATACGCTTTATCGGATTTTTATGAAACTTGGTATACGCATTTATAATGTCTATGGGAAAAGCCTATTGATATTGGAACAAATCGGTTGAACGGTACCGGAATAAAGCCCACTTTGGTGCCTATTTTATGGTAGGCCTAATATATTAAGTTAGAAAGAATTTATTAAATGCAAATCATTTATCATGATTCATGACAACAAATTGTTTTAGCCTTTGGAACTTGCAATACAGTTATTTTTGACAAATAACACTATTCCTTCACATATGCTTATCAAACTAGACCGTTAACTGAGCGGGGTGACCTGGTTCAAATCCCGTATCAGGCCAATTTGACTTTTTTTGTTTGTTTATTGTATTTTTATGAGAGTGTGCGATTGTCAGAAAATCACAAATCTGTATAGTTCTAATGTAGATTATTAATTCCAATATAATTATACAGATTAATCACAGTCAATATTCTGTTCTTTATGAACAAAGGTTTCGCACTTTCTCTCGCATTGGATTTGTTCATTAACCTTAGTACGTACTTCTGTTGTTTTAGAACTGAATTTACTTTACTACAGTTCCCCCACAATATTATACCATATCTTAAATTCGATTAAAAAAAGCAAAATACATTGTATTTATATATGTCTTAATAGGATAACTACTCTCGATAGCTTAAATATAGGCCTAATATAATAACCCTCGCAAGTAGTAATACTGGAGGTGCACCAGGTCCAAGATGGCGGCGCGACGTCCCAACTCCATCCTAAACTAATTGCATTTGTAGTAGTAATACTGGAGGTGCACCAGGTCCAAGATGGCGGCGCGACGTCCCAACTCCATCCTAAACTAATTGCATTTAGGCCCTCCTGACCCTCTTGGCCATCATATGAAACCAGCCCCATCCCTCTATCATCCCCCTAACCAAAGTTATGCCCAAAATAAGATTTGGTCGGTAATGCAGAGACCTGCAATACCAACAATAGAAAAATAAAATTAAAAAATTAAAAAAATCAGATAAAAAAATTTAGAGGTGCTATAACCGTTAAATATAAAAAAATAAAGTGTATTCCATACAGGCCTATTGATTATAGGCGTAGGCCAAAACCTGGCTAGCCTATCCTCATTAAATAAAAACTCAAAACCCAAAAAACAAAAAAAAATAATAATAATATTTTGTTTAAAAAAACAAAGCGTAAGTGTATTCCAAATAGGCCTATCGATTATTCCATATTTATAATAGGCAAGGGCCTAGTCTAGCATAAGCCTATCACAATTCTTTGAATCTGAAATGCAGTTATATTGCAAGCTGTGGTGTCGAAACATATTATTGTTGCTAGCTGAGATGCAACATCAGCATACAAGATAACCTCGCCGTCACCTCCTTGAACACAGGAAGATCCTATTTGCGTGCATCTGCAAGATAACCTTTGACATATGCAACTGAAACTTGTAATAATAAATGCATACTCACCATAACACGATGACCTAGAATCCATTTGCTTAATCTAATTTATGAAAACGATATGTAGGATACGAGGATTATGGTTCTAGGCTAAACGTAAAAAAGAAAGAAGCAATCAAGGTTGCCCCGTTCCTCTTTTTGAAATAAACATAACTAAAACATGTTAGTAACAATGGTTTATTTGAAGATCGTCCTTCAACAATTCGTACATTGTCAAATTGTACATACTTTCTTGTGGTTCGACATTGTCTGCAATGGATTTCACTTCCTGCTGAATCATGGAATATTTCGAAACAATATTCAACAGAGATGTACTGTGGAGCGTGAGAAAGTTTATTTCATCCACAGATAAAATAATAAAATTACCCTCACAATGAATCAAACAACCTTTTAGATTTTTTCTAGTCTTGAGTTGCACTTTCTCTTCAACACATCTGTAGGGTAGTTTGGAACAGAGATGTTCGCATAATTTGGGCAGGTGCATAAGGATAGAGCTAAAATAGTATGGAGTCAGTATTACACTATTTCCACCACTTTTTCCAATTTCAACAGCCGTAGAATAATTCATGGATGGGTAATACCCAAAACTGAGGTACAAGGTCCTTTTAGGGTTTAAAAAATATGTTCGGCGTAGCAAAGCATGTCTATGATGCCCAGGTGTCGGCGTAACCCTCTTCTTGCACCTCGAATTTGCGATTTTTCTCATATCCTTTCTCCCCATGGTCAAGGCGTAAACTGCTCTGACGACGTAGAAGACAGCCTGTTTTATGCTGAAACAAACGATGCATCGTGTCTTAGCGAGTTGTCTGCAGGACAGCGTTTATTGAGCTTTACAAGATTGTTAAAATCTAGCCATTGTAGCATGGCGTGGGCATGTTTCAAGGCACAAGGAACGGCGGGGAATTTGTGACAAGGTAGCCCACAGTTGTATGTATGCAACAAATTGCCTGGAGGAGGACAATAAAACTCTTCTAGATTAATAAACGTTCTGTTGCAGATACTTGTTAGAAATTCGCATTTTTCTTGACCAAATGCGTAGAGTGCATTGTAACCTGCCACTACGTCGTTTAAAATAGTATTCATAGCAGCGTACGGTATGAATCCGTCTGAGAAATGTATTCCGTTCTTATTGTCGTTGTTTTGCTCGAAAATCTTAGGATTTCCGGCGTAAGGGCTGGTAAAATGGTAGGTCTGTATAACATTATCGTTGCTACAAAGAGCAATTTCTTTAACAATAGGTTCCCTCTTTGCCCCTGAGAGGTACTCAAAATCGACCACCAAAGCCCGAACCATCTTGACAAAGACTGATGTTAAAAATAAATTGTACTCACCTTTTTATAGGCGTGAAAGACATCCTTGGCCACCTCGTTTTTTTCCACACGGAGGTCCAAAGACCTCCCGAAACATGGAAACGACCTGAAGGTCTGGCTTTGTTCCAAAGAGGCCCACAAACTCGTTCAAGTTTAGTCCTTTGTTCATACAGTGAACAAACATACAGACGTACTGTCCACAGACTGATGAGTACTCGTCTTGTAGCTGTGTTTTATTAAATGTCCAGAAGGTGCAATTTCGACTAATAAACTGTTTTATGGAGGGAACTAGTGGCGGAAGGCCGTATGAATCGAAATACAACCCTTTTTTTAAACAGATAGCAACCCAATGAGAACCCGGAAGAGAGCTAGGATCGAAATTGATAACAAAGAAATTTTGATTATTGTGAATAAATGTAGGCAAACAATCGCTAGGATAAACTCCTGCAAAACCATCGACATGACGCAAAGCGTGTTCGATTTGAAGGGAATTCATTAAAAATCTGTTATGATATGTCTATGGTTATTGATTTCGATACAGTTTTCGTATTCCGAGTAAAGGATACAGGTGATTGCCGTAGGCAGAGCTTTATCGAATTTTGCCTCGATTCTCAAATTTCCGTTATTGGCTAGACTTTTGTGTCCTTCCGAGGCGGCACTATCAGGGGTAAGATCAAAGAGCAACATGAAAAAACCTGTTATATACATATCGTGAGTGATTTGCATTCCGCTGTTGGAATGATGTATACCGGAACCGCTAAATAGAGTATGATAAGCCAAAGTCGACAATTTTTCGTGATCTGTGGAAATTGAGAGGCCCTCAGGGGGGATCTGTTGTCCGTTCACAAACATGACAAAAGAATTTAGATTGAAATGTCGTAAATCATAGGGATTGGACGTTACCGTCCCCGTGAAGGCGCTGTTTTGTACCATGGCAAAGAGAATACGTTTAGGAATGGTGCCCAATATGGCATTATCCAGAGACACTGCTTGACTGCCCTGACTGAAAGTAAAAGTTTTCACATCCACCCTGGTGATATCGTAGCGAGCATTATGTCCGAGGGCCAAGGTTTTAGCGTGAGCCGTTAAAATATTAGGAGAAGCTCTAACTTTTTTCACATACAAAGCCGCATCGTGGAATTTAAAGTAAGCCTTGGTATCGTCCTTTTCACCCATCATATAGAATTCCCTCTTAGACTTGGTTAATTTAATGGCGATTTTCACCCCAGGTAACAAGAGTTGCGAAACGTTAAATGAATCCCCGTGCAATTTACCTATCATAACCATTTCCTTGGAGGTTTTTCCTTTTTCGAATCTCTCGACCCATCCCTTGTTTGAGTCTCCCGGTCCCAAAGTACCGTTCTTTTTCTCATCGTCCCCCGTGAGACCGGATAAAGCATTGTCCAAATACCAGGAAGCCGTCGTCAAATGACTTTTTGCAGCGTCCTGCCCGTAAGCTAAGAGTGTTTCAAAATAAGCCCTATAATTGTACAAGTCCTCGGAAGGTGTTACAGAAGTACCGTTCAAACTTATGCTTAACTGACTAAACAGCGAATGCAATGTATTGTTTATACCTGTAACCTTGTCGTCGCCTCCTAAACTAGAACCGTCCCCTTTTACAAATTTCCCGTTTACCATTAACAAAATATTCAAGTCTGTATAGTGTTCGTTATCCGCGGAAATGACAAATTCTAAAACGGACTGTTCTACGGGAGCGATGGGTTTGCATATCGTAGTGACGTTGCCCAACACCGAAGACTGGAGAGGTTTCCTGGCAAAGATGTCGAACTCCGACTTGGTACAGCCAAACATCCTGAACGTTATGAACGCTTTCGTCGTTTGTTCTCGCTAAATATATCCCTGGCCATCACAGGTTCTACCCTAGACTTTCTCTTTTTCCTACCCTTTCCCTGCATTTTGTTGACAAGACGATGAGTTGACTCTGTTAACCTGTTTGCAACGATATTCCCTACTTTTTCGTCCCTTTTCTTACTTGCAATGTCAGAAAGGATATTTGCCCCTGTTGAAAGAGTTTCGCGTCCCACTACTTTAGCCCCCGATACGAGGACAGGTTTGATAATTCTAAACAGACCACCGAGAAAACTTCCTATCCCCTGTCCGTGCTGAAGGAAAGGGGAGCCCATGTACAAGGGTCCGACGAGATCGCCCAATCGTCCTCCCGTCTGATTGACATAGTACGATGTTAGTGGATCCATCTCGACTAAAACGTCAGAGGGTGGAACGTCTCCTTTTAAAATGTAAGACGAGCATGGTGGGTTTTACGGAACTGCTAATACGTGCTAGTTCGCCGTATTTGTCCGTCAATTCGATACCTATCGTCTGAAAACTAGTTTTCTCTACGGGAACGTAATAAACTTTGTCGAAAACGTGATGCCCGTTGATTTTAGGGAATTGTATAATCCTTAGACATCTTACATAAGAATCACCAATCAATTGTGGTTCTATGAGGCTACAATAGACAAAGATGGGTTCCGTCTCCATTTCCGCTGGAACAAACTGTTTTTTATCTGTACGCAAGAAAAGCGTGTTCATATCGGTTGTAATCATTTTTATCATTGCTTTATTGACTAAGGAATAAGCTTCAAAAGTGGGCAGGGAATTTTTTATTGTATCTAGAAGATCGCCTAACCCATAATAAATTCGGACGGGAAAATATATGACGTAATTCCTAGCTATTGCACCGCTCTCGTCGCGGAGCGTTAAAGACATCTGTATGCTGTTTGAATTTTCGGAAACGTCGTTTGCCACAGCTCTCCAGGCATGTTCCCTCCCCAGTTTCTTAATCATTGTAATTTCCGACTGATGATTAATTAGATTTGCATGAACTTCGCCCACCAACAACTCTTTGAGGGAATCGTCTTTTATCCTATCCCGGATGTCTACGTAGAGTTCTTGGAACGTTCTGTAATTTCGTTTAGGAAACACTATTCTACCAAATCTAGTGATTAAAATGTTTTGTGATACGACATCTTGACCCCCACTGACGTCATTGCCATTGAGCGTTACGTTTTCATAACCTTTAGGATAAGACAATTCACACAGCCCGCATAACCATTCCCCCCTCTCCAGACAGACATTTTGTGCCAACTGCACCTGAAAGCTAGAAAGCCTGTTTGAGGTGAAAATATCGGAAGAGGAATCGCTCAACAGCGTGATGTAAAATTCATCGCTCATTGTTTTTGTATGTCCTTGGCGTTGATCCAAGAATCGAAATCCGAAGAATAACCTCTCCACCTGACGAGATGTTGCTTAATGCCTCTGACGACACGAGATTTGAGGATTTTATCTATTTTATAGACGGTGCGTTTGGTAATTTTGACAGGAGTTATTTCGTAACTGTAAAACTGACCCTCGATAGGAGTGTTTTTCATGTCCACCAATTCGTAGACGGGTTGTGGAGCACGTTTTATGACTTTAGAGATTTTAAACACTTCGGTGGAATAATTTTGTTCGAAACCCTTGGCAAACTTCATTTTCTCCTTTCCTATTCTAACAGTCTGTCCGGCTTTGAATTTAACAGGGCGTGGCCTGACCCTACTATGTTTCTCCTTCATTCTCTTCCATATTTTCAAAACGTCAAGATCTGTGACTTTACCGGGAGACATGCCCGTAGTAGAGTGAACGGTGTTGTTATAAGCGGAAACAAACAAATGTAAGACATCAATGTACCTATGAGTGTTTTTATAGGTAAAATACTTGTACATTTTAGTTTTCAGGGTACGGTTAAACCTTTCCACAACGGAACACTTGACGTCGGGATTTCGACACACCTGAAACTCTATGCCGTTCTTTTCGAGCAGATTCTGAAAGGATTTGTTTAGAAACTCTTTTCCCCTATCCGATCGCACAATCAGTGGAATTCTTTTCAGGATGGATTTGAAAGCTGACGTTACATCCGTACCGCTCTTTGACTTCATAGGGACCACCCAGGCGAATTTTGAGAAAACATCTATGACAACCAGCAGATACCTTATCCCCTCGTTATGCTTGGCAAGATTCTGCACATCGACCAAATCGATTTCAAACACGTCGAAAATGTTGTTGACAGTGTAGGGATTCCTAACAAAACGTTTTCGTACAGGTTTATGCAAAGTGTAGGCATCTTGTTGCAAAAGCCAATCTTTTATGTTTTTAGTAGACTTGGTGGAAGCTTGTTTTAATTTGGGCAGGGTTGAAAAAGCCGTAGCTTTTCCTGGATCGTAAAACAATTTTTCCATTTTTTCTATCTTTTTTGACTGTAAGTCATCCAACCGGCAGGTTCTTCGTTAGCTTTGGAGGGAAACAAAGGAGCTATGATCTCTTTATACTTTTTACCCTTGCTAGACTTAATTTTACCAAACGACTCGTTATTTTGCAAATGTCCGTTGGTGAGTTTAAGGATCTCTTTGTAAGTCTCTAAATCTTTTTTCGTCACTAGATTTTTATCCACGTTTTTTCTAGTTAACAATTCCCATAGACCTACGCTAGGTTTATACCACCTATCGTGTAACAAGAGCTTATCGTTATCGATTTCGATTTTCGAATTACCAATCTTAAAAGAGTTGGTCTTTCTATCTTTGTAGATGCCAAAAATAGTGTCTGTCGCCCTAGGAGAGTGTAAATAGTTGGCTAGATACCTTCCTGCTACATCTCCCAACACGCTACGCGAACGTGTCTCTATATGTTCGATTTCTTCCCTAGGAGTACGTAACTGTACTTCTTCCTCACTACTACTGCTATTGTCATCACTTTCGGGACGTGGGGTCCTCTCCGGTGAGCTAGATCTCTCTTTTTCGTACACCTCTTCGGGACCTGAGAAGAGGAAAGGCGGTGGCCTACGTCTACGTGTTGAATAATCGGGTGAAAAAATCAAGGTCTTGCGAACAGATTTCTTTTTCTTTTTACGATGTACGTGACGATGCTTGTGACGTTTCGATTCCACCGGTTTCGAACGTATCTCTCTCGCTAGTTCAGCCCTTTTAAGAATAGGATCCTGCTTTTCTCGTATTTTAACCCACTCTTTGTACGGATCTACAGTTTTCCCTTTTTTTCTAACACAACTACCTCGTTTCAAGCCTTCCAAGTACTCGGAAGACACCAATAGCATTTTTTGTAACATTACCGTCTAATTAAACTAGTCAGACCTGTCAACACAGCAGATAGGAGAGGTAATAGGAATCCTCCCTTCTGAACCACCAGTTTTCGTTTCCTAGACAACGAAACTTTTTTATCGATCAACTTCCTAAGCAACTTCCTATGCTTTTTCAATTTACGTTTCGAACAGTCTGTAATCTTACAACGTCCTTTCAAAACATTCAAAGCACACTCTATAATAGCTAATACGAGTTGTTTGTCTGAAGACTGCAATATGACTTTCCTAAGCCTCGGACTTGCTTTTCTCAGTACGTGTAATATATGAAAGTTGGATTTGATCCGTTTCATGCTGCACAGGCGTGTACACTTGAGTGAGTTCGGGAGGAAATATCTTTGTTCTAAATCTAAGCAGATCGTTTGTGTTTTGACAAAAGTCTACGAGCAAATACGAGTAGGGCTCCCTTGTAGCATCTCTGTAGGCCTCGTAAAACGCTTTCCAGTCTTCGGGATAGACTTGTCTCGCCAGATATGCAACTTGATTTTTATCCCTCAAATTTCTAAAAAGCACCAAATATTTTGCGTTTAGGGAAATATCTCTGCTATGCGAGGATTGGTGAAACAAGTTTTGAGTGATTAATATAATGCTTACGTTCCTATGATGCGATCCACGTGTAAAGAGCGAGCTAACTTGTTTACTGTAAGCTTTATCTAGAAGGTCATCTAGTACAATTAGCGATGGCCTCGGTGATAGTTTGTCCTCGTCAAACACGGGCAAACCTTCGTGCAATGTGACCCTTCTGTTAAATTTATCTTGGGAGGGTACAGAGTTTATCTCTGAATAACACCACAACACATGATCAAAATTTTCCACAGAACACAGTTCTTTCAAGTGATTAATCAACTTTATGCAAAAAGTAGTCTTACCTGAAGAAGATGGACCTGATAAAATTAAGGTGAAAGGATTTTCAAATTTTACAAGCATAACAGTTTTTTCTCATTGGATTAGGACCGTCAAACCATGAGTTGACGTAATGTTCCTCACACCTTAAACACTCTCTAATGATTTCTAGATGTCTGACATGTTCGGGAAGCCTGCCGTAGACTCTGTAAATACTTTCAGCTGCACATTCTGCTAGGAACTCTGGACTGAGCAATGCTAGTTCACCGTCTGTATGTCTCATCAGATGCCTTTCATGAAAGAACTTTATAACCGATCTCCATGCCTGTTGGTCCATCACTAAGGGGTGTCGTTTCCCTCCCCCTCTATTTATACCCGAAAGGGAACGAATCGTTATTTTCCAACCTACGTCTCTTGGCAAAACAAATTCTATACATTTTATCTTCTCGTTCCGACACTAAACATGGTCCGGGCTTTCTCTTAATTTTCTTTTCCGTCCTCACGTTGATGGGTTCCGACTCTCTATCGAGCACCATACGTTTGATGGTATCGAAATTAACCAATTTTGAAGACGAGTAATTTAAAGTGATTCCTCGCACTTTACAGACAGTTTTCGTCGTACTCGTGCTCGGAATCTCTAATTTGTAGGCATAGTTTTTAGGACCGCCGGAAACAAATTCTGAAATGTACGTGCCTGGGTCCAATTCACTTACCATATCTCCTAAATTTTGACCTGTGACGATAGGATCCTCTTCTCCTTGCTGAGTATAGAAAACGCTGTCTGTATCACAGTACAACGCTCTCTTGTCTACCTTTTTCAAATGGGTGTAGAGTTTGAGTCTTGCACCCGTTGTCACGTATGCACCGAGGACGAGGTTGGTGTGTGGCAGGGAAGGCGTTTCCTCCTCTGTATAACGCCATGACAGCCAAACGACTTGGTCGTTGGCGAAAATTAGTTTGCTCACCTCGACCCCGGGGGATCCTAGAATAGAGTAGAGTTCTTGGGGCTCAGAAATCAGCACGGTGCGACACCGTTTTTCACGTTCGCACATTTTACCCCAGAGAGAATTCAGGCACAGTTTACTGATGGCCCTTTTACCTGGATTCAAAACAATCTTGTCGCGATCCATCAGAACCCCTTCGGACTTGAAAAAAGATCGAATATACTCTTCTTTATCAGCTTCGGAGGAAACCCCAGCAGGATAGCCGCTCGATTCGGCTTTGATTTGCAAAAACATATTGATATAATTGGCAAATAACCCACCCTCCTTTATGTCTTTATTGTATTGGGTTGTCTGATATTCGTAAAATTCGTAGATTTTTACAATTTTGTAGCCCATGTGAACGGCTTCCCTGACTTCGTCGACAACCCATGTACCGGTGAGGACCCTCTCAATCTCATTGTTGTGATGACATGTCTCCTGTTCCCCCGACTCTGCACAGGTGCGACAGAGGCAAAACAATAACTTTTGGTTACAATGATAGGGAAGCACGGGATGGTACAGGTTTTGAGGAGGAAGCACCGTACACTTGATCACTCCCTCCTTTTTCAACATCTCCTCGTGATTTAAACAGTCATCTCCTACGTAAATAGTTGGATGGCCTATTGGAAATTTATAGTACTTGCAGACCCACGGATATAGACTCATGACGTCTACATAGCGGATCTCTTCTCCCTCCTGTACCTTGTGGTACAGCCTCATGGCCTCCGTTCGACCCCCGTAGAGGCAGTCCCGAAGGACCAGGGGAGCGTTGCGTACTATAGGGTTGTTTTGCAGAGCGGGGAATTTTTTCAGAATGCCCTCGAAATCGCATTCCCACATGACGTGGACGGTGTAGCCGTGAGAGACGATGGTCTCGATCCTAGCCATCGTAGTCTCGTACCTCTCGGCCAACGTTTCCTTGATTCCGTATATGGAAACGTCTCTGTTGGGCATGCAGAGACAGCCGTGATAGTAGCAGCCGAGAAATTCGAAAACTTCTCGCGTCTCGCTACAATAACCGTCCACTTTGTACTGGGGTAGTTCGGGGAGTCGAACCTCTCTACCGTTACCAGCATGTTGGATGGAAACGCCCCTGTTCATCTGCTCGTAAATAAGCCACATGAGAGCTTTTTTCGAGCAATTGTCGGCCATCCTGTAGCCACCTTTAGGAATGAGTCCGACGGTGTTGGGTTCTAGAAACTTCTTCCTGAAAATTTTGTTACAAGCCGAAGCGATCGTGATGGATTCTAGAAAAATTTCTATGCCTGCAATATCCCTAAAGAGATTTTTAAACAAAACGCACGCCTCGCGGAGGACGGAAACGTCCGCTTGGCAGTACTTTTCCAGTTCTTTTTTGTTTTCAAACGTATCGTGCTTGACAGAGTCGTACCATTCCTTAAAATCTTTCCTATCACCCTCGGACATTGTATCTGCTCCAAAATACGATTCGTCAGGGTAGGGGCCTACGTAGTCCATGTTAGCCTTTACGTTGAAATAATGAGGATAATAACCTTTGGAGACGTTGGTGATGCCAAACGTCTTGGGCAAAAGACGTAAAGGAAGGGCAATAAAGTTCAAACTGTCCAAAAACACTAAATGTTGGAATTTTAGGGACAGGATCTTGCATCCGTTCAATATCAGATCCGGCGACCAGTTTCTCTTGACGGCATAGTCGAGAATAAACTGTAGGTCGTAGGATCTGGCATTGTGTGCGATGGCCACGATTTTCTCAAACTGAGGCCTATCCTGTCTAAGGTATTCCATAAAACTATGTATGGGGTCGTTCCAAAACGAATGCTTACGAGGACCACATTTAGAGCAGTGATCCTCGTTAGACGATTCGCAAACGGAACACGACTGCTCCACACAAAGTAAATTGGGTACATGTAGATAGGTGGTCTCTGCTATTTGAGTATCTTGGCTACATTCCAAATCGTAAAATACTAAGAGAATTTTGTCGCTACAAGGCATTCTATCCTTTAGGCTGGCCATGTAGCAAAAGTGTCCCGGTTCCTTATTTTCCTTGCAATTGGTACAAAACTTTTTGAAACATTCGTGTTTCTGCATGATTATCTGATTACACACGTTACAATATTTCACCGCCTCACAAACAGATTTTTTTCCTTGAATCTTGTTCGCCCTATGATTATCGAAACATTTCTGGCCGCGGAAATTTCTATTGCAGATTTCGCAATACACTCTATTTGCGTTTGAGAAACAGGGAGGAACGCTTCTACAACAAAAACAGACCATTTTACAGCTGTGCGATGCACCACTATCAAAACCTTTGCTGCAACCGGAACAAATAAATCTTTTAGACATTGCACCGGTTAAAGAAATTATGGTATTGTAGTGCTTATTGTCTGCATCGTACAGCAAGTTTAAGCGGGGTTTATCGCCGTTGTTTCCGTCAAAAATGACGTTGTCTAAATTTAGGCCCGAATAAACTACAATTCTGTATTTGTCGTAATAATAATTTTGAAAAGCTTCCAATTCAGGTAAACCACCGCCTCGTGACAGGTCTATTTTTGTTTCTTTTAGCAAATCGTCAACTTTGGCTTTAATTTTATAACCATCTCTATAACTTTTATAATAGGGGTCACCTGTAACCTTTGCGATTGCAACAAGCAATGCAAACGCGAGACAATTTATTGTGGATTTGATTTTCACGATGCTTGTTTTTAAATGTGATAAAACGTCTAAAGATCTCCCCTTAGTTTTAATTGCATGTTTCCCATGGCCCTCTGGTAATTTAACCCAATCAATTTCGATCCTTAGCATGTCTGTGGCTTTAAAATTGGCGTTTGATTGGCATACTTTCTCTAGGACAGAACCAATCACTTCGGAAGTGAGTTGATCCTTCCTTCTAAAACTTATGCCAATCGGTTTATCTAACGAGTTGATCTCATTAAAGATCGTTACGCCTATCTTATCCGAGTCGCTAGCTTCCTTCAACGATTTTTTAATAATTTCTGTTAGCGAATTTTGGAAATGTTGAAGGAAAGAGCTCTCTTCCGGTTCTTTTTCGAGTTTCACAACTAGATGGATACCGGACGCATTAAAACGCTTGTACTCCCTTGTTACTTGACTTAAAACTTTGAAAGAGGACATGTCGAAATTACACACTTACTTGAACAGATGCACAGCAACAGCAGCAGCAGGTCTGGAACACAGCAGTACGGCTTCTTCAAGACTAAAGGAGTTTTCAAGGGCATTTACTCCTTTTATAGCATAGCTGGTAACCTTGCGCTACGTATGTGTCTAAGCTTATCTTCGACGGATTGAGTATAAAAGAGACCAAATTTGAACGTCTTTTATCACAACAGTCGAAAAGCTTCTACTAGCTACAACTTCTGCTTCTTCTACTACAGTGCGTTAGAATAGTTCCTTTACAGTTTGTAGAGGAACTATTCTAACGCACTGTACTACTGGCTCAACTACTACCTACAAATCTATTATCAACATCGTCTACCACATCTACTACTAGCTCAGCTACAGATCACTACAGTTTGAGGTAAATATGATAGTTTGTTCTACTGTTACACCTTCCTTCCTGCTATTTTACCAAATTCATTATACTAAAAATAAATATTTTTCTTTATAGATACCAGACATTTCTTGTGAAATCACTAGCTCAACTACTACCTACAAATCTATTATCATCTTCTACCATACCTACTACTAGCTCAGCTACAGATCACTACAATCTAAGGTAAATATGACAGTTTTTTCTAATATTACACCTCCCTGCTATTTTTCCAAATTCATTACTCTGAAATTAAATTATATTTTTCATTATAGATGTCACACATTTCTGCTACATTCCAAATGGTTTCCGAAAGACGTTGCCAGTCTGTCTCCCAGCTTAAAAAAGGATGTGGAGTACGAGATTCTTCATGCTGAAAAAATCGATACGCAATTTGCCGTGTCTGTTGCAGTGAGAATTCGACTTCAGGAGGAAGCAGCGTTTCTATTATTTTAGCGAAAAAGTATTCTGAAGTCTTAGAAGGTAAAGACATTATAGACATTAATTCCAAGAAAACTAAGCTTTTACTTGTGTATCATGGAACCATAGAAAATTCGAAAGCGTTCCATTTAAGCAATCGTATTAACTCTTCACATAAATATTTCTTTTCTTATTTTTGTATAAACAGTTTACAAAAATGTAATATTTAGTTCATTAGTATTTGTAATAGTTTAAAAATAAGGTAGATGACATACAAGCAACAAAACACAACACATAAAAGGTTTTAAAGTAAGCTCTTTTTTATATGGTTTATATTATCTAGATATTTTGTAACATTCACCATTGTATAATACAAATTGCAATTTAGTTTTTATACAAGTTATAAAAAATCTAAAATTGTATTTTGAAATATTTTACAGGGGTATAATGTAATATTGGTTTTAAATCTTAATTTAAATCTCGTTTATTATATTACATCCATTTAGAGACATCAAATGA
This sequence comes from Ectobius pallidus, assembly GCA_964059195.1. NCBI lineage: Eukaryota > Metazoa > Arthropoda > Insecta > Blattodea > Ectobiidae > Ectobius > Ectobius pallidus. Next base: position 178,570,518 of record CAXKWD010000004.1, on the reverse strand, counting down.
AACAACTACATTTTTGTAAACTTTACTGCAAAGCATCAAGCTGCTACTAATTCCAGAAAAAGTTTCCAAACACCTGTTTCATTGGCTAAATTAAAACAAGTGACTAAACTATCAAAACTGTTAGAAACACTCAAGGTTTTGGATGAACTTATTTTCAGGTAAAAATAGAATGTCAAAAATAGTTGAAAAAATGTATTCTAAATATCATCTAGCCTTATGTATTGAGACGTTTGAAGTATTGAATGTAGATTGCATAGAAGTTATAAATTTCTTATTGCTTAATTTCTTAATTTCAAATGTGTGTGCTGCTATTCTAGGACAATATCCTGCTTATCTAGCTAATAGGCTTCCTAGAAAAGCATATAACATCAATTTATATATCACAAGTAATCCAGAAAATTATAAGTCTACAACATATGTTGCAAACTATTTAATAGGTGTTTCTTTTCCTTTTAGATCTTGGTATTTTGAACATATTGAAAGTTATAAAATTCGTCTCTGTCACATGGTATTGGTTTATAAAGTGCATAATTTGGAAATAGATGAATTTATTACATTAAAAATTTATTCAGTAAAAACTTCAAATGTTTGTAATGTAAACAGTTGGTTGGATTTGTCACAGAATGTATGGAATTCTTTTGTCAATCGTTACGGTATAGTTGCATACAGTGAGAATAATCATATTATCAAGAAATATGTTGAATTCAGAAAGCCTCCTTATATAAAACATGTTCCTAATTTAAAATCGATATGTTTTCAAGAGAGTGCACCTTTAGAAATTATAATTTTGTATTACATAATTTCAAAAACTTATAGTTTGTTAGATAAAAATATAATTCCAATACAAAATCCTTTTCATGTAAGAGGATTATACTGTTCAGATACAATACATAATGCACATTTTCATTGTACATGACAATTTGAATGGTTTGGAAAAATATATCGTTTTATGGAAGATATGAATGCTTTCAAAACGTTTATAAAAGAAAAATCTAACTGGTATCACTTCTGTGAATCGCCTTTATTTGATATTATTTCTGAATGGAATTACTTAGCCTCATAATCATTGTATAGATTACAGGGGTTCGGTGGAAATGATGGTTACCTGGGCGCCACAGTATAATGCATATACTGAATATTTCTGATTTGTTGAACCCGCCTCCGGTCTGCCAGTCGATCGTTGAGCACTTCCCTCTAGCTTCAGGGTAGGAAGCGAAGAACACCTTAATATTATTGCTTGAATAATAATGCAGTTTCTTTGAACACTGAAGGAATATTCTGTTTATTCAAAGCGTTGGAAATACAAGTCCAGTCATTGACAATAATTACAAAATTTGTTTGTGAATAATTAATATTGTTACAAGTTCTCGGTAGATCGTTACTAGTGATACAATTGCTGCCGTATATGATTTTGACTAATCGCGATTGAAAGTAAGAATCCTTCTAAGTCGATTAATTCCACAGCGAAAATTTTATAAGTCCAATTAATTCTGTGGGCACGCGGCCTCAAAGATAAGTAGAGTGATTGATGTAGGCACGCGGCCTCGACGTAGATTGCTGTTGACTGCTCTAGGCACGGGGCCTTGAAGTAGAGTTGAATATGACTGTTATAGGCGCGGGGCCTTGAAGTAGAGTCCTGTTGACTGTTATAGGCGCGGGGCCTTGAAGTAGAGTGATTTTACATCGCCACGTTAGGCCTAAAGAAAACTCTCTTGGACAAACATTTTTCCCTACTCTTCTTAATTATTATTCGTGAATCCCGGCACGTGGTACTATAGACCAGTTCTTATTGGCAAATCTCCCGACCAATAATAATATGTTAGTTTCCCACGGAAATCAATTGGATTTTCCCTTATTCTCAAAACCCACAACTTAGCGTCTCGGATTTCTAAGAAGGTTCGGACAGCGTGTTGTATCAGTAGCAACATCAGAAGCAAGGCTTAAACACAATAGCCGACTTCTTAGAATTACTTAAGTGGATCAGTACCCTTTGTGATAAGATCTCGGGAGATTCCCGATACATTGTACCTGAGTACTGCATTGCCTTATCTCGCACCCGCTAGGTCTGCTAGGGAAATTCCCAGCTTCTCCGTCTATTCACTGCAATCTCATTTTAATAGTTATTTAAAATGATGTAGTTAAACTTTTTACCTTTGCCTTCTTTCTAGTTAATAATATTTATAATGAATGTTCCGTCTTTTCACGGTCATTTTAAGACCAAACACGGGCTATGAGATTTTATGATTTTAGTTTGAATAAATTTGGGCAATTAATCTGTCATTTATTATACTTAATTTGGTTATCTTGTTTATTTCTTTTTACCGAAGTATCTGAACTGCAATATATGCCCCAGTCTATTAAGACAGGAATCATCATAGCCTATGATTGACTTACTGGCTGAATATACTGCATCTCTCCACAAAATATTATACCTTATTTTCCTCCAGTGTTGCAACTATCTTACACAAATACATAACTAATTTAATTCCTATCTTGACACGAGACTTCACCTTAAATCCTGTCCCACATGTACAAGTTTTGTGACCCTATCACATTCATGCCTTCATACATCTTGCGGTTTTCTGTAGTGTTGCGTTGTTTGTACGTATTACTTGATTTATTGCACGACCAAGACATTTCAACAAAATTTTACGTAAACACCATAAATTTACCGATATACCCTCGTGAGACCATGAAAATTAAGCTCAAGCAGTTCTCACTGAAATTTTATAAAATATATTGAATGCATAAAGAAAAACAAAAACACTTTTTTTTTTTATATTGAGACTTTGACAAGGTCGATCAAGCAGTTCTCACTACACCTACACTATATTATAAAGAATGCAAAGAAACACTCTTTTACCATGAGACTTTGACAAGGTCGATCAAGCAGTTCTCACTACACTTGCACTATATTATAAAGAATGCAATACACACACGTATATTTTACTCTCATTCACACACATTCCTATAATCCTAAACCTATGTGGGACTGATAACCTATCATGCCAATAGCTATTTCGCCGCGTAAAATATACATTACAGGTTATAGGCCTACATTATTCCAACTCAGTACAATGCCTTTCGGTTATTCTGCCCTTTCCTCTAATTTGTTCATATTTACAATACATTGTCGATAAATGACGTCACACAAAAATCACTGATCATCTGAATACATTTTACGGATTTATATCCTTTATTGGTTCTGCCCAAAAATTTTCTGCTTCTATGAATAATTTAAGATAACTAGAGTCGAAGGTTAAACGTAGTTTTCCATGTGCTTTCACTACACCACAAATCGGATTTATTTGCTTACCGGCTTCTTCCATCATTGAAATTGGTACAGGACTACTCTTATAGCGACGCTCAGGAATTTCTTGTTTTAATTTAAATTTGTGTTGGTAACCCCGAAATAGGCCTGGAGTTGAACTGAACACTGCTTTGTTCTTATATAGCATGTTATATAAAGTCGACTTTTGACCATCTGACAGCACATCAATTTCTTCTACTTTCTCCCTGAGAATTAATTCGATATCAACATTTTCCTCTTCATTTCTTCCATTCTGACTAATGTTAGTAAAATTCGCGTGTACCGTTTCACATTCATTTTCATCTACATAATTATTAGAACCCTTAATGCACAAATGATCATATTCTTCGTCCTCCCAAACAATATCAGATTCCATTCCCTGTAACTCTGCGACACTTTCGTCACAATCAGCCTCATTATCACCTTCATATATAAATACGGCCGGTTTAATTCCCATAGGCCTATATTCGTCGATACTATTTCCCTCTTGTACTACAACTGATTCCACCACGAAAGGCTCGCGTAATAATACATCTTCATTTTGGCACTCCAACTCCTTAGTAATTATATTCTCATTAGATAAAAACGGTACACGTAACTTTTCTTTCTCATCTAATTCCATTTCTACCCAATTTTCTTCAAAATTTATTCTCATTAGTTGATCTGTCATAGAATCACAACCCAGAATTAATTTATGTGCTAAATGTTTTATTGTCAAAAAGTAGACTTCTAACTTCTTTCCCTCAATTTCCAACGGCAACATACACTGATGCTCAATTTTATGGGATTTGGCACCAATGGCAGTTTGTGCGTATAGGCCATGTACTTTCAATTCCTGAACGCGCACTCTTGCTGCTTTCAGCGTTTCATAGAATTTTTCGTTTATTAGAGAAAAAGTACAGCCAGTGTCCACCAACATATCGACTTCAAATTGGTCTATTTTTACCCTTATTAATGGCGGATATGTGGGTGTTATACCCTCTCTATTTGCACATCCTACTACGCACCCCTTCTCTCGTGTTTTATTTTCATTATTAGGTCTTTTTAATCCTTGTAATCCCTCGGTCTGTGTGACGTCATTTCGACCTCCAAATGCGTCTCCTAATAGTTTAAAGGCCTGTCTTGCGCTACATGCCTTTCGTCATTTCTGTGACGAATGTCTCCCTGAATATCATTGTGGTTTCCCGTGCTATGCGCCTGATTCCTTTCACCTTCTATGTTAATGTCCCCCTGGTTTTCTGGAATTCGTTCTCCTACTTCGTTCTGCATCCTGCCATGAAATCGAACATTATTTACTTGTCTGTCTTGAGGCCTATTCTCTTGATTATTTCCCCTCCAGTTTTGGTTCCCATTATTTCTATATGAGTTATTATTAGGGGGTCCTCTGTTCGATTCCGCATTTCTGTTGGCATGTCCTTGGTTCCATCTACCTCTGTCATTATTTGGACCTCCTCTCGTATCTTGATTCATTTGCATATTATCCGGTCCATTTTGTCTCCTATTATCGCTACGTTCTTCTCTGTTAGTTCCTACTTCGAAACTAGATAATAACTCCAAAGCCTTGCTATAAGTTTGGGGACATGATACTATAAGCAGGTTACATATTTCCGGCTGAAAATGTCTCGTCACAAGCTGAATGGCCTCGCGTTCTGGCATTCCGGGGTCTAGTAGCTTGATTAGGCCTATAACTCTTAGGAAATGGTCCGATAGAGAGACGTTGCCCCTATGTGAATATCTCCCATTATAGACCTCATTTCTAGCTAAAGCTCTCTTCGCCTCACCCCAATATCTTGCTAAGAATAACTGCTTAAAATCCTCATAGTTGCACTCCGGGTGTACTGTAAGTTCAAACCACTCTTTTGTTTTTCCTTTTAAGGCTCTACCGAGGATCAACATTTTGTACTGAGATGGAATAGACCGTAAAGTAAAATATTCTTCAACAGATTTCAAGAAGCTCTGAGGGCTCGTGTTGCTCTCATTGAAGCTGGGAAGTGATACCTCATTTCCTATTAAATTACATATATTAATCCTATTATCGCTAACTACCGGCATGCTGGTGGCTACCGTCTCGTGTACTGTATTACAGGACTCATTTGCAACACTAGGAGGCCTATATGTATTTCCTATTCCATTGCATATACTCTCACTACAATTTACAGCATAGTTATTTGCTACAGGCCTACGATTTTCGACCTCTTTAGCTACCGTGCTTACTTCTTTAGAGATTTCCCCTATTTTCTCAGCTAATATATTTTCTAAATGCACTACCTTGTCATTTACTTCTGAGATTTTATCTCCTAACCCTACTTTTACTTTTCCCACCTGAGTCTCCATATTCTTTTTCAAGCTAGACTCCGATTTCTGTATTTCCTTCTCCAAAATTTTCCTTTCATTGAATAATTTTTCTTCATATTTCTTGCCCTGAATCTCTATTTTCCTATCTACCGATGCCATATTAGCCTCTAATTCAGACCTAATTTCCCCTTGACTTTCACTAATTTCTTGCCTCATTGCTTTTTCACTTTCTTTAAGCTCCCTACAGAGTTCTCCCCTGATTTCGTTGCATATGTTAGATTGGACCTCTTTTATATTATTAAGCTCCCTCTCAAGCCTATCTACATTCTGCCTATGTTCTTGGTCCGATTGGTCTATCCTATCTCCCAGTTTCTCTATCTTTTCCCCGGTATTTTTCTCTAGTTCCTTCATATTTTCCTTAGAGTTTTTCTCTAGTTCCTTAATACTTTCCCTAGTTTCATTACTTGACTTTTCTAGTCCTTTCATACTTTCATTAGTTGCATTACTTGATTTTTCTAGCCCTTTCATCATGGCTATCAAATATGCAATAGAATTCGGGTCTATGGTTTGATTTATTTCCCTAGGCCTATGTTCAGTTACACTCTCACTCTCAGTTAGCTGAATATTTGTTGCATTATTTTTCTCCCTATTATCACCTCCCTGCTCCAAAACCCCGTCACCTGTCGCGACACTGTTCTCATTGTTAATCTCCATTCTACAATTATTTATTTCCTCACCAGTAAGCAAGTCGTGCCCCTCTCCACCTTCCATATTAATTTTATTCCTAGTAACTTTTCCGTTTCTAAGCCACATACATAAATTATAAGGGTACTGATACACTCTTACGATCTACCTTACCTTTGGTTAAGAAGTTCAACATATAATGCATAACATGTATAATTATACCCTTGCACAATAAATATTCGATATGCCTGAGTTCTTTTAATTTGAAAAAGATTTTATTTTACTTGAATTTATTCTTTAATTTACTTAGTGAGTTTCAGTTTAATTTTACTTTGATCTTAAATTGCAAACTTTTTAAAAAAAAATATTATTTGATGTCAGGCTTACTAATTTATTTAATTAATATTTACTGTTTCTTAAATTATTGATAATAAAATTGTTTACTTTACTGAAACTCTATGTATATTTAAGTTCTTATCTGTTGGTGATTTTTGATGTTTTCTGCGGCGGTCTCCGGAACTGATGTACCACGATCTTGAATTCCAGCGGTGCCTTTACGGGTGACGTTCTAGAAATTCTGCGGTGTCTTCCTTCCGTTTTGGGATGATTTTTGAAGTTGGTGATCCTTGATGTCCAGCTTCACTCGTGCCTCACGTTGGGAAATAGCCATGTACAGGGGTTCGGTGGAAATGATGGTTACCTGGGCGCCACAGTATAATGCATATACTGAATATTTCTGATTTGTTGAACCCGCCTCCGGTCTGCCAGTCGATCGTTGAGCACTTCCCTCTAGCTTCAGGGTAGGAAGCGAAGAACACCTTAATATTATTGCTTGAATAATAATGCAGTTTCTTTGAACACTGAAGGAATATTCTGTTTATTCAAAGCGTTGGAAATACAAGTCCAGTCATTGACAATAATTACAAAATTTGTTTGTGAATAATTAATATTGTTACAAGTTCTCGGTAGATCGTTACTAGTGATACAATTGCTGCCGTATATGATTTTGACTAATCGCGATTGAAAGTAAGAATCCTTCTAAGTCGATTAATTCCACAGCGAAAATTTTATAAGTCCAATTAATTCTGTGGGCACGCGGCCTCAAAGATAAGTAGAGTGATTGATGTAGGCACGCGGCCTCGACGTAGATTGCTGTTGACTGCTCTAGGCACGGGGCCTTGAAGTAGAGTTGAATATGACTGTTATAGGCGCGGGGCCTTGAAGTAGAGTCCTGTTGACTGTTATAGGCGCGGGGCCTTGAAGTAGAGTGATTTTACATCGCCACGTTAGGCCTAAAGAAAACTCTCTTGGACAAACATTTTTCCCTACTCTTCTTAATTATTATTCGTGAATCCCGGCACGTGGTACTATAGACCAGTTCTTATTGGCAAATCTCCCGACCAATAATAATATGTTAGTTTCCCACGGAAATCAATTGGATTTTCCCTTATTCTCAAAACCCACAACTTAGCGTCTCGGATTTCTAAGAAGGTTCGGACAGCGTGTTGTATCAGTAGCAACATCAGAAGCAAGGCTTAAACACAATAGCCGACTTCTTAGAATTACTTAAGTGGATCAGTACCCTTTGTGATAAGATCTCGGGAGATTCCCGATACATTGTACCTGAGTACTGCATTGCCTTATCTCGCACCCGCTAGGTCTGCTAGGGAAATTCCCAGCTTCTCCGTCTATTCACTGCAATCTCATTTTAATAGTTATTTAAAATGATGTAGTTAAACTTTTTACCTTTGCCTTCTTTCTAGTTAATAATATTTATAATGAATGTTCCGTCTTTTCACGGTCATTTTAAGACCAAACACGGGCTATGAGATTTTATGATTTTAGTTTGAATAAATTTGGGCAATTAATCTGTCATTTATTATACTTAATTTGGTTATCTTGTTTATTTCTTTTTACCGAAGTATCTGAACTGCAATAAGATATTGTATGATATCACTTCTGTGATTTATTTTATAACGGAACTATTTATCCTAGGGAATAAACTCAGCACAACTATATTCACAAGAAAAGAATGATTGTTTGTATTGTTTTATAAGGTGGTATCTCAAACTGTAGAACGAATAATGTACAAGTTATCGAATAAAATTATGTTAAATGTAATGTAACATTGAATTACTGACATCTGAAGAATACAGTATTTTAAGCCACTAGTGTACCTCATTTCCTCTTCCTGATAATATTTATATTTTAATTGACATTCATAATTGAATGCAATATATTGGTTATATTGAAAATCAATAAATATAAAAACAGATAAAAACTATTACTTACATTTTCGTTGTTCACAGTGGAAACTATAGAACTGTATTAATTTTATACAGTTAAAATATCCTATTTTCCTAATATGAACCAGTCCTGTCCTAGAAAGACAAATTATAATAATAAAATTATGTTTCACAAGTATATTGTTCATTGTCTGTAGAGGTGTGATGTTTCAATCAAACAAATATTTTCACTGTCACAAACTTATTCATGTCTAGCTGTGAAGTACTGACAATAGCTGATGTATACATTTTTCAATAATATTTGAAATTTATATTGATAATCCTTTTCTAAAAAGTAATATATATATATAATTTTTATTGAAAACAGTAAACGAATAAATTGTATGGAATATTACATTTACAGCAGTACTTACATTTTGATGATCCAGTGGAAACTAATGCGCTGAAGTAATACATCTTATATAGTAGTGTACTAATTACTTATAGAGAGTGCTTTAGAAGCTATGTGTTTTTTTTCCTTGAAGTGCACGTTGATATCACATGAAGATTACTTCTCTTGTGAAACATTCAGTAAACAACATTATGTTGCACTTTCATGTCCGCTAGTGGAGTTTTTATATCAACAACTTTGACCTCAATTAAAACAAGGATATACAAAATACGGTCTTGCAATATAACTGCATTTCAGATTCATAGAATTATGATAGGCTTATGCTAGACTAGGCCCTCGCCTATTATAAATATGGAATAATCTATAGGCCTATTTGGAATACACTTACGCTTTGTTTTTAAAACAAAATATTACTATTTTTATTTTTATTATTATTATTATTATTATTTTGGTTTTGAGTTTATTTAATGATAGGTTAGTCTGTTATAGGCCCTCGCCTATAATCGATAGGCCTATTTAAAATACACGTACGCTTTCTTTTTTAAAACACGATATTATTATTATTTTTATTATTATTATTTTGGTTTTGAGTTTATTTATTCAGGATAGGTTAGTCTGTTATAGGCCCCCGCCTATAATCGATAGGCCTATTTGGATACACTTACGCTTTGTTTTTTAAAACAAAATATTACTATTATTCATTTTTTTGGGGGGGGTTTGAGTTTATTTAATGAGGATAGGCTAGCCAGGTTTTGGCCTACGTCTATAATCAATAGGCCTATATGGAATACACTTTATTTTTTTATATTTAACGGTTATAGCACCTCTAAATTTTTTTATCTGATTTTTTTAATTTTTTAATTTTATTTTTCTATTGTTGGTATTGCAGGTCTCTGCATTACCGACCAAATCTTATTTTGGGCATAACTTTGGTTAGGGGGATGATAGAGGGATGGGGCTGGTTTCATATGATGGCCAAGAGGGTCAGGAGGGCCTAAATGCAATTAGTTTAGGATGGAGTTGGGACGTCGCGCCGCCATCTTGGACCTGGTGCACCTCCAGTATTACTACTCTCGCATATTAAGTAAAACATCATGCTACTAAACTTGTAATTTTGATTGTATGAATTTTTTTTGTAGTGAAGAAAATACACGTACGTAGCAGTGAATAGGTTAACCTTTAGACTTCTCGCTATCATCGACCCCAGTGGTGCTGTCTTTGAAGTGTTGTTTGTTTAATGCAAGAAGGACACACTATTTATAGCCGCGTGTTGAAGTGTTTGTCATGTCTGAGTCGGAAACGAGAATCAAAGAAACGCCAACATTTTGTACTCGTATTATATTTCTTTAACTTCTTAATTTTTCGACCATACTACAATAAACGCTTATTATTTGTGCCGTAAAGTATAGATTTTAATTATAACACTGGTGAGGTATCTTTAAGCATTGGGAGCAAAAAATGAAACTGCGTAATAAACAACCAGTATTTAAGACGAGAACTTACTAACAGCTGATCCACTTGGTTGATGAATCTAAAACCTCAAAACTTAAAACTAAGACATTTAATTATGATCGAAGAAAAACAGTTGCATGCAACTTGGCTATATTGGTGATTAAGATACTCGATATTAAAAAAAAACTCGTTTTGTTAGTTTCATAAACATAATAAATGCCATTGCAGGCTCGTTGGATAATGCACTTTTTCACACCAGCAAAGGAAATAACAAGGAATAATTATTTTTTCATTGAAGTTCTCCACCATGCAATAAAATTGCAGTTTTCGTGCAAATTAAAAACAAAAGTTATTACATGGACCACATTAATCCGTGACATAAGGCAGCGTTGGAGCTAGAGGATCGGATGCTTGTTTTCTACAAGCTCACTGGCAGTGAGTGATATCTAAGAACCTGTATCTAAAAAACCATACACTTACAGTCTTACTAATAATCCAGTTGTAACATTTATACCAGGAATATACACAGCTGAGGAAAGAAAGTGTACTAATAATTGTTGCATAAGGCTGAATGTGTGCAACCTTTACACAGCCTGGCCCCCTTGTTTAAACTTGACGTAAATAATCAAGATGGCCGATATGCGTAACAGCCGGTGGCTTCGTAGATGTCTGAGATTGAATTTTGAGGTTATGCATCCATTCTTAAGGTAACTTGTTATGAAACATTCTGGGCTACTTTTGCGGAATTATAAACATTGTTCCTTGTTTGCGGGACATATTTCCATACTTGTACCCATGATTACAGCTTTCTGAAAACAATATAATGAAATACTGAAACTACAATTAGTCTGCAGACGATCCATCGTTATTTGCCCGCTACACCGATAGATGGCGTTCAGCAGTCCTTTCATAGCCTGAGGCTAGGAACGTCATGAAAAGCGTGACGTATTTGATGACGTTGGACGTCAAACACTCGGCAGTTACACACCTATTATTGGTAATGCGGCTTATGCAGAACTTGCACGGTGAACAACCAAACAACCGTTCAACGCAGGTATAAGCAGCTTTTATTAGTAAGGCTGTTAATCACAAAACGCAAAATAGGTACTGAATTCATTCAAGATAAGAACTACTATCCTTTGAATCTGGGCAGATATTCCCCATCCAACCTGTAACTTATAATACGAAGAGCAACTGCTTTTAATGTCCATGTGATGTTCTTTTCTCCTGCAAGAAGCAGAACATCTATAAAAGTAAAGTAAAAGTAAAGTGTTCCATATTACAGGCCATGGAGGCCCAGAGGGTTCCAGGAGGTTGAAGATCCCAGATTTTAGAAATTCGGCACGTGAAGATGGTAAGCTTGTCAGCCTTACGCACCGGCCGCCTTTACCCCCAGAATTGCTCCTGGTACTCATTTCTGTTGGAGGCTGAGTCAACCCCAGTGCCATAGTGCCACCAGAAGAATTAGGCCAATTGAAAAACTCCAACGACCTCATCGGGAATCGAACCCGCGATCTTCCGGTTTGTAGCGCAACGCCTCAACCACTACGCTACGGCGTACCCCAGCAGAACATCTGGTCACTCTAATTTATTTCACCTGTTATAAATATTTCAAAAGTCCGGCAAATTAATTAAAGTTTGTTGCTGTAGAAACATAAAAGTCTAATTTCCTGACGAGATGAGCTGATATTCTTGAGTTACTGGGGAAACGACGTGCAAAACATTATGAAGACCACGTTTAAAATCATAACATTATAAATTCTTATACTAAATGACAAGAGGATGCTGATGGGCCTTAATAAGCGGCTGTAACTTTGTACCTTTCTCCTACTTCAGGATCATGTAAGTTATTCTTATACACGAATGCTGGTTATGGGTGAAAACTGTAGAGTTATGACTAGGGCCCGGATTTTTAGGCTTTTATTTTTTGTGGAATAGCACTTTTTAGGCTTTAAACAAATGATTTTAGCCGTCTTAATAAAATATACAGTGAACGGTAATATTAACACCGAAAATTGTATTATAATTTTGACACAGATATTTTTGTTTTTTTATAAAATAAACAAGGAAATATTCCTTATATCGGCACTCGAAAAATAACATAAACAATTGAGATATTTACCCTTTAATGATACAATTATTCAATACACTACTCAATTCAATTCCAATCTACAAAAATAAGTAGACTGGAGTGTCACGAACTTGTTCTTTAATACACTTCTCTTGTCGTTGGTCGCAACTTGTTATTTTAAAGTTGAAACGACAATGGATTAGGTGCACATTTCAAAGTATTGCAGATGGCTCAAGTTTCATTTCCTGCGACGGCGAGACGGCACATTTTGGAGTTACAATGACAAGTGACGAAGTGCCATATACATTGTTAATTTAACATCTTAGTGTATTTTCTTAAAATGCACTAATTCACATATTTATTATCCTTTGCATTAATTGGAAAACTTATTTAAAAGTCGTGTTTTTTCTGCAAAAGTCCACTTTAGCCCCTATTTTTTCAACAAAAGTCCTCTTTAGCCCCTTTTAGGTCTTTCAGCCCAATTTAGCCCTTTGTAGGTTCTATAAGATTCATATATTCGGAAGCAAGGGGCATGAAACGAAAATGTACATTAAAATCTTCTGATTAGGAAGCTGGGGATCACATAACTTTCTCAACCAAAAGTATAGTATACAACAGGCCTTTCCAACTGAGGCGGTTCCACAGCGCAGGCGAGCACCGGTGTAGCACCAGAGGCAGCTCCACAGGTCTACTCAGCGTTGTGAGCATTTAGAATTTAAGTAGATTGTTAACATCGTTTTGCCGCAACTAATTTACCAATATTTCCCACTATCGATTTGGCAATAGAAATTCAAAGTACAGAAGTCCTGGTTTTACTTTTATTTAAATTCGTAATTGAAAACATCTGTTCGCATGCATAAGTTGTCTCGAACACTGGCGTAAGTTTTAAGCAAGTGCGTGAAGTCTGGGAAATTTCTGTGGATGAATGAAGTTTTAAAATGAAAGCAAATCGCCGGTGTAGTAGTAGTAGTACCTGTACTTTCATCACCTCTGTTTGGAAACATGATGGTGATTTTCAGGACAAAATATTTATAAATATTCAAGTTGAGGTGCCATATAATTAATTTCTTTGAATGGGCATTGCATTAATCGTGCAATTTCTGTAACAACGTCTGATACTATCCGAAGTCTTCGTAAATAGACAAATTTAATGATTTTATCGAAGGAAAATTGTCAAAATTTCCGGCTTTAAGTTGAACTTTAATTAATAAATTCTGCATTTTGAAAGCCTTAATTCTGTCACTCATGGTGCTAACTAACTAATTTCTCCCTTACAACTAAATATTTAAATAATTTAAATAAGACGTTACATCCACCAAGAAAGCGAGGTCAGCTATCCATTATGGCGTCTGACGCACGCACATGCAGTAGCGACGTGGGGAAGGAGAGCACCGGGCTGCCGTTGGGTGCTGCGATGGTGCACATCAGCGCAGAGTGCTCGAGTTGGAAAGGCCTGGTCTAGAAATAATGTCTTTCTATTACGTAGAATTTTGCAATACAATGACCCCCCCTCTTATGTGACGCTGAATAATCATCTATCGAGTCTTGATGTCTTGGTTGCTGTGGCCGAGATGACTAGCTTGTAACAACAGTTCAGAATTATTCTATAAAACATTATAATAAAATTGAATTGTAGACCTAAATAGAAGAAGCCAGAGCTCAAAATTAGGAAGAAACCCCTTACGGCATCATCAATAAAGTTCATGGCAGAAGATTTTAGTATAATACCATATTTAAGTCATCTTATACTCTCTATTGGTATTTAAAAATGTAACGACGGTGGTAGAGACACATAACTACACATATACACCATAATTATCGTAAATTATAAAGGTACATAAAATTAATAAAAGATGTTTACATGTCTAATTATCTTAAAAAACTAGGCCTATTTATAAACTAATACTTTTGACACTAGCCAATTGACTACTTAATCAATATTATTATTACTGTATGTATATGTCAAAATGTAAACTTAACTAATGATTCTGGTCAATTACATAAGCCACACTACAAGATTTGGTTTATTATAATAGATTCTTCGCTACATTATAATTGCAGCCTGGAAGACACAAATATAAAGTATATTAATACTTAAAAATAATTTTTATCAATTCCAGAAAATCTCTCCCTGGCCAGCCAATAAGAAGAAGCTGTAGATGGCAGTTTGGTGCGTTGCCAGTCCCGGCTAGCCAATAGGAAGAGACTATAGATGACAGTTTTGTACGGTGCCAGTTGCGGCCAGCCAATAGGAAGTAGCTGTAGATGGCAGTGTGGTGCGTTGCCAGTTTTAAAGGTAGGCTGTTTTGCATAATTATTTTATTTCTTCCAATGAACATGGCCGACTCCATTTCCCTGTTATGAAAACGATAAGGGAGCATGCACGTCGAAGTAGCATGCCAATTGCGACGTGCTACCTGGATGCACGCTGCATGTTACTCATTTTAAATCCTAAATTAACAAGTTCAAGTCTTCACACCAAAGTAGCGTGGCAATAGTGCAGCTCGCAGAGTGCGACATTCATTTTTTCAGATAGATCTGGACTTATTTCATGCGATGCTACTCGGGATGACGCATGCGTACAGTTGCCTTTTCAGCTGTTTTCTAATTGTTAAGAAAATTCAACACAAATTCGCTTGTGTAGCGGTAGATTATGGCAAAGATGTCATGGAAACTGCTAGAAAGAGAGCTATTTAACATACAATTTGTAAATGCGTAGACTATACGATATATCAATCGAAACTAGTAGGAAAAAAGCCTGGATTAAAATTGCTGAAATTATAACCTCTTTAGGTAAATTAGGTCCAACCTGTTTTTTGTTTTAGTCTGGTACGCTACAGTTAGACACCCATGTGTGAGGACGAGGTTTCACTAAACCAAAAGACCCATATACCAGTGAATGGACTATATACAATAAATTCTACATTTGCCATCAACTGCATTACATTTAAGTCTCAATTTCTTATATTGTTTATTAAAATGTATTTTATAGCTACACCATCAATGACTTATGCCTAAGTTGTGTTCTTCTGACCACTATAATGATTAATTAATTGCTTAACATATTTATTTCTGTTTCTCAGTATTGAAACATGTTCCATTAGAATTGTTTCAGTAACATGATTGGTTACGTGACGGTTCAAAACTCAGCCCCGAATATGAACTATAAGTTTGGCGCAAGAATAATTTCATTAGATTGATATTACAAAACCAAACATGTTTTAGGAAATCAGTTTATCGTTAGAAATCTAAGAGACATATGAAGTTATGAAACTAGAAAACAAATAATCTCGTGATAAGAAATATTTGCAGCAACGCCAATGCTCATGTCAGTAACTTACTTCATTTTTCAAGTAATTTCCGGTATAATGTGTGATTTCTAGACCTGGGATTTTAGGTACTAAAAAAAAATTAGTTTTAGGCATCTAAAAAGGCTTCTAAAACAAGTAAATATGCTTTTAAAAGAGAAAATAGGCACTTAAATATGCTTTAAAAATGTGTAAAATAGGCAGAAAATAGACTTTAAACTACTACAATATAAACCGTAACGTGATCATTTCTTTACTGTAAGAAGCGTGGTATACCTATTCTTAACAGAAATAACTGCAAAATTAAGACAATTAAAAAGACATTTATCAAAAACAGTTTTGGATTATATGAAAAATTACAACACTACAGGGCTTCAAGGGCCTTTGCTTTCAATAACGGCTGCTGCCCAGCTCATGGCCTGCAGATTTTGGGTGGTCGTGTGATTAACACGACACATCTCTCAGCCCTTTTGCGTTGCCTCCGTGACCGCTGCTCACTGTAGCTTCCCAATTGTCCTCACAATGCTGGGTCAACGCCGTTCCAGACCTCATAGCTTTCTAAATTACTACCGGTACTGAAAATCCAAACCATGCCGCCTGGACGAGGTCTCTAAAATTAATTAGAGGAGCCAATAGCAAAACCTTAGTTTTAGATTATCATGAAAAAATGCACATACCTGTTTATTGCACTATTGGCAGAAAATAATCTTGCCATCAAAAGTCATCCCTGGAAATTGTATGAGCCAATGTTGTATAAGCGAACTCTTAGATGCTTTCGTTTTAGACATGAAGCGTCCAATTCCAAAACTGTCTCAATCCATTTTTTAAAAAATTGAGATAATGGCGGTTTCGTCATCTACCTACATATCTCTAACAATGTAGTAATGAATGTTGTGCCTAAACTTTCTCTTTCCTTCCAAAATTAAGATTCAGAAATGACAAACAGTTTCAAAACTTTCTCATTCCATCCCCTGTACTGTTACAAAACTGTCTCGTTCCATACATGAATTTCTTTTTCAAAACTTCCTCCATCCATAGCAAGGATTGATAATATTCATTGTTTGGATAACAAAACTCTCTCCATCCGTCTTTTAAATTTCCTGTGCAATGCTCACAAATACAAGCTAATTAAGCACTATTCTTAAGAAATGGAAAGTAATATATTGATTTCACCTAGTGGTAAAAGACGGAAGAAATTGAAAGATCCTTCGAAATGGAGGAAAAATAAAGAAAACACACGTAGGCGGGAGAAACTAAGGTCATGAAAGTGTATGCTGACGGGTGCCCAGGACAAAATAATTATTACAGTAATGGGAATGTTAATGTCTTGGCTCTAGAATTAGCACGCCAACTGTAAAAAACTCCATGTTATTTTCCCTATTGTCAGCCACTCTTTTCTTCCAGCCATTAGAGTTTTTGGGAGAATAGAAAATGTCATTAGGAAGAGGGATATTATTAACAAACCATGTGAATATAGAGACATGATCTGAAGGAACTGGGAGAGGATTTTGTTATCTTTGATTGGAAGAAAAATAGCGCAAGCTACTAAAAAAAAACCTGGGCAGAGGCATTTCCAGTTTTCCGCAGCTAAGTGAATCATTCTAAGAATAACTGAATCTGGAAAAAATGTGATTGTGAGAGGGGAAGTAAATTACTTAACAGACATAAGGAGCATTCAAATCAGTGTTAAAGAGACGAAAAAACATTTCGCAGATGACCCCAGAATCTCAGAATCAGAAGGAAGAGAGAAACTATCCAATCTCAACACTTTTGTTCCGAGTGGAGAAAAATGACTGATTTATCATTTTTCAAAAGCGTAATACAGGGTGATTCAAGGTTAAACAGAGAAGAAAATGCAAATGAGGATTTATTTATGGAAAAAGAAGACTTAAAATTTGATCTGAAGTGTAATAACCAAACAGAATAATGCATTCATTCCGTATGACCTTTAATTTTAATATTTGAGTTCAATGTCATAGACAAAATAGAAATTCCAGTAACAGATTATTGTATTTACATTAATAATAAGCCTCTTCTAAAATATTGGAAACGAAAAAGAATTGTGTAATTTTCCAAAACTCTCTCGTTCCAGCTTACAGTTTCAAAACTCTCTCAATCCAAACAAAAATATGAAATAACTCCTGAAATATCGATCCCTGATTTTCAGGAATATCACTCATGAGAAGAGTGTCTCCCAACTGTAAAATTTAAAAAAAAATTGGAACACTGCAAACAGTTAGGAAAAATGTTATCAGTTTTTGACGTTTCCTGAAAATTGTTAAAACTGGATTGAGACAGTTTTGGAATTGGACGCTTCACATCATTAACTATATTCACTTAAAAAGATGCTCTTTCACTGGCGACTTGACACAGTATGTCCCTTTTTAATGTATACCTCTTTTGAGCTAATCCTCCCCCTCCCCCTCAGTCAGCATTCCTTTGGCGACAATTGTTTGGGAAAATCAAGTCTCTGTGAAAAACCCACCCTCTGCTGTTCTGCTTTTCATTCAGTGATGTCCATTAAATTATTGTAAAAGTTACAGAAGTTGAATTTTATTTAAAATGTACAAAATTTGCATTTTAGGGACTAAAAGAGTAAAAATAGGCTCCAAAGGTCCAAATAGGCATTTTAGGGCACTATAAAACTCTATAAAAGTAAGTGATTTATCATGAAACGTCAACATATATAAACATTTTCATGTTATTTCAAAAGGAACAAAATAGGCATTTGCCTTAAAATCCCAGGTCGAGTGATGTCACATCACGTATCTTGCAATTTTTTTTTTATATTCACTGAACTGAAAAATAAACTTCCAATATCACAAGCATTTTCCAAAAAATAATATACTTTTTCACTTCTTTCAAAACAGGTCCTGATAAATATCGAACTAATACTTGATCTACATCTTCCGCTAATCATTAATAATCATTACTAATTACAATTTAACAGGAATTCAAAGAAGTACTTCGGTTCATACCTGACAGAACGATATTCCCACTTCTAGCATTATCACCCACTTCCTCTTACATATATTAATCTGAGAGGTATGGGTTTTTTTTGGCCCCGATTTCCACCCTCGGACTACTTGAACCACAGGCTGTATCTCCGGTCCAACAACCGATTTCGCATTTGTTCTAAGATCGTCGCGTCGCCTTCTCTTGATCGTAGAACACAGGAAACTACATTCCCACTTCTGGCATTACCACCCAGATACTCTTAAAAATATCAACCTGAGAGATTTGGCTGCTAGATTATTTTCTTGAGGGGAGAATTCAAGTGTAACCGTTCTGCCCGCCGCTAATCTAAAGTCTATCTCAGCGAACCTGATAGGAAGTAAAAACAATTTCTCCTCTCCTCGTTCCACTGGCTGCAGTCAGAGGGGAGGCTAGTACGGTCCATTCCAAAAACATTGATTCGACTACTACGAAATTCAATGCTTCCGATTAAATGCTATGCATTGCATACACAGAATATTATTTACGCAACAAATAAATAAATATATATATATATATACACAGATTTTCTTATACACACTCACAGACACTATAACTACTAATTTGACTATACACAGGGCGAAATACGAAATTTGAAACGACACGTGCAGAAAACCACTTCGAGACCGTCGGCAACAATGTTTTCTTGGAGACTGTAGTTGCCAAAGATCTGAAACAGGTACGCCATTACTGATTTGTCTCATACCCACGCTTATTAAAACCAAGAAAATAATGTTATTTAAAATTAAGGCTATTGTTGTACATATTTTACTTATGAGATTACTATAATCACGTTTAGATGGTTATCGCATCGCATCTCAATTAAAACTACGTTGTTTATACTCCAGTAGTAAAACATTCTAACCAGTGGCGTCAGGTGGGTAAAATATTTGGGTGTTCACATGGGGCTAAAAATAGAAAAACAAAATACAGGACTTACGAATCTCATCACTTGTAAAGAAAATGTACTCTTCTTTCTTTCTGTGCAGCGAAATTCTCGACAACTTTAAAGTTGAAGTCTTTCTTCTCGCGCACTAGACGTTTCTCTATTGCCAGCATTGCAAGTGCTGCACGGTATTCACACATTAATAAACAAAATTACTTTTAGTGAACTATATATACTGTCCTACTCTTTAACTACTATAACTATTCTTTAAACTACGCTATAATTATTAATACTATATACACTACTAAACTAAACAAACAATCGCGACATCACAAAGAAACTACTACTTCACGCTGTGAGAATTCCGACTGAACTGATACAGAATTCTAGCAGACCACCTACCACCCGCTGGTTAATCTTTGCTGGCCAGAAAAAAAATTATATTTTGAAGTTTTGAGCAAAATACATGATATAGACAGGGATAGAAGACTGTGTTGCAACTTATACTTTCCAGCTGAGGATGAAAGAGAAATCACTGTTCGGCTATGTATCATTTATTTATTTATTTATTTATGAATAATTATAATAATGGCATATTGATGTAGGTAACTGTGACATAAACGACGGAATGAAGAGGAAATAAACAGGAAATCAAAGCTTCGCTGTGAATTGCGACAATGCGACAACACTGTGCACACCTATATAATAAGGGAAGATGGATTGGTCATAAAACAAGTTCCCTCTGGCAGCTCGCAAGTTGGATGAGATGGAGGGGTGGTAAGTAAAATATGTCGGAGAACTGTGGTGCCATAGAGCTCTGAGTTTACCGATGTTGCCGTCTTCAGTTGAAGGGGGAAAAATCAGATGCGTTGCCCGATGCTGCCCTCTTAAGGTCGGGTGCACGAATGACGTGTGATCCTGTCACACTTGCTAGCTGCGGAGCCCCTGCTAACTTTAGGTAATGCAAAACGCAATACTAAGAGGTTCACCCCTTAGCTAGTGAACCACCTCGAGGAAGCCCGCAAAAGGGAACTAAATACACATCTTTCTATACAGCGAGACGGCAAACCATACAAGAATTATTATTTATTCAATAATACTGACAAAATTAGGTAAGATAAGAATTATTAGGTGGTTCACGTGCTCATGTGATCCTATGCAGGAGACGCCACTGATTCTAACGTAAATATCAGAGCTGTGAGTAGGGGGTTGAAAGCGGTAAAAAGAACGGCAATTCGTCACATTGGAACTCCAGTCCGGTTCCGTGGCGGGGACTGAGAATGTTATGATTTCCTATCAGGTTCCCTGAGATACAGTATAGATACATTGAAAGGATTTGCACAAAATGAACGTAAAATTTTGTTTCTGAAACGCTTGGATGTTGGATCCATTATTCTACTTGTAGGTCCCAGGTTAATAATAATGCTTGAGGTAAATTATATACAGGGTGTTAATGAATAACACCGAAATGTTTTACCTGTGTATAGAGGAGACATATATAATATAATAGTCGTCCTTTATTTCTTTCATCCTGGCATCTTTAATAAAAGCCAGGACTTACTCGCATGGCTTTTATTAATTGCCGTATTACAAATGTTCATTTTACAATTATTATATATTAAGGACAATTTTTTCTATGCTTTGAACAGTATTCTATTTTTCTATATGTCCTTTTATTAAGAAAGAAGAAAAGGAAAAAAAAAAAATAAAAAAAAATAATAAAAATAATAATAAAAACCTACTCTACTTGTTCCTTCTACTGGGGACCAGTAGTCGGAACTTAACTACACTATACTACACTGTACTACACTATAAATGAAATAAAAGATAAAACTATTGCTTCTAGAGCTATTTTACTAACACTACAGCTCAAGCTCACCGGTATTCATTTAAATTTGCATTTCAATGTTTGTTCATCGGTGTGCTCCAGCTTCTACTCTAGTTAAATGAAATTGAAAATTTCCACTCCCACTATAATATAATTTCACATTCTACACTTTCACTTGGAAATATTGTCTATAGTCTTCCTCTTTCCTCTCCCGAAGTCTTCTCGCCGCCCCCACTCTTCTCATCTTGCTGTGGATTCCCAGAGTTCCCTCCTCCTGTTTATGACTTCGGGTTCCGGTTGCTCTTCCACATGTGGTTGAGCTTCCGGCTCCCTAATCTCCACAGGGTTCTGAGCACTCTGTAGGCGACTGGATCTCCTGGAGGGAGTAAGAGTTTCATTGTTTTCGTCTTCGTCTTGTCTGTGTCTGTTTATTCTGTCCACTCTGTCAACCCTGAACGTCTCTGCTGCCTCCTTGGAGACAACGTCAGTCAGAGTCTCAAGTAAAGAGTATTTGTCTTTTCGCCTCAACAAGTCTGCAATCTGGAAACCCTGTACAGTTGTTCTAAGTTCTTTCACTTCTTCAGAGGCACCGGTACACTCGAACAAGACGTGCTCTGCTGACTCTGTGACTCCCTCGCAAGTTCCGCATTCATCTGTCTGTCTTCTCTTAATTTTGTGCAGGTACACTCCATACGGACCATGGCCCGTGATGAAGTGTATCATACCTTTGCTCGGTGTCACATGTCGCAGTCGCAGTCGCTCCTGGATGTTCGGGAAGTATTCTCTGGTCCTAGCTCCCGCTTCTGCCGCGGTCCATTCCTCCTGCCACTCGTGTATGAGGTGTCTCCTAATTCTGGTTTTATCCAGAGTTCGGAGACCCACAATACTCTCAATTTTATCCATTCTTTCCTTCTTCCTCCAGTACATGGCTCCCTTCCACCTGACAAGGAGGTCGAGAGGCCATATACCAGTGGCCACAAGCAGAGCGAGAGTTGGAGTTGTTCTAAATGCACCGGTGAACCTTATCAGAATTTTCCTTTGGGATCTCCTAAGCATTCTTTTAACATACACTTCATTGGCTTTATGAGCCCAAACTGCAGCCCCATACCCAACAATGGCGGCTAAGATAGCACTATGGTACGTCTTAATTGTTTGCAGATTAACTTTGAACTTCCTCATTCCAATATTGGCGAGTTTCATCATTATCTTCTCACCCTTAAGACGCACCATCTCCACATGGGGTTTGAATCTGCCGTTTTCATCCATGTATACTCCAAGGTACTTTGCCGACTTCGATCTTGAGATTACGTTGTCATTGAGTCTTATGGTGGGACGCCTCTTCAATTTGCCTTTCAAAACAACGTATGTGGTTTTATTTGCCGCAATACGCAGTTTTGCCTCACTGCACCACTCATCCACAGCCCTCAGTGCAGAGTTTGCCTGTTCTTCAAGTTCCCTCCTACTGTCGCCCTGAGCTAGGATGAGAAGATCGTCTGCGTAAGCTACACAGACGTCCCCCCTCTCCCGCAACAGGTCCAGAAGAGGTTCCATGCCAATGTCCCAGAACGTCGGTCCTAAGACCGAGCCTTGAGGACAGCCTTTTGTAATCCTTTTTTGTAGTTTGGCATTTGTTCCTTCTATATACACTCTTCGATTTTCACAGTAATCCCTGAGAGAGCTGTAAAGTGGGGCGGGACATTCGAGGTTTCGCAATTGCTTGAAGAGATAGGGCCACCACAAGTTATCAAAGGCACCAGCAATGTCTATAAAGATGACCATTACGTATAGAGGAGACATAGAGAAGCAACTTTTATTAGGAGATTTTTGCTCTGTGGATTCAATTTTTCCTGTTACAGCATAAAATCTCCCAGGGCATGCCCGCCACTGACTTCTAGCATTTGAAAAAAATGCAAAACAAAGGAACTTCGTTGTTAACACTGAGTTCTGAATAAAAGAACTAATCCAGTGGAGGCCAGTCATGTGATTTGTCTGTAAATTTTGCAGGTTATGAAAACTCTAAATTATGATTTAGCTATTGATGAATTATTAATAATCAGGTATTTATCGATTATTAAGAAGGCATGAAGTCAATTTAATGATAATTTTAACAATATTTGACTTAATTATTGACTTATGAGCACCAAATTGTAATGACGTCATTGCCCTGTCATAGAGAAAAAATCTCCTAATAAAAGTTGCTTGTCTATGTCCCCCTCTATACACAGGTAAAATATTTCGGTGTTATTCATTAACACTCTGTGTAAAATTATTTCTTAATAGTGTCGTTATTAATTTATATCTTTCCCAACAAAGCACTATTGCTGCAGAAGCCGCACGAAAATACTTGCAGGTGAGTGAGCAGGTGTGTGAATATACTCGTATATTACAAATCATTGTTCTGTAGATGTAAGCTATTATTTTCTAAACTGTACATTTAAGTTTTATTCTCTAATTATTCATTTTATTTACAATGTGATTGATCTGTAACAATACGTAGGCCTATATAGAGCAATTGAAGAATGTAACGCAAATAGCTGCTAAGTGCCACAAAGTTGTTTAGGAGTTACAGTAAAAAAATGTAATCCAGAAGTTTTGATTTTCAATTATAATACAGAATATAGTGTACACTAAATTGAAGGATAATTGTAATTAGATTGACTTCAAATTCGTTAACATGTGTAGCAGATTTGACGATTTCATGAAGTTCTTCACGTACCTACATCCTGAACCTTTCTTTCTTCTTCTCTCCCCTATTTCAACATTATTTTCAACATGTAAAACTCTTTAACTACTTCCCTCCATTTCTGAAATAATCAACTGTTCGTACCGGGTTGGTACTTCTGGGCAAATAAATGAGAGACATAGCAGAGCTTCCATCTTGTGTTCAATGCTTGAACTAAACTAAATACTGTGGCACATAGCCGTGTCTTGAGTCAATTGGCAATGTCATTGGCAAAAACTAATTCTTCTAGAAAAATGGGACTTAGCAGCTATTTGGGTTACACTCTACAATTGTGAAGTAATTCACAATTGTGATATTCAAGGAATTTTTTCTTATTATTCTCAATATTTTTCAAATCCCAATGACTGTGTCAGGAAAGAGTACCGGGACACTTTAGCGGAAGCAGAGCGTGCTGTCCTAGATGCCACAGAAGATGATATTATTTCCAAAGAAGAAATAGTACAAGCCATACACGGAATAGCAGTAGACACAGCTCCAGGCCCCGATAGAGTCCTAGTTCGAGTAATAAAGGATGACCTCGCCGCTGAAATTATAGCAAAAATAGCTACCAGAATGCTAAAATCTGGCCAGGTTCCAACACTATTCAAAAGAGCTCGCACCATTCTGATATACAAAAAGGACGATAAATCAGACTTGTCAAACTGGCGTCCAATATCCATATGCAGTGTCCTGAGAAGGGTGATAGAACGAGCTTTAGATGCCAGACTCAGATGCTTCGTATCATTTAGCGAACATCAAAGGGGTTTCACCAAATCACCAGGCACGACAATCAATACATCACTACTCCGTTCTATTCTGCTTTCTTCGAAAGTTTTAAAGAAAGATTGCACCATTGTTTTCCTTGACATCACTAAAGCATTTGACAATGTAGGACACAGTCATTTGCGTAAAACATTAGCATCATCAATGGCTCCGAATAAACTATCTGATCTTATATGCAATCTACAGGAAAATAACACTACACAAGTGGAAAGCAGATTTAAGAAGACGCAGCCAATAAAATTCCTTCGTGGAGTTATGCAAGGATCTCCCTTATCACCGACATTATATAATATTTCCACAGACCATATATTTCACGAACTAAGTGAAAAGGAAATTTTAGATCATTATGGATATCGACTAGATGATGGATTAGAACCCCTAACCATTCTAGGTTTTGCTGACGATACTGTTCTGATTGGTAATGGAATGTCGTCTGCCAAAGAACTAACATGGATGGCGCTTCAGAGATTTAAAGAAATTGGTTTAGATATCAATCTTCAAAAGTCTGTAGCGATAAATATAGTCTGTGGTAAAATAGTTAATGAAGAGTTCAGGCTTTCATCCGATATTAATATTCGTTGCATTTCTGACCATGAATGTATAAAATATTTAGGGGTAAATTTTTCCGATGACATCGTTCTGGATGGTAAAAAAGTATTGACTGACCTCCAGGAGAAGTTGGATACACTGTCGTCTAGTCCTTGGTTAAATTCTACCCAGAAGTTCCAAGTATTGAACTCTGTGATTTGTCCATCTTTAACCTATCGCTTTATATCCATTCCATCCGAAAAATTCCCTGAAAGATTTTTGTTAGATACAGACAAAATGATAAAATCTACATTAAAACAAATATTATGCCTTCCTACCGATATTCCCGATTCAATGCTGTACAGTAATAGGCAAATGAAGGGCCTTGGATTATTTCGAGCCAACTGGGAAGTTTTCCTTCAAGGAATAAATGGAATAAACATCCTGATCAAGTCAGAAAATGAACACATTTTACAAACAAGGAATCTTGATGATGAGTTGTCAAGATGCATGAACAAACTGAATGTCTCTATATCTGAGTTGCTGAAAGATCGTCGTGGATTTTTTGATACCAAAAAAATCAGGCATTTTCTTCAGGATGAGGAATATAAAAACTGGTGCAGTCTGAGTCATAAAGGCAAAGGCGTTTGTCTCTATAAAGAATATCCTCCTGCCAACAGATGGATAGTAAAGCATTCTGGCCTGTCTTCATCTGAATGGAAGGAGGCTCTGAAAGTGTTAGCCAACACAGCAGCAGTGCGTGCTGTTCCGGGTAGAAGTCGGGACGGAAACCGTTGCAGAAGATGCAACGAGATTGAAACTTTGCCTCACGTCCTTGGCTTTTGCCCGTTTAGCGAAGCACTGCGCAATACTAGACACCACACCATAAGATCGACTATTGCCAGTGCCCTCCGAAGTAATGGCTTCAATGTCTTTGAAGAGGTTCACGGTCTTGCCACCAATGGCAGCTGTAGGAGAATCGACATTATCGCCATGAAACCAGGCGATAGTAAAGGATACATCTTGGATCCTACTATAAGATTTGAGACTCATATCGACCAACCTCATGAAGTGCACTTAGAGAAACAGGAAATATATGAACCAACAGTGCCCTTTTATAAGGAAAAATATAATTTAGAAGACATTGAAGTACGAGGCATAATGGTGGGTGCAAGAGGCACTATCCCTCTAAAGTGTGTCACTCTACTTCAAGATCTGGGAGTTCCAACATCGCTCTATAAAGAAATTGCCTTACAGGCTTTAAAGTTTTCTGTAAGAATACTCAGATACCATTTGTATTCGAAACAATAGATTTCTTATTTCTTCTTCTTCTTTACAGATAACCCAATAACACATTTACAGTGTATACTAAATACTACTTTGTTGTAATTATGAATTTGTTATGCTATTCTTTGTCATATGGCAGCCTCTGATGTAGAGGAAGACTGTTAAAATTAAAATTTAACTTATGTACATAATAATCATATTTTAAAGAAAGAACAAAGAACACTTGAGCTAATGGAGAATATTATAGATAACTTAAGCTCAATCGAAAAAGTGAAACTTAACGAAGAATTTCATATCCCTGTTTTCTTTGGCGAAGATAGATTTTGATTGTGGCAAAATAACATGAAAATTGTGGAAAAGTGATTGCCGTTTGCATGTACAGTATTGACAATTTAAAGAAAACGGAGGTTTTTATTTAGTCAACACTTGTGAAAAACAGCTTAAAATTTAACAGAGATATGTTGGACATTTTTACATCAAATCCAAATGATTTTTAAAACAGAATTTGTAAACAATTGTTTCTGTCATTTTAAACCTTCTGAACTGTATCATAAATTCGCGGAAATGAGGAAAGTTGGTACTTGTTGGCTTTTTGTACTAGATAACTAGATAATTTCGTAATGTTTACATTCACTTATGAAAATAGGTAAGCATTATGTAGATTATATCAGTATAAGTTTGAACATTACCAGCGAGCAATAAATTATCATATAAATAGGAAAGTGCATTGCTTTCCACCCATGTGGGAACGGACGGGGTCAAATTCCGCATGAAAGATCGTCTTTACGATAATACCATAGATAAGTTCCGCAGCAACAAAATTTCAGTGCCATAACCCATAGGTAATGTCAAAAAAGGAAAGTGAAAGAGGTACCAGTTTCCTTCCACTCTATCCAGACTTAGGACTGGCTGATTATACAAGAAATCAGGTGGGTTTAAAAAGTGCGTTTCTCAGTTTCTGGGCGTCAATGGTAGTAAAGGCTCAATGTTAATTTCCTTTTCCTAAAAATGTATTTACAAGAAAGAAATTTGACTACTGCCATCCTACATACACTCCCCACTTAATAACTTTAACCATCGATAATTAGCATCTCCTTCCCTTTGGGTTACATTATGGGCGGAAATGATCTGTGGCCCAAGAACTAGTGATAACATCTTATGCAGTGAAGTGTTCACATATGCGGTTAGACGAAACCACAATTTCTGTGCGGAGTTAGAATTGCCCGCTGGGAAGGTTTGCACTTTTCTGTCAATTATGGCAAGGCTCAATTAAATTTATCTGCATAAGAAAATGTTTTAACTGTTCTCTTTATACAGTGGATTCAAATGGGTTAAGGTCAGGGTATTAGTTGACTGCTATCAAATGTGTGTGTGTGTGTATATATATATATGTGTGTGTGTGTGTGTGGTTCTATAACTTACTTCCACCATATCTAGCATAAGTTTATAAACACCCTATTCCATTTATTATTAGGCACTAGGATTCGAAGAAAGAAGAGAACTGATTTATCGCAGATTGGGACTTCATGATAAGTAAGCAGAAACAAACAACATAATGAAATACTTCTTATTAAGTAATCAATTTAAAGGAATAAGAAGAAGGAAAAAGTTTTATTAAGTTATACATTTAAAGGCATAAGAAGAACAAAAAACTTCTTAATAAGTAATCGATTTAAAGGATAAGAAAAAACAAAAAATCTTATTAAGTAATCGATTTAAAGGAAAAAGAAGAAGCAAAAACGTTTTTATTAAGTAATCGACTTAAAGGAAAAATAAGAAAAAAGTTCTCATTAAGTAATCAATTTAAAGGCATAAGAAGAACAAAAAACTTCTTATTAAGTAATCGATTTAAAGGAATTAGAAAAAACAAAAAATCTTATTAAGTAATCGATTTAAAGGAAAAAGAAGAAGCAAAAACGTTTTTATTGAGTAATCAATTTAAAGGAAAAAGAAGGAAAAAACGATTTTATTAAGTAATCAATTTAAAGGAAACGAAGAAAAACGATTTTATTAAGTAAACAATTTAAAGGCATAAGAAGAACAAAAAAATCTTATTAAGTAATCAATTCAAAGGAATAAGAAAAAAACTTATTAAGTAATCGATTTAAAGGAAAAAGAAGCAAAACGTTTTTATTAAGTAATCGACTTAAAGGAAAAATAAAAAAGAGTTCTTATTAAGTAATCAATTTAAAGGCATAAGAAGAACAAAAAAACTTCTTATTAAGTAATCAATTTAAAGGAATAAGAATAAACAAAAAATCTTATTAATTAATCGATTTAAAGGAAAAAAAGAAGCAAAAACTTTTTATTAAGTAATCAATTTAAAGGAAAAAGAACAAAAAACGATTTTATTAAGTAATCAATTTAAAGGCATAAGAAGAACCAAAAACTTCTTATTAACTAATCGAATTAAAGGAATAAGAAGAAGAAAAACGTTTTTATTAAGTAATCGATTTAAAGGAAAAAGAATAAAAAAGTTCTTATTAAGTAATCAATTTAAAGGATAAGAAGAACAAAAAACCTTCTTATTAAGTAATCGATTTAAAGGAAAAAGAATCAAAAATGTTTTATTAAGTAATAGACTTAAAGGAAAAAGAAGAAAAAAGTTCTTATTAAGCAATCAATTTAAAGGCATAAGAAGAACCAAAAACTTCTTATTAAATATACGATTTAAAGGAATAAGAAAAATAAAAAATCTTATTAAGTAATCGATTTAAAGGAAAAAGAAGAAGCAACAACATTTTTATTAAGTAATCGATTTAAAGGAAAAAGAAGAAGAAAAGGATTTTATTAAGTAATCAATTTAAAGGAAATAAAAAAAAGTTTTTATTAAGTAATCGACTTAAAGGAAAAAAAACGAAAAAGTTCTTATTAAGTAATCAATTTAAGAGCATAAGAAGAACAAAAAGGAAAAGGAAAAAGAAGCAAAAATATTTTTATTTAGTAATCGACTTAAAGGAAAAAGAAGAAAAAAGTTCTTATTAAGTAATCAATTTAAAGGATAAGAAGAACAAAAACTTCTTATTAAGTAATCGATTTAAAGGAAAAGAAGCAAAAATGTTTTTATTAAATAATCGACTTAAAGGAAAAAGAAGACAAAAGTCCTTATTAAGTAATCAATTTAAAGGCATAAGAACAAAAATCTTCTTATTAAGTAATCGATTTAAAGGAAAAAGAAGCAAAAATGTTTTTATTAAGTAATCGACTTAAAGGAAAATGAAGAAAAAAGTTGTTATTAAGTAATCAATTTAAAGGATAAGAGGAACAAAAAATTTCTTATTAAGTAATCGATTTAAAGGAAAAAGAAGCAATAATGTTTTTATTAAATAATCGACTTAAAGGAAAAAGAAGAAGAAAGTCCTTATTTAGTAATCAATTTAAAGGATAAGAAGAACAAAAAACTTCTTATTAAGTAATCGATTTAAAGGAAAAGAAGCAAAAATGTTTTCATTAAATAATCGACTTAAAGGAAAAAGAAGACAAAATCCTTATTAAGCAATCAATTTAAAGGCATAAGAACAAAAATCTTCTTATTAAGTAATCGATTTAAAGGAAAAAGAAGCAAAAGAGTTTTTATTAAGTAATCGACTTAAAGAAAAATGAAGAAAAAAGTTGTTATTAAGTAATCAGTTTAAAGGCATAAGAAAAAAAAACTTCTTATTAAGTAATCGACTTAAAGGAAAAAGAAGAAAAAAGTCCTTATTAAGTAATCAATTTAAAGGATAAGAAGAACATAAAACTTCTTATTAAGTAATCGATTTAAAGGAAAAAGAAGCAAAAATGTTTTTATTAAATAATCGACTTAAAGGAAAAAGATGAAAAAGTCCTTATTAAGTAATCAATTTAAAGGCATAAGAACAAAATCTTCTTATTAATTAATCGATTTAAAGGAAAAAGAAGCAAAAATGTTTTTAATGAGTAATCAATTTAAAGGATAAGAAGAACAAAAAACTTCTTATTGAGTAATCGATTTAATGGAAAAAGAAACAAAAATGTTTTTATTAAATAATCGACTTAAAGGAAAAAGAAGAAAAAAGTCCTTATTAAGTGATCAATTTAAAGGCATAAGAACAAAATCTTCTTATTAAGTTATCGATTTAAAGGAAAAAGAAGCAAAAATGTTTTTATTAAGTAATCAATTTAAGGGATAAGAAGAACAAGAAACTTCTTATTAAGTAATCGATTTAAAGGAAAAAGAAGCAAAAATGTTTTTATTAAATAATCGACTTAAAGGAAAAAGAAGAAAAAAGTCCTTATTAAGTAATCAATTTAAAGGATAAGAAGAACAAAAAACTTCTTATTAAGTAATCGATTTAAAGGAAAAAGAAGCAAAAATGTTTTTATTAAATAATCGACTTAAAGGAAAAAGAAGAAAAAAGTCCTTATTAAGTAATCAATTTAAAGGCATAAGAACAAAAATCTTCTTATTAAATAATCGAGTTAAAGGAAAAAGAAGGAAAAATGTTTTTATTAAGTAATCGACTTAAAGGAAAATGAAGAAAAAAGTTATTATGTAATCAATTTAAAGGCATAAGAACAAAAAACTTCTTTTTAAGTAATCGACTTAATGGAAAAAGAAGAAAAAAGTCCTTATTAAGTAATCAATTTAAAGGATAAGAAGAACAAAAAACTTCCTATTAAGTAATCGATTTAAAGGAAAAAGAAGCAAAAATGTTTTTATTAAATAATCGACTTAAAGGAAAATGAAGAAAAAAGTCCTTATTAAGTAATCAATTTAAAGGCATAAGAACAAAAATCTTCTTATTAAGTAATCGAGTTAAAGGAAAAAGAAGCAAAAATGTTTTTATTAAGTAATCGACTTAAAGGAAAATGAAGAAAAAAGTTGATATTAAGTAATCAATTTAAAGGCATAAGAACAAAAAACTTCTTATTAAATAATCGACTTAAAGGAAAAAGAAGAAAAAAGTCCTTATTAAGTAATCAATTTAAAGGATAAGAAGAACAAAAAACTTCTTATTAAGTAATCGATTTAAAGGAAAAAGAAGCAAAAATGTTTTTATTAAATAATCGACTTAAAGGAAAAAGAAGAAAAAAGTCCTTATTAAGTAATCAATTTAAAGGCATAAAAACAAAAATCTTCTTATTAAGTAATCGAGTTAAAGGAAAAAAAGCAAAAATGTTTTTATTAATTAATCGACTTAAAGGAAAATGAAGAAAAAAGTTGTTATTAAGTAATCAATTTAAAGGCATAAGAACAAAAAACTTCTTATTAAGTAATCGATTTAAAGGAAAAAGAAGCAAAAATGTTTTTATTAAGTAATCAATTTAAAGGATTATAAGAACAAAAAACGTCTTATTAAGTAATCGATTTAAAGGAAAAAGAAGCAAAAATGTTTTTATTAAATAATCGACTTAAAGGAAAAAGAAGAAAAAAGTCCTTATTAAGTAATCAATTTAAAGGCATAAGAACAAAAATCTTCTTATTAAGTAATCGATTTAAAGGAATAAGAAGTAACAATAGAGTTAAAGAATAATGAAACACTGTAAATATAGAATTGTGGATAATTAAAAATTCTGTTAATTGATATTATGTTTGTGTTATGAATTAATATAAGTTGTTTTTAAATATTTTCAGATTTTTGTATAAAATTTAAATATATTTGACGTTTAGATTAAATCTTCGAAACAAGTTATTTTATGTAAGGATCCTGCTTTACGGTGAATGTAAATGTAAAATTTCGGTATAGAGGTTAGCTTTATTTTTTCGAAATTTGGGAATAAAAGTGAAATTTCTATTTTGTATGTTCCGGTACTTTTTTCCTCCCTGCGTTTATGCCGGAACGATAAAGAATGGATTTTTTCTTTGCCGGAGCGCTGTTCCGGTCCGTTCCAGCCCAACTTCAGCATTGGTTAGTTGACTAGTTTGATCATCCTTAAAAATGCTGAAATAAACATGTCTTATTTTCTTTTGAACACGCATAAAATAATTGCCTTAACCAATACGAAAGAAATGCTTGTTTTTGGGGTTAGTATCTTGTTCGCTTGCTAGTCACACGACCTGAAACTTGTAATTAAAATAAATAATCAAAGTTCGAAATGCGAATATAAAGGAAGAATTTTCCCGTATTTAACGACTGCAGCCACTCTTCTGTCTGATAATTATAATAACCAATAACTGGATTTTATGTTGCTGAACGATATTCTTGTCCGCCGGCGTGGTCTTGTGGTTAGCGTCGCTGACTACAGATCCGTCGGTCCGGGTTCGATCCCCGGTACCTCGGAGGTCTGGTATGGGTGCACTCAGCCTCGTGATTCAAATTCAGGAGCTACCTGATAGAGAAGTAGCGGCTCCGGTCATGAAAACCACCATTAACGGCCGTGGGTGTCGGCATGCTGACCACATGCCCCCAATCCTGCCATCTGCCTACGGGAGATGACGCAGCGGTCGAGCGGTCGGGTCTTAGGCCATGTTCCTCCAGGGATGTAGCGCCACGGAGTTTAGAGTTTAGTTTTTTTTAGAACGATGTTCTTATTGAATTCTTTAATATCCAAAATTGACTCTACATTCCATTTAATAACAAAATAAATACAATTTCAATTAGATGTATATGTTATATGTAGATATACGTGAAAGTCATGTGGCACTATAACACCAATAGTTCTCATTTCGACAAATGTTTACAATATTTTCGTTTACTGCCTCCCATAGCCCCCAAATATACTTTTACATCGCGAAATAACGCCAGTTCTCATAAACAAAATGAACATAATCCCAGTTTTTAAAACTAATTTTACCAAAAAATAGACAAAATCTTTTTGTTAAGTAATTTTTAAGGAATATTTTCAACGAACAAGTGCGCCGGCTATTTTGCCATAGAGAAAAGGAACTGCTCATTGCACATCATGCTGTCAAGAAGGAATACCACAGGATCAACCTACGATAAATCGTAAATAAATTTACCATACATTCTAACTCCTATGGCTTCCCAAACTTTTTTGAATACCGGAATTATAAGTAAATTCAGTTTTAAGGAACTATTCCCTACATTAATTATTCAACCAATTATCAATAGGCCTACCCTATTATTGGGATTCACTATGAACTTATGAAAAGCTGGTTTTCAGAGAGCTGAATCATGATAATTATAATGAGTGGATTACCAAATTTGCACAGATAGATCATATTTTAGAAATAGCACCGGCAAATTAGTAATTTTATTAAAAATAAAACAATTTTGATGGATCTCTAGTTGCATGCTATCTTGTGAATGCAGGCGATGACAAGACGAGGTTATGTAAGCTAACAAATTTCGAAATTCCATGTCCCCCCCCAACACTGAGCTGTTTGACATGGCCAACTATGACTGTGGATAGCAACACTATCATGGACGATGATCGCCCGTAAAAGAAACCACCCCTACGACGATGATCGCTGACGCCGGCGATGAACGCTGTAGACAAACCATAGCTCAAGTCTATAGCCGGCTCAATCTTTTTGCAGCTTATTGTAAAAGATACTGAAAACAGAGTTGATTCGAACCTACAGTACTTTCTAGTGGTATTGATCTTGACACTGCAGAGATCTGGATCATTTTGAATCTCCGTTTACATGAGTGTACTCATTATGATCAGCATTCTGAGACCAATATGAGTACAACTCTTCAACATGGTAAACATCTGCTAATTCTTTTCAAGATCCATCGATGAAGTCACAGGAGGCAGTGAAAATTGAACGAAACGTACGTATTTACCTGTTATTTACTTTACTACTATTCGTTTTGTCCTACAAATTTATAGGTAATGTTGAACCGGAACATATGTCTTTAAATTCCTATACAGTCAACGTGTTTGGAACATTTGAAATAACCTGACATTGTATTGGCATGAATGAAATGCATTTCTTGAAATGAATAGAATTGAAAAATCTTAGCATTGAAATGTTCTGAAGCCTCTAAAAATATATACATATCTGATGACAACAATTTAATGCCATGATACAACTGTTAATTTTAAGAAGAAATGTCATTTACAAAGAATATTCCTACAATAATGCATAAGCATTTCCTTAAGTTTTTTAGATAGCCGAGAAAAATGGTGAATAGACAGGAAGCCACGTTTTTAAGAGAGAGGGAGATAATAGCCGGTCTAGTAATTGTATTGTTATGACTATAGTGCTTTAGGGGCAGGCGAAAACAAAATTTCTAGACTCTAAACTCGAATTATGTAAACCTACGCTAATGCTGAAAATTATATTAGAATTTATTTGGATCGAAGCTGTTCCTACAACGGGAGAGACAGGAAAAAAAGAAAAGACGCTCCAGTGCCCCCGAAAATGCAAAGTATTCAAAACGCCTTCACGTTGTAGCCGTTCAACGAAACTCAACTCAATTTTCCCCAGTGATTATGGACATTGAAGTCAAGGTTAATAACCAAAAAATTTCGAAATCAAATGATAATCATAGGTAAGTAAAAGCACAATTGCCTCTTCCTCCTTGTTGTTAACAACTTCCAATAGACATGTTTTTAACACATTCTATATTGTATATTGTTTTATTACCTGTCATGAAACAATGTTTGTGACAAGGTGATAGAAGTACATAAAAATTACATTAAATAAATTAAACCATAAAATTTGACACATTACATTTAAAATATTCATTAATATTAGCCTATACAAAGCCATATCAATCAGCCAATCAGAGATAAGTGTCTTGAAATGCGGCCTGCTTAAGTAATATAAATGATGTGGTAATTTGTCTTTTAACATATAACAGAATTTCAATAATGTACAACGAAGTAAGTGTCAGTATTTTGTGCTTGATAAACATTGGTTTACAATGATCTCTTACAGCCGAATTTGTGATTATTCTAACGGCTCTTTTCTGAAGAATAAAAGCTCTTTTTACATGTGTGCTATTACCTCTTAGGGCTATGCCGTACTTTAATATGCTTTGGAAATTTGCAAAATAGATAACCCTTATATAGTTTGTAGGCACAATTGCCTTAATTCTAAGAAGAAAAAAAGTTCTTGTGACAATTTGACGCATATGTGATTGATATGACCTTCCCCAAGTAAGTCGAGTGTCAATATGTATTCCAAGAAAATTTAAAGCTTTGAAGTTGTATTCCTTTAAAGAAAATAATGTTTCGGTTTTATCTTCATTCAGTAGAAAGTCGTTAGAATTAAACCAACTTTTAGCATCACTTAATGTTGTCTCAGATTCGACCAGCAAGTTATTTAAGTTATTTGTGTTTATGATAGTCCGCCGCTGAGGCTCAGGGGATGCGTTGAATCCTCTCACCGATTCCTGGTCGGGACAAGTTACCTAGGTGGGTTTTTTCTGGGGTTTTTCATCACCTTTGAGACAAATGTCGGATAACTTTAGGCCCTTGTGGTCCCCAGATATCATCTGGTCGTCATTATCATCTTCATCCCATCCTCGCATTGTTTGGAGTGAGTGTGTGTGTGAATGGTGTGTCTCGTCCTATGTGTTCGTGTTGTCTCGGAGGTGGCCCCGGCATTGGGCTGATCACTCATCCGGGGAGGCCCTCCATGTCCTTGTCTGGTCAAAAATGTATGTATGTGATCCAAATAAAATCCCTCTCCCGACAGGTCGCGGCCCTGTAAGGCCCGGGCGGCTTGGGTCGCTTAAATCCTAAAAGGGAGAGGTGAAACTACGATAAAGAAAGAAAGAAAGTATTTATGATGGTGGTATCATCGGCGTATAATATAGATTCAGTCATAAGGCTGCTGGCAAAATCATTTGTTGGCACAAAACTTAACAAAATGAAGTAAAGCAATGTTCACTATGTTTTTTCAACAAAATAAGTAGTAACATTTTTTATTTGAAGTGTCTAGAATTCAAATCTGCAATTTGGTTAAGAAAATTTGAAACTGCTCTGCAAGTAGCTACCTTTCACCATGCAACCCATTAAAAAATCACGATATATATATATATGGTTTTTCTGGAGAGCTAATAAATTTACAGCTCTAAAAGTTTTAAGGTTTATAATAAACCACAATAATTGTGGTAAATAACAAATCAACAAAAAAACAAACAAACAAAATAGATATACAAGCATTCATGAGCCACAGATTATTGTCTCTGTTGGACACTACATGAGAATATTATAGGAGAAAAATTCCTCCGGCACTGGGACTTGAACCCAGGACCTTTGGCTATTCGCGCCAATGCTCTATAAAGTATGAAAAAAGTAGAACTTCTCAATTTCCTAGGTCAGTCTTAATGTATGCAATTTGGTGGATCGTTTTCTTTCTAAACATTTGAAACAAAATTCTTTTTATAACCTAAGTTTATTTTTAGTTGCTGTGAGATAATGGTTACAGGATTCATTGAAACAGTTTAGACGAATGCAATATAAGTAATAAAAATAAACAATTCAATTCAACTGAAGGGCTTAGTTCCATAAAGGCGTAAGGCACAAGGACATAGTTTCGAGATATCTTGATGTTTTTAAACAATGTTACCACTCACAAGTAGGTGGTTTAAAGTTTAATTTTATAACATATATTTTGAAGGACAAGCTAAATTAGTTTTCTGGAAATTTACAAGTTAAAGTGTATTGCGATTTTTTACAACTAGTTGAACAAAAACTGAAGTACTTTTACAGTAGCAAAACCTTTTTACTTTGTAGCGTATTATTTATTTTAGGAAGAACCTGTATTATACAGTGACAATTGCATGTTTGCCAATGAATACCAGTATAGTTATTAATGCAATAGATGATAAGCAAAACAATTTATTTTGAATGAAGTTACACTTCAGAAATGCAAGTTCAGTTTTTATAAACATTTGCTTGGATGGTAACACTGCAGAAAATAAAAACAGTTGGTAAACACACCTCAATAACAGATAGGAAGTGTGTCTTACGCCTATACGGAACTGGTATGAAGTAGAATGAATGTGCAGTCTCACAGGTCTTTTCTTATAACCGAGCAAAGGTTTAAGGGACAAGTACAATAGTTCACTCGGTATTTAAGAGATATGAGAAGATATAAATGTTAAAAACTTGAAATTAAAGATTTTTGCCTTACACCCTTATGGAACTAGGCCTTCAATTCAGTTAATTTTATTGCCATTAGACAGTTATATAAGGTGCGGCAGAGGAAACGGACGTTTTTCAAATAACCATAACTCAGAAGATTTTTAAGTTAAACAAAATTTAATTACACAGAAATGAAGCTTGTATAATACAGTTTCTGTTGATTATTTCAGAAAATAACCTGAAAATAACGTCCGTCAAGTGACGGCCTCCTTTCTGTATACACTCTCGTAACCTCACTTCGAAATTCTCCATTGCTCTTCCCAACATTTCTTCCTCCACATTAGTGATTTCTACACGAATGAACTCTTTTAGTTCTTGGATATTACGGGGTTTGTTTAAGTAAACCTTTGATTTGAGGTAACCCCACAAAAAATAGTCACATATGGACAAGCAAACCAAATTTTAATATGTTATTTCTAGGCCCAATAGTTCGGACAAGTTCGTTAATGAGCAAAATTGGCCCAAGGGGATGGTCGGGGGAGGGGGTTGAAATTTTAAAACATTTTTAACTCGGCCCCTATGAAGTATAGAGGGAAACTTTGTTTGAATAAATTAGAGTACTCGCTATGGAGTTCACAGTGACATCAACGATTCGGGGGTTCGAGTGAGGGTGGGGGTGGGGGATGAAAATTCGAAACTTTTGAAACCACGTCTTGTGAGGTATCGTTGAAAAGCTCTTGATGAGTACTCTACAAATCAATAACTAGTTTCTTGATAGCTCTCATATGACGCGAGATTTTAATGTTTGAAAATAATAACACTTAAAAGATTTATTATAATATCATAATTTTGTCTTGTTTAGCGGCTTTGCTAATTTTATTCATTACTGATCTTGCGCACGGCCTCCCAGAATATTATATCCTATTCTTGTTGTCAAAACAAATGATTGTAGGCTCTTCCTCTTTACCGGATTCAGTTCTTATTACTGCAGGTTTACCATGCCAAGGCTAAAGAAGAAGAGTGCTATGCAGCGACAATAAATTAAACCAAAAGCACTTCGAAATCTACCTCCGCCTGTAGGCCTGCCTAAAGGGATTTTTTTTTGAACGGGCGGTGGTTTCGTACTCAGGGGAGCATGAAATGTAAAGATATGAAATAATTTTTCGAAAATCATGACATGGTATCCATTGCAATAGGTAGATTTTTCTTCGAAATCTACCTAAAAGAAGTAAAGTATTAAGACGTTATGCCACATAGGTCTATAAAAACATGTTCATATAAAAATAGCAATAAAGTGGACCTAAATAATATATTACATTGGTTTTGTGTAATTTGCTTTCTCTTTTATAACGTACTAGCTTAAAAGGCCCGGCGTCGCCCGGGTTTTGTTTTGTAATTGGAAATTAACTTATGAAGGATTTTCAATTTTAAATTCTAGGTCCTTATATAGGCATTTATAATTTGAAATAGGAAGAACGACTTTTTACACTCAAACTATTCCCTCAGAAAACGCTTGATATAGTTTTTTATGGCTCATAGAGGATCTAGAATTTTGCATCCCATCGCTTGTACAGTGCACAGCAAGCCTGGTAGAGGTTTAAATAAGAAGAGACAGAAATTCCTGTAACATAAAATTGTAATATCGAGGCGGGAAATTTCCCACTCTTATGTTACCATAAAGCATTATCACTTTCATACTTTTCTCTCCAAAAACCTGCGATATAATATAATAATATACACATTACCATACCTCGTTTTGTTTTCTCTATGTCCAGGGTAGAGAAAGTTATGTGATTCCATTATTTTAGTGGATTTCATTCTGTAATATTTATTTATAACATGAATTATTTTGATAACTTCTCTTATTTGTCAAAAGTGCATTTCATTTGTTTTTTCCAAGCCCATCATATACCATTTGGCAACAATATATTCTGTGATTTGGAATTGATAATTCTATGTAAAAAGGGATTAAGTATTTTCAAAAACATTTAATTTTTGGCATTTAGAATCAGAATTTTTCAAAATCCTTTCTTAGTGAGCACCTACATTATGAAACGAAGGTACTATCAAAATTCCAAGTCTCTACCTGTTATAGTTTAGGCTGTACGTTGATTCCTGTCATTCAGTCAATCAGTCAGTCAGTCATTCATTCAGTCAGTCAGGACAAAGCCTTTTATATATATAGAGATTTACTTTACCACGGAAATCTAAATCTATTGAATAGTCAGAGCAATTATTTATTTACTTAATGCTGCAGGAAAATAATATTATATGGAAAATTTGTTAATATCCTGAAGGTACATTAATTTTTTAATGGTAACGCCAATCTTGAAACCTATATAATAAAATTATTCTTTACACGTAAAGTTGTAGAGAGAAGTTGGGAGAAAGTTTGTGCAACATATTGTGCCCCGTTTATTTTTAAATATGCTTTCGACCTATGAGTAAAACTACTATACAGGTCAGTGTTAAACTGTGGAATGTCACAATAATAATAACTTGCTGAGGTCAGCTAAATCAGCTCCTCTAGCTCAAACAAAATTCATAGCCAAAGTTGTTTTACTGCACATATAGTTTTCTCACAAGTGAGAGTTGAGGTAGTAACTTTACACAGAATTATCACTTTCTTCCGAACCACTGAGCAGCACATTTTGAGGAAGTTTTCTTTTCTGCCTTTTCTATTCAATGTTCTTTGTCCAATTTATAAACCGATGCAACAAGGGCATCTAGCAGTTTGTTGTAAAATGATTTTGATAGGGTTCGAATATATTCTTGTAAAGGGAGAATTCCAAGTTCATGATGTAGTTGTACCAAGTGGCTTTGCGAAGAAATTTCATTTCGGTGCAACAGTTCGTGTGCTTTTATTCTGTTCTGCTGTTAGCTTATTTGAATTAGGTTAACTATGTCTTATATGCACCATTGATAGCAACATTAGTTACAACATGGTAGCTCGAATCGATTCATGAATGATTGATACATGGTAGGCCGTGATCTCACAGTCGTTAGTTTTGTTTTTATATAACGAAGTAAGAAAGTAATTATTATTTGTATAATACGTTACATTTTTATTCATAATTTGTTTACACAAATCAAACTCTCGTGGGATTACCTATGATAAACAACATTCACTAGTGACTGATGAGTATTAGACCCGACTGAGTTTCAAGTTAAAGCTGAATGGCGTGGAACAGGCCCGCGTGTTATGGTAACCTTCAGTAAAACTCTAATGCGAAAGAAAAAGACGAAGATCCCGATGAATAACCCAGAGTAGTTTTAGACGTACTATATCCCGGATTTTTTTTGCACATGGGACTGGGCGTAGTGACGTCACAAGATGGCGGCACTTCCGGTTCCGGAACAAGATGGCGGCACTTCCTTTTCCGGAACAAGATGGCGGATCTTCCTGTTCCGGAACAAGATGGCGGTACTTCCTGTTCCGGAACAAGATGGTGGCTAGCGCCAAATTCAAAATTTAAAAAATGCAAGAGTGGGCTAAGTGTAAATTTTATATTTAATGCAAAAGTGAGCTAAGTCGAAATTTTATTTTTATATTGGTGGGATATTTGAAAATTCAAAATTGCTACCTAGATGGCGGCTAGCGCGAAAATTCAAAATTCGAAAATCCTAGAGTGTGCTAAGTGTGAATTTTATATTTGATGCAAAAGTATGTAATGCGAAAGTGAGCTAAGTCGAAATTTTATTTTTAAAATGGCGGGATATTTGAAAATTCAAATAAGTATTTATCAAAATTGGTGGAAAATCTAGAAACACATAATATGGTGGCATTGCGTGATGGTAGGCCTCAAGATGGTGGATAGGGCAGGATATATGAAATATGTATTTTTCAAAATTGGTGGAAATTCCGGATCAAGATGAAGGCAAACAGGAAACATGAGTAAGTGGAAGGTATTGATACTACTAATACTACAATGTATTGTATAGTTATTATCACCTCTTTCTTTTCTTAATTTCTTTCTAGTAAAATGAAATTGTGTCGGATGTTGGAGGATAGGTTTAGGGTTTTTTTTTTTTTTAAACGGCACATTATTTTGTTGGCTGATGATATAAACACATTCAAGAGAAATGCAAAATGCCTGCAGGAATGTTGGATTGGAAATTAATACAGAAAAAACTAAATACATGGTCATGGAGCGTCAAAATCATGCTCTACAAAATATTAGAATAGCCGGTAAACTGTTAAGAACAAGTGGGAAAAATTCAAATATTTGGGAGCAATAATTACAGACACAAATATTATGCGTATTAAGGCAGAAGTTAATTGTCATCTAAAATCAGGAAATACTTGTTTCTATGCAGTTCAGAAAGTTTTATCTTCTCGTCTTCTGTCCAGAAATCTAAAAAACCTAAATTTTCCCAACACGATGGAACAGATTGTTTGTTTACAAATTTCAATATGTCGTTCTGCATTATAGAGTACTTTGACATAATGTTCGTGATGATGTTAGTGTGTATAGAGAGAGAGAAAATTAATGTCAATGTTCATTAAAATGATGTTTTCAAACAAGTTTTCGTCGGAGGCCTCAAATGGTGACTGGGGCGGGCATAACAGCCTAATATGATTTAGTATTCTTTAAAATACTGTCTTCAAAATAAGTTTTCTAGATAAAATTGACACAAAACCCCTAATTTTTGTAAAACTATTATGTAGGCCTATTTGTCATGCATAACAACCTATTATGTTATAGTATTCCTTAAAACAATGTCTTCAAATAAGATTTTTATGCCAAGTCGAGACAAAAGGCCTAATTCTGTAAATTAATACATAGGCCTATATGCCATGCATAACAGCCTATTATGTTTTAGTATTCTTTAAAATACTGTCTTCAAAATAAGTTTTCTAGATAAAGTCAAAACTATACCAAGTAACGATAGGGAACGTTTCCTGAATCTCGTGCGTGCAATGTCTTAAATCGAAACGTGTGATTTAATTTGCGAAAAACTGGAACATCTTCAAAGATGGTAAGTAGTGCGTGTTTTGCTTTTTCTAACGAAAACTTCTTTTTAGGTTTCCAGTGCAATATGTTTTCTCAAACATGTTCTTTGTTGGTGCCGAAGTCCGTGCAGATTTTCCTATTAGAGAACAATGGTTTTATATTATTTTGTAGATAGAGGATGGTATGGGACGAGGCCTTCTTAAGGGAAAACAGAAATATCTGAATATATTATATCTCCGTGAAATGATTAAAAAGTTTCTACATAATGTGTAAGGTCTTTGCGGTTGTTCAGGAAAATGGTTCTACCATTTAGTACATATGGAGTAACAAAATGGATGTTTGACATACCCATTGCTGTAGATGGTGTCTTGAAGATAGACCCCTACAGTGTTTATATCATCTCTTAACAACAACAATAGGGGATAGACGGAAACCTATCTGATATAAGTTTTCCTGTCCTGACTCTGTTATAGATTTTCATTGAGACACTTTTGTTCAGCATAAACTGTTGTTTAACAGTGTTGTTAGAGATGTCATAGAAAATATAGCGTACGTTCAAGAAACCATAACTCAGGTGTTAACAGTCAGATTTAGATGAATTTTTTAATGCTTTGCAAGTGCACTCTGCAGTTTTAAATAAGCAGAGAATGATTGTTCTAGAGCTAGTAGTTTGGTGGGAAAGATTTTTTAACACATAGGTGATAATTTTGTTTTACAGTTACTTCCCTTGACATAAGTACACTTTATTCAATTTCTGTAGCTTAGATTTTTGTGAAACTTTGGGAACTTACTAACAAC
Source organism: Ectobius pallidus (assembly GCA_964059195.1). NCBI lineage: Eukaryota > Metazoa > Arthropoda > Insecta > Blattodea > Ectobiidae > Ectobius > Ectobius pallidus. The sequence goes on along the minus strand of CAXKWD010000004.1, from coordinate 178,527,012 downwards.
AGGTATTACTATTTACCCTAGCACAATCAATCTAATATGTACATTATTACTGCATGAAAACTGCATGAAAACTGCATGAAAACATCACGTCTAAAAATACTTTTTTTTTAAAATAAAAACAGTTGAAAATTCTATATAGTCATGACTTTTCCCATAATTCTGCTAAGGGAGATTTGTCATCCATCCATAATGAATTCTTGAAAGTTTCATTATTCTAGCATGAATATCTTTTCAGAAAATGGTACCTGAAGTACAAAAAAAAAAAAAATGTAATTTTACAGGAGAGCGAAATGAAAATGACGTGCCTTATGTATTTTATACATTTTAGAAAGCTCCAGGTCGCTCTGCTTGGCTTAATAATAATGCAACATATAAAACCTATACCTGCATATCAAAATGTTCACAAAACTATGATCTATTACATGAACCTAAGAAATTTTTTTTTTGTCACTGGTAACTACCATCTCCCCCTTAAATCTGTGTAGACTACTGAACTATTTACAAAATAGTGCCCTGTCTGAAATTTAATTCTTTTAGGCAAAGCGTTCTAGCATGTTACAAGCTCATCATAAATAACTTGATGTTATTATAGGAGAAAAATTCCTCCGGCACTGGGACTTGAACCCAGGACCTTTGGCTATTCGCGCCAATGCTCTACCAACTGAGCTAAGCCGGAGCTCAATTCACAGCGCCAGATGGAACTTCTCTCCTATGACTGAATGCCCTAATGGTCTACCTCACAGACAGACAAGTTATGTCATATGCAGTACTGTGAGGCACACTAAGTAGTGATTTTTGTGACCGGGCTCCCACTGTTATTGTACAGTTAACATTCAAGACAGATATATAAGCATTCATGAGCCACAGATATTCTCATGTAGTGTCCAACAGAGACAATAATCTGTGGCTCATGAATGCTTATATATCTGTCTTGAATGTTAACTGTACAATAACAGTGGGAGCCCGGTCACAAAAATCACTACTTAGTGTGCCTCACAGTACTGCATATGACATAACTTGTCTGTCTGTGAGGTAGACCATTAGGGCATTCAGTCATAGGAGAGAAGTTCCATCTGGCGCTGTGAATTGAGCTCCGGCTTAGCTCAGTTGGTAGAGCATTGGCGCGAATAGCCAAAGGTCCTGGGTTCAAGTCCCAGTGCCGGAGGAATTTTTCTCCTATAATATTCTCATGTAGTGTCCAACAGAGACAATAATATGTGGCTCATGAATGCTTATATATCTAACTTGATGTTATTTCACACAATTTAACGTTGGATTTTATTACTGCACAAACACTATGAAACCATTTAAATAGAAACCATCTTAGCCTAAATAGTTAGGATCGTGATTCCACATATTTATCTATATCTCAAACAAACATGGCGTCGTTTTCATAATATTATTCCTATCGTTGCAAATGTAAACCAAAATTTTCTTTTGCTCAAACAGACATTGTAACTTTTTGAAGTGAAAACCTCCGAACAATAATATATTGTTCATAAATTAGATTTCAGGATAGAATGGTTTTTAACACAGCCCCAGGGACATGGGATGTTAGGGGGTGAAATAAAGTATCATATAATTTGGCATTAGACGGGAATAATAATAATTTATTGTTTCACAACACACGTTATAGAACAAGAAAGTTAAAGATACCTTACATTTATATTTAGTGATATCAGAGAAGTGGATACTGGTGTGCCACAAGGAACAATTTTGGGTCCAATTCTTTTCATTATTTACATAAATGAGTTGCTGCATCTGGACTTAAATAATTTCCATGGCCGTCTTTACTCTTATGCCGATGATACCGTATTGCTATTTTCCGCTCCAACTTGGCAGGATACTTACAAATGGGCTAATAAGGGATTAAGAGTAGTTAAAAGTTGGCTTGACTGCAATAGGTTAGTATTAAATATAGATAAGACAAACTGTGTTCCATTCTCATTAACAACTGCTGGTACTCCACAATTAAAAATGGGTCAAAACTTGCGCGTAAGACTACATGATATCAACTGTGAATCTGATTCATGTACCTGCCAGGATGTGAAGGAGACAAATCAGGTCAAATACCTTGGTATTATTATAGATCGTCATCTGAAATTCGACAAACACATCACATATTTATGTACCAAATTAAGAAAAACATTATACAAATTCGTCTGTCTAAAACAATATTTACCGACTGAAGTCTTAAGGACAGTCTACTTAGCTCTAATACAATCTGTCCTCCAATATGGTATCATTGGCTGGGGAGGAAGTGGCACATCTGTATTGACTCCTTTGATTCTAATACAGAAGATAATTATAAAAATTTGTTTAAAAAAGACAATTAAGGAACGATTTTATTTGTAATAACTCAGGGTTTCAATTTTTGTTCTTACTACTTTTCCTTTTTTCTTTTTATTATTCTGTTCTTTCTTTTTTATTATTATTGTTTAGGTATTGATTTGATATTATAATTTCTTTATGTATTTGTAATTTGTATTTTATAATGTAAATGGCTGAACTGTGCCCGAGCACGAGCGCTTGCTCATTCGGGTGGTTTTGTTTTGTAGAAATATTTTGTATAAATATAAATAAATAAATAAAATAAATAATATCAGACGTATGCTCTATCAGATGTCTGTAAAAATCCTATCGATGATACGTTACTCATAGCTGTATGATTTTCTATGGTCAATGTGAAATAACTTCCAACACTTTAACTTTCTGTAGCCTTCTATCTTATTTACATAGTGGTGACCTGTCTCAAATTTAAGTTTTCATCGTTTGTAAATAAAAAATGTATTGTAGCAACATTTTATTTCTTTGCTAACAAATAGAAATTTACAGGATAAGCTAACATTAGGTGAAGTTATTGGACATAAAATGTTAATTACATTTATTTATGTTCAAGAATTATTTTTTTTACCCATTGTCGAAAAGCCTGGTATTCAAAGGTTAGTGCTTATCGTAAAAGGTTCCTCTCTTTTAACTTACATAGAATTAGATGCCAGAACAGGATTTTTCCTAGGAGGGTGACACTGATTATTAACCTACTTATGCTGTATTTTAAATATATTTAGAATTATATGCCGGAACAAGATCGAGTGTGAGTATGCATCCCAATCAAATTATCATTAAATAATGTCATGTTCTATAAAGGAACCACACACACACACACACCCACACACAGTGAAAGCGATCTCGAGGATAATAATACAGATTGAGGTCACCCTTGTCATATTCACAACAACAATAATAGCCCTTGGAGGTGTCATGTACATTACAAGATCGATAAGATTTACTTAAGGTTGTAAGAAATTAATATGCACTCTTTGAAATAATTCTTATTATATAGGTCTATCAGAATGTGAAGTCAGAAAAATGTATTGCACGTGTTTAGAATAAAGAAAATCATGTGAATGTATTAATCAAATTTCGTTTAGGTTGTGTATCCTTCAAGGATGCAATGCAGATATCCTAGGAATGAAAAAAAAGTGAACTTATCTTTGTGGTTAAAATAAAATAAAGCAGCCTTGTATACTAAGATTCCAATAACACGAACAGCTGCAGCAACATGAGGACGACTATTGTCTTGAAGAAGTTTGACACCATCAGCATGAATATAACAGTCCAGACCTGGCACCGTCGGACTTTCATTTGTTTGGTCCCATGAAGAAATTCTTGGCCGGTAAACGCTTTGCGTCAGATGTAGAAGAGAAAACAGCAGTCCGCAGATGGTTATACTCCAACCGAACGGACTTCTATGAACAGGGTATTTTGAAAATGGTATCATGATGGGAAAAATGTGTTGAGAAACTTGGCGACCATATAGAAAAATAGATAAAAGATTTCCCTTCATGTGCATTTGTTTGTAATTGTACCTATTAAACTTTTTGTAAAAAATTATTTGCGTTACTTTTCGAACCACCCTCGTATGTGATTAGGGATTTGGAAATAATCCTTTCTGGGAAAAATAGTTTAAGCAACTTTATTTTATTAAGGAAAATGTATGCAATTTTCTTGTTTTCCCGACAAAGAACGAAGGAGAATGGCTTCACGAGTTGATATGGGAACCTTATTTATTTCCTCTTTTAAGACGCCATTGTCGCAATTTTAATAACGTGAAGCGTGTATCTATAAATTATGTGACGCTTCTATACAGCGCCTGATAGCGGCAATGAATGGCTTAATAACTACCATGCTATTCCTCAGCTGGGTAGTTTCTTAAGGAAAACGCGTATTCTAGAAATAATCAAACACTAAATTAAGTTTCTCACATATACGCAGTAAAGCAACAGTGAAAAATGGAAGAAGTGATAACACTAAAAAATAAAAATAAAAAAATAAAATTCATGATGCCTTCAGGCCGCAACTAGTATATTGCATCGTTTCTCAACCTTTTTAAACCCGAGGACTTCTAAAATGTATAAAAAAAATTTACGGACCCCAAATTTTACATCCCATTTTTAAAAGAAGGCCTATATTCTTAATATTTGGGGTATTAATTATCGGTCATTATAACGAAATATGTGAAAAAATTTTACTTCATTACTTTCCACTTGCTTTATGGTATTTTTAAATTATGTCTGCGGACCATCTGCACCATCTTCACGGACCACCAGTGGTCCGCGGACCATAGGTTGAGAAACGCTGGCATATTGCGATACAAGGCATGATTACGGATCGAGGAAAATAGTTTGAAAACACAAGGCGCTCGCGCTCAATTTTCCGTGTATTGCATGCTATTTTTTGCACGATGATTACTTATATCAATTTAATTATATTATATTATTATTGAAAATATTATGTATATACATTCTTGAAGATTGATGTTTATTTCAGAAAGTGATTCGCATTTGTTATTGTTTATGGCAACCGAATATTTGTGATGAGGGGGGCCTTGTCCATAAAGGCTTGTATAATGAAGTGTGTCGTTATATTCATAACAGCCCTCAAACACTTTCCGCCCGAGGGCTGTAAGCGTTTGCGGGCGGGAAACGCTTATCGCCCCTAGCGACAAGATTGCGTGTGGGAATGTCAACTTACGATCCATGGCAACAACGATCGTAAGTACCACTAATTAGCTAAGGAGTGCAAAAAAGTGTTTTTGTTATGATGCAAGCCAGTTCTTGGTATTTGGTGGGTTGCTTAGCTCATTTGGTAGACCATTGGCGCGAATAGCCAAAGATCCTCGGTTCAAGTCCCAGTGTCGGAGGAATTTGTTATATAATATTCTCATGTAATATCCAACAGAGACAATAATCTCTGGTTCATGAATGCTTATATATCTATAATTATATTCTTGATTAATGATCTTTGCTAGTCTTATCCCTATATTTCTTTCTTTCTTTCTTTCTTTCTTTCTCTGAGTTTTCCTTCCCCCGATGTAAGGGGAGGGAATTGCTATGGATCACATACTTTCTTTTTTGCACGACGTAACTAATTAGTGGTACTTACGAATATTGTTGCCGTGGACCGTAACTTGACATTCCCACACGCAATCTAGTTGCTATGAAAACAAAAGAAATCTCAGTGGTATAAAAATGACAATAAGCACACGTGCCGTAAGTAAAACCATCATAATACAAGCCTTTATCGAAGGCCGGAACCAAGGTCCCCCGGTTTGTGGCGGCTTTAACTGGGAAAATATTCAGTCTCCATAACAACCAACACATGCGAATCACTTTCTGAAATATAACATCTTTCTTCTATAATGTATATACATAATATTTTCAGCTAATATCTCAATTATATAATTAAATTGATATAAATAATCATCGTGCAAAAAATAGTATGCAATACTCGTTCTGTTAGCGCATAACGGATCTCGGAAATTGAAAAAAACTCTTTCATCGATCCGTATGCACCGTTTACGGAACTAGTATCGCAATATACTATTTTGACCAGACAATTACATGGAGGGCTTCCCTGGATAAGTGATCAGCACAACTCCGCGGCGACCTCCGAAACACACCAGTAGCGCATACTGGTGGGATTCGACGTGTTGTCAGGCCGCACCAGTACGACCTTGAACCACCAATTCTCTATACGAAGAAATGCGAAGCCGGAGCCCCTGGCTGCGAAATCTTTCGGATCTGTTAGGACTTGCAAAGAAGTCCATTATGTCAAGATGGTCGATATCAAGAACGGCAAAAACCTTATCGGTTGTTAATATTGTGCTAGTCTCCATATGGCGGAGACATTAGTCTGATGCTCGTCCACAGCTTCGTCATACGCCAACATATTACTACATTTTATTACTCTTCTGACCTCTTGTCAGAAACCATTTGGAAACTCGTCAAGAGCCCCATGTCCTCCTCCTGTTTCATTAAAGCGATCCTAGTCTATATCTTACTCTTGATGCATTTTAATATTACTAGAAACTCTCTGCTAAATCTTACAGTTCTGTTCTCAACTATTCAACAAGGCATGCTTTAAGCCCTGCATCTACGAGGGGGAGTCCGAAAATAAGTTCCCCCTCTATGTTTCTCCAAGAAATCGAACAGCAATGGGGGAACAAGACATCGATTGAACGCGAAAGACACCCATATTCCATTGGGTATCGTTCGACCGCGATCCATCAGCGTTCTAGGACTGTGTTGCTGGACTTTTTGGAGGATGGGACCATCACTGCTACGAGGTACTGTCACACCCTGTCGAAATTGAAGGAGGCGATTCGGAAAAAAAAAACGGCCTGGTCATCTCCAATCAGGCGTTCTGTTGTTTGATGACAATGTGACACCACACTCGGCGACGGCAATGCAAAACCATATTGCAACTGTTGGTTGGGAGCACCTAGCCCATCCGTCATACAGTCCTGATCTCGCACCCGGTGACTTCCATCATTTTCCGGCTTTGAAGAAGACTCTCGGCGGAAGGCGCTTTGGGAGCACTGTTGATGTCACACAAGCTGTTCGACGCTTCTTCCATATGCAGAGCCCTGATTTTTTCCTGGAGGGCTTTTTGAAGCTTCTAAAGCGGTATGACTAATGTCTCAATGTACGTGGTAATTATGTGGAAAAATGAAGGTATGTCTTATCTTTAATGTCTCATATTTTTTGTCTTTCATCCACACCTCTGTACACAGTCGCCAGGGGAAACTTATTTTCGGACTTCCCCTCGTATATTTTCCTCAATGCATCCCTCATTCGTTACGGCAAATCCTAGTTCTGGTCAATCAGTTTTAACCTAACCGGCAAATTCTAGTTCCTCGTTAACCAGTTTTAACCTAACCACCTTTTCTTATCCTTATCCGAAAAATTTGTAATACTTGATGCTTCCTCTATTCTGGAGAAGAATACACGAATACGTTCATTGCTTCTCCCACTAAATGTTTGTACTCTACACAATAGGCTAAAGTTTACTTTAGGGGCAAGTAATAACTGGCATAACCTGATATTTTCCGCATGTAGATATGCCCCAACGCTAGTATATACCAGGGTCCAATTTCATAAAAGTGACAATTTTACAGGTGACAGGTGACATAAAATTGTCTTACAGGTTTACATTTTGACAATTGTGTTTTTCATAAAAGCTGACAACTTTACATAAATGTCATGACAATTTTGTAGATTTGTATGACAATTTTACATATTGTTGTTTCTCAAAACTTTTGAGATTACAGGTAAAAGTCTGACAAATATGTCAAATCTTAGGATACCTATCATTTATGAAACATTAATTTTTGCTGACATATTTACAAATTTACAAAAAATTTAGAATTGTCATTACAGAAGTGACAGGCAATCTTTCATATGTAGGCCAACAGAGTAGGTTATGTAAATGTGTGGCATAACTTGGCAAACTTTCTTGTGATTTAAACTTTGTTAATAAACTTGCTAAATTGTCTTGTTAATAATCAACACTAGTAGTAGTGATATTCGTAGTAGTGAAAGTGATGAAGAAATAGACATGAAACCACCCAGTGTTTTTAGGCAATGGATTAACCTAACTTTCAATTTCAGTGACTTTGTATTAAAAGAGAAATATAATTCAATTATTTTCGATAGTAATAATCGATTGCTTAGGTATCATATTCGATGTTGAGACACGTATTTGAGAGCCATCTACAGTGTACTAAAGTAATCTTTAGGTTTGACATGAAATTGTCGCGTTTATGAAATGGGTTCTTTTAGTCTGACAATTTACATTAATTTGCTTGTAATGTAAGGAAAAGTTGTAATATTTATGAAAAATACAATTGTCGTGACATATTGACAAATTTGTCAGACTTGACATAATTGTCGTATTTGTCACACCTGTAGAGTTTTATGAAATAGGGCCCAGGTTGTCTCGTACGACGCGCATACATATTGAGCACCAATTAGGCTACGTGACGTATAGAACGACCACTTTGATCTCTTATGAACATACAGACTCGCTCCAACATTAAAAACCTTATGATTAAACTCGCGATGTTTAACAAGGGGTTAGATTACTGTCAGATTTCTGTGGAAATAATCTACACATGGTTAACCACTTTTAAAAAGTGGATAAAATCTGCAAATTACTTGGCGTAAATTTCGTTATGTGACATTTTTTTTTTTTTTTTTTTTTTTTTTTTTTTTTTTTTTTTTTTGTGACGCGAAAAATCTTCAAGTGAGAGACTTATAGTAAAATATTTGGATTTTATTACACAGTAAGTCCCACCTGTATATCATGAATGGTTTACGAGTAATCGGTTCATAATTATTCCAGGCGCAGAGCTGTCTGAATGATTGAGACGATGGGTGAAGGTTTGGAAGGTGAGAGAAATTTCTATATGTGACAAAATATTTTTCTATTTGAAAAACTCCATGTCGCTACATCCCTTGAGGGACTAGGCCTGCTATCCAACTGCTGCGTCATAGCAGCACGGGGGAGATGTGGTCAGCATGCCGACACCCACGGTCATTATTGGTGGTTGCTGAGCCGGATTTTATGTTCGAGTCCCGCAAAAATTTCTAGCGAGAAAGTTTTAGTGAAATATTTGAGTTTTATACCTTTCCCTAACTTCGTAAAGCTGCACTATTTTATTTAGACACAATGCTGGATTATTTATTTTACTTATGCTAAAATATGTTAGGGTGCTTATTTTTAGGAAAATATTTGAGCCTAAGAGAGATGAAAATAGGGAACTGCATAACGACGAGCTTCATGTCCTGTACTCTTCACCGGATATAGTAAGGGTAATTAAATAACGGAGGATGAAATGGGCTGGACATGTTGCGCGCACGGGGGAGGAAAGACATATTTCAAAAGTATTGACTGGGAGACCCGAAGGGAAGACCTAGACGTAGGTGGGAGGACAATATTAGTATAGATTTAAGAGAAGTAGGATTTGAGAGGGATGGTTGGGTGGAGTTAGCACAGAATGGCGGGTCTAGGTAAGCGCGGCAATGAACCTTCGAGTTGCATGAAATAGGTAATATTCCTTTAGCTTGCTGAGGAATTGTCTATTGCCATTGAGTAGCCTAAATAAGTAAATTATGTTAGTGATTTGTGTCTACCTTATTTGTTTAAATTTAATATCCTATTATGTCTTTTTAATATTTCAATATCATTTGACAACAGAAATATATTCCGGTACAACTTAAATGTTATTCTTATTAATTGTTTATTTTAAGTAAAATAAATCAAACAAAGATAAAAATATGAAGTAAAACATAACTAAACGGTAACTGATACAAATTCCATGTAGGCTATATAAGTATAAATGTGAAATAGGCCTATCATCCTTGTACTTTCTGAAATTGTATGATGAACCGGAGTAACGCCCACTTAGCGGCCTAATTTCTTAAAATATTACACTGAATTCATCAAATGCAAATCAGTTCTCATGACAACATATTGTTTTACAGTGTTCATATACGGCTTTGGAACCTGCAATACACTGGACTTTGACAAATAACACTACCCACACATTCCTTCACATAATGCTTATCAAACTTTCTCAAGAAACCATGGTCTAATTCCAATAATTTCTCAAATATGGCCTATCACCTGCATCTGGCACTTTGCTATATCAGTTTACCTGATTTTATTATTTTACAAATTATCTTGACGTTCCAGGAACCCACCCTATGCCAAATCCAATTTAATCGTAATTTTGTTAAACTTTAGAATAAAGTGACCGCCGTCTCAGCCGGGCCGTACCGAGTGGGACCAAGTATACAATGTCGCAAATATTAAAGATCTCGCACGAAATCTATGCCGATGAGACCGTTACTCTCTAGAGAGAGACATGCTATTGTGCGAGAGAGAGAGAGAGGTAGCTTGGCCTTTACAAATAGAAAGGGAGGTATTGTTGTGCGAGAAAGATAGGTAGCAGGCCAATCGACGCTACAGTCCCCACGAAAACATAATGCAATGACTTAGGCAATCGGCACAGTTTTCGTGCGGGATCTATACAAACATGACTACATGCCGATTGAACTCGGCAGATGAAAGACACGACAAGCCGCGCCGGTGAAGACCCATATGAAATAAAATCAGGTAAACTGATGGAACAAAGTGCCAGAATCCTTTTGTTTAATCAGTGATAATTAGAATTGTGATATGCAGGAAATAAGTTATTTTTGTTATCGATTTCCCAGTTAAGCTCCAAATTGATTAATTAAGCAGGGCTTATGGAAGAACAAACGTATAAAGTTTGATGCTTAACCTTAATTCATTCACTGATATGCAAACTGTACTGGCAAATAACTCCGCTTAATGTACGTAGGCCTAATTATTTCACAGTAATATACCTTCTGTGTATAACAGTATTCATGTAGTACTCATTTCAGCTTGAACACGAAATAAACAAACATCTGTCTGTATGGAGTCAAGACCCTCATTGTTTAGCAAAGCGGCATTGTAGTATAGTCATGATTTCCCTTTTAAAAAGCACGTGACCTTTAATTTGTCGTTACTCCGGTACCGGTCAACCGATCTGGTCCAAAATAAATAAGCTTCTTGCCATGGACGTTATAAATACGTATGCCAAGTTTCATAAAAATCCGATAAAGTATATTTAAGTTATCGCGCGTATAGACACACGGACAATAAATAGACGGATAGACATTTTCCCGTCCCCCACACAATCTCATAAAGTACCATTCTGGCACTTAATAATACACCAATAATACTTTATTAAGGAATCGCGCACAATGTGCATTATCTTAACCTAAGACTTAACCTACCCAGTCCTGAACCCGGGAAAAGGGATTTTTCACTACTGAAAAAACCCGACCTGGCCGGCCGGGAATCGAACCCGAGCCGCCGGAGTGGAAGGCAGGCGCGCTACCGACTCACCCACGGCGACGGACAATACACCAATAATAGGCCTACACCAATAATACAATAGTAAATGAAGGATGACGAATATAATCAGCATTAGTAGAGAAATATCATTCGACTTCTTAGTGTAACGATGTTTATGAAAGGTAAAAAAGTTTCTTCATTAAGGGAAGTAGGCTAGTGACAGGTATATTCTAGGTCAGTGACAGGTTATGTTAGGTTAGGAACAGTTATATTAGTTTAGCAGCAACATACTGAATAGCACGGGGTTTAGTATGTCCCATTTTGAATCTCTTCTGCGATGGGAAATTTTACCACTGCGGCAGTCGTTCCTCTTTTGCTCTCCGCGGCTCGGAGGGGCACGGTCGCTAATGGCGAAGCATACCTCACTGTTAGATGGCTACGCTATTCTGAAAGATTTCCCCTGACTTATTTATCGCTTCCACTACATAATCCCACCAATTACATTTTAATGTTGTGTTCTGTAAATGTAGTAATAATATAGTGTAACATAAACTAAGTTACAGACTTGACTGTACCACCTTCTAGTTTTATAAGATCCAAAGAGTTTATTACACGGAGGCCATGACGTCACTACTCATCCCTGTCTTGATGACTGATGTTAATCCAGTAGGCCGTGAGCTTGTGTGGAAGTCGGATGTTGTGATTGTGCTTTCCGTATTTCGAAGTAGACATTTGTGAATTTGTGTGGGTATTTCTCAAACAATATCTGCAGTGTTTTCCCTTCAACAAAGTAGATTTCGGCAGTGGGTAAGTTAACAACTGTGATTACACAGACCAACAGCCATTTCGGTGCCTTAGAATTTATACTTATTCTTGGGCATATTTAGGTCGCTGATGCCAAATGTGCCATTAGTTTTGCCCTGTCAGCTTTAGTTTTGTGAGATATGGTATTACCATTAAGCGTATTATTCCATTTTACGTTTGATATAAATCAATGTCTATTTGTTGCTTCCAAATCACTTGAAGGAAAAAAGCAACACACTAACATTACATTAACATTACAATAACAATATGACATGGAGTCTTTCAAAAAAATGAAATCACATATTGTACGGTCGTTTATGACTTATGAGCTGTCAATTTGAGGGCCAAAAAATAATCCAGCTTTTAGTTTTTCTGTACTTCGTACAGTTTTCGTCCTACGTGTGCAAAGTATGGTCTAAAACCATCACTAGCAATATTATCAAGCAAGGTTTTGTTTCGCTAGACTAAGAGTTTACGAATAAAATCCCCCCCTCGACAAAAGTAGAGATGGTAGAGAAAAACTGTTTACATATTTGGAATAAACACACTAAGTAGGGCCTATAGCCAAAATCGGTACAACATCTGAAACACAAAAAAAAAAGTGCGTGGGACGCCACGCGACAGAAGTAAAACTTTATTTTATTTTTTTATTTTTTCAATTTTTAATTATTGGATTTTTCAAATTTTGCATTATTGGACTTTTTAATATTGGGTTTTTGGACTTTTTAAATTTTGGGTTTTGGACTTTTTCATTTTGGATCTTTGAATTTTTAATTTTGGATTTTTTAAATTTTCGATCTTTGAATTGTTTATTTTTTATTATTGGATTTTTAATTTTTTTATTTTTGGATGCTATAATTTTTAATTTTGTTTTTTAAAATTTTGGAAATTTGTATTTTTTAATTTTGGATATTTATTTTTTTTTAATTTTGGATCTTTGAATTTTTTAATTTTGTATTTTTTAAATTTTTTATTTTTTGGATTTTTTAATTTTGTATTTTGTATTTTTAGTTCTTTCAATTTTGGTATTTTCGGTTTTTAATTGTAAATTTTTTTTTAAATTTTGGAATTTATTATTTATTAAATTTTGGAAATTTGTATTTTTTAATTTTGGATTTGCGCGGTAATGAACCTCCGGGTTCCATAAAATAGATAATATATCTTTAAATTGCTTAGGAATTGTCTATTGCCATTGAGGAAGTAAGGTCTGAAAAATTTCCTTTGATTACTCCTAATCATTGAGTTGATTGTTTTCTGTGCAGTCCGCACCAAAACAAGACTTTTTAGTGTGACTGATTGTGACTGATTTCGTGACGGTTTTAGTGTGACTGACTTTCCCGATTAACCCTCTACCGCCACTGAAGAAGTTTTACTTCAAAAAGTTATTTTTTTGTTGGGCAGTGTTATTATTGTAAACGATAATTTCGAAGGATTAGGAGAAATCTGTTTTGAGAGGAACCTGCAGTAGCTTTTGCCTCAGGCCAACTTCTTAGTAGTTCATACCACAATCAAAGCAAATGAAAGTGTCGCAATCGGTATACTGGCAAGTAAGTGTACTTGTTTATTACAAAGACTATTCTTTTTATAGCCAGTGTGGAACAGTTCATGAGACGGTACTGTGTAATGCGCATGCCATGTTGTGGACGGTTAACCAAGCTATTCGCTACTTATTCGTTGAAATATCGCTTCATTTTACCTTCCTTTTGTTCTTTTAATATATTTTGGCCTCCTGCTTTCCTTCAATTCTCTTATGCAAAATTGTTGGGGAAGGTTTCCATGATTACGAACTATATTTATGCCACTGCCTTCTATACTGTATTACTCGTGTATACACTGCCTGTCCTATACTTCTAATTTTGCGTACGCGGCGACATTACAGATGGCAGCACCTTTCACACCCAGCTGCATTACCCTTTACATTACTGTATGCTCTGTGTTGCCCTCTGAAGTATAAACTCGGAAGCTGAAATATGCTGGAATTTCATGCTATCTGGGTGTGAACTGTGTCGCCTCTACTGGAGAAATTAGGCAATTTAACAATACTCTGAACTCCATGTTAAAATAAGCATAGGACAGGCAGTGTAATTCTCGAGACGGCGGTGATTTATTCACAAAAAAAAGTTCACAATCGGAGATTATTAACTTCTTCATAAACCATAGAAACCAGATAGTAATGTGGTTTTTCTGGAAAATGCCCAAAACAGTGGGAAAATGAGAATGAAGATGTTACTTTTCTACAAATGACAGTCTCTAAACAGAAATGGCTGAGTTTTGCGCATGGGTTACGTGATTCAGAAGCAAGGCTGGGATTGTAAACTTGATGGCTATCAACACTCATATTACTATTCCTGACCTAACTTCAACAAGCCTTCACTAACACTAATATCACTATTCCTAACCTAACAGTCACTTACCTAGAATAGGAATTTGGTATGTAGTGCGGGGGTGAAAGTGTGCAGAGTGCTTAATGAAGGAAGGTAAATCTGAATTATTTATGTAATAATAGAAAGATACAAATCTAACAACGAAACCTCAGCCGGCCTATGCCTGATTTAGGTCGGAAAGGATGTATAAAGTTACAATGTAGGTTGTATATTATACTTTATATTTTATTCAAGAGAGTCATCTATGTCAGGGACGTAACCAGGGAGAGTAATGGGGATTACAACCCCCTCCCCCACTATCAGAGGAAAATTAATAAAAAAAATGTTATGTTTAGAAGATAGGTCAATTTAAAATTAGCACATCAACCTATATAAATAAACGAAGTTGTATTTAACATTTTGTGTAAATAGACTATGTTAATACTTATTGTTAACGACTGTATGACTGCAAGAAGTACATATTCGCTCTTAATACCCCACCACCGTGAAAAACGGCGCACAGAAATACACTGTAAACCTTAACCTGACCTATAAGTTACCGCTGTAGCGCAGGAAATGCGTTCGCTTCGCAACGGGCTCGGATTCGAGCCCTGGTCAGGAAAAGCTACCTAGTTGTGTTTTTTTTTCCGGGGATTTCCTCACCTATGAGACAAATGTTGGATAACTTTAGGCAATTCTGATCCACGGATATCATCTGACCGTCATTATCATCTTCATCCCATCCTCGCCTTGTCAGACTGAATGTGTGAGAGAATGGTGTAGCCTATCTCGTCCTATGTGTTCGTGTTGTCTCTGAGGTGGCCCAGCATTGGGCTGATCACTCATCGGGGAGGTCCTCCATGTCCTTGTGTGATCAAAAAAGTATATTATCCATAGATAAACCCTTCCCAGGTCCGCCAGGTCGCGGTCTAGGAAGGCCTGCATGGCGTGGGTCACTTAAATGTCCCTAAAAGGGAGAGGTAAAACTAAGGAAGTACCACAGGTCTGTCTTCAATCCCTGCCAGATCGAGCATCTCATAACAGAGTATGAAAGAGTACCAAAACTTGTCTCCCCGAAGCGTCCTAAGTTAAACTGTATCCTGCATTTCCTCGTTATTTTTCGTACCGGTACATCTAAAAATATCAGTAATAAAAATTTTAAGACATGTAGGCTAAATGAGATATTTTTGTGGAAGAAGTTTTGCACAGTAATTGTTATTATGTAGATATTAATACTGAACTAATGTCTGTTGCAAAGGTAAGGGTTAATTCCAATCCGGCATTCGCTTCTGCAATCGAAGATAACTCCGAAAACCCATTCAGATTTAGTCGGCCTAGTGGCGCAGTTGGTATAGCACTGTCTTTCTGTGCCCAAGGTGTCGGGTTCGACCCCGGCCCTGCTCGATGAGATTTATGTGTACATTAATGATGTCATGCTCATGTCTGGAGATTTACGTGCATGTAAAAGAGCTGAGGGGTGGCGACAATCACAGACCTAAAGTTTGAGTACCTCTTTAGTTAAATTAAACTCCGTGGCGTTACATTCCTTGTGGGATTGGGCCTACCATCCGATAGGTGCGTCATCTACTATAGACAGACAGTATGCCGACTTCCTTGACCGTTATTACTGGCTTTCATGATCGGAACTGCTACTTCTTTATCAAGTAGCTACTTAGCAAGATAGTCGGCCGCGGTGGTCTGGAGGTAGCGTGACCGCCTCTAGATCCGCAGGGCGCGGGATCAAACCCGGCCGCGGTCGATGGATTTTTCAGGACGTAAAAATCCTGGGCACGGAGTCCTCCGGGAGGGACTTTAAGCTGGGGGTCCCGTGCCGTAGATTTACGGCACGTAAAAGAACTCCAAGCCTAAATTAGAGCCTCTGGACAAAATTTCTCGGCCTTTACTTAGTTTCCGGAGGGGGGTTGCGAGGCGATGGGCTTACCACCTGTCCCTCTACCCTCTCTCGGAAAATAAGCATATCAAAATTAGTATAGGTAATGAAACCTCCATTGGAGGCCCCTTCGCCCCACCTGGGGATCATAGGGTACCAGATACAGATACTTAGCAAGATCAGGAAACTATAGTTTACAACATTGGCTCCTTAGTTGGTGTCATGAGGCTGAATGTAGATCGTTCTACCTTGAAAATTTCCAAGAGGTATTGGGTTCGAACCCAGACCTGCGTATCCGCAATCAGCAACGCTAACTAAAAGGCCACTCAGGCGGGCACCCCAAGAGTTAGTGGGGCGTTCACAAAGTAAATTTACAGAAACAAAACAAAATGTCATGGAAATATTTATTGCAACAGATAGAGCAAGTCTTCAACTATTTTTGAAGATATTCGCCACAGGAATTGAGACATTTGTCATACCGTGGCACCAACTTTTGAACACTTGTGTCGTAGAACTCTGCCACCTGGGATTTGAACCACAGTGTGACAACCTCCGTTTCTCTGTCAATCGCTACCATTCTTTGTCATTCACTGTCACTGTAGGAAAATATGAAAATCTGTGGGTGCGCGGTCCGAGCTGTAGGGTGGAGACTTCAACACCTCCCTGCAAGTTTCCTGCAAAAGTTCGGCTAGGAGTTGTTTCAACATCCATCCTACAGCCTGATTTCCATCTTTTCCTACACCTCATAAATGACAGTGGATGACAGAGAATGGTAGAGATTGACAGAGAAACGGAGGTTATCACACAATGGTTCAAATCGCAGGTGGCATTCTTCTACGACACAAGTGTTCAAAAGTTGGTCCCACGGTATGACAAAAGTCTCAATTCCTGTGGTGAATATGTTGAAAAATAGCTGAACACTTGCTATATCTGTTGGAATAAATGTTGTTTTGTTTCTGTAAATGGCCCTAGGGATACTTACTTTTAGCCTCGTAAATAACCATACAATGATTCAGATTTGTTGGCCACGAGACGCTACCACCTGAGCTACAAGCGACGTCAATCCCTTGCCTCTTGCCATGTTATGAGTGGTAAGAAAGCATTTGTGACCACATATTTGCCGTCACATAAATCTTGCCAGTTAATAGTCTTGTCTGAAGCAGCCCGGACTCTATAGAAGAGGTTTGAGCGGGGTACAGAGGGTAGAGAGGGTTACTCCTACCACTTGGGATGAAGCAACAGGAGCCACCAGGGGGTTTGGCGTCCATTGCGCCGGCGTGGGGGAGGACGCCCGCTCCTGTCAAGACAAGAGACAGCAGTGGCATTGTTGCAGTGTAGTGGTACTCGTCTCGGCGGCGGGCGCGAAGCAGACAAGGGTGAGTCTATTGTGAGGCTAAATCACCTCCTTCATGATATTCAAGCGCTTGTTGCTAATCTCTATTGCAATGCCTGCAAAAAGGTTCTAATGGCTATAAAACGCCACGTGACCATTAAAGTAGGAAATCTCACGTTCGTTTTTATTGAGATCAACTAACAATGAAACGGTGTAATATAATACAGTACAGTGCACGCCGCTTAATCTGATAATATTAACCGATTGATAGCAGTAGCCGAAGGAATTAAATTAAGGTTATTTATCCATATATAAAATAATAAGATGCTATGGACAGGGACTTATGGAGGCAAAAGATAGTTGTGGGATGAAGGAAAACCATTGTATTGTGGAATATTCCTTAATAAAAAAAAAGTGATAAAATAAAATAATAAACTACAAAAGAGAATTAAAAATATTTATTCGTAAAATAATATGTAACTGTGAATCATTGAACCTTTCATAGGCTAATACAGTTGTAATAGACTGTAAGAAACTATTTTTTCAACCAGTAACACAGTTTTAAATTGTTTTTAATTTCCTTTAGGAGTCCATTAACCAATACTCCATACTCATTTACGAGTTACGAGTGTTATTTGGAAGTCTATACTGATCTGTGGTGGACACCGTGTAACAAAACACCTAACGCCTGTCTGTTCAAGTCTTTTCATTTTACACTAGCCATCACTGCATGTCAATACTCGCCAGTCCCTCAGTGCCAGTATAAATTTCCGTGAGAAAGAACATTTACACCATTACAGTTATTTTCAGTTTTTACAATTATATACAAACTAGTCTATAACTTTGTGTGTACAATAATAATAACAGTTATTTACAGTTTTTACAATTATGTACAAACTAGTCTATAACTTTGTGTGTACAATAATAATTTATTATACACAAAATATCAGTTTTAGGTCTATTTTTATAATTATTAAGTCATTTTCTTTAAAATTTAGGGTCATTTTATAGGTAATTTTTCAAACAATTTTAGGTCATCATTAATCCGGTCCCTGGTAATGACAATTAAATTCAAGGTTAGTGACCGGTATGGACAGTGATATTAAATTAGCAGTGTAGTACTGAAATTCGCGTTATATTGTGTGAAATAGGCTACTAAATTTTACGCATGTTTTCTTATGGTGGTCCCTCTGTTTGGAGGTGACGTCACACCACCAGAGCTGTAACGTCCAATCATGTGTTTCTTGTCGGTTCTGGAAAGTAGATATGGCAGAAACTTCACCACTTTTCGCTAGTTCGTGTATCGTTAGGGTGGGCGTGATGGACATCACTGGGGAAGACCGGTAACCCAACCTAACCTAACCTAACTTGGATTAGGAAAAACTGTTTTTGCACGACGTAACTAATTAGTGGTACCTACGAATATTGTTGCCGTGGATTGCCGCTTTGAAAACAAAAGAAATCTCAGTGCTGTAAAAATGACAAAAAGCACACGTGCCGTAAGTAAATCCATCATAATACAAGCCTTGATCGAAGACCAGAACCAAGTCCCCCTGGTTTGTGGCGACTTGAACAGGACAAATATTCGGTCCCCATAACAACCATCATATGCGAATCACTTTCTGAAATATAAAATCCATCTTCAATAGTGTATATACATAATATTTTCAGCTAATATCTCAATTAATATAAATAAATTGATATAAATAATCATCGTGCAAAAAATAGCATGCAATACTCGTTCCGTAAGCGCATAACGGATCTCGAAAATTGAAAAAACTCGGCGCAAGCGCCTCGTTTTTTCAATATTATATTATCCCCAGCTGAAATGATATTCAATTCGAAGGTTCTTTTCACATCTTTTCACACAAAAGACATGTTAAATAATGCGTGTTTTTAATCAGGTGTTTCAAAGAGTTTGACCCTTTCTTTATGGCTGTGTTGTATTTTATACACACAATGAAAATACAATATCGGGTTTTGCACGATTTCAATATACAAAGATAAGTTTAGCTATTGGGCCGTGTCAGAAAGCTACAGTTTCAACTAAAAGAAACTAGTTGCTTGCCTAAAAAGCCGAACGTGATGTGAGAAGTCATGATAATAATTAATGTAATTAATGGAATAAAGTCCTTTTTTTTCTGTGGCGCTACATCCCTGAAGGGAGAAGGCCTACCACCCGACTGCTGCGTCATCTATCATAGGCACAAGTCCTTCTCCAAACTTTTTAGGAGGCGCAATCATCATCGCGCTGGCTTTCTGTGCCCAAGGTTGTGATTTCTATCGCATAGGTCATGCCATTTATTTGTGCATAAATATAACAGACAGCTATCTGCAGATTTACACGCATGTAAAAGAACTCCTGCTAGACAAAATCTAGGCACACCAATGACGGTCACAGGCCTAAGTTGCAGTACATCTCCGTCGTTAAATACTTATAAACAAAATCATTCTCTTTAGCTGAGTCTTGTTTTTGTTTTCTTCCGGAATTTCGACAACAAGAACACAGCAAAAGAAAACTAAAAGCTATTGAACTGGCTATTTCCATCAAATGGAGAGATCCTGGTATAGGAGCTTTCAGTTCCTTCTACTGGCAAGAGAAGTTGTAGAGCAAAATGTTAAGTATTCTCTACAGCTCAGTGGCAGAGTACTACACTTGAAAGCGAAGGGTCATGGGATGAAACTTCACTAGAGGCACTTAGTTTTTATTCATAGAATATAATGCCATTATGACATAAGTTGCCAGTAAGAATTCCACCTGAGTGAGTTTATAAGTGCGGATTATCTAATATTTTTCTTTCTCTCTCGTAGTTTAACCTCTCCTGTTGTAGGTATGTTTATGTGGCCAACGCCGCCCTGACCTTACAGGAACACGACCTGTCGGGATTATCTTTGGATCACGATAACACGAACACGTAGGACACATAGGCCTAGGACGAGGCAAATCCGTGGCGATCGTGGATTTCTATATTGTCCATACATACACTATTATACTCGTACAGTTTCTTTTTTTATTCAAGTTCAAAGTTTTCTTGTTTACTGTTAATGACTAAAGTTTATTATATATATACATATATATATATATATTAAATATATATATATATATATATATATATATATATATATATATAATGCATTATACACCTTACATGCGTTATATTGTAGCTAGCTTTTTTAGTTCGTTTTCCCTTTATTTACTTAGGGTAATTCCGGGAGAGACGGCCATGCGGGGGAGACGACCAATCGCTCTGATTTCAAGGCCGATAAACATATTTGAACGTAACTTGGTAGGCGGCAAGCTTTTGGTACTAAGAGTCGATTGTTGAACACCTGCGCTGTTTATATTTAGAAATCCGCGATTGATTTAACATTACTGTTTTCTAACTGGCCATTTATTTTTTGTATGTAGAATGAAATAAGCAGAAGTCCGACATTATTACTAACAGTTAAATGATACTCACTGTGTGAGGTGAGTGAACCTTATATATTTCACTTGTATTACGAGTTCTGTTGTAAACTTTTCAATTTTTAACTACTGAGTATGGCCATCTCGCCTTTACAAATAGGAGAGATGGCCCACTTCTTTTCCGGGAGAGTTGGCCAACAACTTAAGAGCCATATTTTCAAGATCTTCTGATTTTTTCTAACGCGAAATGTAAAAATTTTCATTTAAGACTAATTTCCATCGCTTCTCAATTACTTATTTATTTTTAATGCTAGGGAATTGACATAAACGAACATATTAATACGTATACCTTAATGAAACAATTTTGAAAATCCAATCCGGAAAGATGTATGTAAATAGAGACGACTTTGATAGTGTACTCCTAATTAAATACATTATTAAATTCATTTTCAAAATTATTTATGTGCTTAAAAAGTGGATTGGACTCATGTTTCTATGCCAAAGGTATCTCCATAATATTGTATTATTTTTCATATTTACGTTTTCCTGTCATCAACTAACAAAGTCGAAAGATGGAGATAAATGATGTAGAGGTTAGATGGTATGCCCTTCCCCGCCATGCATGCAGTAGTGGCATGCAGTAGAGTTTAGTTATTTTTTCAGAAATGTATCAGAACTTTTCAGTTACTCAGAATTGATTCTGTTTTCCAAAATATGTTTATTTTTACGTTGTGATATCTTATTTGGCACTTAAGTTTATTTTATTTGTATATATTTATTGGAGAAGAGCTAACTAGTCTTTCTACTTTTTTACCTGTACTTTCTACCTTCGAAAACTGTCCGTATGTCCTATGGCAATCTCCCCCTGACACCTCGGGTGAGATGGCCAACGCACCATTTTTTTTAATGTTGGGATTTCTCACCCTAAATTACTTTTTTTCTCCATAAAAAATTATGCTAAGAGAATGTGATATCCAAGGACCTAATAGAACATTTTGCACATGAATTATCTTGAAAATCCTTCAAGTTATTAAGCATTAAAAAAAGCATGGCCATCTCACCCGGATTTACCCTATCTATTATTAAAAATAATCTATATATATAAAAATGAATGTATGTGTGTCTGTGTGTGTGTCCTTTATGCATTGCTACACCATTCATCCGATCGCCATGAAACTTTGGGAAGTTGTTGGGTACATTCCCGGGAAGGTTTCTGTCATACTATATTTTTAATTTTAGCTTCCGTTCGCGAGTTATGAGTGAAAAACGGGCAGAAAACGTGTATTTTAGCGTTTTCGAAGCATCAATTTTCAGTTACACATTTCAATGTCAAATCAATTACAGTAGGCTTTGGCTATTTTTGTCATAAAACCATTACGATCGCTTGAATGTTGTAGCTCACGCTGGTCGACTAATTTGTTTATCATGTCAAGGCACGCAGATATATGAAATTTTCAACCAACACCGAAGAGGATTATTATTAAGTGCCAGTATGGTACTTTATGAGATTGTGTGGTGGACGAAAAAATGTCTGTCCGTCTGTCTGTCCGTCTGTCCGTCTGTCTGTCTGTCTGTCCGTCCGTCTGTCTGTCTGTCCGTGTGTCTGTACGCACCATAACTCAAATATGCTTTTTTGGATTTTCATGAAACTTTGAAAACACATTTATAATGTCCATGGGAAGAACCCTATTGATATTGAACCAAATCGGTTCACCGGTACCGGAGTAAAACCCAATTTAGTGTATATTTTAAAGGCGCAATAATTTGAATAGGCCTACGCTTTTTTGGATTTTTATGAAACTTCGTACACGCATTTATAATATCCATGGAAAGACGTCTATTGATATTCGACCAAATCGGTTGGCCAGTACCAGAATAATGCCCAATTTAGTGCATTTTATGTTAATATATAAGAAGTCGCGATAACTCAAATATGCTTTATTGGATTTTCTTGAAACTTTGTATACCCATTTATAATGTACATGGGAAGAAGTCTACTGATATTGGACCAAATCGGTAGACCGGTACCGTAGTAAAACCCAATTTAGTGTCTATTTTAAAGACGCGGTAACTCAAATACACTTTACCGGATTTTTATGAAACTTGCTATATACATTTATAATGCCCATGGGAAGACGTCTATTGATACTGGATAAAATCGGTTGACCTGTTTCGGAGTTATGCTCAATTTAGTACCTATTTTATGGTAATATACGTATTCGAAAGAATTTATTTAAAAAAATGATAATCAGTTATCTTGACAACATAACCTTTTGTTTTACTGTGATTTCTAAGGCTTTGGAAATTAAAATACAGTTAGCTATGACAACACTATTGCTTTAAATGCGCTTATCCCATAACTGACCCAGGTGGCTGAGATGGTAACGTCTTGGCGTCACATTCTGGAGTTCCATGGCTCAAATCCCGAAACCGGCCAATTTGACTTTTTTTTATATTCTGCATATCATAACTGCAATCATAACTGATTAAACAAAACATACTGGCACTTTGTTATATCAGTTTACCTGATTTTATTATTATTATTATTATAAGAGGGATAATCAATATAGGCCTAAATATGGTCAAAGGTTGTTCGATTTGGACGAAACTCACTATACAGGGGTTTTCTGGGCCAAGTACCTCGAATCTGAGGTAGCTTTTACCACGCGACGCCTAAATGGGGTCAAACGTTGTTCGATTTGGACGAAACTCACTATACAGGGGTTTTCTGGGCCAAGTACCTCGAATCTGAGGTCGCTTTTACCAGGCGACGCTATCTAATCGTGGTATGTAATTCACGTGATTTAGGTGTTAATAAATATAGGCCTAATGATTTAACTATTATGCTCTTAATTTTTAATTTTTGAAATAATTATCGCGGGCGATCGCTTGATTTTGTAGGTCCATCCTTGAGGATTCATTTGTTTAGAATATCAAGTCCCACAGACGTATGAAATTTTCAACCTACACGGAAGAGGAATATTCAATATAGGCCTAAATATGGTCAAACATTGTTCGACTTGGACGAAACTCACTATGCAGGGGTTTTCTGGGCCAGGGAACTCGAATCTGAGGTCGCTTTTACCAGGCGACGCTATCTAATCGTGGTATGTAGTCCACGTGATTTTGGTGTTAATAAATATAATGTTTTAACTATTATGCTCTTAATTTTTAATTTTTGAAATAATTATCGCGTGCGAAGCCGCGGGCACGCGCTAGTAAGTTAATATATTCAAGTCGGTACCTAACCCATCAGCCCGTACCATAGGTACTATAGGTAGAGGAAGTATTTTTTG
This sequence comes from Ectobius pallidus, assembly GCA_964059195.1. Classification (NCBI taxonomy): domain Eukaryota; kingdom Metazoa; phylum Arthropoda; class Insecta; order Blattodea; family Ectobiidae; genus Ectobius; species Ectobius pallidus. Next base: position 178,502,708 of record CAXKWD010000004.1, on the reverse strand, counting down.
ACCCCCAAATTCGAAGTTTAGTTTTTAACATAAATACACGTTTCAAGGCCCCCTGAATCCAAAAATACTATTTTTGGAAACATGTCTGTCTGTCTCTCTGTGTGGATGTCTGTGAAGAGGCTAGCTCCAAAACGGAAAATCTTATGAAAACAAAATTTCGTATTTGGGTCAGGTACCTTCTGAAGATGTGAGAAGAAGATTGGCGACAAGTTTCTCTTATTTTTAAGGGGACTTTACATGAAGAAATTTTCGTTTTTCGCGATTTTCTCGGAAACGGCTCTAACGATTTTCTTTAAATTTTGCACAAGGATTGCTTATATCAAGAGTTAAAACTTTTATTTGAAACATCTTTTCGAACAAATTCTCTGAAGGGTAGTTATAAGCCACCCACTGTGAATACGCGCTCTTTGCAATACGGCCTCTTGTAACGGAAAATCGTACGAAAACAAAATTTTGTATTTGGGTTAGGTACCTTCTGAGGTTGTCACACGAAGAGTGGCGACAACATTCTCTTATATTTAAGGGGACTTTATATGAAGAAAATGTTCTTTGGAATTTTCTAAAAAAACGGCTCTAACGATTTCCTTTACATTTTGTACATGGAGTGCTTATACTAAGAGCTAAAGCTTTTATTTGAGGCTTTTTTTTTTCAAAAAAATTCTATGAAGGGTGGTTGTAAGTTACCCACTGTTTTTAGAAACACTGTCTTGCCTGGTGAACAACTCAATCCGCGGACATATATAAGTACGTGAAGTGAGAAAGATGTGTTGTTGCCCATGCTTACAGTAAAGAAATATCTGAGGGGAATGTTCGATAAATTTCGGAAATTATTCTTAACGGGGGAAAGTTCAATAAACGTTTGCAGTCACTTGTTTATGTTCTATTTTGTTTGTCTATAGCCTGTGTTTTTAGTCGCAACATTCAAAGAAGGGGCTATAATGTATCTATAGCCTAATTAGCGTAAAATTGTGTATTGAAATTCTGTACAAGGATACGTGAATACTGCTAACTTTTATTTGGGCAGAGGAAGTTATGTGACTTTCACATCAGATTTTTTATTCAAGTTCAAAGTTTTCTTGTTTACTGTTAATGACTAAAGTTTATTATAAATACTTATATATACGAGAGCTGTCCAGAAAGTAACATACTCTTTGAAATAAAAAATAAACAAAGTGAAGAAAACAAATTATATTAGATACATTTTGAAGGTAGACTCTTAGGCTATTATTCTACATAACCGCCATTCAAATTAAGGCATTTATCATACCGTGGCACAAGTTTTTCGATACCTTCTCTGCAGAAATCCGCCGCCTGCGATTTCAACCACTTCAGAGAATTTATTGGGAAAAGTATTTTAAAAAAAGCTTTATACTTTTGTAATATGCAATCCGTGCAGAAAATTCAAACAAAATCTTAGCAACGACTTCCTCTTGATTTTGACAATCACTCTATTTGAAGATACGGTAATTTCATTTTCGCGATTTTGTCGAAAACGGCTTTAAAGATTTGGTGAAGGAATCTGCTACTCATTTTAAAAGTACTGTATAGCTAATAACATTACAAACAAACACACGAATTTATAATTACTATGAAGAGAAACTATGACTGTATAAACTATGTGGAACTTTCTTGGAGAAATTAATCAGAATAACTCCTTGGGCTTACATCCGGGTCAAAGACATTTCATTCAAGCTTTCGGTAACACACTCTGTTGACATTATTAGGGGACTACCGGACATTTTGTCCGTAATGGGTTCTGTTGCTGAAATATTGGATGAAATACGTTTGACCCGGGTGAGAAAGCCCGAGAAGTTTTTCTGAATACTATTACATATTGCTACGGTACTATTGTTATGTTTCTATAATTACGTAACAATTAAGGACGATAGTGGGCGAAAATTTGGTCTTGGTCAAAAGTAGATTTGTTCATTTGATGCATGAAATTACATTAGTTAAGGTTTTTGCCACATAGGCGAAGATAGGCATATTGAGTAAGAAAATAGGAATATTGAGTATGAAGATAGGCATATTGAATAAAGTTTTATGAGTCATTAACGAAAATGGACATGAAAATGTTCCATTGCCCTCCATTTTCTTGTAAATCGTTAAAATATGTTTAAAAAGAAGTAAAAATCGTCAAAACCATGGACCTATAATTGCTCCCCATACCTTATGATATCAGCCATTTCATAAAATATGGGAATTTTTCCCTCAATGAGAGAAGTTATAAACTTATTGTAATTGGGTGGTCAAAAATAAGTTTAAACCTCAAATTCTCTGAATATTAAGGTGTATCTGAAGTGGTTTAATGTGTAAAATCTGTCGATTTACTTATTTATAGTGTGAGTTCCTTTTTTTTTTTTTTTTTTTTTTTTTTGCCATTTTTAACACTCTTTAATACCAAGTAGTCAAGAGTAATCAGCTATGTCCATTTTCATTTGAGAAAATATACATCTTAAGGTACACTTTGGTATAAGATTAACTGAAAAAAATGTGTGGTTAATTACTATGTAAAAATCAAACAAGTGACTTTCTGTCCCACCCGTATTGTCCCACCCGTAAAGTGATAGTTGTGTTAAATTATTATTGATGAGTTAAATAAATGTTCTGACAACCCGGAAACAGTTTATAATTTGTATTTAATCCCTCATACCTTCATTAATAAAAACATTAAGACCCTAACAGAAATAGAAGAACAGCAAATTAACTTTTGTTTTTCATCATTAAAATTAGTGTCCTAATTATGTCCCACCCGTCATAGATTTTGAAAAACAAATTTAAAATACTTAAAATAAATTTTAAATAATGCTTTGTATGTAGTGCGGAGGAGAAGGCATAGTAGATTTTACAGAATATGAAGAACCAATCCTAGTTTATTATTTATGATATTTAATAAACAAAAATAGTATTTATAATTTGCTAGAATGTCCCACCCATAATTATGAAATGGCTGATATGTCTCTCTCACGAATAAGCACCCTGAGATGCTGGGATCGCAACTAGAACAATGGAATGTAACCTCACAGTACCAGAATTTCAGTTTTCTGAATAAGGCAGTTAGGCTATGAATCATTCCCTTCGTACATGCATAGATATAGATGGTTAAATGAATGAGCCAGTGTTGAATAATCCCTTTATTGGAACCAAATGGTCATATTATGATGAATGGAGCAACGGTAGAGTGGTATATGGCAGGGAAACGGGAGTACCCCGAAAAAAACCCATTTTGTCCATACAAATTCCACATTAATCCACCCAGATCTGATCCCGGGTCCCCATGAGCCAGGATTGCAATATATCCCAAAATAATGGAGGTTGTTAATTGACTCTTCTAACCTAAGTCTCAATGCTGTCTTACTCCACAACGCGAATACCAGAAATTCAGTAGAAATGAAGGTAACATACGAATGTTTGAACGTTTTGTTAGATACAAGCAACAACGGCTGGTAAATATCTGGAGATTGAACATCATTATCGTTTTATTAGGACTACAAGGGGATTTACAAAGCAGCTTACTGTTGTGGAACAATAGGGATAACGGCCTCTAAGAGAAACTCTTACGCCAGGACAACACAGTCAGGCCCGACGAGAGGGAGGGGCAGCCAGGGCTGCAGCCCCGTGGCCCGGGCCCCAAAAAGGGAGGCCGGTCGACCAGGTTTTATTTTTTACTTTCTGAATTTACTCTAAAATACAATTGGGTATAAGTAGACCTGGGATTTTAGGCTCTAAAAAAATAGTTTTAGGCACCTAAAATAGGGTTTTAAAACAAGTAAATAGGCTTTTAAAAGAGAAAATAGGCACTTAAAATATGCTTTAAAAATGTGTAAATAGATAGAAAATAGACTTTAAAATATTACAATATACACTTAAACTGTAACTTGGTCTTTTTTTACTGCAAAAAACATGGTATACCTATTCTTAACAGAATTAATTGCAAAATTAGGCATCACGAACTATATTCACTTAAACAGATGTTCTTTCACTGGTGACTTGTATCAGTAGTCCTTCCCCCGTAATCCTCCCCCTCCCCCGTCAGCCAGAATTCCTTTAGCGACAATTGTTTGGAATAATCAAGTTCCTGTGAAAATCCCACCTCTGCTGTTCTGCTTTTCATTGAGGGATGTCCATTATGAGATTGTAAAAATTACAGAAGTTGAATTTTATTTTAAATGTACAAAATAGGCATTTTAGGCACTAAAATAGTAAAATAGGCTCAAAAGGTTCAAATAGGCATTTTAGGGCACTATAAAACTCTATCAATGCAAGTGATTTATCATGAAACATCCACATATTTAAAAATTTTCATGTTATTTCATTATGAACAAAATAGGCATTTGCCTTAAAATCCCAGGTCTACTTATGAGTCAATAAACAGCTGAAGTTATGTTTTATGTGATTACTTTATCTGCATTATCCTGTCGTATAACGGTGACACTGAATTATCAGTTAATCTAAAATGGATTAACTTTGAAGAAAAATTGCTATTTTTGTAAAGTAGAAGCAGAAATCATTTTGGACTCATCAGTAGGCCTCACTGACGTTCAGCATTTAAAATAATAACTTTCAAAAGATTAAACTGGTATATACAGATAAAATTGTTCCTGATTAGAACATTTTAATGCACTTTTCTGTTTCCTGCCCGGCATCAGTTAACCGATTTGGTCCAAAAAATGGTATACCAAGTTTTATGAAAATCCGATAAAGCGTACTTGAGTTTTCGCGCTTACAGACACACGGACAAACAGTCAGTCAGTCAGAAAGTCCTATATTTCAGACAATCTCATAAGTACCAGTACCATTCTGGCGGTTGCGTGCACATCGGCACAGTGGAATTTTCGTGCTCATCGGCATAGTATTTTTATCTTGCAATATCATCGTGCTCATCGCCACACACAGGGGCGTATTTAGCTATTTAAGCGCCCCTAGGCAGATAAAATATTTTCGTCCTCGTATTTCCACATGAATGTACCACAAAGTAAAATACAATAAGCATTATTGTAACTGAAATAGTAAGCTAATAATAATAGTAATATTAATAATAATAATAATAATATATAAAATATAAATAAGTAAATAAACAAACAGGTGCGTATTGTTGTCAATGTTATTCATTTCTATTTCATTGTGCATTACATTAGTTTAGTATTTAGGATAGTTATGAATAATATGTTAAAACAAAACAGTAACAGCTTAAAAGCCGCCCATTCAAATCTGCCGCCCTAGGCAGCTGCCTAGTCTGCCTAGGCTTAAATACGGCACTGGCCACACACCCTTCGTAGGGGTGGACATAGAGACAAAGTTGGAATTACATTATCGTATTGAATGCAATGGAGTTCACAGTAACTGCTAGATAGGCAGAAAGACAAACACTTCTTTTTATTATTATAGATCCATACTGTGTACATTAATATTATAATTTTATTGTTTAGAAATCATTCATAAACTATCAGCCTGCGATTGAATGAGACTTTGAATTAACCTAACCTAATCTGATCTAACCTAACCTAACCTAACCTGACTTAACCTATCTACGATATCAACGGCCGGTTTCCTTAGCCACGGTAGCTAAGGGGTGCTGCCTTGGAGCCGTGGTGAAGGAGGCTGTAGGTTTGAGTCTCTGTGTCCACCCCTAGCCCCAACGGGTTGTGTGGCGATGAGCACGATAATATTACAAGATAAAAATACTATGCCAATGTGCACGAAAATTCGACTGTGCCGATGTGCACCTGTGCCAATGTGCACGACACCATTCTGGCACTTAATAATTATGTAATATCATTAGGCCTACAAAATCACTTTGTTCATTTTGTTGCATACATTATAAAGGGCGAATTGGGTAGTGAATTTAATATTTGACGGGGGCACGGGAAATTTGTCCCTGGGGCCCTTGCTTTCTTTCCATGGCACTGAACACTGTGTCCACTAGCCTATGTTTCATTAGTAAACCCACTATTCTGCATGTAAAATTAGGCCTGATTAAAACATCGTTAAGATTATGGACAAAAATAGAGTTTACCTGATAAACCTGTTTTCAAAACTCAGCTATGGAAAAGTAAAAGAAGGGATATTTATTGGCCCACAAATTCGGAAGCTTTTACAAAATTGCTTCCCTATCCCATTTTAAACATTCCAAATAAAAAGTATAATTCCATCTCCCAAAATTTAATATTCACGCAATAACCATTAATAAAGCAACAAAAATAATTAATATAATCTTAATTCTCATCCGAATATTACTATTAATAAAATCAGGTGAACTAATGTAACAAAGTGCCAGTATGTTTTTGTTTAATCAGTTATGATTGCAATTATGATATGCAGAATAAATAAAAAAAAGTCAAATTGGCCGGTTTCAGGATTTAAACCATGGAACTCCAGAATGTGAGTCCAAGATGTTACCATTTCAACCACCTGGGACAGTTTAACGGTCTACTTGGATAAGCGCATGTAAAGCAATAGTGTTATTTGTCATAGCTAACTGTATTTTAATTGCCAAAGCCTTATAAGATCACAGTAAAACAATTGACTATGTTGTCATGATAACTGATTTTCATTTCATAAATTCTTTCGAATACGTATATTACCATATAATAGGCACTAAATTGAGCATTACTCCGAAACAGGTCAACCGATTTTATCCAATATCAACAGACATCTTCCCATGGACATTATAAATGTGTATACCAAGTTTCATAAAGATCCGGTAAAGCGTATTTGAGTTACCGCGTATTTAAAATAGACACTAAATTGGGTTTTACTCCGGTACTGGTCTACCGATTTGGTCCAGTATCAGTAGACGTCTTCCCATGTACATTAAAAATGGGTATACAAAGTTTCAGGGAAATCCAATAAAGCATATTTGAGTTATCGCGACTTCTTATATATTAACATAAAAGGCACTAAATTGGGCATTATTCCGGTACTGGCCAACCGATTTAGTCGAATACCAATAGACGTCTTCCCATGGACATTATAAATGCGTATACGAAGTTTCATAAAAATACGATAAAGCATATTTGAGTTATTGCGCTTTTAAAGTAGACACTAAATTGGGTTTTACTCCGGTATCGGTCAACAAATTAGGTTCAAATTCAATAGGGTACTTCTCATGGACGTCATAAATGTGTATACGAAGTTTCATGGAAATCTGATACAGCGTATTTGAGCTATGGCGCCTTTCTAATATAATCTATTAAAATAGGCACTAAATTGGGCATTACTCCGGTACCGGTGAACCGATTTGGTTCAATATCAATAGGGTTCTTCCCATGGACATTATACATGTGTTTTCCAAGTTTCATGAAAATCCGGAAAAGCGTATTTGAGTTATGGTGCGTACGGACTCACGGACAGACAGACGGACAGACAGACGGACAGACATTTTTTCGTCCCCCACACAATCTCATCAAGTATCATACTGGCACTTAATAACAAAACATTCTCGACACTATACCATTACAGGATTTAATTCCAATGCTATTTTAGTTTGTTTTCCGGCCACATTTTCAAGTTTATTTGTGAGATAAAACAAGTAAATGACTAGAAATAAAAACTAAGAATTTCGTTTTACAAATTGGAAATTTAGGCCAGTTGTAAGCAGCAGTAGAAGTTTATGGTTCTGTGTATTATCTTCTATGTAAAATTGAAGCATTTTTTTGTCCAGAGTTAATAGTTTAAAATTGGTAGCCTATATACATTGTAAGACGTTATGTAGGTGTAAAAAATTCCGTATACAAACTTGGAGGGTTTGTAGAGGAGATAAAATGAAACTTTTTTTATGTGTCAAAGATCTGACGGGTTCTCCGTTTCCCCGCTAGGGGCCCTTAAAGGGTTTAACAGTGGATGGTGTGACTGTTTTCAACCTGTCGTGTGATGAATGTTTTACAGATTTTGTTGAAAATATCCGTTTACATTAATACACAGCTGGCATCTGCTTGCAAATGATTGTCTCACACGTTCAAAACAACCAGGTGTCTTACGAATAATTGCTGCAGCTTCAGCCACACGGGCAACAAGCTCTTCTGGAGTTTCTATTGGTGTTTCGTACACCAAACGCTTCATCTCCCTTCTCAAAAAGGAATTCATAGGACTGAGATCAGGAGAACGTGGTGGCAACTGTACTGGCCCACCCTTCCCAACGGAGAACCTGTGAGATATTTGTCACATAAAAAAAGAGTTTCATTTCATCCCCTCTACAAACCCTCTAAGTTTGTATACGGTTTTTTTTTTTTACACTCTGTATAGCTTAGAACCTAACATGGAGGCACGAACGCTAGCGAGTTTTGTTATTCGTGCGAACCTGTTAAGTTATTGTAACGGTCGAACATCGTACGACGTTATATGTTGTTTTGCACCGTAAATTATAACAGGAAATTAATCTCAGTTTGCTTGTACTTAGAATAGCAAACAAAATACTTTTTGGTAATTTCATATGTAGCGAAATTAAGGCTCTTTCGGTTGGCAACAATTTATTTGGAAGAAATGACATATGAAGACAAATGAACATAGCTTTAACATTAGCTGGGAATAGAAATTTATTCATAATATCTCTCTTCGAGTTATACCGTCATAGAATAGAAAATAAAGAACTAATCTGGAATAATCCTTCTTCGCTTTGATATGAAACTGCAGACTTTGAATGAATGGGGGAGAAATGTAGGTCGTAAGCAGTGGCGTACCAAGGGGGGTGCGAACGGGGCGGCCGCACCGGGCGCCGTAAAGAAGGGGGCGCCAAAATTGAAAAACGTCTTTTTTAGTTTAAGAAAAAATATTTTTTTCAGGCAAAATAAGGCCTAAGGTTTTATTGGTCAAATTTTCTTTATTACTTTGTTAAATACCGCAGTAGAGTAAACCTGCCAAATATGGGCCCCGGCTTAATATGGGCCCCTATGATATTCGGCGTGATTCGTATTGCAATCTTCAAATTCAAGTCAGATATCCTTCAACACGACTCAAACAGTGTCACGGTGTGTTTAGTCTGTGTGAGAACCTACCGCGAGAGCTCACACAACATCATTTTTAATTTCGTTGGTTTTGAAGTTTTTGCAGCGTTTGACGTCACTCCATATTATTCATCAGAGGTAAGATATATTAATATTTAAGTTAGTATTTCTTAAGAAGCTGTAACTGAGGTATAGAAACATTATGATACATAAAGATTTCAGACTCAAGTTGCTTGTAGAAAAATGGATGACCGCTGTACATTATACCTGCCTTTTATGGGCCAGGGGCCCATATTAGGAAGATCATCCATTGTTAACCCAAGTGAGTGAAATGGATCCATTCTGACTGTACACAAAATTCAGTCCAAGTGAATTTCATTTGTGAGAAATGCCTGAATGGCTAAAGAAAGCATTAGCAATATTGTGTCTTAATTTTTAATAATTTTTTGTAGGGGCCCATAATAGGACATATACCTTCCTAATATGGGCCCCTCTTACTATTTAAATAATCTATTATATTTGCAATTACTGTGTAACAAAAACTCTTTTTTTGGTCTCATCTATAATAAATGCTATTGAATACATTTGGTGCTTTATAAAGTCTTGAAAAAATTATGAACCGGAAATATCAGAAACTTAAAAAAAGGGGCCCATATTTGGCTTGTTTCTAATATTATTTAGAAATGAAATAAACTTTTCGTTTTAAGCTATTTATAGACAATACGAAATAGGTCGTGGGCGCCGAGCACACAGGGAAAAGTTTACGGCGTAATTTAGCAATTTTATCAATTGATCGTGATATGGTTGCTACTATAGACTTCAACTCTATTATAAATAAATTTGCATCAATCAAGGCTAGGAAGGCATTTTAAAATTTGTGTTATGACTCTGAAACTTCTTTTCTCTTTATTTTTTTTCGAACTTACTTTTATTTCATACATATTTTTCTCTTCATAGTGTGTTAAAGTAACATACTACTTATTAAAAATAAATTATACTGTGTTTAAATTAAACTCATTGAACCTTGAACCTTTTAGTGTTAGGGGGCGACTACCATTTAATTAGCCCCGGGCGTCAAATAGCCTTGGTACGCCACTGGTCGTAAGTAATGTTTTGAGCGGTACTGTTATCATTACGCTATATTGTATTGACCTACGATTGTGCATTGTCAAAAACCATCTGGTTTATGGACCAAACTTTAATGGCCAAAATAGTTATTTATGTTATTTTGAATATTGTAAAGATTAATAGGTACACGATAATGGTAGTGGCTAAAATGAAGGAAATGGATAACTATTAATTTGTAGGAAAGGGAAGTGATCGATAGTGACATCTGGTGATATCCTGCATAATTTCTATAACACGCTAAACTTTAATTTTTTTAAACATTACAGGCTCGGCCCGTAAATAAAACTTTACATAATGTTAACGATTCAAAATAGGATAAATAAAACCTATATTAATAAAAATGAATTTCCAAAATGTATGTTGCCGCATCACTTGAGAACAGCTCGACCGATTTGGCTGATTCTTTTTTTTGTTGTGTTCGTAATTGTCAGGACAAGGTTTGTATGAGAGAAATTTTTTTGGGAAATCTACGGGAAAAGTGGGAAATGTGAAATGAGGCACAGTTAGAGAGTTCTCCTGTCAATTGTTTACATAACGAACGTATTGTTTACGGTGTTCACATAGGGCTTTGGAAACTATATTATAATACTGGGCTTTAACAAATTATGATATTGTCGATGTAATTAATACAGTTGTGAAAATAATTCTTGAAGAATAAAATCCACTAAAATAAAACAGCCACATAACTTTCTCTGCCCTCGACATGGAAAATATCATTTTCTCACTTCACATTTTGATGTAGAATAAGCGGTCGTATTACAGGGACAACTTAAGTGTGTGACAGTGAGGATGCTATATCGGAAGTCAGTAACAAATCCTATTCGCTGATACGTCACTCATAGCTATAGGCTTTGTATTAGTTGAGAAATAGGCCTAGGGATGTTTATCAGAGGCCCTAAGCATCTAAAAGAAGACAAAATGGGATGGAACATTTTCAGTCCTACGCGCGCAGTGTATTATGTCCCAGGTTTTTGGGAAGGAAAGCCCCGAAACGGTTGTATGGTAATATGAGTGTGAGAAATACAATTTTCTGTCAAGACAATACAATCTTATGTAAAACGAATTTCTTTTTCTTCTTATTTGCACTCCTCCCAGGCATGGTGTGTAGAAGCAATGGAATGCAACATTCGACATCCTCTACGAGCCATAAAAAGTTATATCTAGCGTTTTCTGAGGGAATAGTCTGAGCGTCATACGTCGTTCTTCCTCATTTCTAATTCTACATATTATATAAGGACCTAGAGTTTCAACATCGAAAGTCCTCCATAAGTTAATTTCATATTGCAAAATACAAAACCCAGGCGACGCCGGGCCTTTTAAGCTAGTTAATTATATAATTATAATCATATGCTAAAATACTGAAACTTTGCTTTTTCAAGAATCCAGCTCAATTCTTTCACACAAAAATGTTATGTGTTACGAGTTTTTACTGTCATTTTCGTATACAGAAGGTTGGATTTAGTTAATGTGGCTTGTTTTTGTTCATGTGGCAGACAAAAAGTTGATATTTGTTGACTTGGATTTCAATGAGTATCCTGCAATCAGCAAAGCAGAGCATCGGACTCTTTTTTTTTTTTTTAAATACGAAACAATAGCTTACAAAAATAAAATAAACCTGGAAATTATAAATCGATGAGAATATTATAGGAGAAAAATTCCTCCGACACTGGGACTTGAACCCAGGACCTTTGGCTATTCGCGCCAATGCTCTACCAACTGAGCTAAGCTGAAAGCTTATATATCTATAAAATCGATGTTTGAAATATGGATCTTCGGTGTGTGTATTGTTTTTTTTTTTTAAATGAAAAGTTGTGTAGGAATTCTGGAAGAAATATTTGTAACTAGCAGGTGTCCGTGGTCGCCCGCGATTATTTACTCAACTGCGAGAAGTTTTATTTAAATTATTTATTTAACAGAAACATTTAATTAAAACAATCTGTATCCATGCTTAGGCTAAATCATGAAAATGTACGCCTATCACCCAGGCGATATAATTCACGCATCCTTCATAAAATATGCCTATATATATATATATATATATAAGTTATATATATATATATATGGTATGGTATAGTAGGCCTATGGTATGGTAAGGTGCATCTTTATTCTTATTTACATATTAAATACATTATCCATAGAATAAATCCAACGCACGGGCCTAGACGGCCGTTCGTGCTTTTACTATGCACAAGACAAAAACAAACAAAAGAAGAGAAAAGTAACATTAATAATACAAAACAATATAATACGATAACTTATATAATAATGCTATATAAAGATGAAGAAAAGAAAGAAGACAAAAAGTTGTATATGACAATAATAATACAATAATAATACAATAGTAATACAATATAACACATAATAATACATAGACAAATATTACTCCCCCTGCCCCTCCCACCCATCCTTTTCTACCCTGAGCTGTCGGACTTTAGACATGAATTTACCCACCCCTTCGGAAAATTTTGTGTCACTCAACAGTTCGAATATGGCCATATGACCTCTTCTAGAGACAACAAAAGAGTCTGGCAGATATCGTTGCCTAAGTATCTCAGTGACTTGTATATATATATTAACACTGACGTCATTTTTACATAAATTGCATGAATTACATAACTTTATTCTTAATTATATTGTGTCACGTAGTAAATACATTTAATTAAGCGAATAAAACAAAGCTCGTGCTGCCACATAGGAATTCAATTTGGAAATAAAACAGATTCATCACACTTACGCAAATCATGCTTAAACCATTAAAAGACTGATAATTGAAAAACTAAAGACCCGGCTTCGAGGTGCATTTCACGATTAAAGTCCACTGCCCGGGGAAGAAAGACCTCAGTTTCGAGTTACCTAGCCCAGAAAAGAAAACCGCATAGTGAGTTTCGTCCAAATCATTCAATGTTTTCCCATTAAGAGTGCGTACATGATCCCTTTCTGTACACCTATGTAAAAAGTAATCAGAACTCTGCGTATCGTCATGTTATAAACAAAGGAATAAAGTGGAGCGTGTTAAAATAATCGAGCGATCGACAAATTGATAGTCAGTGTTTTGTTTTTAAAGATTTTTTCAGCGATGCTCTTTTTTCCCCAGGTCGCTATGGTAACCGAGTAAGGCCATTTTCATTAATTTCACAATTGAATACGGTCTTGTTAATAGGTGGTGGTGTGTCTACACGGAAACACCATCTGAAATATTACATTAGTTTTTATCAGGAGATTTCGAAAATATATATTGATGAACCCCCAATTGAGGACCGTTTTAACAAAACTCAACATCTCCATTTTTTGCCAAATTCGTTTTCTAATTGTTTTAGGTGCTTTGAAATGAGATCTTTAAGATGGTGAATAGATAACATAAGACAAGTCAACATAACCAATTCATTTTGAAGCCTCAATATGCAAGGTTTCTATCTCTTCTCTATATATATAAAAGGCTTTGTCCTGACTGACTGACAGGAATCAACGTAAGTAGGAGGATAGCATCTCTGTCCGCTCCCACCACTACCCTCGCTTCATCCCCTCCCCAATAATTTCCAAATACATCTAGCGCCAACATATGCAGCGGCTAGGATCCGCACTGTGCTGTTCCCATTCCAAAGCCTTTTGGAACGTCTTGGCTATCATATGAAACACCCCACCCCTCCTAACAATAATTAAGATCAGAACGGTAAAGTAGAATCCTACATTTCTAAATAAATTAATAAAACATTTATTTTTTAAAACGATCATAACATGGATCAGAGCCTTAGTCCATTGCTAGTATCACATGATTCAAGACATCATACTAAGCATCCCTATTGTCATAAAAATATGTTAAAGGTAGAATTAATTTTTCACTCTCATTTATAATATGAAAACCAACATAGCAGTCAATGTAATATTATTGTTTAAGCTCGTTTGAAAACGAACAATCAGGAAATGTTAGTTCCGCATATAAAAATGGTCAACAGACGAGGTTACCAGACAACCTTCAGCGTATGACTTCATGATTCTTTGTCTCAGCATATATAAAGACACTTCCTGAATGAAATTTTCACAGTGCTATATTTTCATAGTGAGTGAATATTGTGCCGAAGTCTGTGTTAAGTGCGAGAAGACATCATCGTTTTAAAATACTAGGTAAGTACAATTCATTTCATTACGTACATATCACTTTCAGAGGTATGGTAATTTAAAAATACTTTTTAAAGTCTAGTAATAAGACGGTGGATCTCAGTCCAGCCAACCCTAATCTCAAATAAACTAAATATTATCAACATTGGACTTTGTTAAAATCGCCCATCCCCAACAAGCCCTAAACTCAGAAATAGGAGACCAAAACAAGAGGTTACCTAATAACCTAAGTAATATTAAAATATAAGGAAATGCTATATAAGATTTAGGCCCTTATGAAATCATTTTCAACCCCACTAGAGGGGCAATTTGTAAGAAATAAAGATAAAAACAATTTTAAAAATCTAGTATTACAATGCACAGTAATATAATTAAAACTTTAATGACTAACATAACAAGAACTTTGTTTTCACCCTTCCACAGAAACCCCTAACCTCAAAATCATTGTTAGGTTACCAAAATAAGTTTTACATTACCAAATAACCTAAGTAATATTAAAATATAAGGAATTGCTATAGACCCTTACAATTTAATTTTCAACCCTACTAGAGGGGTGGTTTTTAAGAAATAAAGATAAAATCTAGTATTATAATAGACAGTTTAATTTGATTAAGACCCTAACGTCTACTGTAGAAGAAGTCTGTTTTCATCCATCCCCAACTACCCCCCTAACCTCAAAATATTATTTGTAGGTTGTTAAAACGTAGATTTTAATACAAAAGTAACAAGAATATTATAAAAATAATAAGGAAATGTTAGGACCTCTCAAATTAATTCCTATACCCCTCCTAGAGGGGTAGTATTTAAGGAAAAAAATAATAGCTCTTAATATTTCGTAATATATTGAATAAATGATGGAATAAAGACTTTAGGACCACTTATCAATCGCCCCATACCATGAGGGTTGTTTTCACCCCCAAATGCAATCTAACCCATTTAAAATTGTTTTTTCGACAAATAAACATCTTACAGAACAATATTAACTATCTGACATGATATCCACCCCAAAATTATTTAATTTTACATAGGGGTAGTTTTTCAAGGTCATCCAAGTTTTTGCAGATATGGACAACTTGAGCCACCGTAAATTGTCTAGAGGGTAGTTTTCACCCCCAAAGTCAACCTAACCCATTTAAAATTGTTTTTTCGACAAATAAACATCTTACAGAACAATATTAACTATCTGACATGATATCCACCCCAAAATTATTTAATTTTACATAGGGGTAGTTTTTCAAGGTCATCCAAGTTTTTGCAGATATGGACAACTTGAGCCACCGTAAATTGTCTAGAGGGTAGTTTTCACCCCCAAAGTCAACCTAACCCATTTAAAATTGTTTTTTCGACAAATAAACATCTTACAGAACAATATTAACTATCTGACATGATTTCCACCCCAAAATTATTTAATTTTACATAGGGGTAGTTTTTCAAGGTCATCCAAGTTTTTGCAGATATGGACAACTGGAGCCACCGTAAATTGTCTAGAGGGTAGTTTTCACCCCCAAAGTCAACCTAACCCATTTAAAATTGTTTTTTCGACAAATAAACATCTTACAGAACAATATTAAATATCTGACATGATTTCCACCCCAAAATTATTTAATTTTACATAGGGGTAGTTTTTCAAGGTCATCCAAGTTTTTGCAGATATGGACAACTGGAGCCACCGTAAATTGTCTAGAGGGTAGTTTTCACCCCCAAAGTCAACCTAACCCATTTAAAATTGTTTTTTCGACAAATAAACATCTTACAGAACAATATTAACTATCTGACATGATTTCCACCCCAAAATTATTTAATTTTACATAGGGGTAGTTTTTCAAGGTCATCCAAGTTTTTGCAGATATGGACAACTTGAGCCACCGTAAATTGTCTAGAGGGTAGTTTTCACCCCCCAAAGTCAACCTAACCCATTTAAAATTGTTTTTTCGACAAATAAACATCTTACAGAACAATATTAACTATCTGACATGATTTCCACCCCAAAATTATTTAATTTTACATAGGGGTAGTTTTTCAAGGTCATCCAAGTTTTTGCAGATATGGACAACTTGAGCCACCGTAAATTGTCTAGAAAGTATTTTTCACCCCCAAATGCAATCTAACCCATTTAAAATTGTTTTTTCGACAAATAAACATCTTACAGAACAATATTAACTATCTGGCATGATTCACACCCTCAAATGATTTAATTTTACATAGGGGTAGTTTTTCAAGGTCATCCAAGTTTTGGCAGATATGGACAACTTGAGCCACTGTAAAACTTCTAAAGGGTAGTTTTCACCCCCACAACCGGTCTAAACCTTTAAAATTGTTTTTTCGACTAATAAACACTTTACAGAGCAATATTAACTATCTGACTTGGTTTGCACCCCTAAATGATTTAATTTAACATAGGGGTGGTTTTTCAAGGTCACCCAAGTTTTTCCACAAATGGACAACTAGAGCCACTGTAAATCGTCTAGAGGGTAGTTTTCACCCTCACTTGCTATCTAAGCCAATAAAAAATCTTTTTTCGACAATTTTACATGTTACTGATTGATATAAACTACCTGACATGATTCACACCCCCAAATGATTTAATTTAACATAGGGGTGGTTTTTCAAGGTCATCCAAGTTTTGGCAGATATGGACAACTTGAACCATTGTAAATCGTCTAGAGGGTAGTTTTCACCCCCATAACCAATCTAACCCATTTAAAATTGTTTTTTCGACAAATAAACACTTTACAGAACAATATTAACTATCTGACATGATTTACACCCCCAAATGATTTAATTTTAACATAAGGGTGGTTTTTCAAGGTCATCCAGGTTTTTGCAGATATGGACAACTTGAGCCACTGTAAATAGTGTAGTGGGTAGTTTTCATCCCCACTTGCTATCTAAATCATTTAATCTTTTTTCGACACATAAACATCTTACAGAGTAGTATTAACTATCTGACATGATTTACAACCCCAAATTATTTAATTTCATTAAGGGGTAGTTTTTCAAGTTTAACCAAGTTCTTCCATAGATTGAAAAATTAAGCCATTATAAATCATCTTGAGGTAATTTTCTATATTTCTTGATCGTGTTTATATAATTACATAATTATCCCCTACAACTAAACTGCTTCATTAAACCAACCAGCAAAACGAGTATTTTCAACACAGAACAATAAAGTAAAGGTCATGTAGCGACTTTCCATTCTTTAGTCTTTACTCAAGGTCAGCCCTCCCGCTATAAAAAGCGAGTTGCTCTGATCATCTGTCAGTACAGCTTATTGTGTACTTAGTGAAGTGCTGGGTGCTGCTGTGTTCCAGACTTGCTGCTACTACTACTATTGTCCAGAAAAGTGTAATTTCGAAATGTCTTCTTTTAACATCCTAAGCCAGGTTACTCGCGAATACAAGCGTTTTAACGCTTCGGGGATTCATCTTGTCGTCAAATTAAATAATGAGCAGGAAGGGGACTCTTTCCTAGATCATTTCCAAAATACAGTAACAGAAATCATAAATCAGTCACTTAGAGAAGCTAGCGACTCGGACATGATTGGTGTTACCATCTTCAATGAAATTAATGCTTTGGATAAACCAATAGGCATTAGTTTTAGACGGAAAGATCAACTCAGTTCCGAAGTCGTGGGCAATGTACTAGAGAAAGTTTGTCAATCAAACACCAATTTTAATGCCACCGATACACTAAGGATCGAAATTGATTGGGTAAAATTACCACAGGGTCACGGCAAAGCGCTTAAATCCAAAGGCAGATCCCAAGATATTTTCGCTCATTTGAAAACAAGTATCGTTAAAATTAATGCCGTAGTTAACTGTCTAGCATACGCTCTAATCGTGGCCATTGCAAAGGCTACAGGTGATCGCAACTACAAAAGTTATATACAAGGTAATAAAATTAAAACCAAGGTCGATGAATTGTTACAAGAAACAAAAATAGACCTGTCACAGGGGGGCGGACTATCAGAGTTGAAACAGTTCCAAAATCATTACTATGACCGTTATAGAATTGTAGTATATTCAGGTCTAAATTTGGAAAGCGTCATCTATGACGGAAATAACGGAGAAAAACTCCGTTTAAATTTACTGTACGATGCCAACAATAAACATTATGATACCATTGTCAATTTAACTGGAGCCATGGTAAAAAGATTTATCTGTCCTGGCTGCAGCAAAGGATTCCAAAAAGGGGCATCTCACAGCTGTAAATCTGTCTGTTTTTGTTGTAGAAGCGTACCTCCCTGTTCGACAAATGTTGATAGAGTATATTGCGAAAATTGTAACAGAAATTTCCGAGGCCAGAAGTGTTTCGAAAATCATAGGGTAAACAAGATACAAGGTAAAAAATCTGTTTGTGATGAGGTGAAACATTGTACCGTGTGTGATCAACTCATAACCCCTAACCATGAATGTTTTAAAAAGTTTTGTAAGAATTGCAAAGAAAATAAGGAACCGGGACACTTTTGCTATATGGCTCCCCTAACAGATAGAATGCCCTCGAGCGATAGAGTTTTATATATCTATTATGACCTTGAATCCACTCAGGATACTAAAGTTGCAGAGGCCACCTACCTCCACGTACCAAATTTACTATGTGCAGAACAGTCCTGTTCCGCTTGCGAATCGTCCAACGAGGATCACTGCTCCAAATGTGGTCCTCGGAGGCATTCCTTCTGGAACGACCCCGTACATAGCTTTATGGAGTACCTTAGGCAGGATAGGCCTCAGTTTGAGAAAATTGTAGTCATCGCGCACAATGCCAGATCCTACGATCTACAGTTTATTCTCGACTATGCGGTCAAGAGAAACTGGAAGACGGATCTGATATTGAACGGATGCAAGATCCTGTGTATGAGAATCCACCATTTGGTTTTCTTGGACAGTTTAAATTTCATAGCCCTCCCATTGCGTCTTTTGCCTAAAACCTTTGGCATCACCAATGTCTCCAAGGGATTTTATCCCTTTCTGTTCAACACTGCCCAGAATTTAGATTATGTAGGCCCCTATCCCGACGAATCGTATTTCGGAGCAGACACAATGTCCGAGGGTGATAGGAAAATCTTTATGGAATGGTACGACTCTGTCAAGCACGATACGTTTGAAAACAAGGTGGAGTTGGAAAAATATTGCCAAGCGGACGTTTCCGTCCTCCGCGAGGCTTGCACCTTGTTTAAAAACCTCTTTAGGGACATTGCTGGTATTGAAATTTTCCTGGAATCCATCACTATTGCTTCGGGCTGTAATAAAGTGTATAGGAAGAAATTTCTAGAGCCAAACACTATCGGACTTATTCCCAAGGGTGGCTATAGGATGGCCGACAAATGCTCGAAAAAAGCCCTCATGTGGCTCATTTACGAGCAAATGAACAGAGGGGGCATTTCCATCCAACATGCCGGTAATGGTAGAGAGGTTCGACTCCCCGAACTACCCCAGTACAAAGTGGACGGCTATTGTAGCGAGACGCGAGAAGTTTTCGAATTTCTCGGCTGCTACTACCACGGATGTCTGTGCATGCCCAACAGAGACGTTTCCATACACGGAATAAAGGAAACGCTGGCCGAGAGGTACGAGGCTACGATGGCTAGAATCGAGGCCATCGTCTCTCACGGCTACACCGTCCACGTCATGTGGGAATGCGATTTCGATGGCATTCTGAAAAAATTCCCAGCTTTGCAAAACGATCCTATAGTATGCAACGCTCCCCTCGTCCTTCGGGACTGCCTCTACGGGGGCCGAACGGAGGCCATGAGGCTGTACCATAAGGTGCAGGAAGGGGAAGAGATCCGCTATGTAGACGTCATGAGTCTCTATCCGTGGGTCTGCAAATACTATAAATTTCCAATAGGCCATCCTACTATTTATATAGGGCAGGATTGTGCAGACACCGACGAAATGTTGAAAAAGGAGGGAGTCGTCAAGTGTACGGTGCTTCCTCCCCAGAATCTATACCATCCCGTGCTACCCTACCGTTGTAATGACAAGTTAATGTTTTGCCTCTGCCGCACCTGTGCCGAGGAGGGGCAAAAGGATAGTTGCAATCATACGGAGGAAACCGATAGGTTCCTCACCGGCACATGGGTTGTCGACGAAGTGAGGGAAGCCGTTGAAATGGGGTACAAAATTATTAAAATTTACGAATTTTACGAATACCAGACAACCGAATACAATAAAGACACAAAGGAGGGTGGGTTGTTTGTCAATTACATTAACATGTTTTTGCAGATCAAGGCCGAATCGAGCGGCTATCCGGCTTGGGTTTCCTCCGAAGAGGACAAAGAAAGGTATATTCAATCATTTTTCCAGTCTGAAGGTATTTTGTTGGATAGGGAAAAGATTGTTTTGAATCCGGGCAAAAGGGCCATCAGTAAACTGTGCCTAAATTCCTTCTGGGGGAAGCTTACAGAACGCGAGGACAGGTGTCGCACTGTCCTGATTTCCGACCCCCAAGAGTTATACTCTATTCTTTCCTCTCCCGGGCTCGAGGTGAGTAAACTCATTTTTGCCAACGACCAAGTCGTTTGGTTAACGTGGCGGTATACGGAGGAAGAAACGCCTTCCCTACCCCACACCAACGTCGTCCTAGGGGCCTACGTGACCACGGGTGCAAGACTCATACTCTACACCCATTTGAAAGAGGTTGACAAGAGAGCGCTGTACTGTGACACAGACAGCATTTTCTACACCCAACAAGGTGTAGAGGATCCTATACCCATAGGTGACGCCTTGGGAGATATGACGAATGAACTATCTGAAATAGACCCTGGCGCATACATTTCCGAATTTGTTTCTGGTGGCCCTAAGAACTATGCCTATAAAATTGAGATTCCGAGCAAAAATACAACAAAAACTGTTTGTAAAGTGCGAGGAATCACTTTAAATTACTCTTCCTCAAAATTGGTAAATTTCGATACCATCAAGCGTATGGTGCTTGATAGAGAATCGGAACCCTTCAAAGTTAGGACGGAAAAGAAAATTAAGCGTAAAGCTGGGCCAAGCATCGTGTCGCAGCCGGAAGAGAAAATGTACCGTATTTGTTTCGGTAAGAGACGAAGGCTAGAAAACAACGACTCGTACCCCTTCGGGTATAAATAGGGGTGAGAAAGGGACACCCCCTTTAGTGATGGACCAATCAGTGTGGAGGTCGGTGATAAAGTTTTTTCGTGAAAGGCATCTGGTGAATCATACCGACGATGAATTAGCATTTTTGGACCCCAAGTTTATAGCAGAATGTGCAGCTGAAGGTGTTTACATGGTTTACCACAGACTTCCCGAACATGTGAAACAACTTGAAATCATTAGAGAGTGTTTAAGGTGCGAGGAACATTACACCACCTGCTGTTTTGATGGGCCTAACCCCATGAGAAAAAAGTGTTATGCGTGTAAAGTTTGATCATCCGTTCACTTTGATATTAAGTGGGCCTTCATCGTCTGGGAAGACGACCTTTTGCATAAAGTTGATTAATCACTTGAAAGAACTCTGTTCTGTGGAAACATTTGATCACGTGTTGTGGTGTTACTCAGAAGTAAATTCTGTACCCGCCCAAGATAAATTTAATAGGCACGTCACGTTTCACGAAGGTCTGCCGGTATTTAACGAGGACAAACTTTCACCAAAGCCATCATTAATCATTCTAGACGACCTTCTGGACAAGGCTTACTCCAAGGAGGTTAGCTCTCTCTTTACAAGGGGGTCACATCATAGGAACGTGAGCATTATATTAATTACGCAAAACTTGTTTCACCAATCTGCCCATAGCAGAGATATATCCTTAAACGCAAAATATTTGGTTCTTTTTAGAAATCTGCGGGATAAAAATCAAGTTGCATATCTGGCGAGACAAGTCTACCCCGAAGACTGGAAAGCGTTTTACGAGGCCTACAGAGATGCTACGAGGGAGCCTTATTCCTATTTGCTTGTAGACTTTTGTCAAAACACAAACGATCTGCTTAGATTTAGAACAAAGATATTTCCTCCCGATCTCACTCAAGTGTACACGCCTGTGCAGCATGAAACGGATCAAATCCCATTATCATACATTACACGTTCTGAGAAAAGCAAATCCTAGACTTAGGAAAGTCATATTGCAATCTTCAGACAAACAACTCATATTAGCTATTATAGAGTGTGCGTTAAATGTTTTGAAAGGAAACTGCAAGGTTACAGACTGTTCTAAACGTAAATTGAAAAAGCATAAGAAGTTGCTTAGGAAGTTGATCGATAAAAAGGTTTCGTTGTCTAGCAAACGAAAACTAGTGGTTCAGAAGGGAGGATTCCTAATACCCCTACTATCGGCTGTGTTGACAGGATTGACTAGTTTAATTAGGTCGTAATGTTACAGAAAATGTTATTGGTGTCTACCAAGTACTTGGAAGGCTTGAAACGAGGTGGTTGTGTTAGAAAGAGAAAAAGTGCTGATCCATACAAAGAGTGGGTTAAAATTCGCGAAAAACAGGATCCTATTCTTAAAAGAGCCGAACTTGTTAGAGAGCTTCATTCGCGACCTATTACAGTTGTTGAAACAAAAGAGAAGAATAAACGACACAAACGTCGTAGACATCATGAAAAGAAGAAGAGATCTGTCCGTAAAACTTTAGTATATTCTCCGGAGTCACAATCTTATTCTTCAAAGAGACCACCCCCTTTCCTCAGAGGTCCTGAAGAAGTGTACGAGGAGGAGACTGCTAGTTCAGCAGAGAAGACTCCTCTGCCTAGACATCGTGATAGTGATGAGGATAGCAGTAGTAGTAGTGAGGAAGAAGAAGTGCAATTACGTACTCCTAGGGAAGAAATCGAACATATAGAGACACGTTCGCGTAGCGTTTTAGGAGATGTAGCAGGAAGGTATCTAGCAAACTATTTACACTCTCCTAGGGCTACAGACACTATTTTCGGTATCTACAAGGATAGAAAGACCAACTCGTTTAAGATTGGTAATTCAAAAATAGAAATCGACAACGATAAACTCTTGTTGCACGATAGATGGTACAAACCTAGCGTCGGTCTATGGGAGTTGTTAACTAGGAAAAACGTGAATAAAAATCTAGTGACGAAGAAAGATTTAGAGACGTACAAGGAAATCCTAAAACTAACCAACGGACATTTGCAAAATAACGAATCGTTTGGTAAAATTAAATCTAGCAAGGGTAAAAAGTATAAAGAGATCATAGCTCCTTTGTTTCCCTCTAAAGCTAACGAAGAGCCTGCCGGTTGGATGACTTACAGTCAAAAACGATAGAAGAAAAAAATGGAAAAACTGTTTTACGATCCGGAAAAACCTACGGCTTTTTCAACTCTGCCCAAATTAAAACAAGCTTCCACCAAATCTACTAAAAACATCAAAGATTGGCTTTTGCAACAAGATGCCTACACTTTGCATAAACCTGTACGTAAACGTTTTGCTAGGAATCCCTACACGGTGAATAACATTTTTGACGTGTTTGAAATCGATTTGGTCGATGTGCAAAATCTTGCCAAGCATAACGACGGAATAAAGTATTTGTTGGTAGTCATTGATGTTTTTTCAAAATTCACATGGGTGGTCCCTATGAAGTCAAAGAGCGGAACGGATGTGACGTCAGCTTTCAAATCCATTCTCAAACGAATTCCACTGACTGTACGATCGGATAGGGGAAAAGAGTTTCTAAACAAGTCCTTTCAGAATCTGCTCGCAAAGAACGGCATAGAGTTTCAGGTGTGTCGAAATCCCGACGTCAAGTGTTCTGTTGTGGAAAGGTTTAACCGTACTCTGAAAACTAAAATGTACAAGTATTTTACCTACAAAAACACTCATAGGTACATTGATGTCTTGCAATTGTTTGTTTCCGCTTATAATAACACCATTCATTCTAGTACGGGAATGGCTCCTAGCAAGGTCACAGACCGTGACGTTTTGAAAATATGGAAGAGAACGAAGGAGAAACATAGTCGTGTCAGGCCACGCCCTGTTAAATTCAAAGCAGGCCAGACTGTGAGAATAGGAAAGGAGAAAATGAAGTTTGCCAAGGGTTTCGAGCAAAATTATTCCACCGAAGTGTTTAAAATTGTTAAAGTCATCAAACGGTCTCCCCAACCACTCTACGAATTGGTGGACATGAAAAACACTCCTATCGTGGGTCAGTTTTACAGTTATGAAATAACTCCCGTGAAAATTACCAAACGTACCGTCTATAAGATAGATAAAATCCTTAAATCTCGCGTCGTGAGAGGCATTAAGCAACATCTCGTCCGGTGGAGAGGTTACTCTTCGGATTTCGATTCCTGGATCAACGCCAAGGACATACAAAAACAATGAGCGATGAATTTTACATAACGCTGTTGAGCGATTCCTCCTCCGATATTTTCACATCAAACACACTGTCTAGCTTTCAGGTGCAGCTGGCACAAAATATCTGTCTGGAGAGGGGAGAATGGCTATGCGGGCTGTGTGAAGTATCGTATCCTAAAGGTTATGAAAACGTAACGCTCAATGCCGATGACGTCAGTGGGGGTCAGGATGTTGTAAAACAAAACATTTTAATCACTAGATTTGGTAGAATTGTGTTTCCTAAACGAAATTACCGAACGTTTCAAGAACTCTACGTAGACATCCGGGATAGGATAAAAGACGATTCCCTCAAAGAGTTGTTGGTGGGAGAAGTTCATGCAAATCTACTTAGTCATCAGTCGGAAATTGCAATGATTAAGAAACTGGGGAGGGAACATGCCTGGAGAGCGGTAGCAAACGACGTTTCCGAAAATTCAAACAGCATACAAATGTCTTTAACGCTCCGCGACGAGAGTGGTGCAATAACTAAGAGTTACGTTATATATTTTCCCGTCCGAATATATTACGGTATAGGGGATCTCCTCGACACAATTAAAAATTCCCTACCCACTTTTGAAGCTTATTCCTTAGTTAATAAAGCAATGATAAAATTGATCACAACCGATATGAACACGCTTTTCGTGCGTACAGATAAAAAACAGTTTGTTCCAGCGGAAATGGAGACGGAACCCATCTTTGTGTACTGTAGCCTCATTGAACCTCAATTGATTGGTGATTCTTACGTAAGATGTCTAAGGATTATACAATTCCCTAAAATCAACGGACATCACATTTTTGACAAAGTGTATTACGTCCCTGTAGAGAAAACTAGTTTTCAGACGATAGGTATTGAATTGACAGACAAATACGGTGAACTAGCTCGTATTAGCAGTTCCGTAAAACCCACCATGCTCGTCTTACATTTTAAAAGGAGACGTTCCACCCTTTAACCGTTTAGTCGAGATGGATCCACTAACATCGTACTATGTCAATCAGACGGGAGGACGATTGGGCGACCTCGTCGGACCCTTGTACATGGGCTCTCCTTTCATACAGCAGGGACAAGGGATCGGAAGTTTTCTCGGTGGTCTGTTTAGAATTATTAAACCTGTCCTAGTGTCTGGGGCTAAAGCCGTGGGTCGCGAAAGTCTTTCAACAGGTGCAAATATCCTTTCTGACATTGCAAGTAAGAAAAGGGATGAAAAAGTTGGGAATATCGTTGCAAACAGGTTAACAGAATCAACTCATCGTCTTGTCAGCAAAATGCAAGGAAAGGGAAGGAAAAAGAGGAAATCGAGGGTAGAACCGATGGTGGCCAGGGATATATTTAGCGAGAACAAACGACGAAAGCGCTCATAACGTTCAGGATGTTCGGCTGTACCAAGTCAGAGTTTGACATCTTTGCCAGGAAACCTCTCCAGTCTTCGGTGTTGGGCAACATCACTACGATATGCAAACCCATCGCTCCCGTCGATCAGTCCGTTTTAGAGTTTGTCATTTCCGCGGATAACGAACACTATACAGACTTGAATATTTTGTTAATGGTAAAGGGGAAATTTGTAAAAGGGGACGGTTCTAGTTTAGGACCCGACGACAGGGTTACCGGTATAAACAATACATTGCATTCGCTGTTTAGTCAATTGAGTGTCAATTTGAATGGTACTTCTGTAACGCCTTCCGAGGACTTGTACAATTACAGGGCTTACTTTGAAACTCTTTTAGCTTACGGACAGGACGCGGCAAAAAGTCATTTGACGACGGCTTCCTGGTATTTGGATAATGCTTTATCCGGTCTCACGGGGGACGATGCCAAAAAGAATGGCACTTTGGGGCCGGGAGACTCAAACAAGGGATGGCTCGAGAGATTCGAAAAGGGAAAATCTTCCAAAAACATGATTATGATTGGTAAACTGCACGGGGATTTGTTTAACGTTTCGCAACTCATGTTGCCTGGGGTGAAAATTGCCATTAAATTAACCAAGTCCAAAAGGGAATTCTATATGATTGGCGAAAAAGACGATACCAAGGCCTACTTTAAATTCCAAGATGCAGCACTGTATGTGAAAAAGGTTAGAGCTTCTCCTAATATTTTAACAGCTCACGCTAAAACGTTGGCCCTCGGACATAATGCTCGCTACGATATCACAAGGGTGGATGTAAAAACTTTTACCTTCAGTCAGGGGAGTCAAGCAGTGTCTTTGGATAATGCCATATTGGGCACCATTCCTAAACGTATTCTCTTTGCCATGGTACAAAACAGTGCATTCACGGGGACGGTAACGTCCAATCCCTATGATTTACGGCATTTCGATCTAAATTCCTTTGTCATGTTTGTGAATGGACAACAGATCCCCCCTGAGGGGCTCTCAATTTCCACAGATCACGAAAAATTGTCGACTTTGGCTTATCATACTCTATTTAGTGGTTCCGGGATACATCATTCCAACAGTGGAATGCAAATCACTCACGATATGTATATAGCAGGATTTTTCATGTTGCTCTTTGATCTTACCCCGGATAGCGCCGCCTCGGAAGGACACAAAAGTCTAGCCAATAACGGAAATTTGAGAATCGAGGCAAAGTTTGATAAAGCCCTCCCTTCTGCAATCACCTGTATCCTTTATTCTGAATACGAAAGTTGTATAGAGATTAATAACCATAGACAAATCGTTACAGACTTTTAATGAATTCCCTTCAAATTGAACACGCTTTACGACATGTAGATGGATTTGCAGGAGTTTACCCTAGTGATCGTCTGCCACACTTTATTTACAAAAATCAAAATTTCTTTGTTATCAATTTCGATCCAAGTTCTCTTCCTGGCTCTCACTGGGTTGCTATCAGTTTTGACAAAAACTTGGGGTTGTATTTTGATTCTTACGGCCTTCCGCCACTTGTTCCCTCTATAAAACAGTTTATTAGTCGAAATTGCACCTACTGGACATTTAATAAAACACAGCTGCAAGAAGAGTACTCATCAGTCTGTGGACAATACGTCTGCATGTTTGTACACTGTATGAACAAAGGATTGGACCTGAAGGAGTTTGTGGACATCTTTGGGACAAAACCAGACCTCCAGGTTGTTTCCATGTTTCGTGCAGTCTTTGGACCTCCGTGTGGAAAAAGACGAGGGGCCCAAGGATGTCGTTCACGCCTATAAAAAGGTGAGTACAATACTCTTTTATCATTAGTCTTTGTCAAGATGGTTCGAGCTTTGGTGGTCGATTTTGAGTACCTCTCTGGAGCAAAGAGGGAGACTATCATTAAAGAACTTGCCCTTTGCAGTCCAGATGTTATTCAGACCTACCATTTCACCAGCCCATATGGTGGAAATCCTAAAATTTACGAGCAAAACAACGATAATAAGAATGGAATACATTTCACAGACGGTTTCATACCCTACGCTGCTCTAAATACTATTTTGAACGATGTAGTGGCTGGCTACACTGCTCTCTACGCATTTGGCCAAGAAAAATGCGAACTTTTGGAAAGCATCTGCAACAGAACATTTATTAATCTAGAGGAGCTATCTTGTCCTCCTCCGGGCAATTTGCTACATACGTACAATTGTGGGCTACCTTGTCACAAATTTCCAGCCGTTCCCTGTGCCTTGAAGCACGCCCACGCCATGCTACAGTGGCTTGGTTTTAACGACCTTGTAAAGCAGAACAAACGCTGCCCTACGGACAATTCACTGAGACACGATGCATCCTTTGTTTCAGCATAAAAGAGGCTGTTGTCTTCATCGTCAGAACAGTTTACGCCTTGACCATGGGACGAAAGGATCTCAGGAAGATCGCTAATCCGAGGTGCAAGAAGAGGGTTACGCCGACACCTGTGCACCATCGACATGCTTTGCTACGACGAACATACTTTTTAAACCCTAAAAGGACCTTGTACCTCAGTTTTGGGTATTACCCATCTATGAAGTATTCTGCGGCTGCTGAAATTGGAAAAAGTGGTGGAAAAAGTGTAATACTGACTCCATATTATTTCAGCTCTATTCTTATGCATCTTCCTAAACTTTGTGAACATTTGTGCTCCAAACTACCCTACAAGTGTGTTGAAGAGAATGTACAACTCAAGACTAGAAAAAATCTAAAAGGTTGTATCATTCAATGTGAGGGTAGTTTTGTTATTTTATCTGTGGATGAAATAAACTTTCTTACGCTCAACAGTACTTCACTGCTGAATATTCTTTCGAAATATTCCATGATTCAGCAGGAAGTGAAATCCATTGCAGACAATGAAGAACCCAAACAAAATATGTACAATTTGACAATGTACGAACTGGTGAAGGATGATCTTCAAATAAATAATTTTTACTAACATGCTTTCTTTGTTCTGATTTCAAAAGAGGAACGAAGCATCCTTGAATGCTTCTTTCCTTTTACATTTAACCTTGAATTCCTATCCTCGTTTCCTACATGTCATTGTCATAGTTTAAGCAAATGGATGCTACGTCTTCATGGTTATGGTGAGTATGACTTTTATTATTTTGGGGATTAACTTTGTGATAGAGAGATGGGGGTGGTTTCATATGATAGCCAAGATGTTATAAAAGGCTTTGGAATGGGAACAGCACAGTGCGGATCCTAGCCGCTGCATATGTTGGCGCTAGATGTATTTGGAAATTATTGGGGAGGGGATGAAGCGAGGGTAGTGGTGGGAGCGGACAGAGATGCTATCCTCCTACTAACGTAGAGCCTAAACTATAACAGGTAGAGACTTGGAATTTTGACAGTACCTTCGTTTCATAATGTAGGTGCTCACTAAGAAAGGAATTTACAAAATTTTGATTTTAAATGCCAAAAATTATATGTTTTTGAGAATACTTAATACCTTCTTACACAGAATTATAAAACCCAAATCACAGAACATATTGTTGCTAATGGTATCAGATGGCTTTGAAAAAAAAGAAAGAAATGCAAGTTTGACAAATAAGAGACGGTATCAATTTATAATTCATGTTATAAATAAATATTAAAGAATGTAATCCACGAAAATAATGCAGTCACATAACTTTTCTCTACCCTGGACATTGAGAAAACAATACGAGGTATGGTAATATGGTATATTATTATATCGCATGTTTTTGGAGAGAGAAGTATGAACGTGATATTGCTTTCTGTTTAATTTCATCCCCAAAACAGTTTTATGGTAACATGAAAGGGAGAAATAAAATTTTCCGCCTCGGTATTACAATTTTAGGTTACAGGAATTTCTGTTTCTTCTTATTTGAACCCTTACCAGGCTTGCTGTGTACAAGCGATGCGATGCAGAATTCTACATCCTCTATGAGCCATAAAAAACTATATCAAGCGTTTTCTGAGAGAATAGTTTTAGTGTAATAAGTCGTTCTTCCTATTTCAGATTATAAATACCTATATAAGGACCTAGAATTTAAAAATCGAAAGTCCTTCATAAGATCAATTCCAATTACAAAATAAAAAACCCGGGCGACGCCGGGTCTTTTAAGCTAGTCTTCTATATGTTAATAAAAACTAAAGAAACCTTCTTCTGAACAATTTGTTTTGGCACATGTTGAGTTTTGTCAAAACGGTCCTCAATTGCAGAACATAAAAATATAACTTTATGAGGCATGAAAATGTGTAGCATGTATAGAAATTCCAGGAGGAACGTGTGCGTCATAAATTAACAATCAAGGTAAAAAATTATAAAGGGTAGAAATTTCACCAACATCCTCTTAAATTCCTAGTAATTGCAATAACGCATTATTGGAATTTTCAGTTATAAAAACGCCTTCATCACATAAACTCCAAGTAAAGCTTTCGGGAGGGTGGAGGAGCCGATAAACCAGAAACTGACAGATACGCAGAGTTTGTAGAAACAACATTGAACTCTGTAGCGACCTGAATTATCGGGTTGGTGATAGAAGGTTTAAATTAACAATTATTCTGCCGTTTTAAATGTATACAGGGTGTTAAAAAATTACGTTTACAACGTTCCAGGGATGATAGAGGAGGTAAAAACAAACATTTTATTTATGTGACAAAACTTTGGCATATGCTCCGTTTATTGTGTAGGCCTACATAAGTGTTAATTGCAACATTCGAATTTTGTTCGTATTATCCAGAAGGAACGAGGACAATTGTCGTTTCAGAGATGGTGTCCAAACTGCCGTTCATTGAAGGCATTGCACAACTGGTATATTCGTACTATGAACTGTCTGCAACGCTCAAAAAGGCCAACATTGTCTCAAATAACATGTGCAGCTTCAACAATGCGAGCAACTAATTTTTCTGCCGTATCGATCGGTGTCTCATACAAAAGACGTTTCATGTCTCCCCACAAAAAGAAATCCAGTGGAGATAGGTTCGGTGATCGAGGTGGCCACCACGGTACCGCCCCGCCCCTGCCGATCCAACGATTGGGGAATGTAGCATTTAGATGGTTCCTGAAACGACGACCAAAGGAGTACAAACAATAATAATCGGTGCGTGTTGTGACGGCAGTTAAGCCATCTACCCTTAAGTCCATCTAGCGGCAAAACTGAGCATATGCCAAAGTTTTGTCACAGAAAGAATATGTTTGTTTTTACCTCCTCTATCATACCTGGAACGTTGTAAACGTAATTTTTTAACACCCTGTATATTATCTTTTCAATATTGTAGAGTTGCACAAATTGTTTAACGTGCTTGAAATGATATGTTCAGGTATAATTTCATTGAATAAATAGAAATGAAATTACGATCGTGTTGTCGCACCCAGCGGAGGCGCCTCGAACTACAAGAACTGACTTCGACGCTCGCAGTTCTGCTAGCCAAGCTACAAAATTGTACTGCACTCGTCCCGATGGTTGCGTGCACATCGGCACAGTCGAATTTTCGTGCACATCGGTATAGTATTTTTATCTTGCAATATCATCGTGCTCATCGCCACACACCCTTCGTAGGGGTGGACATAGAGACAAAGTTGGAATTACATTATCGTATTGAATGCAATGGAGTGCACAGTAACTGCTAGATAGACAGAAAGACAAACACTTCCTTTTATTATTATAGATACATACTGTGTACATTAATATTATAATTTTATTGTTTAGAAATCATTCATAAAGTAATTGCCTGCGATTGAATGAGACTTTGAATTAACCTAACCTAATCTGATCTGATCTAACCTAACCTAACCTAAAGTAAAGTAACCCGCGACCTTCCGGTTTGTAGCGCAGCGCCTCAACCACTACGCTACGGCGTAGGGCCTACCCCCAACCTAACCTAACCTAACCTAACCTGACTTAACCTATCTACGATATCAACGGCCGGTTTCCTTACCCGCGGTAGCTAAGGGGTGCTGCCTTGGAGCCGTGGTGAAAGAGGCTGTAGGTTTGAGTCTCTATGTCCACCTCTAGCCCCAACGGGTTGTGTGGCGATGAGCACGATAATATTACAAGATAAAAATACTATGCCAATGTGCACGAAAATGCGACTGTGCCGATGTGCACCTATGCCAATGTGCACGACACCGTCCCGATAGCAGTTTGAAAGTTATAACTGGGACGCTAGGACCTGAGCCAAACACGCGCAGATAGCTTATCGTCCGCCGGTAGCAATGGAGTAGGGGCAGAAGAAAATGCATATACCGTACTATTCATTCCAAACTATGCGGTTCATAATCGTAAATACTTCAGACGTAAATTACGGATGCCCATTTTATCAATTAATATCTTCCGATTATTCACTGTTTTCCTCCACCTGAAATGTAAATCTTTCAACATTTGCCTTAAAGCCCATTTACCTCCAGAAAAATTAATTTTGTTCTTTAGGACGAGTAATAGTGTTTTTAAAGTTGGCCCTTTCCTCATTTGTTTTGTGAAATTCATTCACCGTCCTTCTAATTACACACTTATCAAAATCATCTAACTCTGTTTTAACTGTTTTCTTGGTCGCTTTTTGTGTGGAGTACTAAATCTCGTTCCATCTTGAACACATTTCTCACTATCTTTTACAATTCTCATAACGCTGCTGAATGAAGTTCCTGTAGCATCCGAAACACGCTGCTGACTTACATATTTAGGGTCATCTTGGTGCACCTGTTTGAAATACCTATATACATTCCATACTGTTTCCCTACTCTGACTGTGAATCACTTTACTACCACAAACCTTTTTGCTAGAATAACTACATTCGCCTTCCATTGCTCTTATTAACGTATCACACTTCACTATTGAATTTTTTGAGGCTAACTAAGACGTTTTTACATGGTCCGTACAGTATGAACTGGCAGAGAACATCACGTGATATGAAGGTCTGGAAGGTCTAGATTACTTCATCGTAGTCTACTACGCATCCGTTTGTTTGGCTCAGGTCTTACCGATCGAGTTATACTGCACTCGTCCCGATAGCAGTATGGAAGTTATATAACGGGAACTTCTATTGAAAAGTGGTAGTACAGATCTTAGTTACGATCTTTCATTAAGCTTCTCAGTGACACGTCCTATCGCAAATCTCATAACAAGTCTCGTAACAAATTCGCACTGAAGTAATTACTCCCACTTTACTTGCTTCTCAGTCCGCCGGCGTGGTCCTGTGGTTAGCGTCGCTGACTACAGATCCGTCGGCCCGGGTTCGATTCCCGGTACCTCCTCGGATTTTTCTGAGGTAGGGATGTCTGGTAGGGGTGCACTCAGCCTCGTGATTCAAATTGAGGAGCTACTTGATAGAGAAGTAGCGGCTCCGGTCAAGAAAATCACCATTAACGGCCGTGGGTGTCGGTATGCTGACCACATTTCTCCCCAATCCTGCCATCTGCCTACGGGAGATGACGCAACGGTCGGGTGGTACAGACATCGTATTATATCTCTGCCGGTCTGTCCCGTGACTATTTCCTGGTAGGAGAAGAGATTCTACTAGCGTGCACAAAAACGTTTCTTAAATTTACAACGGGCAGCAGATTTGAGCTCGGACAAGCAATGACTAGAAAGGGAACTGGATGTCTTTTGTATTGGGATACACGGACTACCTGCTCCTTGTAACAAAATTCCAACGGTCGGCGAGAGGCACAGATATAAAACGACAGCTGTAGGTGGTAGGCCAAGTCCCTCCAGGGATGTAGCCCCACGGAGTTTAGTTTTTTACTTACTCAAGTGATTCCACGCCCGTGCAGGAGATTATAAGTCCAATGGTCCATATTGAATGAACTGATACAGGAACTAGAGAAGGGAGGCAGTCCTGTGGATTGAACATTATTTCCTGCCGTTTGAACGAAAGAAACCCTTTTTTCCTTAGTAAATTGATTGAGATTTCTCTGAAAGATATCCATGACTCTTTCATAACGTCACTGATAGGCGTTCGAGGCGGCAAGGGAGTACAGGCCCAATAGGGCGGCGAGAAGGGACACACCAGTGGTGACAGAGTAAGGCGATCCGAGAGATTGCGAGTGGTCCAGGATCATGCAAACAATGAAAATTAAAAGAACAAGAATCATCTTAGGATCAACAGAAGGGAACTCTCGCAATCCCTGAGCAGACAGGAAGAGCTGTCCAGCAGAGGAGAACGACTCGGAAGGAGAAGAAACTCGAAGTAGAAGAAGTAACCAAACAAATCACTAAATGCGAATTGATTGACAGGACAGTCGATCAAACTTAAAACTGAAAAACGAAAAAAGTAATGAGAATGTCTAGGTAGTGTATGTTTGTCGAAGACCCCTTTATAAGTGAAATGCAAGTAATCTATACTGCATTTCAGTTGGAGTCAGAGTTTGTGTAATTCTAGATATATTCTGAAACACACAGTTAGGATCTAATGCACATAGAATTGTAAAATAACTTAAGTGAATAGGTTAAAATGTTTAGGAATGAAGCTCATCCAAATATAGTAAAGAATAACGAAAATTATTGTAAACAATGCATGTATTATTAGGCCTACTCTGTAATGGGGCATGTTGTTGATAAAATTTAAAAAAAATACTAAGCTCTCCCAGCCTTTAGTAGTCATAATAATTTGTAGTTTGCTTTGAAGAATAGGACCGCCGTCGCTGACTACAGATCCTTCGGCCCGAGTTCGATCCTCGGTACCACCTCGGATTTTTCTGATGTAGGTAGGTCTGGAACGGGATGCACTCATCCTCGTGATTCAAATTGAGGAGCTACTCGATATAGAAGTAGCAATCTCTATCAAGTAAGGGTGTCGGCAATCCTGCCATCAGCGTATAGTAGATGACGCAGCGGTCGGGTGGTAGGCCTAGTCTCTTCAAGGGTGTAGTGCCACTGAGTTTAGTTTTTAGAGTTTGTAAAGTAGCGTAGTTTGCAAACTACCGAATTCCAGGAAACAAGAGTAGTAGAGTAGTTAATATTATATTCTGTTGAAATTGAATTACGTTGTTCTGAGAAAAGAGTTTAAACGTAAATGTGAATGTACATTATAATCTGTGCAATATGTTGTAGGCTATGAGGCGCTTCCATAAAGTAACTTTCCTACAGGTCATTAACGGAAACAAGACACAATTTAATGGAGATATTTAGTGTAACAAATACAGGATGTGTTAAGCTATTTTCCATCATATTCACCACCCGAATTGAGACATTTGCCATACCGTGGGACCAACTTTTGTAACCCTGTGTTATAGAAGTCTGCCGCCTGGGATTGGAACCACTGTTTGACAACCATCTTCATTTTCTGACATTTCTTGAGGCGTAGGAAAAGAAGGAAATCACTGGGAACGAGGTCCAGGATGTAGGGTGGATGTTTGAAGACTTTCCAAAGTAGCCTATCCTGCAGAAGTTCGACTGGGAGATGTTTAAAAAAAAGAATGACAGAGAGGCCAAGATAGTTGTCACACAGTATTGTTGGCGGCAGACTTCTACGACACAGGCATTCAAATGTTGGTCTCACGGTATGATAAATGTCTCAATTCCGGTGGCGAATGTGTTGAAAAAGAGCTGAACACTTGATGTATCTGTTGCAATAAATATTTAGATGAAATTGTGTTCAGTTTCTGTAAACGGCCTTTGGGAAAGTTACTTTATGGACGCGCCTCGTATTAAGACAAGTTGAATAAAGTTAAAATAAAATAAAATATTAGCGAATTACGTCCTGGTATAGACGCTTGGACACCAGGATTTAACTAAGCAGATTTATTTTGCTTAGACTAACCTGACCATAGTCACGATGTTTAACAAAATATGAAATTTCTGCTGGCAGAAATAGAGCACGAGACGGGTCATCTGATACAATGCAATTGAGGAATTCCCAGTTTAAAATCTCACGTCCCAGACTCAATACGTGATGGTGTTGTCAGTGACGTCACGTTCTGCCATATCTGTTTATATTCTATTCTATTAATTCGATCCTCTCTTTCGTGACTGTAAGAGATCCACTATGTCTCTCTGACCAGCATGAAGTGTTAACCTCTCTTTCTCTCTCTTTCTCTTTCTCTTTCTCTTTCCCTCTTTTTCTCTTTCTCTCTTTTCTCTTTCTCTCTTTTCTCTTTCTCTCTTTTTCTCTTTCTCTTTCTCTTTATCTTACTCTCTCTTTCTCTTTATCTTAATCTCTCTTTCTCTTTTTCTCTCTCTTTTTATCTTTTTCTTTCTCTCTTTCTTTCTCTCTCTCTCTCTCTCTCTTTTTCTCTCTCTCTCTTTCTCTCTCTCTCTCTCTTACTCTCCCTCTCCCTCTCATGAACCACTCTCCTAAAGTCAATTTTAAGAGTGAAATTGAAATGAACGGATTGACGGTATTAACAAAATATTCTCATGTAGTGTAAACAATCTACTCTTATACAATTCAACGGCCCTAAATAGCGTGCTTGCTCGCCCGTTTCGTGAGACATCGGGTATACTCGGCGATGTCCGTCTCTCGCAGTCTAAACTTTCATGACGACTACAAAATTAGGAAGGAAACCAGTTTCTTTCTTATATAAGGCCTAAGTGAAATGAACACAATGAACAAATATTCTAATTTTATTTTTACTTACAATTTTCATAGCTCTGAACCACAAACATTTTTAATAATCTACCAGTGTAATTTTCTTAAAAATCCTGGAGTCAATGAATAATGGCGGGCGAAGCTGTAAAATATTGATGGTTTTATCTCTTGAAATATCGCTGATAATAATAATCCAAACAAACCATTCCTTCCCTTGAAACATTAGCCTATAGGCTATAATTTCTGAAAATTACACTGAATTGATAAAATAAAATTCACATCATATTCATGTCAATAAACAGCTGAGAAACAATATGTATTATGTTCACAGGTTCCTTTGGAATTGCATAATCGATTCTGATATAGTTTTCCCAGGGGGCGCTTTCATGTCGTGGAATGTACTCTAAAGCAGGAATTTTAGCTGTTTCATTAATATTATTAATGGCTTAGTTTATGAATGATTCGCGTGCAAGTGTTAATAAATATAATGCTTTAATAATTATTATACTCTTAATTTTTAATTTTTAAAAGAATTATCGTGGCGAAGCCACGGGCACTTCCTAGTAAATAACAATTTAATAATCTGTGTATACAATTATTAACCTTTCGGGTACGTCCTTTAAAGGTTCCCCAGTAAGAGGTAGCATAAGAAATTTACTGGACAACAATACAGTAACTACAAATTAAGGACAACAAATTGGCATACGAACGATTTCATTTCAATATATATTCCGTAGGTCCCAGGTTCAAATCCCGAGGCCGGCCAATTTGACATGGGTTCTTTCATGGTTTCCTCAGTCGTAAAGGCAAATGGCGAATAGAATATTTACATACCATGAATAATCCTCACTATTTCATCTTGTATCATATCCTTATAAGTTAATAACAGTTGAAAATTACTCCATAAAAATTCACCAATAATAGAAACAATTGACAATCAATATTTCCATGGGCTACCCTGCTGTATAGACACACATCCCGAACTCCTGATATGCCATCGCAGATAAAAGGAGTATAAACACAGCTGAATTAAGAAAAGTATGAAAACATATTTATATAATAATACTAGTTACGTTAAATACATTAGCAAAACCAAACATAAATACATCTAATAGCACACCGTCACTGACTATCATAGGTAATCCCACAGATTTACCGTATCAGATGAAACTCGTCAACTAGACTTGTATTTATTAAGACTATTCCATGAGTAAAAATATAACGGATTATACAAATAATAATTAGACTACTTCCGTACTTTGTTGTATAAAAACAAAACTAACAGCTGGGAGATCACGGCATACTATGAATCAACCATCCATGAATCGATTCGAGCTGTCTTGGTGTAATCAGTACTACCACCAGTGCATATTAGACATAGTTAACTTCATTCAGTTAGCTAACAGCAGAACAGAATAAAAGCACACGAACTGGCTTGCACCGAATCGAAATTGTGTTTTCAATCAATGTACATTTCTATTATTTCAATTTCCAAACAAGTTATGTTGTATAAAATAATCTGTTTTCGTGCTGTTTAATGGCAACATATGACGTATTAATCACTGCACACTGATGCTTTCGTGTCCAATAACGATAAAATGCCATCCTCGCGATTTCTACAAGAATATTGTAAGTTAAACGGTCGTGATTGGTCTATATCCGAGGAATTGCTAAACACAATATTGGTCAATATCAAACACGGGCGTATGAAGTGGAATAGTCATTATTAGACTTCGAATTTTAATTAAAAACCTATTTTAATCCATAAGTGATATATGGACGAAAACTTGTATATGCATGTTTCATAAGTGACTATGCCTAAAACTAATAATTTTATAGGACCTAAAACAGCCTATTTTTACGTTAGAGCCTAATATTGCCTTTTTTGCTTGTTTTCCCTCTAAAGTTCAAAATAATTCATTTTTTGTTGTAAATTCTAGCAATTATTTTCATTCATTCTTGTGTCTGTGTAACAAATAGTTGAATAAAAACACTTTCTTCAACGCACTTTATTTACCTTAGTAAACTTCTGGACGGCCGTTTCGCAGGTGGTGTTCCTGCATCATCAGCAGAGTGTCAACTGAGGTCTCTGGAGCAGGTGTTTGTGCTCCAGAGACCTCAGTTGACACTCTGCTGATGATGCAGGAACACCACCTGCGAAACGGCCGTCCAGAAGTTTACTAAGGTAAATAAAGTGCGTTGAAGAAAGTGTTTTTATTCAACTATTAATTATTTTCAGTTCGTACTAAATTTTTATCTCGGAATGTGCAGTACATGACACATTTGTGATGTGGTTAAATAGTAATGAATGTTTCGTCTTCAGTAGAAAAATTCCTTAGTGTTTTTCTCCCGACTCCCTCATCCAGCTTAAAAGAAAAAAGACAGAAAAAAAAACTTAGTTCTCTGATCACTGAGAGATACAAGGGGTTGAATATACTAGCGTGCGTAGCTTCTCGGCTCATGAATTAGGTTTTCACTGTTATGGTAGTAATACAGGCCATAGTAGGCCTAATAGATCTATATAATTCTGTGTGCCATAGGCCTATATCTGTGTCTTATCATGATTATTGATTAATGGTGACTTCAATAAATATAATATTCTGCATTGCAATTGAGATATTTCAGAAAATTGGCAACTTAACGATTTTATGAGAGACTATTTTACGATTTTTAGAACCTATTTTCCAATTTTTAAAGCTTATTTTAGGTACCTAAAACAGCATTTTTAGTGACCTAAAAGTCCGAAGTCTAGTCATTATAAATAATAAGTTACTAATGCTACTGAATAAAATCCATGCAAACATGGACATTTCTTAAAAAAACAATTTTGAATGGTAACCTGATAATGTTTTTATTTCATTTGGGAGACAGTTAAATAGTGTAATGATGCATTCATAATAAATACTTTTTTGATTACAGGTTAATGAGCCTGAAGTTTTGTGTCTGGTATTGATATTACAAATTTAATTATTATTGATAAATTTACTTTCATTGTTCGCTTAGGCCTGTATGATGAATACAGGCAAAATATATTAGCAAAGGAGTGTTAAGATTTAAATTTCTTAAATAAAGGTTTGCAAAAATCTCTTTTGTACGCACCTGCTAATGTTCAAACGGTTTGGTTCTTTATAGCTATTATACCCATGTTTCTATTGTCAACCGAATTTCCCCCAAATATTCCATATTTCATTCCAGTTTAAACATTCCTTGTAGCCTCTCTTAGTTTGTGTCAAATAGCCTCGTTTCCAACATTCACAAGTTGATGCCAAATCTTGAAGTTAATTATATTTGTCTCATCTACATTATGGGACATATTAGCTTTGAACCAAGAACTCATAATTGAAATTATATGTTTTAATTGATTTTGAGATCACTTAGGTATTTACTTGTTAATATCATCAGCAAATAGAATCTTTTGAAGATTGGAAAACCATTTATGTATATTAAAAATAAGTGGTCCTAATATTGACCCTTGGGAAACTCCATGTTTTATGGTACCTCATTCTGATTCATTTGAATTTTATATTTTCCGTCTTTATTACAACTTTTTGTTTCCTGGCCTGAAAGTAAGAAGAGAACCCTTCTATAGCTACTTGTCTAATACCATACAATTTTAGTTGAGGTAAAGAAATTTCTTAGGTGACAGTATCAAATACCTTTGCAAGGTCACAAAATACTCCACCTTTTTACAATTTTTCGTTAAAGGTTATTAACATTTCATTCATTTGGTTATTCTTAGCATGATCAGAAGAAATAATTATGTTTTCTATTAAACAACTAAGACGTTGTCAACCTCAAAGTATGTGCAACCTCATATTTTTAATATTTTACAGAAGACTGATAATAAAGATATAGGTCTGTAAAAGGAAACATTCTTTTGTCACTTTTCTTATACATCAATGATTCTTCTGTAGATTTGTATAATATTTATATAAACATTAAAAACACAACAGAATGTAAACAATACGTGATTAAAAATGCAAGACTTCTTAGATTGATCAACTCTGCAAATTTCATAGTAAGGCAAGACCTATATACAGAATGTTAATGAATAACATTAATGAATAAATATTTGCTTTTGTTGTGTATTTATACCGCGAAACCTGGGGAGAAGGCAAGTATATATTAAACAACTATTTATTAAAATAGCATTTATTAAAAATCCAATCATTGTAAAACCAAGTCTAGTATATTATGTGTAGGGACCGGAATTTTAGGTTTTTAAAAACACTGTTTTAGGTTTCCCACTAGGTGAAATAGTTTTTTTAGATTTTTGTCCAAAATATCGTT
The DNA here is from genome assembly GCA_964059195.1 of Ectobius pallidus. Lineage (NCBI taxonomy): Eukaryota > Metazoa > Arthropoda > Insecta > Blattodea > Ectobiidae > Ectobius > Ectobius pallidus. The sequence continues at coordinate 178,462,044 of CAXKWD010000004.1, read as the reverse complement.
TTCGGATAGAATAATTGGTTTAATGAATTTGAATGTGCTACATAGGATTCAATACATAACACTTGTAAAGTTTAACTTAACAAAATTGACTTAAATTTGTGTAAATTTGCTTTAGGACAATATTATACAATTGAAGAAAGAAAGCATAAACAATCAAAAGAAGCAGTGAAAATAAGATTGTCTCACATTTCCTGGTTACAGTATATCACTAAATATCTTTCAAGATTCTCAACTGTGAAGTTCTTCCTGTTATCTCTTAGAATACATTTGAAGGCACAAAATGTACTTTCAACCTCACATGACGTCAGCAGTGGTTGTTCGCACGAGTATTTTAAAAGGAATACGCCGGTACTCTTACACTTCCTCTCTTGATACTGTCATCCTAGACGACATTGGATTGAACGAAACGCTGGTGCTATTAATTTCAACTCGACAAAAATTGACTCTCCGCAAAATATCGATTTATCAACTGACAAACAAAAAAGACAAAAAAAGTAGTCTAAATTAGATATTTTAGGTTTTGTATCCCGTTTAGGTACATTAAGTTTTTATACCCCATTTAGGTATTTTTAGGTGCCACCGAATTAATTTGGGTGAATCCTATGGACATGATTCGAAAAAGTGTGTAATCGCTTTTTGTTTTGGAAGTAAGGAAAAAAATAGGTAAAATCCTAAGAATCCGGTCCCTAATTATGTGTTATGAAATAGACCTATATTACTGTTAATTTTAAGTATTGTATTCAATATAAGAAAAAAATTAGAAAAAAAAGGATTTTTGAGCGTAATTGTTGGTTTTGCAAAAGAAATGTTTTTTCGTTCCATTAGGACGGGAGGTCCCAGTAATTAGCATAGCAGGTTCTTCCTCCTCCTCCTTATCATTATCATCATTATCATCATAATATTCTTCTTCTTTATTTTCTGCCACTTCAATCCATATTTAAAGATTATTGGTAGGGGCTCTATTTCTTCAGCGTCATCATCCTCATTGCCTAACCAGGGAATGTCATTGAAACAATGCTCCTGCTGTTTTGGCCTAGAGTCTTTGGTGCACCGACCGAAAATCTTTTGCAAGCGTTTTTCTGATGCTGCAAAAGTCTAATCTACAACAACTTTATTGACTGAACTAATTAATATTTACATGCAATGCTACTTAGGCCTATATCAACAAATGTACAGTTCAAATGAAATCAGGTATACTGATGTAACAAAATGCCAGAATGCTTTTGTTTAATCAGTGATAAGTTAATTGCAATTATGATATGCAGAAACTAAGTTATTTTTGTAATTTATCTCCGAGTTAACCTCCAGATTGATTCATTAAGCAAGGCTGACGGAAGAACAAAGGTACCGGTATAAAGTTTGATACTTAACTTTAATTCAAACTCGTATACACTGATATAAGAAATTCTTATAATAGCCTATGTCAACTTTTCACAGTATACACTGGCGAAGAATTCCACTTAATTTACGTAGAAATATACCTTCATGTATTACTTACTCATTTCAACGTGACCAGTGAAATAAACATCTCACTAGTTTGATAATCATATGCGAAGGAATATTTCGTGGCTAACTGTATTACATGTTCCAAAGCCGTACATGAACAGTGTTGTCAGGATAACAGATTTGCATTTGTTAAATTTGTCTAATATATTACCATAAAATAGGCACTAAATTGGGCATTACTCCGGTACTGGTTAACTGATTTGGTCCAATATCAATAGGCTTCTTCCCATGGACAATACAAATGCTTATACCAAGTTTCATTAAAATCCGATAAACCGTATTTGAGTTATCGCGCGTACACGGGCAGACGGACCGACGGCCAGACGGACGGACGGACAGACGGACAGACATTTTTACTTCCCCCACACTATCTTCTAAAGTACCATTCTGGCACTTAATAATGCAACAGAAGATGATTATAGACTAAATTGCTTTGTTTGTGTGTTTTGCAATGTAGATTTTCTCCATTTGAATAATCTCACATGTCTAAAGTTTGGAGGAGCAGCATTATAACAAGACGCTGGCACAGAAGCTGAGCCAATGCGTGCATGAAAATGACGGATTTCCAGTAGTATTTACAAGTTCTGGTACCTAGTTCGGCGCAAGCGTCAGTAATAACGTTCCTATACTATTAGAAATTCCTCATTTTAATGCATGCATTTGCTTCTAAAACGTGCTGACTACAATATTGTGAAGAGTAATTATTTTCCTGCAGAAAAAAAAAAATTAAATCAGTTATGGCAGCTGTCGACTGCAACATCCCCTTTGCAGCCTCTCATTTAAATATTTTCTAGACATATTCCTAGCTCTTAATACAAATAAATCCTTTCGGGATCTGAAAATACTGAATAATTATTTTAAAAAATGGAAGTTTCTGAGCGGATTGTCATCTTCTGTCCCTGTAGATGGGCGTCCCCTCGGGGACGAATTGACATCTTAGACCGAGAGCCAACGACAAAAAAGTAACACCATTTGCATACAGTAGAAACCCATGCAATCATGTTTCATATACAAGGAAATGCTAGTCTGGCGTATTCGTTGGCTTGACGAAGAAATTAAAAAATGGGAGTGAATACGTGAAAATTAAGAGGCAAGTCACAGCCTTTGCATACATTTGATTCAATCGCTATTCGACTCAGGACATCTCAAAAAGTCTATATTCAAAAAGTCAGGCCGAAATTCCTTCACGAATAACCCGGCAGATGTTCGTGAAACGTAAATGTAGAAAAAATAGGATGCAAATCAAGTTATTTGCACAACGCTGGTGATTTATACTCTAGTAGGAGGTAACAGTGGTCTAAAGTCGAAAAAGGAAGAAAGACTATTTGGACGTTTCGGAAGTGTTGGCAGACGTAATTGAAAACACAAGAAAAATGGATTCTAGTCGCACCATTTGCTTACATTTGATTCAAACGCTATTCGACTTCGGACATCTCAAAAAATCTAAATTAAAAAAGGCAGACCTAAATTCCTTGAATACTCCGGCAGACGTGCGTGAAACTTTGAAAATCCGACCTTTATTATTATTCTTTAGGAGGTGATAAAGCAAATTCGATAAAGATAGAGTAAATCAGGTTTCTGATGGGCTGATTTTAGACTCATTCTAATATTATTGGTCCAAATCGAAAGAATGACGTTTGAACTAACTAGGCATTCTAATTAATAACAAAAGAGTTCAAGCCATCTCTTTCTACTAAGTAAATTTAGAATATATAGTAACATTTAATGTGTGTCTTTTTAGGTAGATTTCGAAGAAAAATCTATCTATTGGGATCAATACTATGTTATGAATTTCGAAAAATTCTTTATTATCTTCATGCCTTCCTAAGTACGAAACCACCGCCCGTTGAAATTTATTTTGTATATATATCTTTATCTTTACACGCTAGCGGCCGTAATTTTGAAGATATTTGAACCAAATTTGATTATGTTATTTCTAGGCCCAATAGTTCGGACAACTTCGTTAATGAGAAAAATTGGCACAAGGGGGGGTCGGGAGAGGGGGTTGAAATTTTGAAAAAATTATATCTTGGCCCCTATGAAGTATAGAGGGAAACTTTATTTGAATAAATTAGAGTACTCTCTATGAGGTTCACAGTGACACCAACGATTCGGGGGTTTTGGGGATGCGAGTGGTAGTGGGGGATGGAAATTCGAAATTTTTGAAATCACGTCTTGTGGGTATCGTTGAAAAGCTCTTGATGAGTACTCTACAAATCAATAACTAGTTTTTCGATAACTCTCATATAAGGCGAGATTTTAATGTTTGAAGAAGTGCTCTTTCCTCTGTTTTGCAGTTATTATTGCGGGTTTGTCATGCCAAGGCTAAAGAAGAAGAGTGCTGCGCAGCGACAATAAATTAAACCAAAAGCACTTCGAAATCTACCTCAGCCTGTAGGCCTGCCTAAAGGGATTTTTTAATTTTTAGTGCAATTATAAAGCATTTTTAGGTCATGAATGACATCATTACAGGAATGTTTTTGGCGATTATTTATAGGTCATCAAAATCCTAGCTCTATGATCGCATTGTGAATTGTGAGAGCTAAGACTATGGAAAAGCAACTGTACCCTCTTAACAATCACTTTTGATGTCATTACAAAACACATTCAGACAAATTGCGCTGTACTAATTATGTGATTATTCATTAATAATTTGAATGGCTCATGAGTCTGTGTCACTCTGTATATAAAGGAACGGGAATAAGAAGTAACTCGACGGGGAACTGACATTCTCATTAAGGAATGTCGTAAAGGAACAAAATAATCTGTATCACGTCTTGAATACCTGTTTCTATATTTTAAGCAGTTAGTAATATATATTTTTAACTAGTAAACTTTGGCAACGTCCAAGAAAACAGGGATCAATTAGGAGTACTTAAACTATATGATGATTTCAGAAAATTCACTTTATAGGTTAGGACAGAAGTGCAGCAAGACCACCTTCAAGCTGTAAATTCGTCATTTAATAGCCTACATTAGACTAATACTGGTACTTGCAACTATTTCGCAAATCTTCTTTCACATTTCACACTAAAATTAACATTTAATCAATAATTGAAGACCTTGGTGCAAGAAGGGGATAACTCATTTTTTTAAAATTCATCAAGAGGCACATAAACTTATTTTAAAAATCTAGACACAGGTTCATTTAGTGTCTAAAGATCAGATGGTAGGCACAAAACCAACAAAATGAATACATTAATTTTCAAATAATAGAAAATTTTTAAATGTAGCCTACTATTTTTGCACCGAAATATGAAAAAATAACTACTTTAATGGTGTACCGTGCACATTCTACGCGGTACAGTTTTCCTTATACTTGTATACTTGTATTTCCTACTTTATCACACGTGTTTTGCTTAGCGCACGTACTGACAAGAGTACTGTTTTTCCTATTTCGATTATCGATTATCGATTACTTGAGTGCTTTCTAGCGATTCTTTCAGTTTAGCCTATATATATACAGCACTTCTCGAAAAGTCTATAATAAATTCTGTGACTTGGTTCTAAAAGGGCCAATGTCAATTTTTTGCAAAAATTAGATCTATGAATTATTGAGCTCAGGTAGGCTTTATCTTTCGTATGATAAAAGACAAAAGTCCCAATGTATGTTGCAGTTAATAGACATAATACAAAAACCTTAGAGGTCAATGTTGGAAGTTCTCAGCAAAAAATGTGACTTCTACAATGACTTCAAAGTCAGTTATCTCAAAAGTAAGTTTTATGACATTGGCCCTTTTAGAACCAGGCCACACCCCTGGTGCCCACGGGGGGGGGGGGTTAAGACGCAGACTGCGTCATTGAAATTTCTGGGTGGGGGGCAAAATATTATCGTTTTATGAATTTTCTGGGGGGGAGCTGAAAATTGTTGCAAAATTAGCGTTTTATATGTTAAAAATAAAAACGGTATAGTTTTATAACTTCAGAAGGTCTCTTATAATTCTTTAGAAGTGAATAGTCAATAAATTAGCGAAACGCATTTGCTTGTAAACAACTGCCACGCCAACGAAATCGATCACTCTGCGCCGATAGCGGCGACTGCGAAATGAAAAATTGTTGGTAGAATTATTGGAGTGTTAGTTCTTACTGGGTTATTACAGTCTTTGTACAATGCCGCCTGCAAGAATAATATTAGTCTTGGAAGTGATTTTACTGCACTCAAAAGCACGTGCCACCTTATAAGAACGGGAGGGAAGGTGTGGAAAAATCAGTTGAAATTATTTGAAAGTCAGTTAAGACATAAAAAGTTTGCAGAAGTTTTACCAAATCAACAACATGGAAGCAGAATCCACAGTGGATTAGGAAAGGGGGGGTCCAGGGAGTTTGGACCCCCAAAATGTCAAAACCTAAAATTCTATATTGGTATTAAAAAATACGTATATATTTATTTAATTAAACAAGATTTGTTGGTGTGTCAAATATGATATAGCAGTTATTTTCTCTTCATAATATGAGTAGGCCTATTATGTCCATTGTTCCATGTGTTATTCAACTTTTCTTATAAATAGTAATACGTAGGGAGCGGATTTTTATGTAAATAAATGTTTTTTCTGCTTATAGACAGAAGACTACAACTAAAACTACAATTCCGAACTAGAACCTCGAAGTTTATGTATCAAATTTTATTTCACATAAAAACACATATTTCTGTAATATTTTTATGTGAATACATATTTTTTAAAAATTACTTATAAATACATATATTGTTATATTTTCCTTGTTCTGATTTTTAAAATTCAGTTTAAAAATTATTTTCAATATATATTAGTGAAAACTCAATGAGAATGTATTTCTTAAACGTGAATTCGTTTCATTCGCACTCCTTTATCACAGCACGAACCTTCTAATCCAGTGTCCGGCAGATGCTGCAGTTGTGACGTAAGAGCCGATCATCTCGGAAGAGCTTGAGAGAGCGAGCAGTTGACTTGCATTCCTGTTAATACGCACTAGCGCAGTGGCGTTCAGTGCAGCAGTAGGGTTAAGGTGAGCCGTGATGGTACATTGAATTGCGTGCATTAACCATGGCAAGGGTGCAGAGGTCAGTTAATCAGTGAAATGTATGGTAAATTTAGTGCATTCAGATTAATCCTAGACTTACGGAAACGTCAGGTCACCCTCGGAGACACGCCATATTTTCCAAAGTTGTCTACAGTATGTTATTCAATTACAGACATTAATAATTATGTACAAATATTAGAAGAACTGGATCAGGATATTTTATTACAGATTTCAAGATTTTGCAAAACTCCAATCCGATATTTGCATATTTGCGACACCATTTTCTGTGGATGTTGACAGTGTTCCAACGTCATTGCAACTAGAAGTCATTGATTTGCAAAATAATATTGAAATGAAAGACCGCTTTCAAAACAAAAAGGATCTATCTATATTTTATAGAAGATTTCCCCAGGCAACTACATAATATATTTGCTGCTAGAATGTTGAGTATATTTGTATCGATGTATGTATGTGAATAGTTCTTTTCTTGTATGAAGATCTGCAAACCACAACATGGAAACCGCCTATCTGATCAGAACATGAAAAATGTTCTCGTTTATGTGTTAGCCAGACTATGTCTCCTAATATTGCAAAATTAGTGCGCGAGAAAAGAGGGAAAAAATCTCGACAATGCCTTGAGCTTGGGCACGATAGTGACACAAAGTAAGGGTGTGTATCAAAAGTCTGAATAGGCCTATACTTGGCATAGTGCTCACAAAGGTGTATAGTTTAATTTGTATATTTTGTGTATTTTGTATATTTTTATACTTTAACATTTTTCAGTTTCCGAGTAGACAAAGTTTTGCAGTACTCCTTAAAGTATTCTTATGTTTTATGTATTTGTATGTTTATAGTAGTTTCGGAGCCTCATTTAAATAACCTGACGCTTCCGCACCTGGATGCATTTCAGATTAGTGTAAGTAGGGCCTATATTAAATTTCATTACAAACAAAACTGTTCTGTTACATTGATTTATCACAGTTGTACTATTTTGTTTTCGTACAAATGCATTGTAATTGTGCTATTCCCATACTATCTACGAAGATCGGAGCGCACTCTGTCAATGCATAGGCGTCGTTCCGCCACTGGCCAGTTGAACCCTTCCTCCACGCTCAGTACGGAGATATTGCCGAGCAAAGAGCGCGGATGCTCTGTAGTATGACGTCACAGAGCACGGAACATGCCGGTCACTGTTCTAATCGGTGGAGAACAAAGACGTGTGTGATTCTCCGTGTCACATGCAAGTGAGTCTGACCCACAGTCTCTCGCGTTGCTTTGATGACTAGTAGTGAGACTGTTTTTTAGACTGTATAAAGTGATAGTGTGGATAAAATGCCGAAAGTAAAGTGCAGTGTTCATTCTCGTTTACAGTAGTATGTTGCTGAATTTAGTGGGACGTTTACAAGTGACGGGAAAATTCTATTCTGTCAAAAATGTGCGAAATCTGTAAATGCAGATCAGCAATCTCAAGTCATACAACATTTAGCTGGTAGTAAACACACAATGGCCACTTCATGTTCAGCACCTAGACAAGTTCTCCTAGGGTGTTTTTTATTAGCATTCAGAGAAATGTTAGCAACAATTGATCTAACGGTGGCTCGCTTATTCAATGAATCATTTCAGTTATTATGACCGGATGGGGTCAAATTTGATATTGTTCTTTTGTTACTTACGGATGCTGCCCCCTACATGAAGAAGGCAGCAGAAGGTATATCTGTAAGCTTCCCAAATATGATACATGATACATGTATAGCACACGCTTTATACAGGGTATGTGAAAAGGTACGTACCTTTTATCCTGAAGTGGACAAATTAATTTCAAATGGCAAGAAAGTATTTTTGAAGTCCCCAACGAGAAATGATTTGTTCAAAGAAAAAATCCTGATCTTGCACTTCCTCCTACACTTTTTTTTATTTTATTTATTTATTTAACCTGGCGGAGTTAAGGCCATAAGGCCTTCTCTACCACTCAGCCAGGGCAAAAACATGAAATACATAATGATAATAATAATAATGATTAATAATAAAATAAAAAAGAGAACTGATATACATGAATACAAGAAACGAACATTAAATACAAAGAAAAAATTAGAACATAAGTACTTGAATAATATGAATATGTAATACAAATGACTAAAAGTAAAGAAATAAAAAAAAATGATGAAAGTCTAAACAAATACATTCTTAGTTATTACAAAATATAATGAAAACTTAAAATATATTACTAATTAGCATCAATTCCTACATGTTATTGTATACTAAATTTATTAAATGGCGCTTGAACTGTGAAGTCGTTTGGTACCTCCTGAGATGGCTAGTCACTTGCTGGGGAACATGGTTGGAAGCAGTGGAATATTATGCACAGAATTTTGAAAATTTCAAATCCGCTGTAAATGATTTGAATAAGGATGATGTTTCATCAATTGAAATTCTTCTGCAAATTTCAGGTTTTTGTGTCACTCAATAAAGAAATTAGAAACATCGACAAAATTGTTGACAGACGGTTAATGAAGTGCGTGGCATTGAGAGAGAAATTAATTCACTCAAAGTCCCTAAAATTACAGCGATTAAACATAAATTTAAAAACGTGATTGTCAAAAATGACCGCCGGCGTGGTCTTGTGGTTAACGTCGCTGACTACGGATCTGTCGGCCCGGGTTCGATCCCCGGTACCTCCTCGGATTTTTCTGAGGTAGGGAGGTCTGGTAGGGGTGCACTCAGCCTCGTGATTCAAACTGAGGAGCTACTTGATAGAGAAGTAGCGGGTTCGGTCATGGAAACCACCATTAACGGCCGTGGGTATCGGCATGCTGACCACATGCCCCCCAATCCTCCCATCTGCCTATAGGTAGATGACGCAGCGGTCGGGTGGTAGGCCTTGTCCCATCGGGGATGTCGCGCCAAGGAGTGTGTGTGTGTTTGCAAAAAATGGTGGATTTTACATTATGTGTCAAGTCACCAACATTTTGGAAGGGAAGCAAGATAGTGGAGAAGTTAAGAACTTGTGTGTCAGTGACATTCCTTTGCTAAAATATGCAAGACTAACTCCTTGTGACGTTGAATGTCCCTTCTCTCGGTTTCGGGCATTTTTCCGTGACAACAGACATCGGTTTGTGATGGAAAACTTGGAGAAAGTCTTCATTGTCCAATGCAACAGCGATGAATTTCTCCCCAGCATTGTCTCATTATGGCTGGTGAGTAATCATAAAAAATGTTATGTATAAAATTGATGTATTACATAATGCTGAAACAAAATATTTTTAAAATGTTTATACAGTACATATTTTTCAATTTTTAGTACATAAGAAAATAAATGTTTTCAAGATTTTTAGCACATAAAAATCCGCTCCCTAGTAATAGCCTAAGTATTATAACTTAGGTAACAATTTCTTGTTTAAGTTGCCATGTCTTAGAGTATAGTAAACAAATTTGCTAACTAGTTTTTCAGTGCTAAAATAGCGTAAAATGTGATTTTCATTAGTTCAACATTTAAACATTTCCCGGGGGAGGACACCCGACTTAGGTAACAATTTCTTGTTTACATTGGCATGTTTTAGAGTATGTTACAAAAATTTCCCAACTGGTTTTTCTGTGCTAAAACAGAGTAAAATGTGATTTTCATTAGTTCAATATTTAAAAATTTTCTGGTGATGGACCCCCTTTTAGGGGGGTATTCCAAACCCCCCGGTACTTTCGACCCTCCCCGCAATTATTTTCTGGCTACGTCATTGTTGCACTTATTATATTATTAATATGTTACAAAGTGGCCGAAGAAGTTAAAGCGACAAAAAATTAATTAATTAAAAAATTTGCCCCCCCCCCTAGAAAATGCCATATGGGCGCCCTTGTCGACAGCCAATCAGGTTGGGGGGTGAGCAATGAAGTTTGGGGGGTGAGCGATGAAGTTCGGGGGGGGGGGGTGAGTCATGAAGTTTGGGGGGTGGGCACCCCTGTAACACACCAAAGTAGACGGTCATTTGGCTACTACTCCAGTTCGAGCGAGGTTTTTGAGGGGTTTTCCTTGCTCTAAGGCGAATGCCGGACTGGTCAATAATCCCCTCAAACAGATACACGCACTACAGGTCTCTAGAATTCATAACTACAAGTCACAAAAAAAAAAAAACACTCCGGAAATATAGCACATAAGGCCCATCCGCACTTAGGTCAATCCCGCGCTAAAACACAAAGACACAAGTACACAGCCCAAACACGTCACACCTTCAACATCCCCTACAACATATTGATACGGATATACATAAGAGCACAATAGGCATACACACTTCACATATGGTTACCAAAATTTGGTTTAACCGGAGGTTTACGCTTTATTGCTTGACACTCCGGGCTAAGGGTGGGCACACACAAAAAAGTTTATATATATATATATATATACACACACACATATACCTAGTACGTCACTCGATTGGTTTGTTCATGTCACGGCCACTCCCCATAAGAAGTAGGTGGCATAAGCAATGTTGGATTTTCAGAAGTCCTGGTGAAGCTCTTCTAGTGTGGTGAGTGACGCATTGGTTATGTAGCCTAATATTACAATTTCCTGCATATTGCACTTGGCTCTCTGCCTTCTAGCAGATTTTATTATTTTTAGTACCTTATGTAAAGTTTTATTCAAGTTCGGCATTTTTCATTATACTTTTGAGGTAATCCTTCTGTGATTTGTTTTTTTCCCTTGTGTTGTACTTTTATAATTTCCCTTCCCCTTATGGCTTACTCAATATTTTTATTTTAATTCCGCTTTATTTTGCATTTTGTTTAGTTTGCTTGAACACTATTATGTGTTCATTTTCGTTGTCTTGCTTTTCTCCTGGGTCACACGGATAGGGTTTTGGGATTTTGACTTCTTTTGCTCTGGCCTCTTCATGTCACTGCAAAGAGAGCTTTTGTGTTTAGGATACGCAGATAGAATGCCATTCGGGATACAACTAGCTATTGTATAGGGTGATTTTCTTTGTAACCGCTAGTTTTAAAGGAAAAGGTTTCTCGCTACTTTGATGCCCATCCCTACAAAGTGGAGGGAGTTTTACTTTTTACATTGTATTGTAAGTTCTTTTTGTATGAATTAAAGGTATCTACATGTTATTTATAACCAGTAAACAGTGTGCAATTTAGACATTTGGGGCTTTTTGCCATGAATTTCTCTCCTGCTCTTTATCTTCTACAAACCTCTGATGGAATATTGTTAGAAGTCCATTTGGATTATCAAATATTCCGTGTATGAGTTAAAGCTACCAGCACAATGGAACTATCCGTCCAAGAGTGTTGCACAATGCACTACATGTTTTATAAAAAAATACCCACTTATTATTATAAACGATTTTTGGAATATGGCATTAACGCAGTTTATACCTCGTACGTAAATATAATTATTAAGACGCTACATGAAATCTCATTCTCAATCACTCTCTGGTTTCAGATTTACTTATAATTATGTGCTATGAACTGATGTAAACAAATGGGTTCATTACAACAGCAGATATGTGCTGCCTTCTTGCGGAAGTTAATAAAACTAAGTTCAGTACAAAATATTGGTATCTCCAGTATTTATCTCTTTCTTTCGCCGTAAATTCTGAAGCTTATAGAGGCTCGTAAAAGAGAAGGCGAAATCTCTTTCTTGTACAAAAAGAAGCGCATTTTTCTTATCTTTATACAGCATTATAAGAATTTTATACGATAACAATTGGAGTGCACTGTGTACTTCTGGTAGGCACTTTGGCTTTCGGGGGTCCAACCAATCCATATTCTCGTGGCAACGGAAGCACCCGTTTGCGGCGAGGACAAAAGTAGCCAGGATGCGGGCTTTAGCCCCCACGTGCATGCATGTGGTGCCCTCAATTATGCCGGTTGTCAACCAAGAGCTAAGCTAAGTTAGTTTAGCTTAGCTCACATACAGTGTCGGATTTCATATGTAGTTTTGTCGGCACAACTACATATGAAATCCCTCACTGTATGTGAGCTAAGCTAAGCTAACTTAGCTTAGCTCTTGGTCGACAACCAGCATTAGGGTTGGATTCTGGCTGGCAGTGGTTCCCGTACTCAGGGAGAGAGTAGAGGAAGGGAACCGGCTACCCGGGGAGTTGGAACTCGGAATTCGGAATTCGGATCGGCCTTGTCGCCCCTTCGAAAGCGAGGCCCGCAGGGTCCTTGTTGAAGGCAGTAGATGAATGCAGTGTGTAAATGTTGAACAGACCCAACATACCAGCAAAGTGCCATAGGTGGGAACTGTGGTCGCAAACCAAGAGGGGCATGCCCCCAGCATTGAAAACCAAGTGCAAATGTCAGATTTAAAGGCGAGCAGAAACAATTGAGAGAACAAAAAGACAAGTGTTGTTTTCACCGAGCAAACAAAGTGTGCATGTACATATGTGAGAGGCGTGTCAGAAAGAAAATCTCAGCTCAGAACGCTGGAGGCAATGGCTCTGTGGATAGTTCGTTCCTGAATTAAAACCAAAGATAATCTGACAAAATTGAATTCGCACAATTAAAAATGAGCAAATGAAAATGGGCACTATTTCAAAATACCGAGACAAGATTAACAAGCAGAAAGGAAAACGCAGCTACACGTATCTCAGCCCAGCTAATGGCTGTGTCAACGCTATCACTACTGTACTATGGCCAATCTACTACTACCATCCCCTTTTTGCACCGAGGTCTTTAATTTTTTCTTACTGAGTTTATTTGAAAGATGAAGTATTTTAACATTACTTGCAGCTTCGAAGTCTACCATAATCGCTAGTATTTATCATTTGTTTCGTTGAAGAAATCGCCTGTGGGGCTTTGGAACGAGACATCGAAACGAAACAGTGTGGTAAACTGAAGTAATATAAAATTTTAATTGAAGTGTCACCACCAAAACTTGCAAGTTGTGGTAATATTTTCACTTTAGTATGTAGTTAAAATTTAGGATTAATTTATTAGTATACTACTCTGTGGCTCTGCATTCCTGTAGGGACTAGTCCCACCATCCTACCGCTGCATCGTCTTCCATAGGCAGATGTCAGGATGGGAACCTGTGGTCAGCATGCAGACACCCACGGCCGAGCTTGCCTTAAATAATAATAATTTTCGTCCCTTACAACCACAGTAGGACTCATAATACAGTGCGCGCCGCTTATTGCAATCACTTCGGGATGCAGCTAATCTGATACTATTAACCTATTGTTAACAGTAGCCGAAGGAATTAAGTGAAGGCTATTTATTCATATATAAGACAATACACTTAAAAACTGAATTAAAAGTTATTTATTCATAAAATAATACATAACTATGCATCATTAAACAACTTAGGCTAATACAGTAATAGACTGCAAGCAACTATTTTTTCAACCAGTAACAAAGTGTTTAATTGTTCTTTCCTTTAGGGGTCTATTAACCAATACTTCACAGTCAGTTACGAGTTACGAGTTCTTTTGGAAGTCTACTAATCTGTGGTGAACACCACGTAGTAAAACGTCTAACGCCTGTCTGTTCAAGTCTTTCCATTTTACACTAGCCATCACTACATGTCAACTCTGTTATCTTCATAAATCAAAAGGTGCAGCTTAACTGTAGAGTGAAACATGCTTCATTGCTTAAAACAGAAAGTTAGTAATGCTACCATTTCGAACTGGTCATCCTGTGAGCTGGGAACAATTATTGCTACCTCCAGTACAACACAATACAGTTGAGTTAGAAATGAAACCCTTAAAGACGAAATTTTGAATGATTACAGTACCTGGAAATAAAGCTGCAAAATTGAAAATGTGATAACATTAACCGAATCTTTGATCACAATAAACAACTTTTTTTCAATGTATCGGTATTAATCAGTACGGGACTACATAAAAGTGATAAATAAGGCAAGGCATTTATTGGCTATAAAATAGTGAAAAATTTCAAAATAAAAATGCATTTATGACCTAAAAATAGTGAAAAAAACTCAAAATTTTAAAAGATGACGAATAAATTTATCATTATTACTTGTAATTAGTTTTTATAAATAATGAATTGCTAAAAGCATTTTAATGGATAGCGTGCGTTATATATTTGAATTTACAAAATAAAACACACTTATTTTGTTACTAAAAAGTAAGTAAATTTACAGGCTACTACTTGGACATCCATAGCGAAAAAGAAATTATTTCTGAACTGGCATGCTTACCAAATTGCCCCTAGCAAACATGTACCATTTAAAAGAAAGAAAAAAGTTCTTTACTGTTACAAGACAAACTGCTATGGTGTTTTTCATATTAAACTTTAAAATTTGGATAGAACTTAATTTCTTTGTTTTTACTAAAATTTGAACAAATAAATTGTTATGTATTATTGTTGTATTGCTTCGTACCTTTGTATTGTAAATAGAACATGTTCTAACCTTTCATACATAACATTTTGTCATACTTCTCCAAATTATGCATTTTTTTAAAGTAATTGTTTAGTATAAGTATTTCTAATATATAACTGAACCACCCCCGAACACAAGCTCTGCTTCTTCGGGGGGCGTATCAACTTTTGTATATATTTTTCGTGTACTTTGGAGTAATAAATTGTAATTGTAATTGTAATTGTTTACAATAAAGCTGAATTAAAATTAATTAAGAAAATTTGGCGGAGATTCACAAATAAAAATGACTGTCTGTTGTCTGAAAGTAACGATTTGTACATGGAAAAGCTCCTCTCTACCTCCACCGAAACATGACCTAAAATGCCGAAAATGACCTAAAAACGCCGAAAATGACCTAAACATGCCGAAAAATGACCTAAACATGCCGAAAAATGACCAAAACATGCCGAAAAATGACCTAAACATGCCGAAAAATGACCTAAACATGCCGAAAATGACCTAAACATGTTGAAAATGAACTAAAAATTGCCAAAAAATGACCTATCTCTTGAAAATAACGAAAAATGCAAAATAAAGAAAAAATGCAAATACAAATTGCTCTTGGAAAGGTGAAGTCAGACTGAAAAATTCAATGCCATAGCCGGGATTTGAACGAGGATCTTCGGCTGTCGGTGCCGATGCTCTAACCAACTGAGCTACCATGGCAACGTGCCGGTACAACATTAAATTCTCCAACTGACTCAGTTGGTTAGAGCATCGGCACGGAGAGCCGAAGATCCTCGTTCAAATCCTGGCTATGGCATTGAATTTTTCATTCTGACTTCACATTTCCTTCTTAGCCTACACACGGCCAGTGTGAAAGAAATATCATTCCACTACAAATTGCCCTTATTTAATAAAATTAATTCTTGATACACATTTATATATATATATATATATATATATATATATATATATATATATATATATATATATTCGCCCTTTCTTTTATCCTTCATATAAAAAAGATGAAAAATCATCAAATGTCTTGCCCTTGTGATAACATTACCCGATTGATAACATTATCCGCGATTATATTAAGCGGAGCTCACTGTACTTTTGAACATTTAAGGTATTTTTTTATGTCGAAAATCCTAAATTAAATTCTTGACCCAAGTGGATTTGAATTTCAGTCCCTTTACTCTCTCAAAAAATTCTAAATGGGAAATAAACAAGAGCGTGAAGGCATGAGCATTATCCATAATTGATGTGCCTCGCCTTATCGCTTGAACAGTTGACTTAGCTTTGCAACAGGTAAATTAAAGCTGTGGCGTTGTGATAAAGCGCTCGAGGTTTTAATTGTCTCCTTCCTCCGCCAGCTGGCGCGGAGCTGTAAAAATCAATTGATGGCACAAAATGAAAATGGCTAATTACTTGCGCGCAGTTAATAGCTCCTACAGCTTTGTTCCTTTGCAACGCCTACAATTACCAATTACGTCAGGAGCTACACGTCTTGATCAAACATTCAGTACATCATTAACTTGGCAAGCACGTTAATAAAATATACCCTTGCTACAGGAAGTATTGTTACACTCTAAAATTCCACGTCCAACTTTCAGTATTATTGCTCAGTTGATACTTCATCTATTTTAATGAGTAACTCCTGTTTTTTTCTTCCAATTATCAGTTTTATTTAATCTTTCACAGATATTAAATAATGTATATGAGGGGTCTATTAGCAAACCCGGCAATCTTCATTTTGACAATAGTATATTGCGATACAAGTGCCGTAAGCTATGCATACGGATCGAGGAAAGAGTTTTTTCAATTTCCGAGATCCCTTATGCGCTTACGGCACGAGTATAGCATTCTATTTTTCGCACGATGATTATTTATATCAATTTAATTACATTAATTGTGATATTACCTGAAAATATTATGTATATACATTCTTGAAGATAGATGTTTATTTCAGAAAGTGATTCGCATGTGTTTGTTGTTATGCGAACCGAATATTTGTCCTGGGGGGCCTTGTCCATAAAGGCTTTATTATGATGTGCCGTAAGCAAATTCATAACCGCACGGAAACACTTACCGCACATAGCAACAAGATAGCGTGTGGGAATGTCAACTTACGATCCACGGCAACAACATTCGTAAGTAGCACTAATTAGTTAAGTCGTGCAAAAAAGGTAGAGATCCTAACTTCTAATGGAGTTTAATGAATTTCCTGGTAAACACAGTGAGTCCCACGCAAGAGTTGGCCAATGACGCGGGTTTCTGCGACGTGTCAGCCACAGCTCCAACTCCCAAGCGATCGGGTGAAATATCTACGCCAGTAAAGCCTCGATCGGTGTTATGATTCAGGTTCTCACATTCACAGTTAAAATTACAATGAAAATAAACACCTACCTCATCACAAGAGATGTTGGAAATGTTCTCCTCTTGCATCCACACATTACTGGCACCTTTTTAGGAAAGTTTCTTTCACGCGCATAAGTTCAGCTTCCGAGACAGAGTTAATTTATCTTGTGATAGGCCTATGTGATGTTGTCTTGAAGTTCTTCTAACAGTAGGCCTATGTGAATATTTTTTATGGGGAAACTTGCAAAATAAAGTGTAAAGGTCAATTTCCCATACATTAGAAGAACTACAAGACAATATTACAAAAGAAATTTAACAGCGAGCGTATGTAAAAATTGCATTTCTGCGTGGCTACGTGGGAAGCACGAAACTTTTCAATGTCCCTTACCAATAGCGCCTTGTATCCGGATCCCAATTTAGTACCAGCATTGCGAAGAGCATTCAATCGTGCATCCTGATTTTTGTTTCCTGTAGCTTTATTGACTGATAAATAATAGTTGCCATGACTTCTGAAATGACCCCCGTAAAAGAAGTGTCGAACGTATTAACCCGCCAACTTGAGTGCATTCTTGTTGCAATCACGTGACACACTCACACTGCCTCTCATGTAGTACATGGTTAGTGATGATTACCGCTCACTGTATAAACATTGTAAGCCTGATTATTATTTTCTTATTGGAAAAGGTAGGTTCGAGCAAAGTACTGTAGTTGCGAACTGGTCCCAACACCCGAAAAGCCTCACTTACGGAATATTGTATTGCGAGTGCGTTTTATTGTTTGAGAAAAATCAAATAGTAGGCTATATCATATTATTTTGCACCTCAAATTCAGGGCATTGGGATATAACTGATTAGATTTCACAAGAAAAATATTAGATCCTATTTTTAAGGTATATAGATTCTGTCATGTAAATTTCAAGGTAGGATCATGAAGTGGTCGTCATATATCTGTAGCTTGGTTCTAAAAGGGTCAATGTCAATTTCTTGCAAAAATGAGATTTAAGCATTATTGAGCTCGGCCGGTCTTTATCTTTCGTATATTAAAAGTTCCAATGTCTGTTGCTATTAATAGAAATAATAACTTACAGAAACCTTAGGCACCAATGTCGGAAGTTTTCAGCAAAAATTGTTACTTCTATAAAGGCTTCAAAGTCAGTTATACTAAAGCAAGTTTTATGACATTGGCCCTCTTAGAACTACGCCACAGATAAAGCCTATATGCGATAGGTATGTACATTTTACCTGTGTATAGAGGGGACATAGATAAGCAACTTTTATTAGGAGATATTTGCTCTATGGATTCAATTTTTCCTGTTACAGAATAAAATCTCCCAGGGCATGGCCGCCACTGACTTCTAACATTAGAAAAAAAAATGCAAAACAAAGGCACTTCGTTGTTAACACTGCAGTCAGTAGTTATGAATAATGTAGTGACGGCCAGTCATGTTATTAAGTCTTAAATTTTGCAGATTATGAAAACTCTAAATTATGTAATAGCTGCGGATGAATGATTTAGAATCAGGTTTTTATGAATCATTAGGAAGGCGTGAAGTCAATTTAATGAAAATTTTGACCCTATTTTGCATAATTATTGACTTATGAGCATCAAATTGTAATGACTTTAATGCCCTGTAACATACACATTTTACGTCATAGAGCAAAAATCTTCTAATAAAAGTTGTTTATGTCCCCTCTATACACAGGTAAAAATATTTCGGTGTTATTCATTAACACTCTGTATATCGCATTCGCGGTTCCATCTTCTTCTATCACTCCATCCTCATCTGTCACTTGGTTATCTTCCATGGACTGTCTTAAACAATCACTCTCCAGTAGTCGCGGTCTTCCCCTTTTCTTTCGCTGAGGAGGCTGCCAGTTATATAGTTTTAAGGCGACCTCTCAGGTGTCATTCTTCTAAGATGACCGATCAACTTGGATGTCTTCCTTCATTCAGTCGGTGATATTTACTGCTGTCACTTGTCACTTTCATCCGCTCTCGTACATTTTTAATAAAAATGTAAATTTTCATACTTGTGTCTATGAATAATAAAATTGCTACTTTCGTTTTTCTGTAAACATTCCTTAGGGGGTAGTTTGTTAGTGTCCATTTTTTACTTTTATAGGTTACCTCCATTACAGTAAAAGGTATTAATATATAAAAATAGAATATTGTAAAGTTGTGGAGAAAATTAAAAATGAACGTTTTTGTCATACCCATTTCTTTACAAAATTAATAGGAATCGAGATAGAAACAAAATAAGTATGACTTCAATCCACAATATTAGAACACACCTACACATTTTACAAATATGAATAACGCTATTCTTTTATTTTCCTTAGTAACAAGAATACTTCCATTTATTAAAAGCCAGAATGGTACCATATGGGGTTATGGGGGAGACGGGAAAGTGTCTGTCCGTCTGCCTATCTGTCCATCCGTGTGACTGTAAGCGCAATAACTCAAACATACTTTATAGGATTTTCATGAAACTTGGTAAACGCAGTTATAACGTCCATGGCAAGAAACCTATTCGGACCAAATCGGTTGACCGGTACCGGAGTAACGACTACTTAAAGGTCACATGCTTTTTAAATGGGAAATCATGACTATAATACTACAACGGCTCATTGGTAATCACTGAGGGCCTTGACTATAGTGCAGTCAGATGTTTATTTATTTGTTCAAATTGAAATGAGTACTACATGAATAATGTTATATACAGAAAGTATACTACTGTGAAATAGTTAGGCCTACGTACATTAAGCGGAGTTCTCTGCCAGTGCATTTTGTGAAATGTTGACATATTTAAAAAATTTATTGTATCAGTGTATACGAATATGAATTAAGGTTAAGCATCAAACTTTAGACCTTTGTTCTTCCCTGCTTAATGAATCGATCTGTAGCTTAAATTGGAAATCGATTATAAAAATAATTCTTTTTCTGCGTATCATAATTGCAATTATCACTGATTAAACAAAATCATTCCGGCACTTTGTTATATCAGTTTACATATTTTATTTATATTTTTAAGGTTGAACAATATAATTAAGAATAAAATTATGTAATTCCTGCAATTTATGTAAAAACGATGTCAATGTTAATAAATGTAATGTTTTTATTTTCCTGTTCAATAAATGATTTAAACAAAACATCCAGCAAATGAGTAAATAATGGCGGGCGAAGCCGCGAACACCTGCTAATGACTTATATAGAGTTAAAACATGCATATTTTAAGTAAAGTAAAGTGTTCCCTATTACAGGCCATGGAGGCCCAGAGGGTTCCAGGAGGTTGAGGCTCCCAGAATTTTAGATATCGGCACAGGAAGGTGGTAAGGTTGTCAGCCTTACGCACCGGCCGCCTTTACCCCCAGGATTGCTCCTGGTACTCATTTCTGTTAGAGGCTGAGTTGACCCCAGGGCCATAGTGCCACCAGAAGGATTAGGTCAATTGAAAAACTCCAACGACCTCATCGGGGATCGAACCCGCGACCTTCCGGTTTGTAGCGCAGCGCCTCAACCACTACGCTACGGCGTACCGCGTATTTTAAGTAATATTATTCATAACAATAACAATAACAATTGAAGGTATATTGTTAATATAATAAAGATAATGGTAGCCTAAATATAAATTGCTATAATTTCTTGAACAACTCGGAATTTAAAAAAAATGAAAAGTAGGCTATTTAGTAAATATTGTACTATGTAGGCCCATTAAAAATCACCACTTAAGATAGCAATAATTAAACTAGCCCTAAATCATAGCATATTCACTTTGTTCAATTTTAGTTTTTTTTTTATGATTTGTATAATTATATGTGATGATGCTATAATAAGAATATTATATACAAAATCGGTAAGATTATTAAATCTGTTCAACTTGCAGGTTGTACATTTTTTAACGGTACAAATCTTAACACGTATGTGAGAAACATATTTTGGACTGTTTATTTGTATTCTGTATCTAATTTCCACCTCACTACTTCTTTCATCTCACATCGTTGTTCCAAGGTACTTATAAGTTTTACAGCACTTGATAATAGATCGATTTTCCAATACTATGTCACTTCCTACATCTCCAACAAACAAGCATTCAGTTTTAGGTTTAGTTTATTTCTAAGCCCCAGTTTCTATATTCATCATATTATTTTATGAGCGTGTAGTTTATGTAATTTTAATCTTCTTCGAAAATAATTTGATCATCCGCAAATATATGTGAATACAGTTGTCATCATTTTTCTCTATACCCATGGGGCCACACTTCCAAGGTTGCGCTAGGCAACAACCTTGATGGCGGTCTTTGTCAACGATAAAACTTTCCGAGAGGTTGTTTCCCATTTTGACACAACTCGTATTTCCTTGTTAGTAAAAATTTCTTACAGCATATTTTATGTATACTTTTCTGATGCCTTGTGTTTTCATAGCTTCCTACATTTTAGCAAAGAATGCTATCATATGCCTTTTAGAGATCTACGTATAGTAAGTGGGTATCTAGATTGTGTGCTGTGTCTTAATGTAAATATATTGTGGATACAGGATCGTCCAGCTGTTCTATCTCAAAATCTTTTTCGGTTATCGCCTTTAACACTTTTCCATACAGGCGCCCGTTATAAAAACTACAGTGATGCCACAGTAATTGGAGCACTCTTTTTTGCTACCTTTTTTAAAAAGACATTGCTATTATAATTATCTTTCTTCAAAATGTGTTGTAGGTACTACCCACGCGCGATTTCTTGGGCGCTCGGCTCCCTAGTCCTCATTCGGTAGGTTTCGTTCAACTTCGTAGGTAGAGCTGACAACATTGAAACACGAAGTACGCTATATACCCAGACATATAGTGACTTCAATACTAAGCTTTCATTCTGTCTCAGGATCCTTATTTATTTATTGATATTATCTTTTCTCACGGATGAAAAAATACAATTTTGCGAATTGCTGATTTCACAAACACGTCATTGTACATCCAGCACTACTCCCCACCTCTTTAAGAATTCCTTTGTGCTGATTTCTGACACTCCCGTGAACTCTGATGTCAATTTCATGGAATGAAAGTTGAGCGAACTTTTCACAAAAGTATTAAATACTTTTAAAATTAGGCCTATAGTTTTCTCCACTTTTAGATGCCTTACCTCTCTTACGATTTACAACACGAAATGGTGAAGCATGTTCTGCTAAGACTCTTCTGTATGCTTAAAACTAGTCACCTAGTGTAAAGATATTGAGCCTATATTATATAATATTATATTCCCAGAGGAAAATGACTTATTTCATAACCAAATTGTAATTAATTGTTACTCAATACCGTCACCACGTTATATTATTGGACTGCATTAAAATCGTTGTATATTAATTTTCAATTTATTGTTTGTACACATAACTCACACTTAGCTGTTGATGCGAGATTCTGCTGAAATGTGGTGTCTTTGGTTGACAACACTGCAGAAAGACAGGCGCGCTAGCTATGTTTTCTTCCCCCCCCCCCGACCCTCGCTTCCCCGTAAAACCAGCGCCCAAAAAATTGCGCGCGGGTAGTACATCTCCACGTAATCACAAATTGAATATTTTTGTCAGATGCTCGTTGGTGCTGATTTTAACAGTTCTATGCTTACTGCACCTGAATCAGGTGCTTTGCCGTTTTAAAAGTCTTCATTTTATATTATATTTCTTCTTCCACGTATTCATCAGCGTTGTCTTCACATTCCTCGTTGTCATCTGTTTGAATGGTTCTTTTTCGGTCTTCGTTCATTAATTTGCTTGAATAATTTTGCCACTTTACTTGGCTTATGGGCTGGTTGTTTGAGTGCATGTTTAAGTTTGCTCTAAGACTTTTTGATACTTTCCAAGCCACTCTTGATTTTCTGGTTTTATTCCTTCCAATCTTCTTTCCCGATATTTGTTATTAGCTTTTAATACTTCTTTCATTGATTCTCTAGCTGTACAGGCATAATCTTTTCTATCCTGTTGGTTCTTTGATCCTAGCCACTTCTGATAAGCAAACCTTGTTTTTCTATTTTCCCTACTACTTTCTCAGACCACCAATATTCTATTTCTTTTTCCTTTCTCCTTAATGAATTCGAGTCTTTCATATGCAGCTTTATGAAGTGCCTTTGTTATAACTTCAATCAGCTTGTAAATATAAAGAAACGCGATCGAAGGGGGTTAAAATTGATCTAATTTATATTTAGCATAGACTGGTGTGACAACTCTTTGTCGTTTTTCAGCTTCACTGGAATCTGATTTATTTATATTTTTGTAGGGAAAGAACAAATCGTGATCTGAGCCACAGTTGGTTACTCTTTTGATGTTTGCAAAATAGTTAATCTATTATGGATCTTACATTTATTGTTAGTCCCAAGTGTACTTATGAATTTCTTTATGCTGGAAAAGCGTTCCAAATCTTGAGTTCATATTGCTGCCACGTTTCTATCAGTTGCTCATCATTGTCGTTTAAGCTAGGGCCTCACGGGATTGTTTTCATTTTGCGGTTCTGCGTGAAAACACAGCGTAAAAATGTATGCAGTTCTCATGGCCACACGAGCTCCTTCTCACGCTGAGAATGTTAATGTAAAAAACCATTTCCTGTTTATTCCAGTCATTGTTCTAGCTGTTGTGTGCCGCAAATTATGGACGACTCATAAACTATTAATGCAGTAGTTGCATGCATTCTTCCGTGCCCCTTTGAATACACAGCAAAACGAAAAATAAGTTAAACTTTAAACGCTTTTCCCCGTAAGTTACATTTTTCAATGCTTATGTATCTTTTTGTCAGAAACTGTTAAAGATAATTGCATGAAACTTTCGATAACAAATAAGTGAACATTTTCTTGGAACGGAACTTCGATATAGCCATTTATTAAGGGGAGATGTACGCGGTTGGAGTCAAAAAATGAATTTTCTGTTTATTAGCTTATAAGTTAGTTTGACATCATAAGAATATAATCCTAAAGTTTCAGATCTAATTTCCATCTAGAACTGTGTTAAAAATGAGTTTGTTTAAGATAATTGCATGAAACTTTCGATAACAAATAAGTGAACATTTTCTTGGAACGGAACTTCGATATAGCCATTTATTAATATTTGCATTAATAAGAGGACTGACCTTTAACACAAATTTTATATGGAAAATTAGATTTCTTAAAATTAAATAATGGAAAGGAATTTAAAAAAAGTGCCTGAATAGAAAGTTATATGGATCCTTTAAAAGTAAGCAGGTGTTAATTAGTTTTAATAATTTAATAAAATTTTGGTCTTGTAAACCAAAATTAAGATGTCAAAGTTTCATAGTTATCCATTAAGTGGTTTCCATAAAAAATATATGTAAGTGTGGCGATTAAATTTAAAATATATAAAATAAAATAAAAATACTAATGACACAAAAATGTATTTTTAAGTGGTATATGATTACCATAGCATACCAAATGAGAGTAAAAATTTTCGTAACTGTGGCTTCAATACTTTAGGAGATATGAACTGTTTTTCTAAAACTCGCATTCTAACTTACGTCCCCCTTAAAATTGGTAGAATAAACTGTGAATAATTATCCAAACATTGTCTATAAAACAACATTTCACTTAACGATATTAGTTTCGTTTTCATTATCCATCTCTTCCCACTTTTCTCGGACAACAACTGCAGTTATTGATATCCCGGTTTTTGAAACCACGATCCCGGATATCTTACAAACATGGGTGTTTCTGTACTTCCAGTATAATTAATTCACTATCTAAATGTTCCATTCATATTGAGGTTGATATTCAAAATGATGGTGAGAACTCATCAACAGCAACAGCTGCTTGAAAGGAGGCACGTGTGGTCACTGCAGTCAGCGTGAAAACCAGCAAACAAATAGACCCCAGCCCATTCTCTGAGCGGGCAACCTTGAAGACGCAGCAAAATGACTCCTTTTTCTGTCAATGTAATCTATACATTTTGCTTGTTTTCCTGCAGAACCGCAGCATGGAAACAAGCCCTTGTGGCCCTAGAGTTACCCAAGTTCTCTCCGAATCTTCAAACTATTTACCTTTCATCTTGTCTACCCACTGTTCCATTGAAATCAGCAATAATTCCCTCCTTCGTCCGATCTGGTCGAGAAGGATAGTCAAAACATTGTCTGCAATTTTTGCGTCGTCATTTGGTGTGTAAGTTAGACCCCCAATAAACTTTTACTTTCAAATCTAATCTGATATGTAATTCATTTATACAGTCCAATTTCATTATGCAAACGCCTTTATGATCACAAGTACACACAATGAATACTTGCATAGATATTCCTCTTTCAGAAAGTTACTCAGGAATACAGCTTATATTCTGAGATTCAAACACAACTGTCTACACAAGTCTGATAGATTTGTTGGCCCTATCAGCTTGCAAGAGCTACAGAAAGCTCATGATGTTATCATACATGCTACTCAGAAAGAAGCCTTCTCAGAAGACATAGCTCATATTAGAAAGAATAATTGTGTTTCTAGAAGCAGCTCACTACTGCAATTGCATCCTTATCTAGATAAAGATAGCTTACTTTGAGTTGGTGGAAGACTGCACCATACTGATCTAGACTACAAGGCTAAGCATCCAATTATATTGCCTGCCAAGCACCACATAACTAATATTATTGTCAGAGACACACATCTGAAAAACTTACATGAAGGCCCTCAAGGCATACTGTACACACTAAGGCAGCAGTATTGGCCCATTCATGGAGTTCAAACTGTAAAATCAGCATTACAAGGATGTCTTACTTGCTTTAGACACAGCCCTGTTAAAGCACAGCAAATTATGGGAACTTTGCCCCAAGCCAGAGTTACACCCAACCGAGCTTTCGACACCACAGCCATAGATTTTGTAGGTCCTATCTCTTTAAAGGATCATGGGAGAGGCAAAACAGTATACAAAGCTTATATCTGTATGCACATATGTCTATGTACCAAAGCAGTACATATTGAATTGGTAACAGCAGCCACTTCAGCAGCCAGGGGCGTATCCAAGATTTATTTTCGGGAGGGGCTGTGATAATCCTAACTTGACTGTCACTAGGGTTCAGAAGTTGATCTAAAAACGCCTAAAAATGACCTATAAATTACCTTAAATTTATGAAAATATGACATGAAAAATTTAAAATATGACAATATTTCTAAATATATATCTAAAAAAGGGAATATACAGTAGCATATTAATATAATAATAAACAAAGGACAATATTTTAAGTATGTTATTTGACTACTTTAATATTATGTTCATTATATTAATGAAATACGAGATTGCTTTGTGTACAATGGTGGAAAAGTTCATTCTGAAGACAAAATAGGAAAAAATGTAACGATCGAATGAAAATTTCCTAAAAATGACTGGTAGAAAATAAAATGCAAAATATGATAAGGTATTATTGTTCGTTTTGACGGAAGACGAACTTATACTACATCCTGCATTGTCTGTGATGTCTCAGAAAAGAGATGACATATCATCAACCTCTGAGCCCTAATTATCACACACAATTATACTGAACACGTTAGAATAACGCATTTCATCTTTTATAAGTCAAAATGTGCAATTGAACTGTCTACTTTCTGAGAAATTAAAGTGCCCTTATGTGCAACATTTTAGCATGACGTGAATTATTTTGAAATTTATGTTTTTTTGTTTATAGCACTAAAAAATTGTGCTGAATTTTCTGCATCCATTGATATATAGTTTGAGTAGGTTTAAAAATAATTTGTGTCATTTAAATGGACATTTAAATATGTTTACATGCTCTGAACCACTCCCTTAGAAAGGTCAAATGAGAAATTCACTATTAACTTAAAATTGAATTTCCCGGTAACTCTTATTTTACACACATATTGTTAGGTAGCTCCACAACCATTAGAGATAGAAGGCTGACATTTTTTACACTAATTTTACATGCATATATGCATAAAGTAGACTACAATGATGCCCATAGGTATAAAATTAAAGAAAATGTTTAATGAAATATTGATCAAATTTCAAGATATTTTATATGCGATATATAGAAATTAAT
Source organism: Ectobius pallidus (assembly GCA_964059195.1). NCBI lineage: Eukaryota > Metazoa > Arthropoda > Insecta > Blattodea > Ectobiidae > Ectobius > Ectobius pallidus. The sequence continues at coordinate 178,434,844 of CAXKWD010000004.1, read as the reverse complement.
TGCATTAAAAATAATAACTTTAGCTGTATAAAAGTACAGGGTGTCCACTGGTCGGTAAAATCCGGGAATCCGGGAAAAGGCCGGGAATTTCGTATGGACGGGAAAATCCGGGAAAAGTCAATGAATTTGTTAAAATATCCGAGAAAATTCGAAAAATTGCAAAGTGTGATCAAAAAGACTTCTAGACAATAATAGGCTTATATGAAAGTATATTTAATTTATTTTATTGTTCCTAATTTTTGTATCTGTTATAGCCTAAATAATTATTGTTTGCAATTACTTTTGTTACTAAAAGTTTTTCTTATTTAAAGTATGTATAATCCTATAATTTTTCTTACACAGTTATTAGAAAGTGCTTCATATTATGGTCGGGAATTGCTGAAATGATCAATGAAAATCAGGGAATAAACCGGGAATTTCTTCAGCATTACTTGGTGGACACCCTGAAGTAGTCTACTTTGTATAAAAATATGTTCATTATATGCATTAAAAAATAAAAGGCGTCAGAGAAACCAGAAAAATGTTATGCCTATAAGGAAGTGATAAGTGCATCTGAATTAATTTTTTTCATGCTCCTATAAAACGTGCAATTTAAAATAAATTTGGTCAATTTTTTATACTTTTATCTGCTAGTTATGTTCTAGTATGCCTTGTTATAGGATTCTGTAATTTTTGTCCACTTCTGAGTTCATTTTCTTGTAAAATTTTAATATTTTAGAACCTGCATTTTTTTTTATCTTTTTGTGGTTGTTCACGTATATATACCCTTAATGTTTCGGGGGGGGGCTGCAGCCCCCTCAGCCCCCCCCTGAATACGCCCCTGTCAGCAGCATTCATTGCATCCTTGCAAAGATTCGTATCTAGAAGGGGACTACCTTCCCACCTATACCTAGATAATGGCAGAAACTTCGTAGGAGCCTCACGAGAGCTGAGTGAACTCAGACGGAGCAAGCTAACACAGATATCATGAACTTTACAGCAAATCTAAACATACAATTCCATTTTCTGCCACCAAGGGCAAGCCACATGGCAGGACTGGTAGAAAGATCTAACCGCAGCATGAAAACTATTCTATACAAGGTGATGAAAGACACTATCTACAGCTATGAAGAAGCCAGCACTCTTCTATGCAGAATAGAAGCCATCATCAACAGCAGACCACTGACGCCGATGAGCAGCGACTCGCAAGACTACATGGCATTGACCCCAGGTCACTTCCTCATTGGTGCTCCTTTGAATTCTATCCCTCACCCAGATTTACAGTCTATAAACCTATCCAGGCTGTCACGATATCAGTTGTTAGAGCAACAGTCACAATGCATTTGGACCAGATGGGTCAAAGAATACTTAAATACTTTGCAACAAAGACAAAAGTGGAACACAGAAACTAAAAACCTGCAAGCTAATCAATTAGTCATATTGATGGTGGACAATGTTCCTCCTATGAACTGGCCACTGGCTAGGATTCTAGAAGTTCATCCTGGGCCAGATGGTAAAGTCAGAGTAGCAACAGTTAAAACTGCTAATTCTATTCTAAAAAGGCCTATATCTAAGCTGTGTCCACTGCCTGCTCAGTAATTTTTTTCTCTTTTCTTGGGCCCCCCCCCCAGTATGTAAGCTCGTACAGCTTAGAGCCTATTTATTATACTTTTATAGCAAATACTAGTAACGAAGTATTAATACAAATCGCTAGATGGCACTGATGCCAATTACCAGCAATCAGAATTCTTGGCACGCTTGTATCTATTTATTTACATTTAGATAAAGAAAATATCTATTATACTCTGTATTGTGATAAACTAAGGAATAGTCTTACATATTTATTCCTGTTACTATTAGCTATTATCATTAAATTCAGTAATTAATGTTAATTAGCAACAGAAAGCTACATTGCCGACATCGAGCTAATATCGATAAGTCGAGTGACAGCACATTAACATTTACTTGGCGCTACGGCCAGAATACATTAGCTTACTTAGAAGCGCCATATCGATTAGTGCAATTGATTATAGAAGCAGCCTTTGAATAGATCGATTATTCACCGCATAATAATTATTAAATTTCTCTGTAATTATACATTACAATTATAATGCAAATGCTCACATATTAATTTTTTATGTTACAGAATAATTACAGCATGTTATTATCTTTAACTCTGCCTTTATTCTGGATGGAAGCTACGTGAAACTTCTAGAAGAGCATTCCATAGGATTCTAGAATCTGACTCTTTGTAAGATGATTATGTGAACGCATTTTGGCCGTTAGACTTCTCTCATTCTCTCACTGATCGTCGCTTCGTAAGGGCACAGCCCCAATTTAGCAACAGACCACAAGTCTGAATATATAATAGTACAGTATCTACACAACTACGCAACATGGAACCAGCATTAGCAGCCACTGCTTAATCTACCAGGGGGTGGATGTTAGGACATCACTAGAACTTCGGGGAGCGTAGCTTGTAGCCATGGAAGGACTCGCTACTGGCCACCGTTCAGGATGATCCACAGCAACATAGAACTTCAGCTTCAATAACTGTACATCCCTTAACTACAGTCCGGCTAAATGCAGTCACATTCTCATCAGATGTAATCGACATGCAAGTTAAGTAATTCCAATCCAAACCTTGCATTAATTTACAAAAAGCCAAGCAAGGCTTAGCATCTTTATGTTATTATAAAGTAATTCTGCATGCATAATTGTAAGGAGTTTTGGCATCCTTGCAGCTCCTCTTTTTCCCTACGTGCAAGCTAAATATGCTGCCGTAGTAAATCTTGAACAATTTATTAAAGACCAAAAATATGGTCTAACATTCTTGCTTGTAACAAAGTAATTCCGTGTTTATCACGTTAAGAAGTTTTGGTAAATAATTGCAGCTTCTCTTTTCCTACTGACAGACAGAGTATACTGCAGTAGTATTTTGAGCCAATACTGCTCAATTATTCTAAAGAATTGTAACTATTGGAACAAAAAATAAAGAAACTTGGATTGTTGTTGTAGAAAACAAACCATATTATATTATGATAATAAATGAACCTTGTATCACTCCTGAAATCTACTTAGTAAAGATAGCAGACTATAATTAAACATTGGTTAATGCCAATCACAACTAAGAGTAAGAAGAGAAGCAGTAATCTACAAGAAAAGAAGAATAAGGCAACAATTCTCTCTCTACATTATTCCTGCTTCCTTCAACATTCCTGCAATTCTAAACTTGAATATTTTCTGGATTATAATCCAGTGGTCCTCCGAAAATCCTATTGCAAATTCTGTTAGGGACACCGGCCTACATTTCTGATCCTCAACGGGCCTGGATCCCTACACACATACAATGCACAAAATTAAAACTGCAAATAATCCTCTGACAAATAAATAGTGTGTTTTAAAGGCGTTGCTTTTTAACAGAAATTGACTCCACACAAAATGGCCAGTAGTTCTCCGAACCTCAAGAGAGAGATTACTACAGTGAGTTCCACGCAAGAGTTGTCCAATGACGCGGGTTCCTGCGGCGTGGCGGGCACAGCTCCAACTACCGAGCGACCGGGTGAAATATCTACGCTAATAAAGCCGCGATCGGTGTAATGATTCAGGTTCTTACATTTACAGTTAAAATAAAATCAGGTAAACTGATGTAACAAAGTGCCAGTATGTTTTGGTTTAATCAGTTATGACTGCAATTATGATATGCAGAATATGTTTTTTTTTTTAAATTGATTTCCAAGTTTCATGAAAATCTGATAAAGCATATTTGAGTTATGGGGCCTTTTATTATATAATACCATTAAAATGCACTAAATTGTCCATTATTCCGGTACCGGGCAACCGATTTGGTTCAATATCAACAGACGTCTTCCCATGGACATTATAAATGTGTATACCAAGTTTCATGAAAATCCGATAAAGCGTAGCCTACTGAGTTAGGGCGCTTTTAAATAAAACCACTAAATTGGGTATGACGCCGGTACTGGTGAATCGATTTGGTTCTTCCCATGGACAGTATAAATGAGTATACCAAGTTTCATGAAAATCCGATAAAGCGTATTTGAGTTATGGCGCGTACAGACACACGGACAGACGGACAGACATTTTTCCGTCCCCCACACACAATCTCATAAAGTACCATACTGGCACTTAGTAAACACTTACCGCATCACAAGAGATGTTGGAAATGTTCTCCTCTTGCATCCACACAATACTGGCACCTTTTTAGCAAATTTTCTTTCACGCGCATAAGTTCTGCTTCCGAGAGAGAGTTCATTTCTTTGTGATAGGCCTATGTCAGTGTTTCTCAACCCTTCAATATTCGCGGCCCAGTTTTCAATCATAATTTTCATCGCCCCCCCCCCCCCACTTACAATAAAATGTATACAACAATAATGCATTCTGAGTATTTTGGAGGCCCCTGAAATCGAGAATCTTTTCCGCACTTTGTAAAGACATGGGTTCGGTGCATTCACAGTTATTATTTTACTAGCATGTGCCCGCGGCTTCGCTCGCGATAATTATTTCAAAAATTAAAAATTAAGAGCATAATAGTTAAATCATTGTATTTATTAACACGTAAATAAAATACCACGATTAGGTAGCGTCACCTGGTAAAAGCGACCACAGATTCGAGTTCCTTGGCCCAGAATACCCCTGTACAGTGAGTTTCGTCCAAATCGAACAATGTTTGACCATATTTAGGCCTATATTGATTATCCCTCTTATAATAATAATAATAATAATAATCTTCCGTGTAGGTTGAAAATTTCATATGTCTTCGGGCCTTGATATTCTAAACAAATGAATCGTCCAGGATATACTTACAAAATCAAGCGATCGTCCGCGATAATTATTTCAAGAATTAAAAATCAAGAGCATAATAGTTAAATCATTATATTTATTAACACCTAAATCAGGTGAATTACATACCACGATTAGATAGCGTCGCCTGGTAAAAGCGATCTCAGATTCGAGTTCCTTGGCCCAGAAAATCCCTGTATAGTGAGTTTCGTCCAAATCGAACGATGTTTAACCATATTTAGTCTATGTTGATTATCCCTCTTCCGAGCAGGTTGAAAATTTCATATGTCTACGGGCCTTGACATTCTAAACAATTGAATCGACCAGCGTGGGCTTACAACATTCAAGCGATCGCGATGCTTTTATTTCCACGGTATGACAAAAATAGCCAAAGCCAACTGCAATTGATTTGACATTGAAAAGTTTTACTGAAATCTGATGCTTCGACAGGGCTAAAATCACGTTTTCTGCCAGTTTTTCACTCATAACTCGCGAACGAAAGCTAAAATTAAAAATTCGGCTTCGAGGTGCATTCGCCCCCCCCCCTTTCAGGCCATCTATCTTTAAAATTTCAGATCTCTGCGTTCAGTAGATTTCGATGGGCATCGTGGACAGACAGACAAACAGCATGTGCCCGCGGCTTCCCCCGCGATAATTATTTCAAATTATAATTATTAACACCTAAATCACGTGGAGTGCATTCCACGATTAGGTAGCGTTCCCTGGTAAAAGCGACCTCAGATTCGAGTTCCTTGGCCCAGAAAACCCCTGTATAGTGAGTTTCGTTCAAATCGAACAATGTTTGACCATATTTAGGGTCGATTATCCTTCTTCCGTGTAGGTTGAAAATGTCATATGTCTGTGGGCGACACTCTAAACAAATGAATCGTCCACGATGGACTTACAAAATCGCCGCCGTCTCGAGAATTACACTGCCTGTCCTATGCTTTATTTTAACATGGAGTTCAGAGTATTGTTAAATTGCCTAATTTATCCAGTAGAGGCGAGACAGTTCACACCCAGATTGCAGCAATCACTAATCAAAATAAGCATTAAACAGACACAGATACTTGTGTAATTTGTTTAGAACGTAATATTATTCCAGTATATGACACTTACCTTGAAATGGAATTTTGGAGCAATAATTAAAATAAATGTAAATTAATTAGACGCATTGATAGACTATATTATGAGCACCGCCGTCTCGAGGAGTAATACAGTTTAGAAGGCAGTGATTATGAGACGGCGGTGACAGCACTACATAATCAACAATGTCGTAGCAAAAAACAAGAAGCAGTCTGGGTGTGAAAGGTGCTGCCATCTGTAATGTCGCCGAGTACGCAAAATTAGCCGTATAGGACAGACAGTGTATACACGATTAATACAGTTTAGAAGGCAGTGTACAAAATCAAGCGATCGCGATGCTTTTATTTCCAAGGTAGGCTATGAGGTATGATGACAAAAATAGCCAAAGCCAGCTGTAATTGATTTAACATTGAAATATATTACTGAAACTGATGCTTCGAAATCGCGAAAAATACACGTTTTCTGCCCGTTTTTCACTCATAACTCACGAACGAAAGCGAAAATTAAAATTCCGGCTTCGAGGTGCATTTTCCGACCCTTCAGTCCACCTATGTTTAAAATTTCAGATCTCTGCGTTGAGTAGATTTCGCTGGGCATCGCGGACAGACGGAGGACAGACGGAGGACAGACACTTCCTTTTATTAATATAGATAGATAGATAGATAGATTGCGAGGCAAGATGGTTATCACGTGGGAAATTTTTACAACGTGTTCATGAATTAAGAGAAGAAATCGCCATTTTTCTAGAAGAAGAAAACAGACCGGAAGCCGAGAATTTTCGTGATGGTTTATTTGTGATGAAATTAAGCTTCTTGGTCGACATATTCGAGAAATTAAATATCTTGAACCTTCAACTCCAAGGAGCAAATACACATATGTTGGATACGAGTGATAAAGTTAATGCTTTTTGCAGAAAATTGGATTTGTGGAGCAGAAATTTAAAGCAAAAAAACCTAACAATGTTTGCAAATGTGGATGAATGTATTAAAACTTACAAGGCTGAAGAAGGACATGTAAAAGTTGTTTTTGTAACCATTGAAAATCATTTAGCCACGCTAGAAAAGAATTTAAAAAAGTATTTTCTTGCAGACGATAACTTGATAGGGGTCGCGCCCCACAGGTTGAGAATCGCTGGCCTATGTGATATTGTCTTTAAGTTATTCTAACAATATGTGAATAAAATTTTTGGGGAAACCTGAAAAATAAAGTGTATAGGTCACTTTCCCATACATGAGAAGAACTTAAAGACAATATCACAAGAGAAATGAAATGGTGAAGATGATTCATGGTTTGTAAATATCCAATTCGGCATTTGCTTTTACGACTGGAGAAACCATTGATTCATATTCTTCTATTTCAGACAGTAACTAATACTGACAAACTCTATATAAAAATTCAGTGTTAAAAGTTTGACGAACGGCCTCAGTACTATCTAGGGTAAGTTAGTTCTCAACTATTTCATAATTTAGTGAGGTTTGATCGTACCTTTTCAAACCATCTCATACAAACATACAGGATTATATGTATTTAGTAAATGCATATTATAAAACTATAATCAACCCGGCTTAACATGGTACAACGAAATAAGTTACATAAATCAATAATGGTCATGGTTAAAATTCTGCTGAAACCGAAATCATGTAACGAGCGACTGTTCAGGGCGTACACGTGGAAACGAGTCTTTGCTGACATCGAAAGTTAGACAGTTAAAAAACTCCGAAAAGTCAAGAGTTCAACACTTTTTATTCGGTCTGTCTCACCATATCGCATAAATTGATTAAAGTGATTAGCTTGAAATAATCTCCTGAAACAATTACTTTACTTGAACAAAAGAAATAGACTTTACATGATTTGAGACAGATCATTGACTTGACTTTGGTATAGTTAGGATGCTGTAGGACTATAGCTTATGATAGAAGAAATTAATTTATTATAAATGAAGTGGCCACTATTCTATTCTGAACAAATACTGCAATCAATCACAGGCGCTGTGAATTGAACTCCGGCTTAGCTCAGTTGGTAGAGCATTGGCACGGATAGCCAATGGTCCTGGGTTCAGATTCCAGTCTCGGAGGAGTTTTTCTCCTATAATATTCTCATGTAATGTCCAACAGAGACAGTATTCTGTGGTGCATGAATATATAATTATCCATCTTGAGTGTTAACTGTACAATAACAGTGGAAGCCAGGTCACAAAAATCACTAATTAGTGTGCCTCACAGTACTGCATATGGTATAACTTGTCTGCCAGTGAAGTGACCATTAAGGGCAATCAGTCATAGGAGAGAGGTTCCATTTGGCGCTGTGAATTGAACTCCAGCTTAACTCAGTTGGTTGAGCATTGCCACGGATATCCAAAGGACCTGGGTTCAAATCCCAGTGTCGCTTGAATTTTTCTCCTATAATATTATTATGTAATATCCCACAGAGACAATAATCTGTGGTTCATGAATGCATAATTATCCAAATACTGCATTAGTTAAAGCTTATGTTTACGAGTTTAAGAATAGCCAGGCTTGGGAAAACTTGGCAAACCTAGAACTCTGGCCAATCACGTCCTCTTAAAACCGCTTATAAACATCATACATTAATTTTAATAAATTACACTTGCCATAGAACGATAATGCAAATCTGTACATAAATAATTGTTTTAAAACAATTAACGGGCCTGAAAGACATGTTGACTGGTGAGGCATTATCTGTAATTCGGATATTAGCACAAACTTAAAATAAATAATCTAACCACCCAGGGATTCTGTACTTTACATTTAAACCCTGCTCCGTATAATCATGAACAAAGAAAGCGACGTTAGCTAATTTCCATCCAAAACGCATTTCAGAACCAGGCGGCATGAGTTAAACCAAGTGAATTTAGTGTCGAAAGTTCAGATAAGTATCAGCTAAAATGTGAAATAATCCACCTGATACTCGGTCTTACTAATAATCCAGTTATAACATTTATACCAGGAATATACGCATCTGAGGAGAAAAAATGTACTAATAATAATCCTTGCATAAGGCTGAATGTGTGGAACGCTTTACACAGCCTGACTCCCTTCTATAAGCTTGAAGTAAATAAAAAAGATGGCTGATATCTGTAACAGCCGGTCGTCTCGTAGATGTCCGAGATTAAATTTTGAGGTTATGCATCCATTCTTAGGATGATTTTTTAGGAAACATTCGGAGCTGCTTTTGCGGAATTATAAACATTGTTCCTTGTTTGAGGGACATATTTCCATAATTTTACCCATGATTACAGCTTTCTGAAAACAATATAATGAAATACTTAAACTAGATTTTCTCTCGGATGCTGTTAGTTTACTGCTCGGACAGATGGCTACATTGGCGTTCGGCAGTTCTTCATAGCCGGGGGCTGGCAACGTCATCACCAGCGTGACGTGTTTGATGATGTTTCATGCTCAAACCCGGTGTAACCCTTGGCAGTTACACTGCGTTTATTGGTAACTAGCTGAAAAGGCCCGGCGTCGCCCGGGTTTTGTATTTTGTAATTTTAAATTAACTTTTGGAGGACTTTCGATTTTGAAACTCTAGGTCCTTATACAATATGTATGTAAAATTTGAAATGAGGAAGAACGACTATCACACTCAAACTATTCCTTCAGAAAACTTATAGCTTTCTATGGCTCATAGAGGATGTCGAATGTTGCATTCCGTTGCTTCTACACATCATGCCTGGGAGGGGTTGAAATAAGAAGAAACATAAATTCCGGTTACATAAGATTGTATTGTCTTGACGGAAAATTGTATTTCTCAGTCCCATATTACCATACAACCATTTCGGGGCTGAAATAAAAAAAATCAACATCACCTTCGTACTTTCCTCCCGAAAAACCTCGGACATAATATACACCGGGCATAGGACTGAAAATGTTCCATCCCATTTTGTCTTCTTTCAGATGCTTAGGGTCTATGATAAACATCCCTATTTCTCAACTAATACAAAGCCTATAGCTATGAATAACGTATCAGTGGATAGGATTTTTTACAGACTGCTGATATAGCATACTCATTGGCAAACACTTAAGCTGTCCCTGCTATACGACCGCTTATTCTACATCAAAATGTGAAGTGAGAAAATTATATTTTCCATGTCAAGGGTAGAGAAAGTTATGTGACTGCATTACAATGTGCTTTATTTTCGTGGATTTTATTCTTTAAGAATTATTTTTACAAATGTATTACATCGTTAGCATCAGAATTCGTTAAAGTCCAATATTATGTAGTGATCAAAGGCCTATCTGAACTGTTGTAAACAATGCACTGTTGTCTTGACAACTGAATTGGATTTCATTTTTCAGTATAATATTCTCACAAATTATATAAATTTTCAAGGGAAGGAGTGATTTGTTTGAATTTTAATGTTGACCGCGTTACTTCCCGGGCTTAACTGGGTATGTGTGCAAAATTTCGTACAAATTGGTAAAGAAATGTAGATTTGTATAGTGAACAAACATACATACATACATACATACACACTTTCGATTTTATTTATTAGATACGGCTTATGTAGAACTTGAGCGTGAACAACCAAACAACCGCTCAACGCAAATATAGGCAGCTTTTATTAGTAAGGCTGTAGGTGTCTAGTACTCAGCGCATTACGGTTGGTGTGTTTTAACGTAACAAAAGGGTTGAAAATGGCATAACTAGTGTCGAAACGCATCCCTTAACGGCGTCAACCTAGGAAGCAGCTAGGGTCTAGGCAATTGGCCTTCATTTGATACTGGAACGTAATAATGAGTGAATGTTTTTTTTAAGAAAAGTACTAAATTCAGCTAAGTTCACATTTACAGAGATCGCCCTCAAACTGAAAGCATGGACCACGTCACAGACAGAGGCGGTGGGAATTCGAATGCAAGCGAAACGTCCTGAGATGAAAACATTGACGGTATGACGCGAGCATCCACTTGGGTAACTAAAGAGCGTGTAGCCGTGGACTATATTTTCACTGTGGGCTTTAGCACTTCACGCATGCGCACTGCCAACGGCATGTTCGGATTTTAGCGGTCGCGAAGCTTTCAGATTCCAGGCGATCTCTGTACAAGCACTTATGTACTAACAGCCTTACTAATAAAAGCTGCTTATATCTGCGTTGAACGGTTGTTTGGTTGTTCTCCGCACAAGTTCTACATAAGCCGTATTACCAATAAACGCAGTGTAACTGCCGAGGTTTACACCGGGTTTGTACGTGCAACGTCATCAAACACGTCACTCTAGTCGTGACGTTACTAGCCCCTGGCTATGAAGGGACTGCTGAACGCCATCTATCGGAGCAGCGGGCAAACAGCGATGCATCGTCTGCCGACAGTAATTCTAGTTTCAATATTTCATTATATTGTTTTCAGAAAGCTGTAATCATGGGTACAAGTATGGAAATATGTCCCGCAAACAAGGAACAATGTTTATAATTCCGCAAAAAGCAGCTCAGAATATGCATAGCCTCAAAATTCAATCTCAGACATCTACGAAACGACCGGCTGTTACGGATATCGGCCATCTTGATTATTTACGTCAAGTTTATACAAGGGGCCCAGGCTGTGTAAAGCGTTGCACACATTCAGCCAAATGCAAGGATTATTAGTACACTTTTTCCCCTCAGCTGTGTATATTCCTGGTATAAATGTTACAACTGTATTATTAGTTAGACTGTAAAAGTTTTAACAGTGGATGTCTCAATAATCCTGGATTCGTTATTTGTCACGTTTTATTTGTATAGATGTTGTGTACCAATTTCCACTTTATTGTATTTAATTCTGTACTTTTAATCGATACAGATGCCGTAGGCCTACATTGCAATACTGTTTTAAAACTATTAAATTTTATCTGCAGGTCAGTATATAATAAGATTTAAGTTTTTTCAAGTGGACTTGGTCTAAGATATACTTTATTTTATAACTTTAAGGTGTAGATTATTCCATTCTCTCCTAGGCGTATACTTCTTAGGTTGAACTTAAATCCTATTATACGAGGGTCGCCCAGAAAGTACTGCACCACATTTTTTCTTCAGTAATTATTTATTGAACAGAATGAAACTTACACACAAGAAAGAATGATGTTTCTTCTATACTCCCTATTTTTCCACGTTTCTATGGCTTCCTCCAGCGAGACACAAGGACGTGTATGCCCTGTCGGTACCGCAAGCAATCTTGGTGCTATGGAAACAAAACAAATTTCCGTGCGGTAAGAATTTACTTACGGCACTCATCATAATACAAGCCTTAATGGACAAATATTCGGTTCCCATAACAACAAACACATGCGAATCACTTTCTGAAATATAACTTCCATCTTCAATATTCTATATACATAATAGTTTCAGCTAATATCTCAATTAATATAAGTAAATTGATATAAATAATCATCGTGCAAAAAATAGCATGCAATACTCGTGCCGTAAGCGCATAACGGATCTCGGGAATTGAAAAAACTCGGCGCAAGTGCCTCGTTTTTTCAAACTCTTTCCTCGATCCGTATGCACCGCTTACGGCACTTGTATCCAATATACTATTAACTACCAGGAAACAAAATATTGAAAACACAATAATATTATTGAAAGCAAAAGTTGATAGAAATCGCTTTTCTTCAGATAATGTGGATGTGTTGGAAGTGGCCTGTTGTTCTTGATTTTGCGACTATTTTCGATTGCGATTGCACGAATTCATATTAAAACGATTGAACGTAGATATATGATAAAAATAAACGTTAAAATAAGGCTACAGGGAATGTAAACTTGTTGAAATTTTGAACATACCGGGTTGGTTACTCATTCGTGAGCTAAATAATGTTAAAATACTCAAATGAATACGAAACTATAATGGTATAGCCACACCTATGTGCAGTTAAACCACGTATAAATAAAAATAAATAAAAAATCTCGTTCTGTGAAAAAGCATGAGGGTTGGAACATTGGAGATGTCAAAATATTTGCATTCGTTTACATTACGATGGCCAATGTTAGCTGTCAAACATTAACCATCATATCAACTGCAGTTTGTCGCTAATATTTGCGATTGTTTTCTGGTAACTTAAACTAGGACTGAAAATATAATCAATTGAGGTAAATAGGTTGCTTCAACAAAATTGTTTAAACTCTTTCTTTCAATGTCGTCGACTAGCAGGTGCCCGCGGCTTCGCCCACGATAATTAATTTAAAAATGAAAAATTAAGTGTATAATAACTATTAAATCATTACATTTATTAACACTTGCACGCGAATCATTCATAAACTAAACCGTTAATAATTAATGAGACAGCTAAAATTTCGGCTTTAGAGTACATTCCACGATTAGAAAGCGCCGCGTGGGAAAACGATCTCAGATTCGATTAGGCCTATGCAGTTCCAAAGCTAACTGTGAACACATAATAGGTAGCCTATTGTTTCTCAACTGCTTGTTGACAGATGAATATGATGTGAATTTTATTTGATCAATTCAGTGCAATTTTCAGAAATTATATAATGTTTCAAGGGAAGGAATGGTTTGTTTGGATTTTTATCATCAGCGATATTTCAAGAGTTAAACCATCAATACTTTACAGCTGGTGCCAGCGGCTTCCCCCGCCATTATTAATTGACTCCAGGATTTTTAAAGAAATTTACACTGGTAGTTTATTAAAAATGTTTGTGGTTCAGAGCTATGAAAATTGTAAGTAAAAATAAAATTAGAATATTTGTTCATTGTGTTCATTTCACTTAGGCTTTATATAATAAAGAGACGGTTTTCCTAATTTTGTACTCTTCCTGAAAGTTTAGACTGCGAGAGACGAACATCGCCGAATATACCCGATGATTCACGAAGCGGGCGAGCGAGTGAGCACGCTATTTAGGGCCGTTGAATTGTATAAGAGTAGATACTTGGAAACAGCCTACACCATGTTGGTTGTAATACACTCATAACTTTCTCAGTCCTTAGCATGGACATTTATTTTTAGTTTAACTTTATTTAAGCATATTTTAAACTCAGCGGTCGTATTACATGTGTTAGGTTCTGTGGGTAACCCATGGGCAATCTAACTCTTGAAGTGCATCTGTTTCCTATTGTTGATGTGTAATGGCTTTTGTTAATTTCAACTGATGTTGCAAGTTTGATGATTTCGACATGAAATTAGCCTAGGATGAAATTTGCGGGGTTGAACAGTGGTAAGTAAATATCCAATTCGGCATTTTATTTTACGAGCGGGGACACCATCAAATAACCAAGTCAAATTGGTCACCGCAGGATTTACAATTTACAATTTACAATTTATTACTCCAAAGTACACGAAAAATATATACAAAAGTTGATACACCCCCCGAAGAAGCAGAGCTTGTGTTCGGGGGTGGTTCAGTTATATATTAGAAATACTTATACTAAACAATTACTTTAAAAAAATTTGAACCTGGATTTCCCGAATACGAGTCCAGGACCACCTTGCTTCGGTATGGACATTTTTGTCGTTTCGCCGAATACAGAATAAGAAGCCGCATTGCAGGGGGTGCATATTCAGTTGCCTCAGCATCATACAAAACTGATATATTGTTCTCGAGGCAAGCTTTGAGCTTGTGGGAGAGATGGGAGAGGTCCTTCAAGAACTTTTACCCAAAATGGACAGCCCTCGTAACATCAGAACATTATCGATATAGCAACTTACACAACTCACGCAACTTACTCAGCGCCTTTGTATTTGTGTTTTAGGTAGATTTTGAAGAAAAATCGATACCATGTCATGACTAGACTTCGGACTTTTACCCCTCTAAAAATGCTGTGTTAGGTACCTAAAATAGGTTCTAAAAATTGGAAAATAGGTTCTAAAAATCGTAAAATAGACTCTTATAAAATCGTTAAGTTGCCAATTTTCTGAAATATCTCTATTGCAATGCAGAATATTATATTTATTGCAGTCACCATTAATCAATAATGATGATTAGACTTCGGACTTTTAGGTCGCTAAAAATGCTGTTTTAGGTACCTAAAATAGGCTCTAAAAATTGGAAAATAGGTTCTAAAAATCGTAAAATAGTCTCTTATAAAATCGTTAAGTTGCCAATTTTCTGAAATATCTCTATTGCAATGCAGAATATTATATTTATTGCAGTCACCATTAATCAATAATGATGATTAGACTTCGGACTTTTAGGTCGCTAAAAATGCTGTTTTAGGTACCTAAAATAGGCTCTAAAAATTGGAAAATAGGTTCTAAAAATCGTAAAATAGTCTCTTATAAAATCGTTAAGTTGCCAATTTTCTGAAATATCTCTATTGCAATGCAGAATATTATATTTATTGCAGTCACCATTAATCAATAATGATGATTAGACTTCGGACTTTTAGGTCGCTAAAAATGCTGTTTTAGGTACCTAAAATAGGCTCTAAAAATTGGAAAATAGGTTCTAAAAATCGTAAAATAGTCTCTTATAAAATCGTTAAGTTGCCAATTTTCAGAAATATCTCTATTGCAATGCAGAATATTATATTTATTGCAGTCACCATTAATCAATAATGATGATTAGACTTCGGACTTTTAGGTCACTAAAAATGCTGTTTTAGGTACCTAAAATAGGCTCTAAAAATTGGAAAATAGGTTCTAAAAATCGTAAAATAGTTTCTTATAAAATCGTTAAGTTGCCAATTTTCTGAAATATCTCAATTGCGATGCAGAATATTATATTTATTGAAGTCACCATTAATCAGTAATCATGATAAAACACAGATATAGGCCTATGGTACTCAGAATTATATAGACCTATTACTAGGGCCTGTATTACTACCATAACAGTGAAAACCTAATCCCTGCACCCAGAAGCTATGCACGCTAGCACATTCAACCCCTTGTATTCCTCAGTGATTCAGATAACTACTTTTTTTTAATACTGGATGTGGGAGTCGGGAGAAAAACACTACATTTTCGTGGGAATTGCAAGGAATTTTTCTACTAAAGACTAAACATTTCTTACTATTTAACCACGTCACAAATGTGTCATGTACTGCACATTCCGAGCTAAAAATTCAGTACGAACTGAAAATAAATGCTAGAATTTATAACAAAAAATAACTTATTTTGAACTTTAGAGGAAAAACAAGAAAAAAAGGCAATATTAGTCTCTAACGTAAAAATAGGCTGTTTTAGGTCCTATAAAATTATCAGTTTTAGGTATAGTCATTTATGAAAGATGCATATACAAGTTTTCGTCCATGTATCACTTAAGGATTAAAATAGGTTTTTACCTAAAATCCGAAGTCTAGTCATGACTTACGAAAAATTCTTTCATATCTTTACGTTTCATGCCACCCTAAGTACGAAACCACCGCCCATATCTTTACACGCTAACGGCCGTAATTTTGAAGATATTTGAACCAAATTTTATTATGTTATTTCTAGGCCCAATAGTTCCGACAAGTTCGTTAATGAGCAAAATTGGCCCAAGGGGGGTTCGGGGAGGGGGCTGAAATTTTGAAAAATTAATATCTCGGTCCCTATGAAGTATAGAGGGAAACTTTGTTTGAATAAATTGGAGTAGGCCTACTCCCTATGGAGTTCACAGTGACACCAACGATTTGGGGGTTTTGGGGGTACGAGTGGAGATGGGGGATGGAAATTCGAAATTTTTGAAACCACGTCTTGTGGGGCATCGTTGAAAAGCTCTTGATGAGTACTCTACAAATCAGTAACTAGTTTCTCGATAGCTCTCATATAAGGCGAGATTTGAATGTTTGAAAAAGTGCTCTTTCCTCTTTTTTGCAGTTATTAGGCTAAAGAAGAAGAGTTCGGCGCCGCGACAAAAAATTAAACCAAAATCACTTCGAAATCTACCTCAGCCTGTAGGCCTGCCTAAAGGGATTTATTTTGTATTTTTACATAATAGTATTATAAATGTTGTATTTGCGTTGTAAATTAATATAATAGGCTACTTTGCTAATGTTTACGTTGTATATTTTGTAAAGAAATTTTCGGCAAGATGGTAATACGCGCCACAACCTGCTCTCCCTTCCATCGGCGCGGCCGCTTTCCCCGCTGTTGGGTACAAGAGCGGCTTATGACCCTGCCGTAAAGGGAAAAGATGGGAAAGGATGTTAGAAAGAATCTCTGGAGTAGCTGGAGGACCAGTCTGTTTAATGGTACAGACAACCGAAGTAGAGCGAGTGGACTTATAAATCTCAGGTGCTGGAACAGGGATCTTCGGATGTAATATTGGATCACAAACCTATTCATGTAATAAACTATGTGACATTTATTCTCATAACATATAGGTAAAGAATGCACTTGAAATATTAATAGAAACACTGAAACAAGATATATAATGAATTTGAGATAGGTGCACTTGCACTGAACAAAGGAATGTGCTTTGGCGCGAACTTGAAGACACGTGGCGATAATTTCTCTCTAATTATGCCAGCAATGTAAATTATATCTCAAATTGCTCGTAATGATCACTGTATGGCTTTTAATATGAATTAACACTTGTATCTTGATTCTAATAAACTTTGTAGACGAACTATTGCGAACGCTTGGTTGCGCAACGTTGCCGAACTGATACACGAACTTTTAGACTGATCTAAGAAGCCGATAACACTGAATCTACTGTAAGTAGTGTAGATTAATTACTATCACACGATAATACTTGTAAATGGAAGTATTATGTATTTATTTACGAATTAATAGAAAACCTCTGTTTCTATTGTCTGAAATTGGCGGTAAATCTCGAGAGCGATCCAGCACGTCTCTCTCGTGTGGATGCTACTAGCTGACTGTTCTAACATGACGCCGTGAGGTCATGAAGCTGCATAAGCCTGCACCTGTCTATGAACGGGGATTCACAGAAATAAGCGGACTTATACTCATATCAATGCGCTGAGAGGGAGAAATGCACTGAGCGGAACATTTGAATATACACTCATACTAGACACGTAGAAAAATGCTAGTGAAACTCATAGCTTGCGTGAACACCCGCCTGACCGCTACCCCTCACGCCTTCCTCGCTTGGTCGCTGCTCAACGCCGGTAATGCAGCTTAATATTTCACATTTAACAGAAAAATTACCCTTGCACCAACGCCAACATAATATTTCACTATAATAAAAAGCGATTATAAAAAAAATCATAATATTTCACAATAAAAATGACCCTTGCACCATACATAATATTTCACCGCCGTTCGATGTCTCCACTGTTTTAAGTTTCTCCCCAACCAAAACCCCTACTTTCCAGGCGGGTCCCGTTAGAGAGTTGGAGTGGACTTGGTTGTGGCGTATACTACCATTCTCCCAAATTTTCACGTTGTACATATTTCTTATAACTGTAAATTTTAGCTCTTACTTGTGATTATTAGGGGGCGGATTTCTATGACCTAAGAAATAGGATATATGCATGCATTTATGACCTAAAAACATTAAAATATGACCAATAAAATTTAAAATATGACTTTACCACTTACTCATTGTGTATATTTTTTAAGTTTCATTACAATACATTTTATTAAAATAAGTTATAGTGTTAATTATTTTAAATATCTCAAAATTTTTAAATTCTCTAAAAGTATCAATATAATGCAAAATTTACAAAATATGATATAAAACTTCAAATTTTCTTTAATATGCACGCAAATATGCCAAAAATATGACCTAAATATGCATATTCATACTAAATATGCTACAATAGTTGAAAATTTCCTAAATATCCAGTTATATGCACAATAAAAGCCGTTCCATTTTCACCAGGATGCTTGGAATCGGATTTAAATTAGTCGGAAACCTGAAATAATGCAAAGGGGAAAAATATGACATGTCATAGAAACCCGCCCCCTAGTAATTATATTGACGTTCCCATAACATTTAATATGTTCCCATGGACTGAATAAAAATAAAATAAAATCGAACTAATGTAAAAATTAAAATTTAATTTAAATGTTCCTTAGGTTCACACTCAGCACTTGCCCTATAATTGTAAAGACAGTGTGTTACGTGGATCCCAACAGGTGGCAGGAGTCTGTAAGACCATTTCTTTTTCTTTCAAGGAAGGAGGAAATTCTTGAATTCGAGAAGCTCATGTGATATGGATTAGCCTGGGAGTTCATATTCCAATACAGGCCCCATGTAGGCGTGGAATGGGACATCGACTTGAATAGAGAGTAATCACTTTCTGTGTTTGTCAACACGAGTGTGTGTTTGTGGGCGTGTAAATATTCACTCATCTGTTTGTGACACGCCATCTGTCAAGCTACATGGCGCAGTTCAGCCAAACCCATCCCGACTCGTATTTAGATTGTTAAGAGTTGGAAGGGAAAAATAGAACATGAAGGTAGAAAAGGTAACTTGTCTTTCCGATGACCCCACAGCTTTATTTCTTGTGGTCTGCATTAAATACTAGTACTATAGAGCGTTTCACGTTAAGAATGCAGCATTGCTTATATGGGACAGTCATTTCCACCCCTTCCCTCCCCTTCACACCCCTTCACACCCCTTCTTATCGGGTGGCACGTGCTTTTGGGCCATCCTAAGCCCGTACAGTCTGAAGATAAGTGACCTCAACAAGCAGTGTATTTTACGAGTGGCAGTATGGCATTAGATTAGCATCTATTACACATTGCAAAATAAACTAATACATTCATTATTAAGTGCCAGTATGGTACTTTATGAGATTGTGTGTGGGGACGAAAAATGTCTGTCCGTCCGTCCGTGTGTCTGTACGCGCGATAACTCAAATACGCTTTGTCGAATTTTAATGAAACTTGGTATACACGTTTATAATGTCCATGGGAAGAACCCTATTGATAATGAACCAAATCGGTCCCGGTACCTTTCTAATAGAAAGGCGCCATAACTCAAATACGCTTTGTCGAATTTTAATGAAACTTGGTATACACGTTTATAATGTCCATGGGAAGAACCCTATTGATAATGAATCAAATCGGTTCACCGGTACCGGTACCTTTCTAATAGAAAGGCGCCATAACTCAAATACGCTGTATCGGATTTCCATGAAACTTGGTATACTCATTTATGACGTTCATGAGAAGTGCCCTATTGAATTTGAACCTAATCTGTTGACCGGTACCGGAGTAAAACCCAATTTAATGTCTATTTTAAAGGCGCAATAACTCAAATACGCTTTATCGTATATTTATGAAACTTCGTATACGCATTTATAATGTCCATGGGAAGACGTCTATTTATAATAGAGAAAATCGGTTGACCTGTTTCGGAGTAATGCTCAATTTAGTGCCTATTTTATGGTAATATACGTATTCGAAAGAATTTATAAAAAAAATGAAAATCAATTATCTTGACAACACTGCCTATTGTTTTACTGTTATCTTATAAGGCCTTGGAAATTAAAATACAGGTAGCTATGACAAAAAACACTATCGATTTACAAGCGCTTATCCAACTAGACCGTTAAAATGACCCCGGTGGCCGAGATGGTAACGCTTTGGCCTCACATTCTGGAGTCCATGGTTCAAAACCCGAAACCGGCCAATTTGAATTTTTTTTTGACATTTTTATGTGAGTGTGCGATTGTCATGATATCACATATCTGTACAGTTCAGGTGATGCTGGAAGATTTTAATCTTATTAAAAAAAACTAGACCTTTGTTCTTCCGTAAGCCCTGCTTAATGAATAAATCTGGAGCTTAACTTGGAAATCAATTAAAAAAAAAAACATATTCTGCATATCATAATTGCAGTCATAACTGTTTAAACAAAAACATACTGGCACTTTGTTACATCAGTTTACCTGATTTTATTTATCTATACAATTCGTATAATACATTACATAAATTACTGACATAGAGTAAAAAAATGATTATATATTATTTACAATAAATTCATGAACTGAATAAAACACCATGTTAACTAAAAATTCAGAGTCTTTCTTAACACATTTCAAAATTACATAAATACTTAAACAATACTCATGTTGGTCCTAAAACTTCGAAAGCGCAGGAGGTCATGCTCGGGGGCAGTTCAATTGTTACATTTATACGGGTCTATGTCTTACAATAGAAGGATAGGGATTTCAGTATCTGTGGCATTTTAAACAAATTTCGAGTGAATTTTTGTGGCTCTGTTTTAGTAAAAGCGTCGGCCGCGTGGTCTAGGGGTAGCGTGCCCGCCTCAAGATCCGCCGGTCGCGGGATCAAACCCGGCCGCGGTCGATGGATTTTTCCGGACTTTAAGGAGGGGGGCCCATGTCGTAGATTTACGGCACGTAAAAGAACTCAGAGTCAAAGTTAGAGCCTTTGAACAAAATTTCCCGGCCTTTCACGTCCAAGTAATTCCATAATTTCCCGGGGGGTTGTGAGGCGATGGGCTTGCCAAATGTCCCTCTGCCCTCTCTAGGAAAATAAGCGTAACAAAATTCACATCGGTAAACAGAAACCTCCACTTGGAGGCCTTCGCCCCAACATGGGGGCATAGGATTCGAGAGAGAGAGAATAAATGCAATACGAGGGTGAGTTGAAAAGTAACGCACAATATATATATATTCACAAAAGTTTATTAGGTACAATTACAAACAAATGCACGCATGAAGAGACATCTTTTGTCTATTTTTCTATGTGTTCGCCAAGTGTCTCAACGCATTTCTCCCATCGTGATACCAGTTTCAAAATACCGTGCTCATAGAAGTCCGTTCGGTTGGAGTATAGCCATCTGCGGACTGCTGTTTTCACTTCTGCATCTGACGCAAAGCGTTTACGGGCAAGGAATTTCTTCATGGGACCAAACAAATGACAGTATGGAGGATTCTGGAGCACCTAACAACCGATTCTGTTGACTTTCTCACGAACAGCTGCAGCAGCAGCATGGGCACGAGCATTGTCGTGAAGAAGTTTGACACCATCAGCATGAGTGTTACAGTCCAGACCTGGCACCGTCGGAAGGCAAGTTCCTAAGATGCAAGGGAATAATATTAAAACATTTCTTAGAAATATAGTAAGAATTCTTTTGTGTCAAAGTAAAATTGCATTTATCCATATATACAGGGTGTTAATGAAAAACACCGAAATATTTGCGTGTATACAGAGGGGACGTAGACAAGCTACTTTTATTATGAGATTTTTGCTCTATGGCGTAAAATGTGTATGCTACAGAGCATTAAAGTCATTATAATTTGGTTCTCATAAGTCAATATATACGAGAAATAAGGTTAAAAATTTAATTAAATTGACTTCATGCCTTCCTAGTGATCGGAAAAGAACCTGATTTTTAATCATTCATCCACAGCTATATCATAATTTAGTGTTTCCATAATCTGAAAATTTACCGACTGATCACATGACTGGCCACCACTGGAATTATCTTCTTTTATTCATAACTACTGACTACAGTATTAACAAGGAAGTTCCTTTGTTTTGCATTTTTTTCTAATGTTAGAAGTCAAAGCGGCCCTACCCTGCTGTAACAGGAAAAATTGAATCCATAGAGCAAAAATCTCCTAATAAAAGTTGTTTGTCTATGTCCCCTCTATACGCAGCTAAAATATTTCGGTGTTATTCATTAACAGCCTCTATATATATATATACTAGATCTGGTCCTGGTATTATAATTATGAACAGAGGAACATGTGGTAAAATCGCGAAAAACGAAAATTTCTTAAAACAGAAATAGCCATGAAAGTGATTTGGCGTATGATGATTAGAATAAGTAAGAGGCGACAAGCTACTCTTAAAAATAAGAGAAACTTGTCAATCTTCGTGTCACATCTCCAGAAGGTACCTGACCAAAATACAAAACTTTGTTTTCATACGATTTCCCGTTCTGTAGCTAGGCTGTTCACAGATGTCCACCAGGGATGTTTCTGAAAATAGTATTTTTGGATTCAGGGTATTTCATAACATGTATTTATGCTAAAAACTCAACTTTGAATTTTGGGGGTCGAAAACAATACTTTATCTACCTACAGTACCTATCACGGGGGTGAAAGTAACATTGAAAGAATAGCAACAGCTCATTAGTTCACTGCCCGACCGGTTTGGTGCACTGTGATCGCTGTTGCCATGGCGGCAGGTTTGTTTCGAAACATATGACAGCAATATACGAAAAGGCGTAATATCTGTTTTTTTTTCTGCAACGATCTGTATGCATTCGTGTTTGGAAAAGGAGGAGATATAATTAACATATTATAAAGATGTCAAGTAGCGAAGGTAAGTTAAAATACATTAACTACTTAAAACAATCCTGAATTAATATTTATTCCATGTCCTACGAATTATTAAGATTAATGTTTCGTATTCTTTGTTTCAGAAACGAGTGAAATATTCCTGTAAGTTCCCTGGCTGCGGAAGTAAATACTTCAGTATGAAATCCAACGTGAACTACAAAAACAAACATTTCTACAGGTTTCCGAAAAAATCAAACGTGAACCAACTGAAACATCAGTGCAATTTAGATGATAATGTGAATTGTGCTAATTATTTCATGTGTGAAGACCACTTCCTGGAGAAAGATTTCGTTAACCATACTAGACAAGTTATCCCAAAGCAGCTTGCGACTCGTGATTTACAGAGACCCAATCCCTGTGAATTCCCAATCAAATGTGGGAAGTGATCTCAAGCCTCGCCTAGTTTTTGTGAAAATAGAAAGTAAATTCATACTTCTGTGTATGACTGAGGTAAAAGAAATTCAAGTGACAGGAAGCTACTAATATTTATGGTAATGTAATATTTTTAAAATCAGTTTTTATAAATATAATTCATTAATCAAGGGTGTTTTTTTTTTATTTATAAAGTAATCTAAAGTAATACATATTTCAGCAATCACCGAGACATGTATGTTGTGAGTAGCAGAAATTCTAGAAGGTATTCTACACTACGGTTTTTATAAGATCTGACGCATATTGTTTGAAAATTATTATTTTTTCTTATTTAAGGTGTTCATCGTTTAGTGCATTTTGTGTTCAATGCTTTTAAAAGATAATTGTTTGTATCACTATAGCCTGATGGTATTAGTGGGCTATGGTCATTACCGTAGCCCGCTAATACTAGTGGGCTATGGTTTTACAGAATTTGGAATGCATTTTCATACATGTGTTCTGGCACGCAAATTTTTCATTCTTACAGCTTAACTGCCCGACCCGTTGGAGCGCTGTAATCGCTTTTTGTTTCCGAGTTTTGACATGCGCTGTTCACTTCTAATAATAATATTGGTGTTCTGTGGTACCTATGGCACAGGTGAACTATTCACCTCTTACTTATTTTACTAGCCATGTCTAATCATCATACGGCAAATAACTGTTTTAAAAAGTAACGAAAAATACTGTTTGGGCTATTCATTTATATTGCTTTTAGCAATACTGTTATTTCAGTGCAATTTATATACTATTTCGGGGAATTCCGTTCGCGAGTTTTGGGGTATTTTGTTGTTTAGCTAATTTACCATTTAAAATTTCGAAAAATAATACAATTATAGATATACACTATGATAATATTTACTATATAATGTTCATTACAACTCAATTGTTTAAAGTAGTAGGTGACTATATAGAGTTATGCTTTTATAGTTTAAGATTTTGTAATAATCTTCCAATACATAAAAACTAGGAATTTGATATGAATACTATGTAAATTCAACGCCACCTATTAATCTTTTACACGCCGAACTTATTGGGTGGTTATCATTAAGTTTAGTCTTGTAGGTATATATTTAAGAGAGTTATGTGAAAATTATATATTTTTTATGTTCTATATATGTTACCGGCATTGTGTGAAATCCCGGTATTCTATAGAATGCCTAGGTAATGTATAGATTGCCTGATGGTTTTAGGCAAACTATGAAATATAAGTTTTTTTTGTGAAAATGTTACATACTTCTCCTTGGCATCTACTCTTATACAATTCAACGGCCCACAATAGCGTACTCACTCGCTCCCTCACTCGCTCCCTCACTTCGTGAGACATCGGGTATACTCGGCGATGTTCGTCTCTCGCACTGTAAATTTCCACGAAGAGTACAAAATTATTGAAACCGTTTCTTTATTATATAAGGCCTAAGTGAATTGAACACAATGAACAAATATTCTAATTTTATTTTTACTTACAATTTTCATAGTTCTGAACCACAAGCATTTTTAATAAACTGCCAGTGTAAATTTCTTTACAATCCTGGAGTCAATTAATAATGGCGGGTGAAGCCGCGGGCACAACTATAATATATTGATAGTTTAACCCTGGAAGTATCGCGGACAATAAAAATCCAAACAAACCATTCCTTCCCTTAAAAAATTATATAATTTCTTAAAATTACACTGAATTTATCAAATAAAATTCACATCATATTCATCTGTCAACAAACAGTTGAGAAACAATACGTATATGTGTTCACAGGTAGCTTTGGAACTGCATAATCGAATCTGAGATCGTTTTCCCAGGCGGCGTTTTCTAATCGTGAAATGTAGCCTTCTCTAAAGCCGGAATTTTAGATGTTTCATTAATTATTATTAATGGTTTAGTTTATGAATGATTCGCATGCAAGTGTTAATAAATATAATGCTTTAATAATTATTATATTATTAATTTTTAATTTTTCAATTATTTATCGTTGGCGAAGCCACAGGCACCTGCTAGTTCTATGCATTTCTACTCATTATACAGAATGATCAGTACCGTTTACGAAAAGTGTAAAAAGGGAACAAGATGAAAAGCCTTTATTAATTAATACGCATTTGAAACCGAAAGAACAAAACTACGAAATAAAGCACAGGATATTCTTACCGGAAAACAATGAAAGCAGAACTGAGATTGAAGTACTTGTTACAGTAAGTACTCACTTACCAATGAAATTGCAACTTAAATTTCTCAGCAGCCTGTCTTATTCATACAAAGAAGTCCTACTACATAATCACAGTTGTAATTTTTTCATTACACCATATTTCAATATAGAATGTGGATTTCAGAAAATGTGTTTTTTTTTACGAAAACGTGTTTTATCAGAATATGATAACGAATCTCGCATAGCAAATTTAGCAGACTATTTTATTCTCCTATTTCTAAAAGTCTAAATACATTTTAAAGATATGAGTTATTATACACTAAATATTTGTAGAAATTATGTCGTACAAAGTGATTTTGTTAATAATTTCAGTTCAGGGTATTTGGTTGTCTGCATTTTTAAAAACTGCTATAGAAATTTATCCTCAATTCTATTCCATCGACATATTAGTTTCTCTTTATGCGTTTAGTCTATTTTGTTCTTCCGATCTGAGTTCAATCAATTATCAATTATCATCATTGTCTCTATTATTAAAGAGTAGTGGCGGAAAACATGGCGGGATTAGGCGTAATATATACTTTGCCGGCAGACAATCCGGCAATGTATACAATGCCTAGGCAATGTATAAAATATCAATCATTTCATACTTTGACGTTCGATTTTAGGAATTCTATACATTACCTAGACATTCTATAAAATGCCAGATTTCACACATTCCCGGTAACAAATAATATGTAAACTGGAGTGTTCCCAATTGGGAACATTGGCGGTTCATATGAAGTATTATTAGTGATTTCTGTAATTGTAAATGCATAATAGGCAATGAATACACTTACCTTGGCCAAATTATGTCATTCGGAAACGCCACCCGTAAAGAAGTTCAGAGACGCATCTCTATAGCATGGTCCAAATTCTGGAGTTTGAAATTTATTCTCACAAGTAAGGCCTATAACATCAGATTAAAGAAAGACATATTGGACATTTGCATCTTACCCATCCTTCTGTACGGAGCCCAAACCTGGGCCCTGACAGTTAAAGAAAGGAAAATGTTAGAAACATGTCAGAGGAAAATGGAGAGAAAAATTCTAGACGTTAAACTCCAAGACAGAATCCGCAACGAAGACTTAAGGGCAATGGCAAACATCAAAGACATAACAACATCGGCCATATCTCTGAAAAGAAAGTGGGCAGGCCACATCATGAGGATGGATCACAACAGATGGACGCATATAACAACAGCTTGGGACCCACGAATCGGCCACAGAACAGTAGGACGACAGAAGAGAAGATGGGCAGAAGACCTAAAGCTTCACTTTGGGACAAACTGGTCTACGAAGGCCAAAGAACGAAGGGAATGGAGGCGACTGACATAAGCAACATAAGAGGAATGCGGATCTTTCCCGCAGTGGCTAAGCGGGACTGCCGAAACAGCCACCTTGCCAGTCAAGAGGCCCTTGCCCTTTAGGGATGAAACGGGCTAATTCTAATTCTAATAGGCCTACTTTTATATAATTTTGTTGTTTTATTATATTATTAAGCGTAATAAGGAACATACAGAAATTAGAATAAAGGTAGGAAATCAAGTACTAAAGGAACTAAAGGAATTTAATTATTTAGGAAGCAAAATTACAAAAGATGGAAAAAGTGCAAGAGAAATAAAACACAGGATCCATTTAGCCAAATATTGATTTAGCAAAAAGAAGACATTACTAACCGCAAAAAAGTCTCAATAGACATTCGAAAACAATTTCTGACTTCCTATGTTTGAAACATAGCTCTTTAAGGTTGCGAAACTTGGACGATAGCAACAGAAGAAAAAAGAAGATTGCAAGCCTTTGAATTGTGGTGCTACAGCAGAATGTTTAGAATACGATGGATTGACAGTCACCAATGAGGAAATATTAAGAAAAATTAATAGTGACAGGAAAATCATATATATTATTAAACCGAGGCGGAATTCACTATTAGGACACCTTATCAGACATCAGAACTTTCTGCTTACTATAATAGAGGGGCAAATAGAGGGAAAAAATAAAATAGGACGCCCAAGATTAACCTACATAAACAACATCAAACGGGAAACCGGATGCAACACATATACAGAACTGAAGGAATTGGTCAATCGCAAGATTTACAACTATACGAAGCGTATTTGGGCTAAAATACCATGAATACAATTAATAGTAGTGATGTTTATCTTTACAAGTAAAAAAATACAATTATTACATTGTATAATAAATTACGGTATGTAAATATAATAAAAAAGGTACAATTAGTTGAAAATCTACAGCGAAAATTTCTACTGATTGTAGCACATTCGCGGCATTGGAGACGTGCATTCTTTTTATAGAATGCACATTTACCTTGAATTGCGCAACTAGAAATGTCATCTTTTTTTTTCATTGAACTCGTTCTGGTCTTGAAGATATTCCTGGATTTTTACGAACAAGGACAGTAGCTACTTCTGGTTCTTTGCACTCTTGGCCTTGCAGTTCTCGGTGTATTTTCCAGTCTGAGACAACTGCTACAGGGTTTGTCCGAGACGTAATGTCAGTGAGTCAATTAGAAGATATTTATTGATCCGATCGGCACAATACATTAAAAGATTTCAAAATAGGCTCCTCCTGTGTCGATACATCGCTTCCAGCGAACAAAGGCATCGCGGTTGGCCTTTTCCGGAATGTCCTTTAGAGTCTTGGTGCAAGCCTCTTTGACTTTGTCAACTGTCCTGAAATGATGCCCTTTCGTGTGAGTTTTCAAGCGTGGGAACAAGAAGAAGTCGGGGGAGCCACGTTAGGACTTTAGGCCGGCTGGGGAACCGTTGGTATCTTTGAATCGGCCTGGAAGCAGGTCATGAAGAAGGGGGCGTGGGCCGGTGCGTTGTCATGGTGAAGTTTCCAATTGTCCGCAATGTTGGTCCAGATGCGTTCATTTGAGTCTCTTAAGCAATTCCACGTAGAATTGGCATTGAAGGTTACACCATGAAAGGACATCATTTCGGGACAGTTGACAAAGTCAAAGAGGCTTGCACCAAGGCAAAAGACCTACCGTGATGCCTGGAAATCTCGCAGGAAGCGATGTATCGACACAGGATAACCTATTTTGAAATCTTTTAATGTATTGTACGGATCAGATCAATAAATATCTTTTAATTGACTCACTGACATTACTTTTCGGACAAACCCTGTATATTCAAGGCATTGGAAAATAGGTTCCATCACCATTTCTTCCCATGTAAATTGTGTCTATAACTGGACAGTAGCCGGTCAAAGACATGAACGCCTCCTATTCCTTTTTGTGGTTGTGTACTATTTGGATTTCAGGGACATCCGTCCTCTTCTTTGATTGATGAGAGTGTCGTATAGCGGCGACGACTTTTCTCCTTTCGGAGAGTTTGTCTCCGCCGTTCTACGCCAATGTGTGAGCCTACTCTGTTTCTACTTAGCTGTTGTTGATATGTAGAGATGCGATGTTGGTCTCTTGAAGATCTTGGAGTAGTTGCCTCACACATGATAATTTGTGGGTTTATCTCCTTAGAGATAAGTGAAAAACGAGCTTAAAGACGAGACTAGAAGTTTATTGATAAATACATACTATAAAGCTACATGTTGTGTTAAACGATGACCAAAGACAAATCCGACAATTATACACTATTCTGCGTATTTATAACTTCATAGGAAGGAGGAGCTAGATCAAAGTTATTATAATTATTATCCAGGAGTTTAATGGAAATTGGTGCTGACTAAATAATAGTAATTATATTGATTATGTTCTACATATGACTAACTCAGCACTCCTTACATATATGACTATTCCTTATGTCATCATTCTGTCGTTTATTGAACTTCAAGACTAAACAATTTGGCTTCCGCGTACACAGCAATTCATTTCCGTACTTTCAAACAATACAGTTTATTAACTTTTAATCTAACTTCTCTTCCTACTTTTAGTTCAATGCCCTTCTCTATCATGAAATTTCAGAATATCCTTCTTATTTTCTAAGTATAATAATAATTATACTACAAGAGTACTGTTTTGTGTTCTCATTGGCAAGTGTGAGTGGTGACAACAGAATTATCATTCCACCAACACATATAATATCACCATCACATCTGAAGTCATACTCTCTTCTCTACTTCTTCTTTATCTCATTTGTGGGAAGCAGCGAACATCTGCCTGATCTCTCTTCTCGAACTGTGCCAGTTGCTCTGAACCCCTTGTTTTTAAGTCTCTCAATAATGCGTAAGAGCTAAAGAAATTATCTAAAGTTGCAGCGGATTGGAGACAACATCCAGTAAGGTAGTTACCACATTCGTCCCAACAAGTTTCTTGTACTTCGGCCTCCTTCCCTTGATAGACTGCCATGACGTGACATCCATCAATTGAAAAAAGTGTCCAGATTTTGAACCCGAAACGAATGGGATTACTCTTTGAAAAAAAAAAAAAAAAAAAAAAAAATCGGGTGCGTGGAACGCCACGGGACAGAAGTAAAACTTGGGTTTTTTCAATTTAGGGTTATTGGATTTTTCAATTTTGGATTGTTTAAATTTTTAATTTTGGGGTTTTGAACTTATTAATTTTGGATTTTTGGATTTTTTAGTTTTGAATCTTTAATTTTTGGGGGAATTTTGGATTTTTAATTTTGAATTTTTTAAATTTTGTATTTTGCGATTTTTAAATTTTGGATTTTTGGATTTTTTAATTTTTATTTTTTAAATTTTGTTTTTGGGTTTTTATTTTGTATTTTTTAAATTTTCGATGTTTCAATATTTTATTTATTTTTTGGACTTTTTAATTTTGAATCTTTAAATTTTTGATTTTTGATTATTAAATTTTTTATTTTAGATTTATTAAATTTTGCTTTTTTTATTTTGGATTTTTTATAATAGTGAAGGGTTTACCACGCCAATAGCTCGAAGCAGTAATAGCCCCCCACTCAATGCCTGATACCTTTCCCTCACGCGCTCCCGTCTTTTTTTTTAATTTTTGGATTTTTAAATTTTGGATTTTGGATTTTTTAATTGTTGATTTTTGAATTTTGGATTTTTAGATTTTTAAATTTTAAATTTTTAGATTTTCTTATTTTGGATTTTTTATTTTTAATATTTGGACAAGCCTAATCATTGAGTCGATTGTTTTCTGTGCAGTCCGTCACAGCCCCACGATTTTGTTCGAAACGCTAGAGCTTACGCAACTTTGGGTTAGCTCTCGATTTACTCCTAGCGCGCTTAAAGAAGCTTCACTTCAAAAACCTTACACGAATGGTTGCCGCAGTAGGGAAATATGTTTTATTGCCTGAGCTTATTGTTTATGCGAACATTGCAATAAATATAGATCCATGCTGCCAAAGAGCTATGAGAAACCACTTATAGGACTTATAATGTAATGTATGTATTGTACACAGTCATTTCACGTACTAACATTGGGGGGGGGGGGGAATTATCCTGAAGCTATTAAAATATAATGACTTTGTAATGTCGAGATTCCCAAAGTAGGCTTACTTTTATGTCCTCCTCTTTGTAAACTAATGGTGAAAACGCAAAATAAATGTTAATATAAATAAGTATAGGCTACACTTTCAGTTAACGGAAAAAATAAAATCAGGTAAACTGATATAACAAAGTGCCGGTATGCTTTTTTTAAATCAGTGATAAACGCAATTATGATAGGCCCATGCAGAAAAGTTATTTTTTAATAGATCTCCGAGTTAAACTCCAAAAAACAAAATGCGCTGGCAATAATAATAATAATGATGCAATAGGCCTACGATTCGCTGATATGTCTGTTTCAAGTTTAAAGCAGCCTTAAAGGTTATTAACGAATGAAAAGTCAATATGAAATCTATTTTCCTCAGTCAAATTATTGCATTTTCCTCAGTCAAATTATTACATTTTCCTCAGTCAAATTATTGCATTTTCCTCAGTCAAATTATTACATTTTCCTCAGTCAAATTATTACATTTTCCTCA
This sequence comes from Ectobius pallidus, assembly GCA_964059195.1. Lineage (NCBI taxonomy): Eukaryota > Metazoa > Arthropoda > Insecta > Blattodea > Ectobiidae > Ectobius > Ectobius pallidus. The sequence goes on along the minus strand of CAXKWD010000004.1, from coordinate 178,403,306 downwards.
GTCAAATTATTACAGAATTACTACATATGCAAATGATACATCAATTGTATGTTCGAGTAGGGACTTTCAAAGCTTAGAAGTAAATATTACAAATTCACTGAAAGACATCTCAAAGTATCTAATGCCTAAACCTTCTCCAAATAAATGTAGACAAGTCAAAATTATTATTATTCCAACATTACAAGAGCCAAAAAAAACAATAGATTAAATATCAGACTTTAAGATAAAAACATTGAACAAATTGAATGCACAAAAGTCCTAACATATACCATCTTAGGAACCTCCGTAATTACATTAGTTCTGAAATTCTTCTGAATCTCTACTATGGAGTGATACAACCACACATAGAATATTGTGTAGAAGTATGGGGTGCAACGGGAATAACTAATATGGATAGAATACTAGTGTTGCAAAAAAGGAGCCTGAGATGTATATATGGGATTAGTAATAGACAATCATGTAAAGAATTATTTATAACCAAAAGAATTTTGACAGTAGTTAGCCTGTATGCATTTAAAGTGATACTATATGTTAGGAATAAAAAACAGCCTCTAGTAAATAAAGACAAACATTCTCATTGCACAAGAGGTGAAACCGACTACCACAGGGTGACAATAAATAAAAATTCAACATACAAAGATCCGTTAAGTAAGGGAATTTTACTGTACAATAAGTTACCGATAGAAATAAAAAAGAAACTGAAAGGAAATTTTAACATTAAACTTAAAAATTATCTGATACAAAGATGTCTCTATAGGTTAGATGAATGTTAGCTTAATTAACTAATTTACTATTGAAACTCATATTAATAAAGTTTTAGAATTTTAAAATGTGGTTATAGTGTTTTTTTAAATGTTTAATAATGTAATTTTTTAATGAATTATAATACAATTTAATATTACATTAAGTTGTAATTTTATAATTAGTTTTTAATGATATTTAATAGTGTAATTTGTAACTAATTATTGAAAATGTATCAAATGCCTAAAGTGTTAAATGTGACGATGCTGGAAACTTTTCCTGTAAAAGTCTATAAGCAAATAAACCATTATTATTATTATTATTATTATTATTATTATTATCTGTCAGGAATTACATTAGGTAGCCTATATTGCTGCACAGGAACGAATATGAAAAATACTCACATTAAAATGTAGACTAATGTAAGTATCGGTAGTCTACATATCTATAGAATGCACAATATAATATCGATATTCAACGGCTAGTTGTTATAAATCTTTTATTTACATTATTTAAATTATTATTTAGCCCACACTGACATCGTTATGAAGAAACAAATCAATCAAGGCTGCTAACAATATCAATATACGATTGGCAATTTGTTACGTTATTTTAATATATTGTGGGCCATGAAAGAATATTCATTACAAAATTAATATTGATATACTCGTTATTTCGGTACCGGTCAACCGATTTGCCCCAAGAACGTCATAAATTCGGTATACAAAGTTTCATGAAAATCCGATAAGGCGTATTTGAGTTATCCGCTCTTTTGTGATATATTACCATAAAAAGAAACTAAATTGGGCATTATTTCGGTACCGGCCAACCGATTTGGTCTAGTATCAAATGACTTCTTCCCATGGACATTATAAATTCGTATACCAAATTTTATGAAAATCCGATAAAGCGTATTTTAGTTATCGCGCCTTTAAAATAGACACTAATTGGGTTTAACTCCGGTTCCGGTCAACCGATTTGGTCCAATATCAATAGGGTTCTTCCCATGAACATTATAAATGTGTATACCAAGTTTCATTATAATCCGATTAAGCGCATTTGAGTTATCGCGCGTACAGGCACACGGACGGACGGACAGACATTTTCCCGTCCCCACACACAATCTCATAAAGTGGCACTAAATAACAGTGCGATATTTATGTCCCAATACCAGAAAAATTCTAGAAGGTTAACAGGACAGTATTCGTAAAATTAGGCTTAATTGGTGTCCCGTAGCAACCGGAAAAAAAAATACGATTGAATGTTTAGGACGAAACTCACTATGCGGGTTTTTGTTGGGAGGGGGAGGGGCTATATCACCAAAAAAAAAGAATTGAATGGGCAGTGGTTTCGTACTTAGGGAAGCATGAAACGTAAAGATATAAAAGAATTTTTCGAAAATCATGACATGGTATCGATTGCAATAGGTAGAATTTTAAAAGTCACCAAAAATGCGCCTTTATATGCGGAAGCCGATTCACGTATTGCTTTTATCAATAGTATTATACCAGTGTAATTTATATACTTTTTCGGGGAATTCCTTTCGCGAGTTTTGGGGTATTTTGTTGTTTAGTTAATTTATCATTTAAAATTTCGAAAAATAGTACAATTATACATATATACTGTGATAATATTTACCATATAATGTTAATTACAATTCAATTGTTTAAAATAGTAGGTGACTATATAGAGTAATGCCTTTATAGTTTGAGATCTTCCAATACATAAAAACTATCCTAGGTAGGAATTTGATATGATTACTGTGTAAATTCAACGCCACTTATTAACAAGACAGTATTCGTAAAATTAGGCTTAATTGGTGTCCTGTAGCAACCGGAAAAAGATACCATTGAATGATTTGGACGAAACTCGCTATGCGGGTTAATGTTGGGTGGGGGGTGGGGGGCTAGGGAACTCGAATCTGAGGCAATTTTTTCCTCGGGCATCGCACTTTAATCGTGAAATGCACATCAGATCCGGAATTTTAGCTTCTTTGGGTAAGGTTCATGAGTCTGTGGAAAATTTCAAACGTTTCATCTCGAATCTGTATATCCATACGGAAGCACAAAATTCGTTCTATTCGTTAAAAAAATATAATGAAGTATCAAATTATGTAATTCATTCAATTTTCATGTAAAAACGTAGCAGCTGAGTAAATAATTGCGGTCACCTGCTAGTAATAACAATAACACGGTAAATTATTTATATGACTTTCGAATGATCACTGACAACTGGTCAAAGAACATAAATCACAATAAAAATTGTCTTGCTTTACAGTAATAATTGTGTCAATTATATTTTTCCTCATTAGTGAATAACATGACGCCTGAGTAGTTAGTCTGCACACATTTATGATTCACTTTTGATGTTCTGAATTTTTATTCTTCTATAATATATAGATAGATAGACTAACTTAAACTTAAAAATTTTGTACTTTGAAATTAACTTATGAAGGACTTACGATTTTCAAACTCTAGGTCCTTATGTAATATGTATGTAGAATTTGAAATGAGGAAGAACGACTTATCACACTCAAACTATTCCGTCAGAAAACGCCAGAAATAGCTTTTTATGGCTCTTACAGGATGTCGAATGTTGCATTCCGTTGCTTCCACACGCCACGCCTGGGAGGGGTTGAAATAAGAAGAAACATAAATTCCGGTTACATAAGATTGTATTGCCTTTACGGAAAATTTTATTTGTCACTCTCATGTTACCATACAACCGTTTCTTATCAGTGGATAGGATTTTTTACCAGCTTCTGATATAGCATACTCATTTTCACACATGAAGCTGTTCCTGCAATACGACCTCTTATTGTACATCAGAATGTGAAGTGAGAAAATGATATACTCCATGTCCAGGGTAGAGAATGTTATGTGACTTCATCACATTGTGCTTTACTTTCGTGGATTTCATTCTTCAGTAATGTATTACATCAATAGCATCAGAATTTGTTAAAATCCAATATTATGTAGTTATCAAAGCCCTATGTGAACACTGTAAACAATACACTGTTGTCATGATAACTGAATGGCATTTCATTTTTTCAGTATAATATTCTCATAAATTTTATAATTTTCAAGGGGAGGAGTGGCTTATTTGAATTTTAATGTTGACCGCGTTACTTTCCGGGCTTAACTGGGCACCGTGTGCAAAATTTCGTGCGAATTGTCAAGGAATGTAGATTTGTATAGGGAACATACTTACATAACGATTCATAAAGATGGTGGGATGGAGAAAGAAATCCAGAATAGGAACACTCTGGGCAGAAAAGCGATATCCCTATTAACTTAAGTGGAGTATTGTGGGACAGACATATCACGAGAAGGAAAAAACAGTATATTTATGATTCAGTAGTTAAGAAAATAGTACAATACGGTTCAGAAATTTGGCCATTTAAAATGAGAGAGGAAAGAAAACTATTAGCAACAGAAATGGATTTTTGGAGAAGAGCAAAGAGAACTTCTAGGATGGAAAGAATTAGAAATGAAGCAATTAGTTAACAAATGGAAGTACAACACACTATACCAGATGATTAAAGAAAAGCAACTCCTGTGGTATGGTCATGTGAGAAGGATGGGGGAGGAGAGATTACCAAGGAAGATCTTCAAATGGAATCTTCCGGCCAGAAAGAAGAGAGGCAGACCAAAGAAGACATGGTTAAACGGGATACAAGAAGACATGAAGGAGAAAGACATTCCCTAAAATGTATGGGAGGATAGAGAGGCTGGGAGATTGAGAATACGGAAGGTGTAGACATACATAAAACACCATGGTGATGACATACATCCATACCCACATACACAGTTTCGATTTTTATATATTAGATAGATCCCCCCGGGTTCAGGACTGGGTGTTAGGTTAAGATAATGCACATTGTGCGCGATTCCTAAATTAAATAGATAGATATTTTATTCGAAAAGACCGAATGGTCAAAGGAAAGTCAATTACAATAATAGACAGTTAACAATACAACTTAAAACCAATTATTACGAAACTCTCGTACACTATAAAGAGGGTTAGGCAATAATGTAGTACGAACTGCCTTCTTAAACTGACTGAAGGCAAGTTCCTAAGATTCAAGGGAATACTATTAAAACATTTCTTAAAAATATAATCAAAATTCTTTTGTGACAAAGTAAAATTGCATTTACAAGTGAAGAGTTCCCTATTACAGACCATGGAGGCCCAGAGGGTTCCAGGAGGTTGGGGCTCCCAGATTTTTGACATGCGGCACATGAAGGTGGTAAGGTTGTCAGCCTTACGCACAGGCCGCCTTTACTCCCAGGATTGCTCCTGGTACTCATTCTGTTGGAGGCTGAGTCGACCTCAGGGCCACAGTGCCACCAGGAGGATTAGGCCAATTGAAAAACTCCAACGACCTCATCGGAGATCGAACCCACGACCTTCCGCTTTGTAGCTCAGCGCCTCAACCACTACGCAATGGCGTACCCCCAAAATTGCATTTATCCTTATATATATATCTTAGCGTCCATAAGGCATTCGAGAACGTACATTGATGGCAGAGTAGGAACATCTAATTTGACAAAGAGTGGTTTAAAGTGAGTTTTTGCTGAAGCTCTACTTATTAATCACAAGTTCAAACCTGCCGCGCTCGGATTTTTCAGGACATAAAAATCCTGGGCACTGAGGCGTCAGGGAGGGACTTGGAGCTGGGAGCCCAAGTCGTAGATTTACGGCACGTAAAAGAACTTCAAGCCTAAATTAGAGCCTCTGGACAAAATTTCTCGGCCCTTTCACGTCCATGTAATAACTTACTTTAGTTTCCAGAAGGGTTTGTGAGGCGATGGGCTTACCACCTCGGAAAATAAGCGTAACAAAATTCACATAGGTAACAGAAACCTCCACTTGGAGGTCCTACACCCCACCACGAAGGGCAATAGGAACAGACAGATAGACAAGTCGTAATATAATGGAACCGTGGGTTTTGTTATTAGATTTCACGGAAAGTACTTTTCTAGGTAGATTTCGAAGAAAAATCTACCTATTGCAATCGATACCATGTCATGACTTCCGAAAAATTCTTTCATATCTTTACTTTCGAAAAATTCTTTCATATCTTTACTTTTCATGCCTCCCTAAGTACAAAACCACAGCCCGTTCAAATAAAAAAATATCGTGATTCTTATATATATCTTTACACGCTAGCGGCCGTAATTTTGAACATATTTGAACCAAATTTTATTATGTTATTTCTAGGCCCAATAGTTCGGACAAGTTCGTTAACGAGCAAAATTGGCCCAAGGGGGGTCAGGAGAGGGGGTTGAAACTTTGAAAAATTTATATCTCGGCCCCTATGAAGTATAGAGGGAAACTTTGTTTGAATAAATTAGAGTACTCCTTATGGAGGTCACAGTGAAACCAACGATTCGGGGGTTTTGGGGGTACGAGTGGGGGTGGGGGGATGGAAATTCGAAATTTTTGAAACCACGTCTTGTGGGGTATCGTTGAAAAGCTCTTGATGAGTATTCTACAAATCAATAACTAGTTTCTCGATAGTTTTCATATAAGGCGAGATTTGAATGTTTGAAAAAGTGCTCTTTCCTATTTTTTGCAGTTATTATTGCGGGTTTGTCATGCTAAGGCTAAAGAAGAAGAGTGCTGCGCAGCGACAATAAATTAAAGCAAAAGCACTTCGAAATCTACCTCAGCCTGTAGGCCTGCCTAAAGGGACTTTTTAAATTGAAAATATTCCCGAGTTGAAGCTAAAATGTTCTGATTTAAATCTGCAGAATAATTTGCATTTCACATTGCATGTAAACTGTAATATTTGAGGAACTCTGAATTATGTGACATGGGAGAGTTAATAAACTGTTACCAATAAAGTCAATACAGCCGCAGAATATTAGCATAAACCACAGTAAATACTGGAATCCACCAGGGCTGCTACTCATTGCGATAGGAATCAGACTTGTATTTGATTTAGTTTGCTGTTTCACCCTGAAGTTTGCTTTCAACGTCAATACAGGACGAATTCACTTGCATAGGCCTATTATCAAATACACTTTAATACAATACAAGCCACTCTTGCTGATCTCTTAGCCTGGATCATTCTGTTCGGGGGAACAAAATGGTAAGTGCCACTGCCATGAAACAAGTAGGGGAGAGTGTTGTACCTTGAGCCATTTTTTATTGGGTTGCCTTTAACTCGAATTCTAATTCTTAGTTTTTTTTTTAGTTTCTTACCAATGTAATGTGCTTTCTTAACATATTGGCGTATGCTTTAAGTATGTACTCCAGTAAAAATTAAGTATAAGAACAAAATTAAATTATACTGCACAGTGGCTCAAGGTACAACACCCTCATGTACCTCGGGCCGACCAACCTATACCATGGACCATACTGCATAAGTGCATAAACAGAAACATCCAGAGGCTGAAACATATGCGAAGTGTGTGGGGGGAATGTTACCATCACTGCACAAGCAGCTGATGCCTTTTCCAGAGCATCAATAGACAGATGTGTCTCGTGATTGTCCAAGATCAAGAGAACCCTATTTTCTTCACTTTAAAAAATGTTACTTCATTTGACCACCTAGATAAATTGGCAGCTCCGATACACCCTGGAAGGCCACCAAACAACATTCTGGCCTTGAAATGAACACGAGGGAATATGAACATAGGAGGTATTTAGTTTCCAACAGCATTCACAGCTCCAATCATAGTGACTAGTTGCCCTCTTTCGGTTGATGTTGCACTTCCAATCTGTTTTAGACCTTTAGGACATACATGGGCATTTACTGGTTCGCGAACCACTTGTGGTTCTTGACCTTCCTGCATAACACACAAGATGGCATTGCGGACATTCGGTGTACGTGGTGGATTATTCCCATCAAAGAGTCTTTGCAAGCAGTGACGGGTCGCGACACAGTTCAGATTGGAAAGGCGTTATGGCACATTCTAAGCTTTGTATAATGAAATAATTGCACACGTAAAAGAATAATTAAAAATGCAAAATTGATTGTATTATTTGTTTCTTGTAGTGTACATTATTAAGTGAAATTAGTGTTTCTCTAAGAATGAGCAACCGCCACTGCACTTATTGTCTGCTTGTGTCTCCATCTACCCGTTCTTTTCGAACTATGTGTAAGTTGACCAAGTTTGCGGGTTGCGTGTCAATGGATAGGGGTTTGCCCATGATTGCTTTAGGATCAACGATATTTGATTGTTCCTTTACAGTGCTTAGGCCAGTCTCGTTCAAGTTCCATATGTTTTCTAGAGGAATGGGGCCAAATCTGTTGTGAACATCTTTGATGTTATCGAAGAAACATTGAACATTGTGATGACTGAAGCTTGTAGCCCAGCTTCAGGTTTCCTCATTGAGAGTGATTTAGAATGCCTCTCATCCATTCCTCTCCGGCTATTTCCTCTTCCCAGGATTCTCATTTGCTTTTGCGAATTTATAAGCAAGTAGCCTGACACCCGTCTTCGTCAATCCGTACTGCATCTTTCCCACAGTTTAAATGTATTTTACCAGGGTTTCTTCCTCATGCACTGAAAAAACCTGCTTAACTGCATGTTCTGAGAATATACGAAATCTTTTTCACCACAGACTACACATTTGCTTATATGTCTAGTGAGGGTCGAACGGCTCACAATGAATACCTTTGCAGACTGTCTGTAAAACATTTTCTTCTCTGGATCATTCGAATTAATTTCCTTAAGAGCATTTTTCAAAACTCTTGCGTCAACAGGCTCCAGGATCTTACTATGAGTCATTGTTGTCCTTACAACAATATTGGAACACATAAAAAATAAAATATAATGTAACCTCTTGTACCATGGTCCGCCGGCTCAAGGTACAAGACTCAGTTGTGGCTCAAGGTACACGAATGTCTGCTTCCACACAAATATGGTTATCGACATGATCTTCTGGTACCTAAATAACAAAATGTATGATCATTTTACTCACCAAATAATAATAAATCCAATGGATATTCTCAAAAACATCTTTATCCGCAAGATAAACTTCAATTATGAAGCAACTGGCGAGGAAAAAGTTTAGTTTTCACCAGAAAAAACAACTTTTTGATCTTGCACATGCAGATCTGAAGCAAACATGTCGAGACTTGCACAGAAAATGCCTGACGCCACGAGAAGCATAGCCTATAGTTCTACGGTTAGCGCGCTAGATGTCAACCGTTCTCAGATATTAGAACTGGTCCAAGGTACACTATGGTCTTGGTACAACACTCTCCCCTAATATTTGACCTTCCAGCTTGTTTGGTGTAACAGAATGGTAGGTGATAGGCATTGATCTCTATATGTTCAAATGTATTGAGTACAAAATTGAGGTGAAAATAAAATTATTCAGATTTGTAGGTTAATGAGAAATTTATTTGTTCTCTTTTTCAAAGCGCCCCTTTTGGCACTCATCATTTTGTTCCGCCGAGCAGCTTTGCTTCATGATGTCCGCTGTAATGCAAATTAAATGGATACCGCGGCACATATTAGCTGATGATTCTATGTTCACTTATATGACGAAAAGGATTGTAGTGCTTTTTCAAAAAACTTCGGTACCATTGTCAGCCTTACCTCCTAGTTAAAATTTTGAATGAAATTACCGCTATAGCAGAGAAGCTTAGTACGATTTGATGAGACTCTTGTATTTAATATATTCTGGAACTTTGTTTATAGTCGAGTGTATAGATACATTCCACCCTGCATTAATTAGGGTAAACATCTTTTTACATTGTTTGGTGTAATAAGAAGTGTAAAACTAAGTTAGCATCCTCGAAAGCCCTAGGGATAACTTTGTGTGAGCTATGTGAGCAAAAACCATGAAAAACCACGAAATTTTCGCACTAATTTTCAGTTTGTCGGAAGGGTACCCTAGATACAAACTCCTAACAAAGATTCGTCTATCACCGTTCAAAAGAGCGCAAAATGTCCTGCAAAATGCACTGGTCGAACTTGGATTTACATAGACCTACAGTATTACAGGTAGGCCTACTTTAGTACTTGGAATTTCAAGAAAAATGTTGAAACGCGTGTTTTTTTTATCCGTTTTATCCCTTTTATGGCGATTTATGTAGTTCATTATCTGTTTTAATGATTAATTACCATTAATTAATTATGTGTATGCACATTTGTCGTACAAGGGAACACAACTTCAGGGTTCAAATTTGATGAACATAAATCTACGACCAGATAATATAGAAAGTTTAAAGTCCGTTTAAAATTACGTAGGCTATGTGTAAAGATTTTTTAATTGCCTTTTTTATGCGAGGTCTACTTTCACAGTACTACTAGTGTAAGGTAAATAAATCACATAATTGCTCTATTATAAGGCCACTTTGAGATTTTCTTCGTATTTAGGTGGAAAGGTGGGAGAAATGAGTCAGCGAATGTTGTGAACTCTTTTTTCGAGGTTACTACGCCATCCTGGTCTTGTCTCTGGGCAGTACTTTCGGGGGAGATATCGTCTTGGGGAAACGTCGCTTCAGGTGAGATATCTCTCCACTTCATCTCACCTTTCCCTCTTTTCATCCTCATCCCGTTTCCACTTCTGGTATCGGGTCGCTTCGGCAGTCAGAGCCCTTTGGGGGTCTCTCCCGCTCTCCTCGCTGCTTGTGGTCAAGATGTTGTTGGTGGTGTGTGTCACGAACCTGTCGGGGCTCCCGGTTGGAGGTACCGCAGGGGGTGGCGCACACGTGGCATGGTATTAGGCTTGTTGGATGTAGGGGAGTTCCGTGGGGGCCCACGGGGGGCTTTGCGGATCCGGGGCGGCCTGTGGGCACGCAACTCATCCCATCCCGGAGGTAGGTACAATCAGTCGGTAACGGCTGCGGTGCTTAGGGGCGTTCCCACCCGCCTCCCCGCCTTAAAGGGGCACAAAATAGAATAGAATAAATTTATTTCGTAAGCTTTGAATTTTCTAAATTCCTTCCGGCATGTAGAAATTTGGATTAGCTTCGCGTTATACATTTATTGGTCGTGGGGGTATATTCGGTCTCTATTACATCATATTCTGGGGTTATTATTGCATTTCTGTCTAGTTTTCGTGGATCGCGCTTCAGGTTTTCCTATTTATGTTATTGACTGCCATATTTTGGACCTGGGGTTGAAATACTTGTTGCTATTCAGTCATTTCTGGTTCTCTAGGTAAACTTCCTTTAGACGTTTAAATTAAAGGTTGGTTCCCGCTTACTACTAGGGCCCAGACTTTTAGGTTTTTATAAACCCTGTTTTAGTTTTTTAAACACTGCTCTGAACCAAAAAACTTAAGAAATGCTTTCTGCTTAGTTTTAGAACTAACCTTGTCATTTCCAACTCCACCTAAAACTCAACAAGAACGTTTTTCAATTAATAAACTTTTACAATACTTCACTTCCGGCGTCTTGCTGGTGCAAACACTGTAAATAACCTGCAAGTGTAAGCGTCCTAAGAATGTCTTTAGTTTGCTTGTAAAGAAACCGGGGATTTCGGTTCAATTAAGATTTCTCTACCGGGACAGTGGGGTACAAAATTACAAAATGGAATGCTATTATTTTACCTTACAAAATAATAAACAAGCAGCAATGAACAAGATGCAAAATATAGGCATACATTTGAAAAATAACTTTTTGTAGGATAGTAATGTTAGATTAATTACTAAAATTGTTATTATTTAATCGTATTTTACTTGAAAAACAATTTTAGCCATTTTTTTATTTCTAACGTCTTATTTAGCCATTTTTAGGTTTTATAAGATTGGACTGAGTTATGTGACTGCCATGGCTATGAAGTGGATAATTACGTTAAAATGTCACAGTTAACTAGCAAGGAACAAAATAGATTAAAACCTAAGAATCCGACCCTGATACGAGTGGTTATGATATAACATTCAAGTGTGTTGGGCAGACTAAATTATTTGGATGTATGGGCTCCGAATGTTCTTGATAATCCTATTTTTGCACTCCTTAACTAATTAGTGGTACTTACGAATGTTGTTGCCGTGGATCGTAAGTTGACATTCCCACACAATCTTGTTGCTATGGGCGTTGCGATGTGGTTAAATTACTTACGGTGTTTACGCCACGTCATAATTCATTACGATACACTTCATAATACAAGCCTTTATGGACAAGGCGCCCAGGACAAATATTAGGTTCCCATAACAACAAACACATGCGAATCACTTTCTGAAATAAACATCTATTTTCAAGAATGTATATACATAATATTTTCAGGTAATATCACAATTAATATAATTAAATTGATATAAATAATCATCGTGCAAAAAATAGCATGCAATACACGTGCCGTAAGCGCATTACGGCCCTTGTATCGCAATATACTATTGTGTTATATAGCTTAGACTTGAGTTTCACCTTTCTTTAAATCTGATTTGTTCTTGTGGGTTTAAGGCCCAGTTTCACCAAACTGGAGTAACATTTTACACGAGAGTAAGTACGGACTTAATCTGGAGTAACCGTTCATACCGTTTCACCACAAAGTTACACGCGAGTAACTAGGTTAATCGAGATTAATATTTACACGGCCAAATTTCAGCGAGTAACTTCCCTTAATCTTGGAGTAGCAGCACATCCGACACTAATACACCATTATGGCTTGTAGATTGAGGAATTTTGTGTTTGAAGATGAATCTTCAAGTGAAGATGAAGACAATAATCACAGAATACGACGGCCGAGATGGATACGAGATAAGAATGAATGGTTCCAGAATTATGACGAAAGGGACTTCGTGACGCTTTTAAGACTGCCCAAAGCTTCTGCGCCAGTTCTTTCTTGGCCACTTTTTTTGTATTTTCCCAGGCCGCCTTTAAATTTTCGGCGCTTCTGGGCGTATGACCTGACATTGAGTTATACGCTTGGGCAACTCTTTCCCATTCTGAACTTTTTTCCCGCATTGTAACAGCATCCATCCTCTTACTTTCCAATATGGAAAAATGTTTCTCAACGAGATCCTCCAACAACGATGGAACTCCTTCAGAATAGCGTAGCCAGCCATGCACTGCCATTAGCGACCGTGCCCCTCCGAGCCGCAGGCAACAAACGAGAAACGATCGGCGCAAGGGTAAAATTTCCCGTCATATTCAATGTGAGACGTAATAAACTCACCGCTATTCAGTATATTGCTCCTAAACTAATACAAATGTTCCTAACCTAACATAACCTGTCACTGACCTAGAATTTGGCTGTCACTACTTCTAGAAGTCTTATTACCCTTCCACGTCTTTCGTAAAACATCGTTACATGGCATGAACCCCGCGCTATGCAGAATACTGCTGCTAAACTAACATGACTGTTCCTAACCTAACATAAGTTAACCTGTCACGGACCTAGAATTCTTAATGCAGAAGCTTTTTTACCTCCACATCTTACATAAAACATCGCTACAACAGCCGTTGATCTACCGAATTCAATCGGCATGTAATCATGTTCGTAATATTGGCGACATTGTAAACTTGGTCCCACTCGGTACGGCCCGGTTATGGCGGCGGTCACCCTATTCTCAAGTTTAGCGACAACATTTTCTCGGACGGAAGCCAGTTCGGACTTCTATACCTCCGTTTCTCCTGCTCGCTATTTGTATTTATTTCTTGGCCACTTTCAGGTTTGTTTATGTTTGTATGTCAGCTGTCATTGCACACTATCGTCTGCTGTTCATACAATTGTTGGTCACGGCATAGTTGATTCACATGTTTCAATATGAGAAATTGCCGGATCAGCACCATCATGGAATAAATCCCCGTGTAACTACTCGAGATTATATTTATCCCCATGATAGCGTGGTGAAACACAATTGTGTTGTCTGAGATTAATTTCGAAGAGTAACTTTTACTCGAGTTTAACTACTCGACATTTTAATCTCATCTGGTGAAACCAGCCCTCAGTCAAGTCATACCCTTTAATTAAGTGTAGTAAGGCCATTCGCCTGATGCCACATCGGATTTGTTTGTTTTCATGGCTAATGCATTCGCGTTGTGTTTCTGGAGGTATTGACATCATTGTCTGTTATGCGCTGTTTCTGGTAGTTACGTTTCATGCTAATTTATATTTTATTTCAATTAATACTTATTGAGATTCCTTCTTACATTTTGAAATATTTCAAGATCCCTATTACCATACGTCTAGTTTACTTTTGTGTGGTGAAACATTTAATTTTTATTTATATTTATTATTGGGGGTACGCTTTAGCGTAGTGGTTGAGGCGCTGCGCTACACACCGGAAGGTCGCGGGTTCGATCCCCGATAAGGTCGTCGGAGTTTTTCAATTGGCTTAATCCTCCTGGTGGCACTACGGCCCTGGGGTCGACTCAGCCTGTAATAGAAATGAGTACCAGAAGCAATCCTGGGAGTAAAGGCGGCCGGTGCGTAAGGCTTACCTTACCACCTTCACGTGCCGAATGTCTAAAATCTGGGAGCCTCAGTCTTTTCGAACCCTCTGAGCCTCCATGGTCTGTATATGGAACACAAAGAAAGACGAGTTTATTATTGTGATGGTGAAGCTATGAAATTTTAAATTTAAACTAGGATTAGATACCCTCTATTTTCTGTTGCCTTTCAAGATATTCAGAAATATGTATTAAGTAAAAATAAAAGGCCTATAAACCACCATCAAAAAGTAGACAAGAAATTATCTGAAAATGAGATCTATATGTATCAAATAGTGCTAGTATATTGGGAAACCAAAATAAACTGTAATTGTTAATTACTAGGAGGTGCCCGCGGCTTTGCCCACGACAATTAATTGAAGAATTAAAAATTAAGAGTACAGTAATTATTAGGGGTACGCCGTAGAGTAGTGGTTGAGGCGCTGCGCTACAAACCGTAAGGTCGCGGGTTCGATTCCCGATGAGGTCGCTGAGATTTTTCAATTGGCCTAATCCTTCTGGTGGCACTATGGCCCTGGGGTCGACTCAGCCTCTAACAGAAATGAGTACCAGGAGCAATCCTGGGGGTAAAGGCGGCCGGTGCGTAAGGCTGACAACCTAACCACCTTCATGTGCCGAATGTCCAAAATCTGGGAGCCTCAACCTCCTGGAACCCTCTGGGCCTCCATGGCCTGTATAGGGATCACTTTACCTTTTACAATAATTATTAAAGCATTATATTTATTAACACTTGCACGGGAATCGTTCATAAACTAAGCCATTAATAATTAATGAAACAGCTAAAATTCCTGCTTTTGAGTACATACCACGATATGAAAGCGCCGCCTGGGGAAACGGTCTCAGATTCGATGATGCAGTTCCAAAGCGACCTGTTAACACTGATAATACGTATTGTTTCTCAACTGTTTGTTGACAGATGAATAAGATGTGAATTTTATTTGATAAATTCTGTGTAATTTTCAGAAATTATATAATTTTTTAAGGAAAGGAGTTATTTTGTTTGGATTTTTATTGTCCACGATACTGCCCGCGGCCTCGCCCGCCATTATTAATTGACTCCAGGATTTTTTTAGAAATTTACACTGGCAATATATTAAAAATGTTTGTGGTTCAGAGCTATGAAAATTGTAAGTAAAATTAAAATTAGAATATTTGTTCATTGTGTTCATTTCACTTAGGCTTTATATAATAAAGAGTCCGCCGGCGTAGTCTTGTGGTTAGCATCGCTGACTACAGATCTGTCGGCCCGGGTTCGATTCCCGGTACCTCTTCGGACTTTTCTGAGGTAGGGAGGTCTGGTAGGGGTGCACTCAGCCTCGTGATTCAAAATTGAGGAGCTACTTGATAGAGAAGTAGCGGCTCCGGTCAAGAAAACCACCATTAACGGCCGTGGGTGTCGGCATGCTGACCACATACCCCCAATCCTGCCATCTGCCTACGGGAGGTGACGCAGCGGTCGGGTGGTAGGCCAAGTCTCTCCAGGGATGTAGTGCCACGGAGTTTTTATGTAATAAAGAAACTGTTTTCCTAATTTTGTACTTTTCGTGAAAGTTTAGACTGCGAGAGACGAACATCGCCGACTATACCCGATAATTCACGAAGTGGGCGAGCGAGTGAGCACGCTATTTAGGGCCGTTGAATGGTATAAGAGTAGATGTTATATAAAAGTGCCCCCTAAAACATCCATGGTATTAAAAAGGTATTTGAACTAAATAGTTGTGATGTCACGATTGTATTTAATTAAGAAATGAAAGAAAACTCAAAGAGCAAAGATTCTAAAGAAAATTAATATTAATAAATATCTTTCTTGCGAGCTTTTACATCTGGAAATTTTATCAACTCTTGAAAAGTGACTCGTTTTAGCCTATATTAGACTAAGCCTAATAAACGGGATTGCCCTCTCTTCTCTTGCTCGTTGGGCTAATATTATTACATTGGGCCTACGGTTGGCCTGTGGTGGCTCTAATCTGTCTTTTGTTTAATTGTTTAAAAAATCCTGACTGACTTAATGACTGACTGACAGAGAATCAACGTATAGCCCAAACTATAATAGGTAGAGACTTGGAATTTTGACAGTACCTTCGTTTCATAATGCAAGGATTTTGAAAAAAAAATTGATTTTAAATGCCAAAAATCAAATGTTTTTTTGAGGATACTTAATACGTTTTTACAAAGAATTATCAAATCCAAATCACATTCCATGTATAGTTGTCATGACAACAGTGTGTTGGTAGTGTTCACAGGTATCTTTGGAAATAAAATACGGGGCTTTGACAAATTAGAGAAGCGGTTGTGCGGTAATATGAGAGTGAGAAATAAGATGTTCTGTAAAGGCAGTACAATTTTATGTTACCGGGAATTCAGTTTCTTATTATTTGATCTTCAATCAGGCATGGTGTTTACAAGCAAGGGGGTGCAAAATTCTACATCCTCTATGAGCCAAAAAAGCTAAATCAAGTGTTTTCTAAAGAAATAATTATAGAGTGATAAATCGTTCTTCCTCATTTCAAATTCTGCATACATATTTAAGAACCTAGAGTTTGAAAATCAAAAGTTCATCATAAGTTAATTTCGAATGTCAAAATACATACAAAACCCGAGCGACGCCGAGCCTTTTAAGCTAGTTTTGTATAATAGACAACTGTTTATTCACTCAAACCAAGACTTGTCTCTGGTCTGGCAAAAATATATAAATACATTTTTGGGGCCTGTGTTCATAGCGGGGCCTGGGGCAAACCGCCCCTCCCGCCCCCACCTTTGTACGCCGCTGGGTAAATTGTAAATGCGTGCACATAAATTATATTCTTTATGCTATATTTCGCTTAGTATTTAATTTCAACAACCCACAAAAATACTACATTTAATCATTGGGGAGGCACGGGTTTACTGGTAATACCTTTTAAAATGTTTTTAAATTTAAGTTATGTTAAATTCTGGTTAGTAATAATATAATTGGCAGCATGTGGACAGAGGAGCTTTTTGCCCGGGGCCACTTTCGATCGAGCTGCGTACTTTTCGACGTCCTCCATATATTGGAATCCAATCCCCGCAGCGAAGGAATGTGCAGTTGGAAATTTATTTCATATAAATGTCGGGGGTAGTAAACAGCTTTAATTAATACACTCAGTGGTTAGTTATCGGATTTTTTTCCAAGGTTTTACTTCACCTGTCTTGATGAAACTCACCCATGGATACCAACACGTGCACTTAGACAAGGGATCTTATAAGTATATAACTTCATAAGTATCTATATTAATAAAAGGAAGTGTCTGTCTTTCTTTCTGTCTGTCCGCGATTCCCAGCGAAATCTACTCAACGCAGAGATCTGAAATTTTAAACATAGGTGGACTGAAGGGTCAGAAAATGCACCTCGAATCCGGAATTTTAAGTTTCGCTTTCGTTCGTGAGTTATGAGTGAAAAACGGGCAGAAAACGTGCATTTTTTGCGTTTTCGAAGCATCGGTTTTGAGTAATACATTTCAATGTCAAATCAATTGCAGTAGGCTTTGGCTATTTTTATCATACCTTGGAAATAAAAGCATCGCGATCGTTTGAATGTTGTAAGCTCACGCTGGTCGATTCATTTGTTTAGAATGTCAAGGCACGCAGACATATGAAATTTTCAACCTACGCCGAAGAGGGATAATAATCAATACAGGCCTAAATATGGTCAAACGTTGTTCGATTTGGAAGAAACTCACTATGCAGGGGTTTTCTGGGCCAGGAAACTCGAATCTGAGGTCACTTTTACCAGGCGACGCTATCTAATCGTGGTATGCAGTCCACGTGATTTAGGTTTTAATAAATCTAATGATTTAACTATTATGCTCTTAATTTTTAATTTTTGAAATAATTATCACGGGCGAAGCAGCGAGCACACGCTAGTATCTTATAAGACCAGTACACAACCTTATCGTGGAGCTGGGATTATTCAGATAAGAGTTAATTTGTTAACGGGTAGTTTTAGAACTGGATAGATCTGCTCCTTCCACCATTTTGTTATAAGTGTAGACTGGGGTAAATAAAGATACAGAATATCTGATACAACAATATTGTTGAAGTTTTCAGTGAAGTCTTCAGCGTTGTCTTTAATTTTGACTCCAGTGACGTTGTAGAGGAATCCTCTTCGGCTCTTGAAGTCTTCATGAAAGAAGTGGAGAGTGTAGTGTAAGAAGTTATGTTTATGTGCTTCTAAGTGACTGTACCAGATCAGCGGAACAGTAACAAAGGATAATCTGAAAATGTCGAATAACATTAGCAATGTTGTAATAGTCTCGATGGAAACATGGAGACGGGAGTCCTATCTCAACACACACGTCTGTGTAGGCCAAAATACTCAGAACAAGTTTTGAGAAGTGACATTAAGTAAAGTTTATTGATGTTGAGTTAGAAATACGTACATACAATTCACAAAATGCAATATGTTTTCCTTTTATACTGTATTATCAAAATGGAATGACAAATAGTAACAAAAATTAATGATAATTAGTGATAATCTCCCAATATTTTTTTAGTCTAAGTAATTGTTTATACTTTCCTCACATTCTGTAAATTTTGACACACTTAAACGAGACGCATCACACACAGCTGATGGTATTCAGCGCCTTCCTCGTCGTTGGCAAAGATGTGTGGACGCCTTGGGGGATTATTTTGAAGGTTGTTAGCTCGTAAGAGTACGAGTATTACGCGTACTGTTTTGTGCATATGTAATACGAATAAAACAATGATCTCTATTTACGCTTATTTCAATGTCCCTTACCCATAGCTCCTTGTATCCGGATCCCAATTTAGTACCAACATTGCGAAGAGCATTCCAGCGACTTTCAATCGTGCATCCTGATTTTTGTTTCCTGTAGCTTTATTGACTGATAAAAAATAACTTAGTTGCCATGACTTCTGAAATTAGGCTATATATATACACGCAAATTACATACAAATTCTTGAATGTAAATTACTTTATATGAGTATCTGGGTACCATCTCGTCATAATAATGAATGCAGGAGAAGCAGATTGCAATAAAATTAATACCTGTTATGCAAATTGATTGAGTTATTAAGTGCCAGTATGGTACTTTATGAGATTGTGTGTGGGGACGAAAAATGTCTGTCCGTCTGTCCGTCCGTGTGTCTGTACGCGCCATAAGTCAAATACGCTTTTTCGGATTTTCATGAAACTTGGAAAACACATTTATAGTGTCTATGGGAAGAACCCTGTTGATATTGAACCAAATCGGTTCACCGGTACCGGAGTAATGCCCAATTTAGTGCCTGTATCGGATTTACATGAAACTTGATATACGCATTTATGACGTCCATGAGAAGTGCCCTATTGAATTTGAAGCTAATGTGTTGACCGGTACCGGAGTAAAACCCAATAGTGTCTATTTTGAAGGCGCAGTAACTCAAATACGCTTTATCGGATATTTATGAAACTTCGTATACGCATTTATAATGTCCATGGGAAGACGTCTATTGATATTCAACCAAATCGGTTGGCCAGTACCGGAATATTGCCCAATTTAGTGCCTTTTATGTTAATATATGAGAAGTCGAGATAAATCAAATATGCTTTATTGGATTTTCCTGAAATTTTGTATACCTATTTATAATGTACATGGAAAGACATCTACTGATATTGGACGAAATCGGTAGACCGGTACCGGAGTAAAACCCAATTTAGTGTCTATTTTAAAGACGCGGTAACTCAAATACACTTTACCGGATTTTTATGAAACTTGGTATACACATTTATAATGTTCATGGGAATACGTATATTGATAATGGATGAAATCGGTTGGCCTGTTTCGGAGTAATGCTCAATTTAGTGCCTATTTTATAATATACGTATTCGAAAGAATTTAAAAAAAAAAAAAAAAAAAGCAAATCAGTTATCTTGACAACATAGTCAATTGTTTTACTGTGATATTATAAGACTTTGGAAATTAAAATACAGTTAGCTATGACCAAAAACACTATTGTTTTACATGCGCTTATCCAACTAGACCGTTAAACTGACCCAGGTGGCCGAGATGGTAACGTCTTGGCCTCACATTCTGTAGTTCCATGGTTCAAATCCCGAAACCGGCCAATTTCACTTTTTTTTGTATTGTTATGTGAGTGTGCGATTGTCAAGGTATCACAAATCTGTACAGTTTAGCTGATGCTGGAAGATTTTAATCTGATTAAAAAAAAAACTAGACCTTTGTTCTCCCGTAAGCCCTGCTTAATGAATAAATCTGGAGCTTAACTTGGAAATCAATTAAAAAAAAACATATTCTGCATATCATAATTGCAGTCATAACTGATTAAACAAAAACATACTGGCACATTTTTACATCAGTTTACCTGATTTTATTTATTATAGAAACATCTGTTGAACATAATTTTAGGCAAAATAATTGCTAAAGCTCAAGATTACACAAATCCGTTAAACCGAAGTATTGACCCAGTATTCGCTTTGAAAAGGGAATAATAATAATAAAAATAATGTACTGCATACTAATGGTTAGTTTCCTGTGTTATTTAATTCCTTATCATTCCTTTCTTTCTATATTCGATTGTTAATTATGTGCTAACACTGAATTATACTGTCGCTGTTTATAGGTTCCACATATCCCTAGTATTTAATTATCTATTATATAGTTACACGTTGGATAGTAGGATTAGTGGGGGATGATTGGATGGAGTTAGCACAGAATAGGGTTGAATGGAGGGCTCAGGTAACCACGGCAATGAACCTTCGGGTCCATAAAATAGATAATATTCCTTTAGCTTGCTTAGGAATAAATTGTCTATTGCCATTGAGTAAGTAATTAAGTAAGTATAGTTATACGAGGGGTATTCCGAAAGTAAGTTTCGTCAATGTATGGCAGGAGCGGCGTGTTCACCAGGGGAACCAAACAAACGCCAGACGAATCCCCACCCGTGGCTGGTTCCACGACGGAAGTGGCGTCAGCGGAGGAGGCATGACGCAGGCGCACTGCGCCGTAGAAGAGCGAGTCGCAGCAGACTGGCGTGCCCGCGGGTATTAGTGTACCGCTCACGATGGCACGAGAGATTTGGCGCCACTGCCATGTACCGCTATCTCCCCTCTTTCAAACGAGCCATTGCTGCAGCCGCTGAACCTTTTATTGTCCGAGATAGAGCTGTTTGAAATTGATCTCCCGATTTCCGTCCCCGCAAAGTGCGGCCTCCACGAACCCATCTCGCACAAACCTTATGGAACATCAATTTTTCACTCAAAATGGTCTGTATGGAACCTTTAGTAATATCAGGAAGCTGAGGTGGAGCAGGCTGTGCGCCAATTCCTTGCATCGCAGGGCACCGAGTTTTACCACAGTGGGTTCTTCAAACTGATCGCACGCTACGACAAATGTCTCAATGTCGCTGGCGACTATGTCGAAAAATAGTGCACGGTGTATAGGTCATGCTGCCATGCTGTATTGCTTTTGGGTCAATAAAGTGTCCGTGTGACAAACTGACGAAACTTACTTTCGGAATACCCCTCGTATGTAGAGCCCGGATTTCCATGCAGATGCATGTTTTTTATACTTTGGTTACACTTCTCAAACTTCGTAGTTACTCATTACATGACTTATGGATTCCAAATAACCATATTTTTCCCGTGCATGTTTGCATATTTCGGCCTTTTTATGGCAAAATTCATGCATAATGCATGTTTTGGAATTTGTTGGTTTAATATAGCATATTCAGACGTTCTTAATGCATATAAACCCCCATTTTCTGGTTTTAGTGCATAATATCAAGTTACCATGCATAACTTTGCATATTATGAATGTGCCTCCCTAAAATCTCTGCTTTTCAAAGAAACGTAAAAATGTTGTATTGCATTACCATTGTTTGATTGACTTGGCAACAGAGTTTGCCACCTGCATCAATTTCAGAGTGCAAACTACTGTTTACCCTAAATGAACAGTAATATAATACACCAGGCTACAAAAGAAAACGCCGACTCGCCGACCCCCACCACCTTCCATTGAAAGAAAACTGCAAACAGAATGTTCACTGGTTGAATTTGTCAGTCACTAGGCAATGTTGAAGACGTTGAATAATTAACTTTAGAATCATGTTGTGGAGAAATGGGTGTGATAATTAGGGAAAAACTTAAGAAGGTACTTAGTTTAAATCCTGCTCTTAAACTTCTGAAAACAGTGAAAGACGTATTGTGTGGAAAAAATCTCTATATATATAAAAGGCTTTGTCCTGACTGACTGAATGAATGACTGACTGACTGATTGACTGAATGACAGGAATCAACGTACAGCCTAAACTATAACAGGTAGAGACTTGGAATTTTGACAGTACCTTCGTTGCATAATGTAGGTGCTCACTAAGAAAGGATTTTGAAAAATTCTGATTCTAAATACCAAAAATTAAATGTTTTTGAAAATACTTAATCCCTTTTTACATATAATTATCAATTCCAAATCACAGAATATATTGTTGCCAAATGGTATCAGGTGGGCTTGGAAAAACAAATGAAATGCACTTTTGACAAACAAGAGAAGTTATCAAAATAATTCATGTTATAAATAAATATTACAGAATGAAATCCACTAAAATAATGGAATCACATAACTTTCTCTACCCTGGACATAGAGAAAACAAAACGAGGTATGGTAATGTGTATATTATTATATTATATCGCAGGTTTTTGGAGAGAAAAGTATGAAAGTGATAATGCTTCCTGTTTAATTTCATCTCCAAAACGGTTTTATGGTAACATTAGAGTTGGAAATTTCCCGCCTCGATATTACTATTTTATGTTACTGGAATTTCTGTTTCTTCTTATTTAAACCTCTACCAGGCTTACTGTGCACTGTACAAGCGATGGGATGCAAAATTCTAGATCCTCTATGAGCCATAAAAACTATATCAAGCGTTTTCTGAGGGAATAGTTTGAGTGTAATAAGTCGTTCTTCCTATTTCAAATTATAAATGCCTATATAAGGACCTAGAATTTAAAATTGAAAATCCTTCATAAGTTAATTTCCAATTACAAAATACAAAACCCGGGCGACGCCGGGTCTTTTAAGCTAGTGTAAAATACATGGAATTTGATCTCACCCTCAGTCAAATTTCTTCCCTTAAGTATGCACCTGTTACTTCTTGTGAAGTAGAAAGATCCGTTTCTGCGCTTTAGAATGTCCTTACTGATAAACGCACGAGTTTAAGTAAGGAGAATTTGGAAAAACTCGTGGTGTATTGTTTTAAGAGAAATTGAAATATACTGCAGTAGGCTACAGTGAGGATTTTTGATAGTGCATGTTTCGCCCTTCATTGTGCATATTTGGAGATCCGATAGTGTATGAATGCATGCATGTTTTTAAGTTTGATAGTGCATGAAAATCCGGGCTTTAGTTATATGTTATCACATGATCAGAGTGCCTATATCTTTTAAACTAGACCAGTGGTTCAGTGGTTAAAACATTGTACCCTTAGCCATGACCAAAAATACAATGTACCACCACGAGTACATTGGAGTACATGGAGTAAATCGAGTACATTGGAGTACATGGAGTAAATCGAGAGGTAACCCAAAGTTGCGTTACGCTCTAGCGTTACGAACAAAATTGTCACGAAAGTAGTGGGGGTAAGTATCAAGCATAGAGTTATTATCGAAAGAGTGGGGCCATGGGAGCGCGCGGGGAAAGGTATCAGGCATTGAATAGGGGCTATTACTGCTTCGAGCTAGTGGCGTGGTGAGCCCTTCAACATTATAGATGGCTCTACTCGTTGCGTGAGCATCGTTTACATGTACTAACGTTCTCTGAAACTTAACCAAAGCTTCCCGTTCATGTAAACAAACACAGTGGCTACGATCAGTGACAGTTTGGGCATTAGTTCATCACAATTACTGTGTTATTGTTTTATACGTATTCGATTTAAAATGCCGAAAAAGTGAATTTCTTATTTTTTTCAGATGATATCCATCTTCCTTTCGATATAATTATATGTATTCCTCTGTTTCACTCTCAACGTTGCCAAAGAAGTTTCACTTCTGTCACGTAGCGTTCCACGCACAGGTTTTTATTAAGTGCCAGTATGGTACTTTATGAGATTGAGTGTGGGGACGGGAAAATGTATGTCCGCCTGTCCGTCCGTGTTTCTGTACGCGCGATAAATCAAATACGCTTAATAGGATTTTAATGAAACTTGGTATACACATTTATGATGTTCATGGAAAAAACCCTGTTGATATTGGACCAAATCGGTTGACCAGTACCGGAGTAAAACCCAATTCAGTGTCTATTTTAAAAGCGCGATAACTCAAATACGCTTTATCGGATTTTCATGAAACTTGGTATACGAATTTACAGTATAATGTCCATGGGAAGAAGTCTGTTAATATTGGACCAAATCGGGTGGCCGGAACTGGAATAATGCCCAATTTAGTGCCTTTTTATGGCAATATATCACAAAGGCGCAGATAAGTCAAATACGCTTTATCGGATTTTCATGAAACTTGATATACAAATTTATGACGTTTCTGGATAAAAGCCTATAGAATTTGGGCCAAATCGGTTGACCGTTACCGAAATAACGAGTTTATCAATATTAATTTTGTAATGAATATTCTTTCATGGCCTACAATTTATTAAAATGACGTAACAAATTGCCAATCGTATATTGATATTGTTAGCAGCCTTGATTGATTTGTTTCTTCATAACGATGTCAGTGTGGGCTGAATAATAATTTAAATAATGTAAATAAAAGATTTATAACAACTAGCCGTTGAATATTGATATTAGCCTATATTGTGCATTCTATAGATATGTAGACTACCGATATTTACATTAGTCTACATTTTAATGTGAGTATTTTTCATATTCGTTCCAGTGCAGCAATATACCTAATGTAATTCCTGACAGATAGATTTCATATTGAATTTTATTCATTCATAACCTTTCAACTTGAAACAGACATATCAGCGAATCGTTGACTTATTGCATCATCATTATTATTATTATTATTATTGCCAGCGCATTTTGGTTTTGGAGTTTAACTCGGATATCTATTACAAAAGTAACTTTTTTGCATGGGCCTATCATAATTGCGTTTATTACTGATTAAAAAAAGCACACTGGCACTTTGTTATATCAGTTTACCTGATTTTTTTTTATTTTTTCCTGTTGTAATATCAAAATGCAGTGATAAATAATAACAAAAATTAATGAACCATCTCCTTAATAATAAACAAACCAAAAAGTATATATATATATTTTAGTTGTAGAAGCACATAACTAACTAATAATGAATGTTTTCTATCCTACTTCTTGAGATTAGGATTCATTAAAGTTTTCAGTTGATGGGTGAACCTGCTTGGTCTTCTGACGTCTGGTTGTCCAGTTGAAAGTCTCGTGCAGAGGTCCGATTCTAAGTTCAGTTTGTAGCGGCACTTTTTTCTGAGATACAACATGGATGAAAATCCACTCTCACGTAGAAATGTTATTGAAAATGGTATTATAAACTTCACATAACGGTCAGCAATAGAAGGAAACTCGTACAATCTCTGCATCCAAAAGTATGTTAAAGATGTTTTCTGGAAACTAGATTTGTGGGTTTCATCACAGGATAGTTCAGTAATTTCTTCTTTTTCTTTCGTTGAATAGCCTTGCCTTGTGTCTTGTACTGCAGAAAAGGATCTCGCACCCTGAACTCGCTGTCTAAATTCTCAGTTAAATTTTCACCAACGACTGCCATCAAAGCCAGACAATATATAATAATAATAATAATAATAATAATAATAAAAATGATAATAATAATAATAATAATAATAATAATGATGATGATGATGTAGATAAGAGGAAGTCTGTCTGTCTGTGCGCGATGCCCAGCGAAATCTACTGCACGCTGACATCTGAAATTTTTAACATAGATGAACTGAAGGGTGGCCGAATGCACCTCGAGGCCGGGATTTTAATTTTCGCTTTCGTTCGCGAGTTCATCAGTGAAAAACTAGCAGAAAACGTGAATTTCTTGGGCTATCTAAGCATCAGT
The DNA here is from genome assembly GCA_964059195.1 of Ectobius pallidus. Lineage (NCBI taxonomy): Eukaryota > Metazoa > Arthropoda > Insecta > Blattodea > Ectobiidae > Ectobius > Ectobius pallidus. The sequence goes on along the minus strand of CAXKWD010000004.1, from coordinate 178,377,180 downwards.
TTTCGGTAATAGGCCTAAATTTCAATTGTAAAATACTTACAGGTGGCTTTGCCTTTTTTTGTTATAACTCGGAAATAAAAACTTGTCGATTTTGTCAATATATCGCTTGGAACTGTCGGTCTCTTCGATTTTGTGAGCTCACCTGGTCGATTCGTTTGTTTATAATGTCAAGGCACGCAGATATCTGAATTTTTAAATACAGATACACGGAAGAATATACTCCTAAATGGGCAAACATTGATCGGTTTGAACGGAACTCACTGTGCAGGGATTTTCTTGGTCAGAAAACTCTAATCTGGGGTCGCTTTTCCCAGGTGACGCTTTCTAATCGTGGAATGCACTCCAAAGCTGCTTTATTTGCTGTTCCCTTATAATTATTAATAGTTTAGTTTATGAATGATTCGCGTGTCAGTGTTAATACTTTAATACTTAATAATAAATATATTACTTTATAGGCCTAATGCTTTTCTTAATTTTTAATTTTTGAATTAATTATCTTGGGCAAAGCCGAGGGCACCTGCTAGCACTTTGATATCTTCAACCTTAGAATCACTAAGCTGAAGTTCATTTTGTTCTACAAAATTTTCGAAGAATGGAAACTTCATGTGTTGGAAATTTTATTTTTGTTACGAACCATCAAGGGAGTTGTTTCCTTTCTCTGCTGACCTTTATCAGTTCATTCAGCCGCTAGAAGATGTCAGCCAAGAAAGCTAGCCAGCACAGCCAATGCTCGATCTGTAAATCTCTCGCTCAACTCACTTCTTGTCTCAATTCATAGAAACGAACAAGGCAATTTCCACCTTATTCCAGTGTGGAAGAGAAGGTGATAATGCTCACTTACCATTTCTACACATAAGATAGAAAATAATGTGGAATGTCCTGCTTTTGATTGCATGAAACTATCATTTTTACTGCTTCTGCCAATACTACAGGGTGGGCCAAAAGTCACGCACCATAGGGATTATAATATTCTGTGATTATGTTTTCAATATGAGAACCGTTCAAATCAAAACACGTCTGTAAACGGTCGCCCATGTTCCGTAAAACATTGGACACCAGGTTTGGCATGACAGCACGGCACTCTGCTACAATTCGCTCTCGAATATGGTTTTCATCCCTGATCTTCACCTCGTACACTTTTGCTTTCAGGTACCCCATATCGCAAAATCCATTGGATTTAAATCAGGCGATCCTCTACGACCAATTCACTGCGGGAAGTTGTCGTCCAGCCAAGTCCGTAAAAACAAATTATATCCCTATGGTGCGTGACTTTTGGCCCACTCTGTATTTTCATATCATTTGGAATTTTTTTGGCAACTGGAGCTTTCCTGCTAACACTACATCGTTGTCTGTTTTCCAGTGTTACCACTTGTGCATTTAAGTTCTTCGTTACGAATCCCCAAGGTCCATGGCGTGGGAGGTTACGAGGTAATGGATTGAAATCTAACAGTTTTCTGAATTAATTCCATCCGGTGAGAAAAAATACCAAAGTTGACATAAGATCATTGTGCACGTTCCTACTATTTATCCCGATCGAAAATTATACAAAACCAAAGCTTCCGTTCTAATTTATGTAACTGCGGCGTTTTACTAGCTGTCAGGTTGGTACTGCTCTTAAGTCAGATGTGGGTTTAATCATCAAGTAGCCATGGTAGAGATTACTATGACTATATTGGAAAATTACGACTTTAATTACTGATTTTGAAGCATTCGTGGTAAATACAAAGACATGTTAGGTGTCAAAATATTATGTGGAAGTTCCTGACGATTTGATTGAATTTTCAGACGAATCGAAAAATTGGTTCGGATTGTATTCGTTTATACAGGACTTTAATGAATAACACCAGAATATTTTAGCTGTGTATAGAGGGGACATAGATAAGCAACTTTTATTAGGAGATTTTTGCTCTATGGATTCAATTTTCCTGTTACAGCATAAAATCTCTCAGGGCATGGCCGCCACTGACTTCTAACATTTGAAAAATACTTCGTTGTTAGCAGAGTTATGAACAAGAAAACTAATTCAGTGGCGACCAGTAATGTCATTAGTCTGTCAATTTTGCAGATTATGAAAATTCTAAATTATGATATAACTCTTTGGTGAATGATTAAGAATCAGGTTTATATCGATCACTAAGAAGGCGTGAAGTCATTTTAATGAAAATTTTACTTAATTATTGACTTATGAGCACCAAATTGTAATGACTATAATGCCCTGTAGCACACACATTTTACATCAAAGAGCTAAAATCTCCTAATAAAAGTTGCTTATCATAGTCCCCTCTATACACAGGTAAAATATTTCGGTGTTATTCATTAACACCGTGTATACCTAAACTAGACCTGTGACATTAATAGACCTACACCATTAATAGTGTCAACTAGATATTTTAAATAAAGAAGCATTCCGAATAATTTTGTATAGATAGGTCTACTTAAGTTATTCATAATTTTGGATATTACTTTGAAAAAGGTGTTTTCTGTCCTTTCAGGTACCAACAGGACATATCTCTCTGAAAAAGTTATTAGGAGACCAGAAATTTTAAGAAAATTACTCTCGATTACACTAATTTCAATAGGACATCGCTTCATCGCTTTGAATTACCGAAATTCATAATGGTCCTAATTGACAAGTGACCTACTTCAAGATCTTACCTGCAAATTAACATAAAATCCCTTTAGGCAGGCCTACAGGCTGAGGTAGATTTCGAAGTGCTTTTGGTTTAATCTATTGTCGCTGCGCAGCAATCTTCTTCTTTAGCCTAGGGAATACAAACCCGCAATGATAACTGCAAAAAAGGGGAAAGAGCACTTTTTCAAACATTCAAATCTCGCCTTATATGAGAGCTATCGAGAAACTATTTATTGATTTGTAGAGTACTCTTCAAGAGATTTTCAACGATACCTCACAAGACATGGTTTGAAAAATTTCGAATTTCCATCCCCCCACCCCCACTCGTACCCCCAAAACCCCCGAATCGTTGGTGTCACTGTGAACTCCATAGGGAGTACTCTAATTTATTAAAACAAAGTTTCCCTCTATACTTCATAGGGGCCGAGATATAAATTTTTCAAAATTTCAACCCCCTCCCCCGACCCCTCCTTGGGCTAATTTTGCTCATTAACGAACTTGTCTGAACTATTTAGCTTAGAAATAACGTAATAAACTTTGGTTCAAATATGTTCAAAATTACGGCCGAAAGCGTGTAAAGATATATGTAAATAAACAAAAACAATTTTTGAACGGGCGGTGGTTTCGTACTTAGGGAGGCATGAAACGTAAAGACATGAAATAATTTTTCGAAAATCATGACAGTGTATCGATCCCAATAGGTAGATTTTTCTTCGAAATCTGCCTAAAATGCCGACAAAACTAACTCGTATTGTATATTTACTCTTCAAGGCTACTTCTACTTCGCGCACCGTTCACCAGAGAAATCAACTAAGGATACATGGCTATTATTGTTCGGGGGACTTTTGAATGATGATTAAAAATAACTTCACACTTTTCCCTACAACTTTGTCGCTGGAAGTTTTTAAGTGGACTTATAGAACGAAATTTAGCCAGTGACGACATTTTCAGTGCAAAAATGAAAAATACTCTCACCTTGTCTGACACTTTATTTTTTTGTAATCACGATTTTTAAAATATTGGTAAATTCTAAGAACCAGCATTGCCTATAAGAACAAACGAATAACTGAGATTTTTTCGTCACAATTGTTTCAATTTTACTGTATGTTTTATTGTTCGGAACGAAAAATATGTTAAAATTTTCGATTGAACAAAAAATCCCAATTTTTATTATTTAAACAAAAGGAAACGAAAATATAAGCTTATCGAGTCTACCATCATGTTCTTCATAAAATTTCATACAGAAATGCATGTTTTTATTTCACTTTGGTCATATTGTGAAAATAGACATATCTGGCAACAGCGCACGGATTCTCCATAAGAGCTGTAGTGCCTTAACGATGTGAAAAGGACTATAGTTGCATATGATGTCTTCATCGTGCGCTGTAAACATGCGATGGCAGTTTTATTTCGCATTGGATCAGTTCGCTCCGTTATCAAAGCCCTGCGGATGTGTTAATTATTCCTCTTCCATTCATCACATCAGCATCGACCTAGTTAATGCCATTTCACTCGATCTGCATAATTTGCTGTATTTGTAAAAATTGGCTATAAATATGATGTGAAACACTCACAAAGGGTAATATTTTCTTTCTTTATCTCAGTTTTACCTCTCCATTTTAGAATTTAAGCGACCCAAGCCGCCCGGGCCTTAGAGGGCCGCGACCTGTCGGGAGAGGGATTATCTTTGGATCACATATATACTTTTCTGACCAGACAAGGACATGGAGGGCCTCCTCGGATGAGTGATCAGTCCAATGCCGGGGCAACCTCCGAGACAACACGAACTCATAGGACGAGACACACCATTCACACACACACTCACTCCAAACAAGGCGAGGATGGGATGAAGATGATAATGACGGTCATATGATATCTGGGGACCACAAGGGCCTAAAGTTACCCGACATTTGTCTCACAGGTGAGGAAAAACCTCAGAAAAAAACCCCACCTAGGTAAATTGTCCCGACCAGGAATCGAACCCGGGCCCGCTGCGTGAGAGGAGCGAACGCATCCCTGACGCCACACGCCACAGTGGACACATGGGATAACATACTAAGCTAAAGAAGTACGGCACTGCGATACAAACCGGAAGGTCGCGGGTTCGATTCCCGATGAGGTCGTTGAGATTTTTCAATTATCCTAATCCTTCTGGTGACATTATGGTTCTGGTGTCGACTCAGCCTCTAACAGAAATGAGTACCAGGAGTATTCCTGAAGGTAAAAAGCGGCTTGTGCGTAGGGCTGACAACCTTGCCACCTTCATTTGCCGTATGTCACAATCTGAGATCCTTAATATCCAAGAAACCCTAGGGTCTTCATGAACAAAAAAAGGTACGGAATGCAAAATTGGGAAGAATCTGGGCTGATATTTGGTGCTAGAGGAGTTAGGGAAAAAAGTACTGTTAGTGTCTTTAAAAAATTTAACATTAATTACGCTCTCTTTCACAGTTTCTGGCTTCAGACGATTTAACGGCATCCTTTGATCATTAGAATCAACTGTACACTATAGGGCAAGGTATTTGAGGATTTTGCATATTTTTTATATGAAGGTTAAAAGATAGCTGGAATATATATATATATATATATATATATATATAAATGTGTCTCATTAAAGAATTGATCAAATAAGGGCAATTTGTTTTTGCATTTTTCCCTCTATTTTGCATTTTTCGTAATTTTCAGGAGATAGGTAACTTTTGTCAATTTTTAGGTCATTTTGGGCATTTTTAGGTCATGTTTCAGTGGAGGTAGAAGGAACTTTTCCATGTACAAATCGTTACTTTCAGACAACAGATTATCGTTTTTATTTGAGAATCTCCGCCAATTGTTCATAGTTAATTTTAATTCAGCTTTATTGTAAACACCATAGCAGTTTGTCTTGTAGCAATAATTCTTTTATTTCTTTTTAAATAGCTCATATTTGCTAGGGGCAATTTAATGGGCATGACAATTTAGATAGAATTTCTTCTTCGCTAATGCTGACCAAGTAGTATAAATTTACTTACTTGTTTAGTAACAGAATAGCGTGTTTTATATTGTACTTTATATCTAACGCACTATCATTCAGTAAATTGCTTTTATCCATTGATTAACTTACTTAAAAAAACTAATTATAAGTAATGATAGTAAATTTATTGGTCATTTTTATTTTATTTTGTGTCATTTTTTCACTATGTTTAGGTCATAAATGCTTTTATTTTATTTTGCATTTTTTCACTATTTCATGGTCATTAAATGCCTTGCCCTAGTACACTATATCACAGTATCTCAATGAAGATTCCCAAAAGGATTGAACTTATTCAGGAGCTATTATATCAATGATTTTTTCTTGTATGTATATATGTATTATTATTATTATTATTATTATTATTATTATTACTATTTTAACATTATTATAATTGTTGTATTTGACAGATAGGTAATCTTTGACTAAGGACAGCTATTTTCATTTTTTAAAAATTATGGACGAACGCAGAAGGCAACAGCGCACAGCATGTCGCTCTAGTCCAGGCGAGGAAGATTATTAACCCATAACTTGGCTATGTATGGTATAAAATACACCTTGAAAAAGAATCTGCAATCTTCATGCCACTTTTGAAAGCATTTCCTGGAAGTTGAAGACAGAGAACTTACAAAATGGCTGCTCATATGAATAAGGCAGATGCTGCAGAAGTAAAAGAACTGTTTTATCTCTTTTATTTGAGAATTACGATTTTTGCAAGTTATTTATTTCAAACCTATTTTGATAGTTAATAAGACCTTTCATATAGTAATTGTTGTTTTAACATCCCATTTTGTAAATAAAAACGCCACTTATATGTATGGCTGAACATACATTGTCAACTCTAGCCAGGATAAATATGAGTAAAATTAGTAATTATTTATTTTAACTTCCTGCAGATTACAGGTGTGATTTTTGTTAATAATGATATTATATTTAGTTTTAATCGATTTATAGCTTATTATAATGAAATATATTTAATTCATAACAGACTACAGAACAGTATAGGCCTATTACATTGTGTGCATTACGTGCAATGCAGTTCTGCTACCTTGCTATGTATAAATTATTATTAATCTTTCAAATCAAAATTATATATATATAAATTATAAGTTATTCATAACTTTTTCAGAACGACTGCAATACCTTTCAATTATTGTAGAACAGATAACACACTAACTAATTATGAGATAAATATAGGCGAGTTGCCATCACCGTGGAAGGCACTGCTTGTATTAGGCCACAAGGTTCGAACTAGCTACTATAATAATAAAATGGTATCTTGGCTTTTTCATTATATTTTCAGGTAATCCGCTAATATTCCAGGCATTCTGCCAAACTAATGCACGCCAACAATCTGTACACTACACTTTTTATTTCTGTAAGCTACAAAGAAATAAAATCAGGTAAACTGATATAACAAAGTGCCAGAATGCTTTTGCTTAATCAGTGATAATTGCAGTTATGATATGCAGAAAATAAGTTATTTTTAATCCATTCCCGAGTTAAGCTCGAGATCGATTCATTAAGCATGGCTGCCGGAAGAACAAAGGTCTAGTTTGATAAGCATATGTGAAGGAATATGTGGATAGTATTTTTTGTCAAAGCCACCTGTATTGCAGCTTCCAAAGCCGTATATGAACACTGTAAAATAATATGTTGTCATGAGAACTGATTTGCATTTCAGCTAAAATCTGAAAAAATCCACCTTATACCCCCATTAATATAATATATATATATATAAAAGGCTTTGTCCTGACTGACTGAATGAATGACTGACTGACTGATTGACTGAATGACAGGAATCAACGTACAGCCTAAACTATAACAGGTAGAGACTTGGAATTTTGACAGTACTTTCGTGTCATAATGTAGGTGCTCACTAAGAAAGGATTTTGAAAAATTCTGATTCTAAATGCCAAAAATTAAATGTTTTTGAAAATACTTAATCCCTTTTTACATAGAATTATCCATTCCAAATCACAGAATATATTGTTGCCAAATGGTATCAGGTGGGCTTGGAAAAAACAAATGAAATGCACTTTTGACAAATAAGAGAAGTTATCAAAATAATTCATGTTATAAATAAATATTACAGAATGAAATCCACTAAAATAATGGAATCACATAACTTTCTCTACCCTGGACATAGAGAAAACAAAACGAGGTATGGTAATGTGTATATGATTAGGATCGCAGGTTTTTGGAGAGAAAATTATGAAAGTGATAATGCTTTCTGTTTAATTTCATCTCCAAAACGGCTTTATGGTAACATAAGAGTGGGAAATTTCCCGCCTCGATATTACAATTTTATGTTACAGGAATTTCTGTTTCTTCTTATTTAAACCTCTACCAGGCTTGCTGTGCACTGTACAAGCGATGGGATGCAAAATTCTAGATCCTCTATGAGCCATAAAAAAAACTATATCAAGCGTTTTCTGAGGGAATAGTTTGATTGTAATAAGTCGTTCTTCCTATTTCAAATTATAAATGCCTATATAAGGACCTAGAATTTAAAATTGAAAATCCTTCATAAGCTAATTTCCAATTACAAAATACAAAACCCGGGCGACGCCGGGTCTTTTAAGCTAGTATAATATAATTTAAGAAGTCTAGACCTAGGAAAGAATAAGATAATCAGATAATAAAATTAATTTTTGGCGATTGACATTAGAACTTGTATGGTCTGGAACACATAGTGTGTACATAAATGTTGTATTTGGATCATATACATAAAAATTCACCTTAAAAATGTGAAATAAAGTATATCTGACACCTGGCAATCTAATAACTTAATTATTATCAGTTCCTTATTCTTTGACTTCTTAGGTTGAGCATAGGCCTATGTTAATGAGGATATAGGGTGGATTCTTTACGTCTATAAATTATAGGAAATTTAAGTAAAGTCGCCTTCGACCAGTCTTTCAAACTATTTTCGATTCTCTAATTATGCACTTACAACTATAGTATTTCTATATGTTAATTATAAACCCCTGATTTAGGATTTCTTGGGTTTTTTCTTTTTTCTTTAGGACATTATCCATAACAAATTCAGATTGAGCTAGTCTCTTTACTGCGTATTATTAATTCTGCAAACCAGTGTCATGACGTTGTCAGGGGACAAGTCAATGAGCTGTTAGCCAACTGGCAATTAAGTCCATTAAACCTTGTTCAGGTTATGTAATTATATTTTCGTCAGAGTCCTTTCAGACAGTGGAATGGGTGGATATTTTCCGCTCTAGAACCGGCCCAAAAGTAGACAAGTATAACTCGATCGGTAAGACCTGAGCCAAATAAACGGATGCGCAGTCGTCTACGATGACGTAATCTAGACCTGCCTGACCTTCATAGCACGTGATGTTCCCTGCCATTTCATACTGTATGGACCGTGTGAAAACATCTTAGCTAGCCTCACAGAATTCAATAGTGAAGACCCAACAACGATATTCTGTGAGTTACATACCATTACTTACATAATATTTCATAACTAATCAAACAAATACTTTATTCACTTTAATTTGGTTTTCAATGGTTACGGGCTATTATGAACCGCATATTTTGGAATGAATAGTACAGTATATGCATTCCCTTCTACTCCTACTCCATTCCTACCGGCGGACGATAAGCTATCTGCGCGTGTTTGGCTCAGGTCCTAGCTCCCCAGTTATGTCTGCCTCATTCTTACATGAATAGGAGTAGTGTGCTATACTTGATCCAAGATGTGTACAGAGCAAAAGTAAACAACAGACTTACCGTGACTAACTCTGACCTGTCAAAGTAAGTGTCCTGTCGTTTCATTGGTTGATCATACTAGCGCATACTTCACGATAGTGCGACAAGCTCAGTCAGATGTTACTTAAATCCACACTTCGTGAAATTATTTATATCTTATGTAATTGTGAAAACATAAGTTCTGCTAAGGAAGTTGCTTGCTTTCGTGTTTATATCATAGGCTTACATGTTTTTACAATGATCTCTAGCAAACAAGATTTCATTTGTTTTTATCGTTGGCAAGTTTGTTGATTCTGAAGTAAAACAAGTGACATAAATTATTGAACACAAAACGTATTTTATAACATAACTAATTAATTCGTTGTATTTTTCATTTACATAATGTGAGTTGAAGTACACCAGATGTTGTAAGTAAAAGTGATACGCATAGCCTCTAATAATGTGTATTAAGGGAAAAAAATGGAGCTAGTGCTTACGTCACCAATGAAGATAATGTGCGAGGACACATTTGTGTAGATGCGAGAAGATACAAAACATTAAGTAAGATGTAGGACTGAAGTGACTTCAACCATGAGGGTAGATTCAAGTACGGTTTTCAAAGCCCTAAAAGAATACAGATCTACGGGTGGTGTCAGATCACCGGTTAAAATCAAACCAAAATCAAAGACACAAAACTTCACTTCGCGGAATTGGAAATCGAACCTGGGACCCTTGGCGCTGTATTTAGCAACATTAACCACTATACCATAAGACCTAGTCTAGTAAAAAAAAATTAAATTGATTTTACTGTATGTATTCAACTAACCAGTCTCAAAAACGAACTCTTGTGAACTGTGCTTTGTATTTTCATACTCGGTTATTTACATTTGCTCCGAACACATCTTGAATCAAATATAGAGTGAGACAGACTTACTTGTTTACTATAGGGCTGGTTCTAGGGCAGACAATATTTACCCATTCCACTGTCTCAAAAGACTCTGACAAAAGTATAGTTGTAATTTCAGAAAATGCGCCTCTCTCAGAGGATCCGTTTTTCAGATTTTCCTGTCCACTGCATATCAAATGAAACTGGTATGACTCTGCTATTACCTGTGATTACATCGGTAGTTGACTGAGCAAAGGGAGTCCCGTTTTAACTCGATCGCTCGGGCTTTTCATGTTTGTAAATTTGTGTTACTCAGTCATGAACAAGCGCGTTTTTCGATGTTTTTGCAATTGTGCATGATTATTCTAAAACAACTTAGGCTTTTATTGCTTAATTATCTTGCTTGCTGTATAGCATGTATAACTTATTTCATAGGTACTTGAAAGGAATACGAGTAGACAATAGACAATGGACAAGTTTATTCGTCATTAAGCACTTCACAAGAAATGCAATAGACTTCGTCATGCAACAGTAATTGGTAGGCTACCAGCCTACTACATTGGTACAATATGGCCTATTTTAAAAGGCAACGTAACAGATTTATGTCCTAACAATTCTTAAAACTAGCTTGTTATTTAAAACTTTCTATTTAAAGCTAGTTATTTAAAAAGTCATTAAACTGTTGGCCTAACAGATTTATACAGAGTCCGCCAGAAAAATGTATACACTCTTTGTCAGACTATATCGGGATATTGTATCGGGATATTACCAGTATAATACCAGTTTGTTGTAGTATGGTCTTACGCTCAACACATGTCGTTACTTTCAACACGATAATGACAAAACAAAATGGCTGGAGAACGCTTAACGTTCGAGCAGCGAAAATGCATTCTGAAGTGGTTTATCAGGTTTGATAATGCCGTTGAAGTGCAGCGTCAGTGGAGGCGGGAGTTTGAAACAGAACCCCCAACCCGCCAAACAACGCATTATTAGCAAGTTTGAGGCACATGGAACGTTTTGTGATATTCATAAAGGAAGATCAGGAAGACCGCGTACAGCTACAAGTCCTGCTTTGTCGGATCTCGCGTTGGAAAAGTTTGTTACTTCTCCACTAAAGTCTGCTACGCAATGTGCGCGTGAATTGGGGATTAGCAGTACAAGTGTACGACGAATTCTGAAAGGTGCTAAGTGGAAACCTCACATTCCACGATTACTGCATGTGATTAATGATGACGATCCTGATTGGACGAAGAGGGCCCATTGAGTTCCCTCCACGGTCGCCAGAATTAACCCCTATGGACTTTTACTTATGGGGAACCGTGAAAGATCAAGTCTATCGACGTAAGTCACGCACGTTGGAGGAACTTCGCCAGGAGATTACAGCGGCATGTGCTGCGATCTCCATTGAAACATTGACCGACGTAGCTGCGGCGACCGCGCTCATCGTTCAGTAATGTGTCTGGCCGCCAACGGCCAACATTTTGAACATCTAATGTAACCACTGAACTAAGAAAGTACTACCGGTAGATGTTTGATTAGTATTTAAATTAAAAAACAAACCTAATAAATAGTTTCGTTCCTTAAAGTGTGTATACATTTTTCTGGCGGACCCTGTATGTAAACAATTGAGGGGGTTAAAGCCAAAGTGGTGTAAGTAATGTTTTATGCATTTAGAGAAACAGAAGGTTTTGTTAGATACATTATAGTAATCTCTCCTAATTGAGTCCTCCCACCTACGTATATATATATACATATATACATATATCTACACATATACATATACATAGAGAGAGAGAGAGGGAGAGGGAGAGGGAGAGAGAGAGTATGAACATAATAGGACTTACACGACTCTTCCTGCTAACATATCTATACCGCAACATTGCATTTCAATACTTGGGTTAAACATTTTTTAAACATGATTTACACCACCACTTTGGCCCTCAATTCTAACTTATAACTTATTTAAAAATTGCCATTTATAAAGTCATTAATACTACAATAAATTTATTTACAAACAATTTTAAAATCTAGTTTATTATTTAAAAACTGTACGTTTAAAAAGTAATTAATACTATAAAATGAATTAGTTTTACACCAGATAAGCAAATTCTTTTAAAAAACTTCAACTGGCCAACTGCGAAAATCCACTGGAAAGTTATTAAATATTTTTTGCACGACTTAACTAATTAGTGGTACTTACGAATGTTGTTGCCGTAGATCGTAAGTTGACATTCCCGCACACAATCTTGTTGCTATGTGCGGTAAGAGTTTCCGTGCGGTAAGAATTTACTTACGGCACATCATAATACAAGCCTTTATGGACAAGGCCCACCAGGACAAATATTCGGTTCCCATAACAACAAACTCATGCGAATCACTTTCTGAAATAAACGTCTATCTTAAGAATGTATATACATAATATTTTCAGGTAATATCACAATTAATATAATTCAATTGATATAAATAATCATCGTGCAAAAAATATCATGCAATACTCGTGCCGTAAGCGCATAACGGATCTCGGAAAATTGAAAGAACTCGGCGCGAGTCCCTCGTTTTTTCAAACTCTTTCCTCGATCCGTATGCATCGCTTACGGCACTTGTATCGCAATATACTATTTAAGCCTATATGAGTGTGGTACTCCTTTGTTGTTGTTAACCTAACTCTATTTATATCTAAGTTTCGTCAATAGTTTCTAAGTTAGTATAGTGATGGATATAATTTATTATTCAGATTAATTTTAGAGATTAATTACGATGTATTTCCTTGTTTCAGGTAAGTACGACCACACCACATCTATGAAACCCAGTATCAAGACTTGTGTTGGAAACGTTCAAAGCAGATAACCTATGGATCAGAGCGGCATCTGAGGGGAGAGGAATCTCTGTCGTTGTACAGAGCACTAGAATATGTTCGACAGGAGTCCAGACATCTACTAAATACTGTTTAATGTATTCAGTATTCTAGACCAAACACGATATTAATTCTGTAATGTCTGTAGTACAGGGAATAGCACAATGGTACTCTGTTTATGCGATCTTATGATGACTCGAGACAAATGACTGGGTTCACACGTAACGTTGAAATACCAAGTTGTCTATCTGACCATGGACTGATACTATGTTACAGGAAGATTAATTGAGTAAATCATATAATTTAATCATATAATTTAATTAAGTTAAAATATGACAATTACTCTTGAGGGTGTTATTTCATTGGGCATTTCCAACAACCATTTAAAAATAAAATCAGGTGAAATGATGTTTTACGTCCCAGTTCTTTTGTTTAATCAGTGATCATTCCAATTATGATATGCAGAAAATAAGTTTTTTTTTTAATAGATTTCCTAGTTAAGCTCCAGATCGATTCATTAAGCACGGCTTACGGAAGAACAAAGGTCTAGTTTGATAAGCATATGTGAAGGAATATGTGGGTAGAGTTATTTGTCATAGCTACCTGTAGGCCTATTGCAACTTCCAAAACCGTATATGAACACTGTAAAACAATATATTGTCATGAGAACCGATTTGCACTTGATAAATTCTTTCTTATATATTACCATAAAATAGGCATTAAATTGGACATTATTCGGGTACCAGTCAACCGATTTGGTCCAATACCAATAGGCTTCTTCCCATGGACGTTATAAATGCGTATACCAAGTTTCATGAAAATCCCATAAAGCGTATTTGAGTTATCGCGTGTACAGACACACTTTCAGACAGATGGACAGACATTTTCCCGTCCCCTACACAATCTCATAATGTACCATGCTAGCACATAATAATTGACATGTGAATTCCAAGAACATATACATCAATTTCTTTTTAGAATCATAAAACTACTGTAATAACAATTCATAAAACTTTGATGGCCGCGGATTTTTCCAATTAGCATTCGCTAAGCGCAGAAAATACAAGAAGAAGCTAGAATTTAATTAAGAAGAACAACATTCCAATGAAATAACACATCCCTACATTCAGCAATAGATAATGAGTTAATTAATTTTCTTTAAGCTTGGTCATTGAATTCATTTAATTTGTTCTATAAAAGAGCTGGAGGTAGGTTAGTCACTGGCTTACAAAAATTACTACGTGAGATATATTTACTTTTCATATATCAAAGTGTAGTGGTTTCTTTCTACACATAGCCGTTTATCGCTTACAACAGTATTTGTAATTGTGGATGTTGGGCGTTCCACCGTCTTAAGGCGGTTTTCCACCAAACGGAAAAATCAGGAACTCATGTTTTTCGCAACACAACTGCAACATTTTACAAACATATTGTAAACTCGAAGACCGCCGGTGTGGTCTTGTGGTTAGCGTAGATGCCTACAGATCCGTCGGCCCGGGTTCGATCCCCAGTACCTCCTCGGATTTTTCTGAGGTAGGGGTGCACTCAGCCTCGTGTTTCCAATTGAGGAGCTACTTGATAGAGAAGTAGCGGCTTCGGTCATGAAAACCACCATTAACGGCCGTGGGCGTTGGCGTGCTCACCACATGCCCCCCAATCCTGCCATCTGCCTCCGGTAGATGACTCAGCGGTCGGGTGGTAGGCCAAGTCCCTACAGGGATGTAGCACCACGGAGTTATTGTAAACTCGAGTTGTTGGCGACTGTTTTGTGTAGTTTTCTAAGTTGCAGTTGAGCGAGTTCAGGGATTATTTTGTTTCCACCAGACAGACAAAACGCAAACAAAACATCAACACGCTTCTTTCGTCCTCGTCAGCTCAGTCGTTCACTGCACCACACATATATTCGAGTTGTATGGGACTATTGTGCTATTTTGTTTTGAGAGTCCCGATTGTATTGGGAAAAGTCAACTGTTTTGAAGTGAAACTTTTTTAGCCGCGCTAGGAGTAAATCGAGAGCTAACCCAAATTTGCGTTACGGACAAAATCGTCACGAAATTATTAAACTCAAAATCGTCACGAAATTAGTGGGGCTGTGACGGAACGGACTGCAGAGAGAGCAGTCAACTCAATGGCTCATCCAAAATTTAAAAAATAAAAAAATCCAAAATTTAAAAAAATATAAAAAACCGAAATAAAAAAATTCCAAAGATCTAAAATTTAAAAAATCCAAAATTGAAGAATTAAAAATAAAAAAAATTTAATCTTAAAATCCAAAATAAAAAATAAAAAATTCAAAGATCCAAATTAAAAAAACCCAGAAATCCAAAATGTAAAAATAAAAAATCCAAAATTAATCAATTTAAAAATCCAAAATTACAAAAATAAAAATCCAAATATAAAATGCAAAATACAAAATTTAAAAATCTAAATCCCAAAATTTAAAACCAAAATTAAAAAATCCAAAATTTAAAAAACCCAAAATTCCTCAATAGAAAAAATTAAAAGATCAAAAATTTTAAAAATCCAAAATCCAAAATAAAAAAGTAAAAACCCCAATATTAAAAAAGTCCAACAATCCAAAATTGAAAAAATAAAAAAATAAAAACAGTTTCACAGTGGCGTTCCACGCATCCTCTTTTTTACTATAGTACTGTGACACTGAGCTATAGATACTACTTAACGCTTTGTTCCACAACTTATCTTTCCACTGATAGTTCCTACACCAATGTTTGTCCGTTTAATGGATACAGCCTTTTCAATAACTTGTGTTTTGTTTCGCTGCGATGGTGTTGTCAAAATTCGTAAACAAAACAGAAACTAGACTAGTCCGTTTGGTGAAAAACCTCCAATACATCTCCTCTGACACTACTGCACTGTATGCATTTTGTTATGCCGTATCTACACCGGATACAAAGACATCTTCTTGTCTTACTAGTCCAGTCAATAAACGTCGAAAAACACCAAATAGAAAAAAAAAATCGTGTAGTTTTGAAATTTTGCAGAGATGTCGGAGGGAGTGTCCCGAATAACATACTAAAAGTCCCCGAAGGTGGGGGGTGAGCGGGGGGCAGGGGGGCCCGCAGAAGGTCCCAGTTTTAGGTTTTTCGCTTATATCTAAACAATGGTGCATCATAGAGGAAAAATTGCTATGTACAAAATTAAAGCTGATAAAATTTTCTACAAGTTTGATCCTACACATTTCTTTCTATTTCCAACAGTTTTAGAGATATCCGCCAACAAAAATAACAAATTTTCGGAAAAAGCTCTTTCGCCTCGCGCTTTTCGACACACTTTGCCTTCTAGCGCTTCAGCCCTTAGGTATACAGCAATGTTCTCATAAAAGAAGTTGTAGGGAAATAAATTCGCTTTAAAATGAGTAGTCATTTGTTATTATTTCTTCAAATGTTCAAAAGTTATAACAATTTTAAGTTTTGGTAAAATTTCGAGATTTCAAAAGAAAACCGTACATCGCACTTTCTCTATATCTAGGGGTTATATCTTTGTATATAAACTGTATATTGTGTATTTACATCATGAAACAGTTGAGAAATATCATACAATCATGAAAGTTAAATTTATTAAAAATCCGATCACGGTACAAGCACAGGACATGTAATGGAAAATACATTATATTCCAGGCAAGAAAGGAAAAATAGGGACAAAAAAATCATGTAGTTTTGAAATTTGGCAGAAATGTGGGGGAAAGTGTCCTAAACAACATAGTAAAAGTCCCCATGGATAGGGGGTGAGCGGGGGTTGGGGGGCACTTTTGAATGTCATTTCTCGCAGTTTTCCCTAAACACATAAAAGCTATAGGTTCTAGCAAAAAATAGTTTATGCACAAAATTAACTACATAAAAGTTCCTGTAAAATTGATCTGAATGATATTTTTGTGGATTTAATAGTTCAGGAAGTAGTAGGATATAATGTATGACATAGTTCTGGAAATTCTGTTTTACATACACCTATATATTATATTTTTAACAGAAATGAAAGGTGATGATAATTAAATTAGCATGATGCCAAGCAAGCAAACTAGTTCTTAGAATAATATTCATACTAAAGGTAAACATGAAAAATAAAACTCATTATTATTATTATTTTTATTATTACTATTTTTATTATTACTATTATTATTATTATTATTATTATTATAAAACTTACAAAAATCTCATGGTATGAGTGTACGTTATAAGAAGTATTAACCAGGCCTATTATCCATTATATTTTTCTTAAAAAATATCATTTGGAAAAATTGTGAAGTGTTAGATATATTTAGTAATAATAAGACCTAGTAGGCCTACATAGTACTTGAAATAAATGTTTAGTTGTCTATTTTTTTCAGTCTCCAATACTGGAATCCTAGTACATCGTATGATAACTTAGGGTTATATTGTTCTATCAACATTCAATATTTATACACATATACAACATTAATTAAAGAGTGCCTGAACAACTTATTTTGCTTGGACATCATCAATTATAAACTACTACTTCTTCTTCTTCTTCTTCTTCTTCTTCTTCTTCTGCTTCTAATGGTATACTTGTTGGTGGATGTACCATGACAGGTTCCACAAACGGATGAGCATTTAATACCAGCTTTAAGGCATCCATATCTTCCACCACACCGAGTTGGACAGTGACAAAATATGATGTGCAAATATTCTCAGAAGTCACATAGACAAGTAAACATTTATTTAAAGTAATAGGTAGGCCTACATTCTCAATATATCTCATTCTCATTCTCATTCTCAATATATCTAATTCCTTACCATTTTTCAAAATACCGGTAATTTTTTTAACGAAACATAAAACTGCTAATCTTTACAACAAGAATAATAATAATAATAATAATGGATGATGATGATAATAATAATAATAATAATAATAATAATAATAATAATAATAATAATAATAATAATAGTAGTAACGATAATGAATTTTATGTGTGACGTTAACCATTAGTAAGTATATTATTCTAAGAACTAGTTTGCTTGCTTGGCATCATGCTAATTTAATTATCTCCTTTCCACAGAATTTCCAGAACTATATCATACTTCATATCCTTCTATTTTCTGAACTATTAAATCCACAAAAATATAATTCAGATCAATTTTACAGGAACTTTTATGTAGTTAATTTTGTGCATAAACTATTTTTTGCTAGAACCCATAGCTTTAGTGTGTTTAGGGAAAACTGCGAGAAATGACATTCAAAAGTGCCCCCCAACCCCCGCTCACCCCCTATCCATGGGGACTTTTACTATGTTGTTTAGGACACTTTCCCCCACATTTCTGCCAAATTTCAAAACTACATGATTTTTTTTGTCCCTATTTTTCCTTTCTTGCCTGGAATATAATGTATTTTCCATTACATGTCCTGTGCTTGTACCGTGATCGGATTTTTAATAAATTTAACTTTCATGATTGTATGATATTTCTCAACTGTTTCATGATGTAAATACACAATATACAGTTTATTTACAAAGATATAACCACTAGATATAGAGAAAGTGCGATGTACGGTTTTCTTTTGAAATCTCGAAATTTGACCAAAACTTAAAATTGTTATAACTTTTGAACATTTGAAGAAATAATAACAAATGACTACTCATTTTAAAGCGAATTTATTTCCCTACAACTTCTTTTATGAGAACATTGCAGTATACCTAAGGGCTGAAGCGCTAGAAGGCAAAGTGTGTCGAAAAGCGCGAGGCGAAAGAGCTTTTTCCGAAAATTTGTTATTTTTGTTGGCGGATATCTCTAAAACTATTGGAAATAGAAAGAAATGTGTAGGATCAAACTTGTAGGAAATTTTATCAGCTTTAATTTTATATATAGCAATTTTTCCTCTATGATGCACCATTGTTTAGATATAAGCGAAAAACCTAAAACTGGGACCTTCTGCGGGCCCCCCTGCCCCCCGCTCACCCCCCACCTTCGGGGACTTTTAGTATGTTATTCGGGACACTCCCTCCGACATCTCTGCAAAATTTCAAAACTACACGATTTTTTTTTTCTATTTTTCGTTCGTTGCCTGGACTATAGACTACTGTTGGTGGCTCGGGCTCGTTGTCGTCAGGACGGGCCACTATACCAATCGCCTCCCAGGTTTGGGAGATAGTGGATCTGAGGGGGTAAATTCGCAGGTTGCACGCTGAATTATCCTACTTGAACTTCCTTTTGCACTACTCTAAGGGCCTGTATTACCAGCTGCCGACAATTCCTTTCAGATAGCTTAACTGGAAGATGTCTTTTAATACCACCGCTGAACTGCTATCGAGAAGAACGCAGTAAAATTTTGTAAAATGATCCTCAGCTCGTTGAGCAAAGAGGTGTGTTTGTTGTAGTTCGGTAGATCTCCGCTAGGTGTGACAGCTCGAATTTGTATTTGTATTGATTATTTGTACAATTGAATTTCATAAGAAATCGTTTTAAGTGCATTAATCGATTTGTGCAATACATATGTGAGCCTAAAATGATACTCTTGTGTAAATTAAATCTTTCAGCATCAGCTCTGAAATTCAGGTGGCCAGGAAGCTTCAGAGTGCTGCCATCTTGTTTCAACCAAGCTTCCCTGACTGGCAGTTGGAAGTTTGTCAGCCACTCCATCCTCCTGCTAGCTTATCTGGAAGTTGTCTTGCCAGACACATTTTGTCAGGACATCATAATACGTAATTCTTGGCAAACTTCCAGATAAGTTCTCTATCTGGCAGATAAATATGAAATCAGGTGACCCTAAAGGCCTGTACGACGACCTGCTGAAATCATATTTATCTGCCAGATAGAGAACCTATCTGGAAGTTGGCCAAGAATTGCGTATTATGATCTCCTGACAAAATCTGTCTGGCAAGACAACTTCCAGATAAGCTAGCAGGAGGATGGAGTGGCTGACAAGCTTCCAACTGTTAGTTAGGGAATCTTGGTTGAAACAAGATGGCAGTACGGCGAAGCTTCCTGGCCACCTGAATTTTAGAACTGATGTCGGAAGATTTAATTTACACAAAAATGTCATTTTTGCTCAGATATGAATGAAATAGAATCGAACAAATCGATTAATGCACTTAAAACGATATGTTCTTGTGTAATTTAATTGTACAAATACAAATCCGAGCTGCCGCACCTAGCGGACGCCTACCGAACTACAACAAACACACCTCTTTGCTCAATGAGCTAAGGACCATTTTACAAAATTTTACTGCGTTCTTCCCGATAGCAGTTCAGCGATGGTATTACAAGACATCTTCTAGTAAAGCTATCTGGAAGTCACGTATCGGGAGGAATTGTCGGCAGGTGGTAATGCAGGTCCTAACACTATTACAACTACGTCCCATAAAAAATAACTACATCCTGCAATATAATTTTCTTCACACCTATTACACCATAACTATAATATACACATCCTAAGCCAATCATGGGCAAACCCCTATCCATTGACACGCAACCCGAAAACTTGGTCAACTTACACATAGTTCGAAAAGAACGGGTAGATGAAGACACAAACAGACAATAAGTGCATTGGCGGTTGCTCATTCTTAGGGAAACACTAATTTCACTTTATAGTATACATTACAATATACAAATAATACAAACAATTTTGTATTTTTAATTATTCTTTTACGTGTGCAATTATTTCATCATACAAAGGCTTAGAATGTGTTTTCAATCGGAACTGTGTGGCAACCCGTCACTGCTTGCAAAGAGATATGATTCATGCACGGGAATAATCCACCACGTACACCGAATGTCCGCAATGCCATCTTGTGTCTTATGCGGGAAGGTCGAGAACCACAAGTGGTTCGCGAACCAGTAAATGCCCATGTATGTCCTAAGTTAAGCCATGCTTGTAGCCTTTAAAGACTTGTTGCTACTTTTTACGTAACTGCCTCAGTTCACTGCCCACATCCGGCAAAACTGCCGAGTTGCAGTTCTCACAACCACACAGGAAATATTCCAGACTGGACTTTATACTCAGGGGTGCACTATCGTTACAAAACGGAATTTAATGCAGCAGCCGAAAAAGTCATTTAAAGTCTAAAAACTGGTGAGGAAAGATTCTAAATACAAATTACAACATTGTACATCCTCTCACCAAATGCAATCAGATGCGTAGATACCACGAAGGACGAAGGTACGCTACCAAAATTAAGGTAACTTATTGTGTGTTACCAAAACGGCCACTGATTTTCGGAACATACGGAGCATGCGCAGAAAACGAGGACATTTAAGAAGGCTATTAAACTTCAGAAATCCGTCCGAAAGAGGCGACATATAATTGCAGTTTACGATGTACGTTTCAGGATTTTGTAATGCTTGATTCCGTTTGAAGATGGTAACCGTTGTAACTGATGGAGATGTTAGATTATTTTCTTTTGGACGTTAGGTCTGCCGTTCACTGAATTACTAGTTCCTATTGATGACACGGGCTTATTCTTATTCTTATTCTTATTGATTAAAAGAAATCTAAACACTGCAATGAACTACTATGATATTTATAGCTCTATTTTAACGAGTAAGGTGTTGACAGTCATTTGCGTGTTCCAAGAGCTGGAATTAGAGGCAAGAATATATTAATTTTAGTGTTTAAGGTAGGGGAAAGTCGTGTGAGATTTACAAGAGCTAGAAGCAGAAACGAGAAAATAGTAAAATCTTTCTCAGAATAGAGAAAATAGGAAACTGCAAGTTATAGTTGAGAAAGCTGTGTGATTTAGAATACAAAAACAATAATTGAAGCAATCATGTTTAGTGGAGAATAATTAAACACATTAGGCTAAAACATTCCTCTCTTGTCTATGGTGGTGCACTCTTGTGATAGTGCTAGTGGAACTACAAACAGAAGACAGCAGTGACACACAGTGTGGCACGGAGTTAACGACATTGAAAAAGTAATGTTTTGTGAGTAGCAGGAAAGCAACCCAAGAACCCGGGGCTTGCTTATCAGCAGGCTTTAAAACTTAGTGCCCGATCGAATATGTTAACAGCAACCGTACTGTATAGACTTTGCTCGGCGTATGCCCTAGCTACCATATGCTAGTTCACGTGATAGTAAACAAACCGAAATACAGATATAGGAAGACCACAAAATAACTTCTCATTATCTAAACTCACATTACAAGCATGCAAAACGATACTTTCTCCTGTTTGTGTATAATAGTCCCTCCCAATTGTTTCAATATATCTTTGCGTTTTAGAATACTTTACTTTCGGCATGCCGAACACGTATTATAAATTTAAACACGCACAATGACAAGGTACACTGTTGACCAATTTGAGAGGCGCCGTACTACGAGCGCATTCACTTCTCGGTACTACTATCAATGACTGTCTTATCAGCCTACGCAATCACCCTCCACCCCCTATACTCAGGTTGTTGGTAACCGGAATCAACTCCCTCTGTGGGTTCGGGCACTAAGTTTTAAAGCCTGGTTATCAGATCACACAACCTAAGGTGAATCGGAATCATCACCTCAAGTTGCATGTAAACGAATTTAAATTTTTATTTGTATGCAATGTGACACGCTGTATATAGAGTTGGGAACCTGTTTATGTAATATGAGGTCACATTATCATTCATGGCGGCCAACCTCATAAATACAAACTGTCGAGAGTCTGTTCTGTGGTTGGCACTACATTCATAGTGAGATCATATTCACCTCTTTCCCACTCTGGTTGTCTTTATGCAGGCTGCTTTATCCAAGCTCTGTGTGAAATACATGTGGCCACTTTACGGAAATGTACATTCAGTTTCCTCATCCGCATGCAAGGCTGATAATGTTCGCGAGGCTAGACTTAAGACCGGAGATGAGTAGCTTATAACTACTCTTTAAAAATGTGTATGAAAAAGTATTTCAAATATGTTTTATGTTTGCAATCTTATTGTGGGCCTAAGAGAGATGAAAATGGGGAGTGGAGAAAACTGCGTAATGAGAGCTTCATGACCTGTACTCTTCACTAGATGTAGGAAGGGTAATTAAATCACGGAGGATGAAATGGGCTGGACATGTTGCACGCATGGGGGAGGAAAGACATATTTTAAAAGTATTGACTGGGAGACCCGATGGGAAAAGACCACCTTAGCCAGTATGCTTTTTTTAATCAGTGATAAACGCAATTATGATAGGCCCATGCAGGAAAGTTATTTTTGTAATAGATCTCAGAGTTAAGCTCCAAAAACAAAATGCGCTGGCAATAATAGGGTAATAATAATGATGCAATAGGCCTACGATTCGCTAATATTAATGTTTCAAGTTTAAAGCAGCCTTAAAGGTTATGAACGAATGAAAAGTCAATATGAAATCTATCTGTCAGGAATTACATTAGGTATATTGCTGCACAGGAACGAATAAGAAAAATCCTCACATTAAAATATAGCCTAAAGTAAAATAGACACTAAATTGGGTTTTACTCCGGTACCGGTCAACCGATTTGGTCCAATTTCAATGGGGTTCTTCCCATGAACATTATAAATGCGTACACCAAGTTTTATTAAAATCCGTTTAAGCGTATTTGAGTTATCACGCGTACAGACGCACGGACGGACAGACAGACATTTCCCGTCCCCACACACAATCTCATAAAGTACCATACTGGCACTTAATAAATATGTGCTAGGCAGAGTGGAAGAAAGAAGAGTTTTATTAGAAATCATCAGGAAGAGGAAAAGAAAATGGATTGGACATTAGCTAAGAAGAAATTGTCTGCCGAAGGATCGAAGGATGCCGTAGAAAGATGATAAATGGGAAGAAGGTTCGAGGCAGAAGAAAATACCAGATGATAGACATATATATAGATGCGATATAAAAGATATAGGCTATATTTATATGAAAATAAATTTTGAACAATGTGTTTTGACCTATAGTGAAAATGCTATGTTAAAAGTCACTTAAAAATCCTATTTGCTGATATCTTATTCATTGCTGAGTTGAGAGAAAAGGATATCGATAACATAAAATGTAATATACAGTAGAACTCCAATTATCCGGATCGCTTTGAGGCCGTATTCAAATGGTCTTTACGGCAGCGAGCATTGGGAAACTCTCTTCAGGGCCGATTATTTGCCAAAAAAGCAAAACTTTTAGCCGACAAAATCGACGGTTTGTCAGCAAAACAACTAACTTTAACCGATGTGTTCAAGATGTGACACTTATAATAATAATAATAATCCTCTTCGGTGTAGGTTGAAAATTTCATATGTCTGCTTGCCTTGACATTATAAACAAATGAATCGACCAGCGTGAGCTACAACATTCAAGCGATCGCGATGGTTTCATGTCCAAGGTATGACAAAAATAGCCAAAGCCTACTGTAATTGATTTGACATTGAAATATATTACTGAAAACTGATGCTTCGAAAACGCAAAAAATGCACGTTTTCTGCCCGTTTTCACTCATAACTCACGAACGAAAGAAAAAATTAAAAATGTAATATGCCAGAAACCTTCCCGGGTATGTACTCAACAACTTCCCAAAGTTTCATGGCGATCGGATGAATGGTGTAGTAATGCATAAAGGACAGACACACACACACACACACACACACATACATTCATTTTTATATATATAGATAAAGCTGCCAAATGAAGGCATTTTTTTCAGTGGTGCAGTTTCCCCAAAGTCTAATCCCATAAAGTATGTGTGGATGAAAGAAGGCATAGTATGACATAATTAGTGTCTTGGCTTACACATTTTTTAAATTTTCTTAATAGATACCATGTTCGTGCTAGTTTTTTTTACAAAGATTATGTAAGTACAGTACTAAACAGTTTAAGTTTCTTTAAAAAGATCACCTTTTCCATGTTTTAACCAAATGTCCGGATATTTGATTTTCCGGATTGGGTCCGGTCCCTATTAATCCGGATAATTTGAGTTCTGTTGTAGTAGAGTAGCGTAATCTCGGCTTAATATGGATATAGAGGTCGTTGAGTTTCCGGAATACCGGGAATAATGCCGGTTGTCGACCAAGAGGTAAGCTAACTTAGCTTAGCTCACATACAGTGAGGGATTTCGTATACAGTTGTCCCGAATTCCATATGTAGTTTTGTCGGCACAACTACATATGAAATCCCACACTGTATGAGAGTTAAGCTAAACTAACTTAGCTTAGCTCTTGGTCGACAACCGGCATAAGGCGTAAAATATGTGGAATAGGAATTTATTCATATTAATGCCTTTTAATGAATATTGTAGTTTGTTTGTTTGTTTGTTTGTTTGTTTATTTTCTTACACAGTACAGTGTTTTACATAGTTTACATATACTTATAACTACATTTCTTAAAGTTTAACACACACATTTACAAATTAATAATTTACATACAAATATTCAATGCATGTTCAATATTTAAACATGCTACATTTTACATTATTCATTTTAATATTATTTCTAGCTCTATTTTTACAGTATATGAAAGATGAATTATACAAATTAAATGATAAATTTACGAATATAGTATAATTATACACACTTACAAAGAATAGAGATCACTTATATTATAAAAACAGTTTGATAAAAGAAAGGATTTAAGCATTTTCTTAAATGAAATTTCTGTTTTTTGTGATGTGATATGAGAGGGGAGTGAATTAAATACCTTAGAACATAAGTAATATGGAGAAGATTCGAATAGATGGGTAGAGTGTTTCGTCAGTGCTATGCTGTTTTTATGTCGGGTGTTGTAAGAGTGGTAGTCAGAATTAACTTTGTACTGATATTAGAGAGTAAAAAGGAAAAGGATTTTTTATTCATTTCTTTTAAAAACCTTTACCCTTTTTAATTAAATCAACAACGAATACGTAATAAATATAATTGACAAACCATTCTCCTTTGTCGACACATAAAACATCAGTAGTACTGATAATATTATAGGAGAAATATTCCTCTGATACTGGGATTTGAACCCAGGACTTTTGGGCATTTGTGCCATGTAATGTCCAACAGAGACAATAAACTGTGGTTCATGAATGCGTATGTATATATTTATCAGTAGAAATGTTGTTTCGAAAATTAAAAATGAGTTCATTCTCCTCAAATGTTACTCACACCGTTAAGAATCATAATGAAACATGTTAATACGGACGTAGGTACAATTGCCGAGTAACCGAACTATCGCATCGGGTCAGTCCTATCCCCGGATACTATATTCACTGCTCTAGTCTTTGCATTAGTTAAGAAAAAGTGGTGGTTACAACAGTAGTATATTGCGATACTAGTTCCGTAAGCGGTGCATACGGATCGAGGAAAGAGTTTGAAAAATCGAGGAGCTTGTTCAGAGTTTTTTCAATTTGCGAGTTCCGTTATGTGCTTACGGAACGGGTATTGCATGCTATTTTTTGCATGATTATTTATTTCAATTTAATTACATTAATTGAGATATTAGCTGAAAATATTATGTATATTCATTGTTGAAGATAGATGTTATATTTCAGAAACCGATTCGCATGTGTTGGTTGTTACGGGGACTGAATATTTGTCCTGTTAAAGCCGCCACAGCAGGGGGGGCCTTTGTTCCGGCCTTCGATAAAGGCTTGTATTGTGATGGTTTTACTTACGGCACTAGTGTTTTTTGTAATTTCTTCAGCATTGAGATTTCTCTTGTTTTCATAGCAACCAGATTCGTGTGGGAATGTCAAGCTACGATCCACGGAAAAAAAATTCGTAAGTACCACTAAAAATTATATAATGACACTTTAGCAGAAAAACCTTAAAATACAGATACTTAAAAGGAGTGTGGAAAATTAGCCTATTGAAGAACTTACCGCCATAAGTTGAAACACATTTGTTATCTCTTCTTGCACACCCTGTATGCACGATGCGAGTGTAGTGTCCCCACAAACACCCTTCAATTTGTTGACACGACTGCAGAATTACCACGGCTATTCACTGCAATTTAGTTGTTATTTGTCGCGTCTGTTGGAAGCACTGCTAATGAATGTGGAAACTACTGTAGTAGTAATTGGAGATGTATGGCCACTTGGCCACCTGTCGCATGCACCGGCCCCTTCAACATGACGTCACTCCGCTCTCTGATTAACTGATACCAAATGTCATGCAAAAATTACAAAGACCAACGAAAATTTCAATTCTGTAATCATGATTGCAAATTGTCCATTCTCAGTCTGGTACTTATACAGTAGTAAGTAGAGTCAGATACTATAGAGGACACTTTGCGATATATGGAAGGACAATATCTAGAGCACCACTTGCGGCCCAACCTGCTACTTCTGAATACAGATGCAGTAACTAGATACAAAGATATCAACCAATTTCTCTTAGAGGAGCTGAAGTAGCCAACCTCGGCAGGTTATGTATAAGGGATATGATTTTTCTATCTATCTATGATCCAGAAAAAAAATGCTGGATTGGAAATAAATGACCTAAAAAGTTAAAACAAAGAAGCAACATTGAAAAAAAGAGAAAGTTGTTGTTGTTAGCAACCGCTAAGTTGAAATATTTGTGTTTTCATTGATATTTTGATAACTATTTCGGAAGTTCTGTGTTTTGTTTGTTCATTATTAATCTTATAATTACTTAAACAGTGTTTTGGTTCTTAGTGTTTGGTGAAACAATAAAACATTGCAGTTTATATGTGTTTTGAATATTTTAATTTGCTTCAAGTTTGCAGGTTGTGCCACCAGGAGTGCTGCAAAATCTGTCCCCCATTTTTCCATTGCCAAAGCAGTAAGTGTCCGGTATTGTCCTCTATAGTATTTGGTAGAGTATCCAACTAAGACATAGCCTCCTAATAAAGCTACTGACATCTGCCAAAAAGACTTGAACTTTTGTTGCCTTTCCCCATATGACAGCGTGTTCTTTGAGTCAGTAGGGAGCGTGAAGCGAAAATGTGAGTGTTCCTTCCTTGTTCTGAGTATAAGTTTTTTTATTAAGGTGATATTAACTGACTATTATAAGCAGGGCCCAGATTTTGATGACATGTCATGTTTTAACTGGAACATCATGGACGTTGCCCACTAGTGCAGGTATTCTGATCATGACTTTTAGATTATAAAAATGGTAATGTTGGGTCATATTTGGTCATTTTTCTCCCATTCTTTATTTTCAGGTATTTCTTGGAATTCAATGTCATTATTTGGTCATTTTACGGTATTTTTTTTTGCACATTTAATATTTTAAAATTATTTTTAAAACATAAAGTCATTATTATGAGTTGTTTCTCGCATTATATAGAGTCTTTGTGCATTTACTTACATTGAATATTATCGGAACTCTAAAGAAGCATAAATAAATAGATCTTGTTACAATTTTAATTTGGATACAGAAAGACGGTGTTTGCTGTTTGCATTTAACCGTATGTACAAATTAACTAATTACAAGCCTATAATTGAACAACATAAATGTAGAATATACACAAATCTGATGAATAAACTGGAGTTTTCATACAATTTTTTGGATCTTTCTAAAATTTTAGTTCATTTTTGTATTTCTGCAAAATGCTAAATGCTAACGTTAAATTTGCTATAAGATGCTAAATTTTATTTTTAAAACGCTAAATCTTTACTTTTTAGTTGCTACAATCTACCATCTCTAATAACCTAATAACTTAAAGTGAATTTTTTGGTGAAAATGGAAAGTTTACGTTGTACGTACATTACATCCACAAAAAAAAAAAAAAAAAAAAAAAAAAAAAAGGTTTTATAAATTAAGTACGTTATCAAGTGCAATTTATTGATTTTTCCATTTACAATAATTTCAAGCTTATAAGTAGGAATAAAACAACATAAACTTGTAGAAAAATTGTAAACACTGCTAACATGTACTTGCCTACATGCATTTAAATCACCACCTTGTGAAAATGGAAAGATTACTTCGTACGTACATTACAACCAGCTTTAAGATATGCATGAATGCAAGGCATTTCGGGATTGTTCTTGTTTTCGTACAGTGCTGTTAGCCGTCGTTCAAATTCTGTACTCTTCCTGCACAACAAAATGTGTCAACGAAAAGGCGGAAAAAGACGGTATAGTTTTGAAATGTGCGCACTTGTTTCAAATTGATAGATGCAAGCAAATATGGGAAAGTTACAAACTACAAACGAGAAACGAAATGAGATCAAGACCAGAATTGCCACTCTACGTTCAGCTGACTTTAATAATAATTATGAACCAATCGAATTCCACGGCGAAGCCGGGCGTCGTAATCATTACAGTAAAATAACGACGTTATACTCACAAGCCAAGTTGATATTAGCTAGTGGGGAATTCACAGCGTTCTAAAACCGTATAAAGCATTTGGCATTTTGTTTGAATTCCAGAAAAGTTACAGGGAAAAATTTGAGTGTTATTAAAACTCGAATGAGGGAGATGTTGAGTTTCGTCGAATCCTTACGTCTTAGACTTGAAAAGTTAAGTGGTTATGTTGACGTATCTTAAATTCTGTTTTCACCATCTCGAAGATCTTCATTTCAAAACACCTAAAACCGTTAAATAACAAATTTGGTAAAAATAAATACGTCGAATTTTGTTGAAATGTCCTATTATATCATTCTATGCCTATTCCGATACAGTCTTACACAGTGGAATGCGATATCATACAAATTTTACTTTATGTGCCAGTATGGTGCTTTAAGAGATTGTGTGTGAGCGGGGAAATGTTTGTCCGTCCGTCCATGTGTCTTTAAGCGCGATAACTAAAAAAATACGCTTTATCGGATTTTCATGAAACTTTGCATATGCATTTATAATGTTCATGCCAAGAAGCCTATTTCTTTTCGACCAAATCGGTTGACCGGTACCGGAGTAACGAATAATGAAAGATAACATGCTTTTTAAGTGGGAAATCATGACTATACTACAATGCCGCGTTGCTTAATCATTGAGGGTGTCTACTCCAATGCAGTCAGATGTTTGTTTATCTCGGTGATCAAGTTGAAATGATTTCTACGTGAATACTGTTATATACAGAAGGTATATTACCGTGAAAATAAATAATTAGACCTACTTAGTTCTTTGCCAGTGCATTTTGTGAAATGTAAGAATTTCTTGTATGAGTGTATACGAGTATGAATTAAGGTTAAATACCAAAGTTTAGTCCTTTGTTCTTCCGCAAGCCCTGCTTAATGAATTCATCTGGAGCTTAACTCGGAGATAGATTATAATATTTACTTATTTTCTGCATATCATAATTGCAGTTATCACTGTTTAAACAAAAGCATTCTGGCACTTTGTTATGTCAGTTTACCTGATTTTATTATTATTATTTTATCTAGTATTTTATATATATATTTAATTCTTGTCTAATAGTCTCGTTCCTTATCTTATCTGCTCTTGTGCATCATTTTATATTCCGTAGAAACAACATCTCAGCTGCCTGTATTTTACTTTCATCCTTCGATTTAATTATCACAGACCAACAAAAAAGACTTTTTAAAAACTTTTTAAAAGTTAATAGGTTATTCTTATGGTATTTTTGTTGCTGATTCCATATCTGACCTAAATTTTTTTCTACCGTCCTCAGTTTCGTCACAATCTGACTTTATTACAAACTAGAAAATTAACAGAACTGACTATAGAAATGAAAACTAAATTAATGTTTCAATATGTAAAAAACTTTTATCCAAGTATAAACATGAAAAACCTCTTTATTATAAAGATTATGTTTCTATTTCCTTTTCCTCTACTTCTTAAAGCTTCTGGTATAAGTTTTCTTCTGTGAGACGTTTGCTGAACTTCTCGGGAAGTGTCTCCCATCATACTGGTATTCCAGCGGCCCTCATGCCTTCTTTCCATCATTTTGATATCTTGATAGAAACACTAACCTTACTCCTCAATCACGTCCCAAGATCGTGAGAAAAAAATCAGGGTTACTGTTCAAAAAGTGAATCTTCTGGCTCGTCGAACATCCTAATTTTTTTTTAACTTCTCCAGTATAAATAGGAGATAGGCCTATAAGACAATTTTTTAGCCTAAACCCTCAGTAAAAGTTAATCAACTAATGAAGCGAAAGACTAATAACTCGATATTATTTATAATATATGTGAAAAATGAAATAATTATGATAGTATGAAACAGAACAATTAAAAAATTAAAATTGAAGTATTTTATGGTGATTTTTAATGAACTCATGACTTTTCTGTAATGATATTGACCACCAATCTATAAATAAATTAATCAATATCAACTGTTTTTTATCATTGGCTAAAGCCATTTTAATCTGTCTAACTGGTGATCTATAATATACTTGGTGTGTTACTAATTAATATTAGGTCTATTTTATTTATATTACATACGTTTAATCTGACATATTAACGTTTCATACGTAATTAAATTATATTTTATATTCTTATATGCCAACAGGTCTTTCTAACCTAACCATCTTCATTAGTACTTGGTGATATAACAAAATACACGGTGATTAATAGTTTACTTCAATTTTAATTTTTTAATTGTTCTGTTTCATACTATCATAATTATTTCATTTTTCACATATATTATAAATAATATCGAGTTATTAGTCTTTCGCTTCATTAGTTGATTAACTTTTACTGAGGGTTTAGGCTAAAAAATTGTCTTATATCTCCTATTTATAAATTTACCCTCATATATAAGATGAAGTTTATTAATTCTCCAGTAGGCTATGTTGACAACAATAGAAATACAATGTGGGTCCTTTTTGTTGCCCAAGAACGTGATAACAACCAGCTTGAGTGAAGCCAAGCCTTCTTCTCACTGTCTTTCATTTTTATTTAAAGTTGGAATAGAACATGATTTTTCGGATATCAGGTCCAACAAAGCTTTTGATAAACGAGGAAAGTTCTCATAGAAATACTTAAAACAATGCCCATCTTTTTGTAAGTCTTTCAAAAACTGTTTCATTAGCAGTAATTTTATGTGCAGAGGTAGCAGCAGAATGTTTCCTGATCCAGGAGGTTCTTGCGAAGATGTTGTGCAACCACCAATCTTACTTTAAACCCATTTTACCTATTTAAATAATATACAAAGAACCGTTGAATTTGCTACATATTTAATTTTCTTAAATATTTTATACTGAAATGTAAAAAAAAAAAATGGTGGGTGATACAGATTTTTTATCATCATATTTGGATTCAGCACACGAAAAACCATAAGAATAAGACAAATTCATTCAGAAAGTTTTTTTTCGTTTTTGGCCTGTGTTATCCAATTTTCACTTCCATATAGTAGTTTTGGGCCTGCCATTGTTTTATATAATTTAAAGAAGGAAATGGACGGAACATCTAATGCGAATGAGTGATGAAAGAATCCCAAAAAAGAGCCTTCCTATATAATCCAAGGGGAAAGAGAGATGTTGGCCGACCTCGTAGTAGATGGACATCCCTGCTGACTTCGCCGGAACGGGCTGCATAGCCTAAACCTTGTTGAGAATTATTATTATTACTATTATTATTATTATTATTATTATTATTATTATTATTATTATTATTATTATTATTATTATTATTATTATTATTATCGACATGTAGAAGTAATGTATTTTGCAATAAAAGTAGGCCTACTTGGCGAGACACATACTCAAATACTCCATATTATATGCGCCTTGTCGTGGAACATTTTTAGACATGTTTCACAATTCGCAGACCAAGTGAAAGTTGCGGGCTTGATGTGGTACGCGGACCGCATATTAGATATCCCAGCAGTGTATCAAGCCACAAGAGTATTGATCGAGCAAATCCTATACTACAAAAATTCAATATTTGTAAACTATTTAATAAAAAGAGTTTCAGTTGATTGAAATCAATATTGCAATAACGTTGCTTTTCTTGGAGGGGCAGGAAGACGAGACGTGCTTGATGTGCCCATTTCCCCGGGATAAGTGTGAGTGGGGGGGGGGGGGTAGAGACGTTTAAGTGCTCCTTTGTGCAGAGTCGGTGACAACGCGACTACTCCTGTAATACTAATAAAAATCCCCCCCTCACGAAGCTACCACACAGATTAATGCACATTCTAGCTCCAAAGAGAAGTCATTCAAGCTTTCGTTCGTCACAAAGATGACAGGAAGTGTTTCTCACGTCGTATTGCTGAGATGCTGAGACGGATGCTTTGAAAATAACTTTGTCAGTCTTCCGTGACTAAAGAAAACTGAAGTGTGATGAAAAAATCATACTATGTAGAACAGCGCTTGAGTAAAAATCGGTGAAATCAAAATATTCGCAAAAACAATAAACTTCAATGTATTGTGCCACCAAAGTTTCGGTAACACTACACATGTCAGGATTGGCTTTAGCCCTTATGACATACATGGGCATTTAATGGTTCGCGAACCACTTGTGGTTCTTTACCTTCCCGCATAACACACAAGATGGCATTGCGGATATTCGGTGTACGTGGTGGATTATTCCCATCCATGAGTCATACTCTCTTTGCAAGCAGTGACGGGTCGCGACACAGTTCCGATTGGAAAGGCGTTATGGCACTTTCTAAGCTTTGTATAATGAAATAATTGGACATGTAAAAGAATAATTAAAAATGCATAATTGTTAGTATTATTTGTTTTTTGTAGTGTACATTATTAAGTGAAATTAGTGTTCCCCTAAGAATGAGCAACCGCCACTGCACTTATTGTCTGCTTGTGTCTCCATCTACCCGTTCTTTTCGAACTATGTGTAAGTTGACCAAGTTTGCGGGTTGCGTGTCAATGGATAGGGGTTTGCCAATGACTGCCTTAGGATATGGATAGGCACTGCTGTGGATTATAAAGGATAGCATGCATGGAATTAATTATTTTCATGCACCATTAAATAAGAATCATACATACTAAAATAAATACTAATTTATTGTAAATTCATGTAATACAACATTCTGTTTTAAAAACGATCTAATAATAATTTGAATTATTTCTATTGATGAAAAATCATTATCTTATCTGATTTCGTCTGAATTATATTTCTTTTTATTTCGAAAAAGACTTATTAAATCTTAATTCTATGAATTCTTTAAATACTATAAATTCTTTAAAACTTTACATTCTTACTTAAAACTGGTTTTGAAGTTAACCGTTTAAGTTATCTTTATCATATACTAAGATGAATTTTTAAACTTACATTTTATTCTTGACACAACTCCCAGCGTTATTTTGGCTTCCAGAATTACTTCATAGCAATGAGAAGTTGTACAACAAGAGAGATTTTGACGGCATGTAAGCCCTTAAATAGACTTTTCAACTGACGCTATTACCCGGAAAATCCACTGTCAATATAGAACAGCGTTTGAGTAAAAATCGGAAATCTTATATTCTCGGCGAAATCAAAATATTCACAAAAAAAACTTTAATGCAAACAATTTTTTAAGACTATTCCATTCATAGACCGCATGTTTGATATTGACCAGTAATGTTTAGCAATTCCTCGGATATAGACCAATCACGATCGTTTATCTTATAAAATGCTTGCTATTAATACTAGGACGTGAATTTATCTGATAAAACGGCACCTCAATTCTGGAAATGTAGGCTTCAATGTGCAGTGACTAATACGTCACATGTTGCCAGTGAACATAATAAAAACACATTATTTTATCCAAGATAACTTGATTGGAAATTGAAATAATATAAATGCACATTGATTAAAAAAACAATTTCAATTCGGTGCAAGCCAGTTCGTGTGCTTTTCTTCTCTTCTGCTGTTAGCTTATCTGAATTAGGTTAACTGAGTCTTATATGCACCATTGGTAGCACTGGACACAGCATGGTAGCTCGAATCGTTTCGTGGATGGTTGATTCATAGTACGCCGTGATCTCGAAGCTGTTAGTTTTGTTTTTATATAACAAAGTAAGAAAGTAATTATTATTTCTGTAATCCGTTACATTTTTATCCATGAATTAGTCTTAATAAATCTAACTCGAGTCGACGAGTTTCATCAGATAAATTTGCTTCTGCTGCGTAATTGCGAATCTATGAATAAACTCGTATACACTCGTGGGATTACCTTTGATAAATACTTAATTCCTGGAAGATATATTTTCACCTACTTTATCCGTACCACAAGTATTATTGTATTGTGTTCAACCCCACAGTTTTGAGGTTCCCTGAACCCCCCCCCCCCAAAAAAAAACTTCTATTACGAGAAACATGTCTTGTGTTTGTGTGTTTAGGTCTGTTAGTGAACAGCAAAACTCGAGAACGAAAAATCATATAAAAACTACAGTGTTACCATTCCAAGAAAGAAACCTGAAGTAAACAAAGACCAGTATACCTGTCTCACTCTAGGTCAAACGAGTGCTAGAGTGAGTAGGAAAATGTCTTTCTTTACTTCAGGTTGCTTTCTTAGAAAGGTCAGACTTTAGATTTTACATTTCGGTTTCTGGGAATATGACACGAAGATTGATATATAATATATCTTAGAGAATATTTACTTTAAAATTTTAATTAAATAATAGAAAATTACTTGAAGAAAACCTAAAATTTATGCGAAATTACGAAAGCAAAGTAGGCGAAAACTTTACATTCTTTGGCACAGTTCAGACACATTCGGTAACATGTTATTTTCATACTCATTAATATAATTTTGAAATTAAATTATACAAGTGTATTGGGAATAACTTACTACAGGGATTATAATTACAGGGTGCGGCATTTAAAGTTTCCCATGTAACGCATTTATTTAATAAAGAAATAAGTTACATTGAACATTTTTGAATGCCTTACAGTCTTGGATTTGCAATTCTGGTCTTACTTTTTGAATATGATGTCTTTAAGATGCCCTCCATTAATTTCAACACGTTGCTGCAATCTCCCTCGTACACTGGCGTGTACACGCATCGTGTGGTGTCTTGCGTAACATTTGCAATTTTCTGCAAATCCACGCATAATCCACAAGCGCCCACCTCAGAGTCCTAAGGTCGTGGTGTGGTGTGCCATTGCAGCACAGGGTATTATTGGCCCTTATTTTCTTTGAGAGCGATAATGGTCCTTCGGTGACTGTCAACTCTGAACATTACAATCACATGCTGCAAACTTTCTTCCTACCAGAATTTACACATTGTTAACTTGGATATTGAGAGATTGTGGTTTCAACAGGATGGTGCTGCAGCACATACTGCAGGTCCTTCAATGGACACGCTACATGCTGCTTTCCCCGGCCGAATTCTTTCCAGGTTTGGTGATATCCAATGACCCTCCAAATCTCCCGGCCTTACTGCATCAGATTTCTTTCTGTGGGGCTATCTGAAGTCTAAAGTTTTCGCTCATGCTCTCCCTGACATTAACAGTCTTAAAAATGCAATTCAGCAGGAAATTGCCAATGCTACGCAAGACACCACACATCGCGTAATGGCCAGTGTACGAGGGAGATTGTAGCAACGTGTTGAAATTAATGGAGGGCATCTCAAAGACATCATATTCAGAAAGTAAGACCAGAATTGCAAATCCAAGATTGTAAGGCATTAAAAAATGTTCAATGTAACTTATTTCTTTGTTAGATAAATGTGCTACATGGTTTTGAAAATGGGAAACGATAAATGCCGCACCCTGTACATATTTAACCCTCTTCCCTAACAGTTTATCAATCTCCGCTTTCTCCTGTTCTCCTCTTCCTGCTAATACTACAGTCAACCCTCGATATAATGCCCCTCTTTACAGTGCCTCTCCCGCACTTCTAATGTAGTTGTGTGATCACTGGTATGGAGGCCCATAGGGAGGTTGGTACTTTAAGAGGTTATGTGCGGGACCGAAAGATGTCTGTCCGTCTGTCTGTCCGTCCATCCGTGTGTCTGTACGCGCGTTAACTTAAATACGCTTTATCGGATTTTCATGAAACTTGGTATAAGAATTTATAACGTCCATGGTAGGAAGTCTATTTTTTTTTACCAAATCGGTTGACCGGTAACGGAGTAACGATTAATTAAAGATAACATGCTTTTTAAATGGGAAATGATGATGTAGCCTACAATAATAAGCGAAGTTCTCTGCCAGTGCGTTTTGTGAAATGTTGACATATTTTAAGAATTTCTTATATAAGCGAAAAGGAAAATGTGATATCATAAACCGAATCTTTGATTATAATAAACAGCATTCCTTCAATGCATCAGTAATTATCCGTACGGGACTTCATAAAAGTGATGACCAGGGCCCGGATTCTAATGACATGTCATCTTTTTACTGATGCTGCATAGACATTGCCAACTTGTGAATAAATCCTAATCATGACCTCTAGAATATAGAAGTGCATTTTTATTAGGTCATTTTTTGTAATTTTATGTCATTTTGTATTTTTAGGGCATTTATTTCATTTTTAGGTCATTATTTGGTCATATTTGGGTCATTTGCTTCCTTATTTAGGCATTTTCATGAATTTATATTGAGTGTATTAACTTTTTTTCGTCGCTAGCGGTGTTGTCTTTGAAGTGTTGTTTGTCTATTGCAAGAAGGAAAAATTCGGCATTAAAGTGTTGACATGTCTCAGTCGGAAGTGAGAATCAAAGAAACGCCGAAATTTTGTATTATATTACTATTGTTATTAGATTGACTTGGCACCAGTGTCTGCCACCTACTTGGATTTCAGAGTGCAAACTACTGTCTACCCTAAAAAAAACAATACAATCCGGCAGACCACAAAAAGGAAATGCCGAATTTTGACACCCCAGTGCCTCAGTGCCAGTATAAATTTCCGTGGGAAAAGAACATTCACAACATTACAGTTATTTACAGTTTTTACAATTATGTACAAACTAGTCTATAACTTTGTGTGTACAATATTTTTTTATAAATAGAATAACAGTTTTTAGGTCATTTTTTATAATTATTAAGTCATTTTCTTTAAAATTTAGGGTCATTTTATAGGTCATTTTTCAAACAATTTTAGGTCATCAGAATCCTGGCCCTGGTGATGACATTACCCGAATTATAACATTATCCGCGATTACATTAAGCGGCGTTCACAGTATATGAATACAAAACAACAAATGGTATCAGTGATCGGAATCAACTTTATATAGCCTAGACCTAGATAAAGGTATCGTAGCTAAACTATTACAATTTGTAAGGTTCTTATCTCTAAAGAGGCCTATTTCTTACATATTTCTGAATCTAATCTGAGTCTTCCCACATAAAATAGCTGAGCTATCTGCTTAGTTCATACATGCAGCCTATGAGACTCATATCTGATTGGTCAGAATCTGGCATAATATGCATTTCTGTAATTAATGCCCGGTTTCTACAAACTTGTGAATTACCTATGGGTAAATTATCCATGGATAAATAGGTCCCATTTCAACCACAATGATATAATGAGCAAGGCCTTGGAGTTGTGCAGTTAATTTAATTCAGAAGGCTTTGATTCTCATTGTTATTGATCCTACAAGAGGTTAAATTTTATCCAGCCAGCCATGAAAGGATAAATTATCCCAATGATTTACCCTTGGAAAGATCTAGCCCAAGTTTGTAGGAACATTTTTTCTTCTGTCATTTTCATATTTACTCAGAGGACATTTATCTAGAAACTCGCCACAAGTGTATGTGATTGCTATCTTTAAATTATTTGTGTTTGCGTGGTGTTATTCTTGTGTAAATTCTGTCCATTGGGTAATTTACCCATAGGTAATTCGCGAGTTTATAGAAACCGGCCATAAATAAACTATTGCTCATTGAACATTCCAGATCCGTATTTTTGACGGGTTTGATGCATTCAAAATACTTTCCTCTCTTACATTATTTTGATTCATGTTTTTAACTGCCGTGGATGTTTCTGAGGTTGTCGTTTGTTGATGTTCATTTTCTGTTGTAGAGACTCTGTAACACGCAGAAATGGAGAACTTGATTTTTCTTAGCAACCGGTTGTTTAGTCGTTTTTGCTATTAATTTACTTACTACTCTCTTGCATTTTCTTTCGGTAGCTTCTTCTTCTTCTTGTTTTTTTTTTTTTTTGTTCTGTTTCATTTGCTGGAAGCAAATCCTTCCGTGGCTTGCAGGTTACTATGAAAGGCTCTCGTTCTATATTTCTTTTGAAATTTCTTTTAGGGATTCTTGACCAGTGCAAAACTGCTTGCAGAGGTAAAGAAATGTCCTTTGTCTCTTCCAGTGCATCACTACTTGTAATTTGATTCTCTTCTTGTGCTTCTTGGGATTCTAAAATGCTATTGTCTATGATTGTGCTATCACCATCATTCCTGCATAAGAAAACATTTTGCAATGATGCTATTTTATTGGTCCGCCAGCGTGGTCTTGTGGTTAGCGTCGCTGACTACAGATCCGTCGGCCCGGGTTCGATTCCCGGTACCTCCTCGGATTTTTCTGAGGTAGGGAGGTCTGGTAGGGGTGCACTCAGCCTCGTGATTCCAATTGAGTAGCTACTTGATAGAGAAGTAGCGGCTCCGGTCAAGAAAACCACCAATAACGGCCGTGGGTGTCGGCATGCTGACCACATGCCCCCAATCCTGCCATCTGCCTACGGGAGATGACGCAGCGGTCGGGTGGTAGGCCAAGTCCCTCCAGGGATGTAGCGCCACGGAGTTTAGTTTAGTTTTAGCTATTTTATTGACATCTTCATTTTCAGCGATTTGAACTTAATTTCCTGTGAGAATATTATTATAGGAGAAAAATTCCTCCGACACTGGGACTTGAACCCAGGCCCTTTGGCTATTAGCTCCATTGCTCTACCAACTGAGCTAAGCCGGAGTTCAATTCGCAGCGCCAGATGGAACCTCTCTCCTATGACTAATTGCCCTAATGGTCTGGTAGAGCATTGGCGCAAATAGCCAATGGTCCTGGGTTCAAGTCCCAGTGTCGGAGGAATTTTCTCCTATAATATTCTCATGTAATGTCCAACAGAGACAATAATCTGTGGTTCATGAATGCTTGTATATCTATCTTAATTTCCTGTATTTATTGTTTCCACTTTGAGGTGTATTTTCCTCAAGCACATCAATAAGGTAATATTAAAGGATAAAAATTCCTCTGATACTGGGATTTGAACCCAGGACCTTTCGCTATCCGTGATACTGCTCTACCAACTGAGCTAAGTCAGAGTTCACTTCACAGCGCCAGATGGAACCTCTCTCCTATGATTTATTGCCTTCGCCCTACAGCCTCACAGCCTCATCCTCAGATTAGTGTGCCTCACAGTACTGCATATGACATTAGACCATTAAGGGCAATCAGTCATAGGAGAGAGGTTCCATCTGGCGCTGTGAAGTGAACTCTGGCTTAGCTCAGTTGGTGGAGCAGTGACACGGATAGGCAAAGTTCCTTGGTTCAAATCACAGTGTCGGAGGAACTTTTCTCCCATAATATTATCACGTAATGTCCAACAGAGACAATCTGTGGTACATGAATGCATATATCTGTCTTGAAAGTACTGTACAATAACACTAATAAAGTGTGCCTCAAACTACAGCATATGACATAACTTGTCTTTAATGGCCGGTTTCTATAAACTCGCGAATTACCTATGGGTAAATTATCCAATGGACAGAAGTTACACAAAAATAACACCACACAAACACAAATAATTTAAAGATAGCAATTACATACACTTGTGGCGAGTTTCTAGATAAATGTCCTTTGGATAAATATGAAAATGACAGAAAAAATGTTCCTACAAACTCGGGCTAGATCTTTCCAAGGGTAAATCTTCGGGTTAATTTATCCTTTCATGGGTGGCTGGATAAAATTTAACCTTTCATAGGATCAATAGTAATATTTAAACAATGAGAATCAAAGCCTTCTGAATTAAATTAACTGTACAACTCCAAGGCCTTGCTCATTATATCATTGTAGGTTAAATGGAACTAATTTGTCCATGGGTAATTTACCCATAGGTAATTCACTAGTTTGTAGAAACCGGGCATAAGTGAGGTAGACCATTAAGGACAATCAGTCATAGGAGAGAGGTTCCATCTGGTGTTGTGAAGTGAACTCTGGCTTAGCTCAGTTGGTGGAGCAGTGACACGGATAGCCAAAGGTCCTGGGTTCTAATCCCAGTGTTAGAGGAATTTTTCTCCTATAACATTGTCATGTAATGCTCAACAGAGACATTCTGTTGTTCATGAATGCATATGCATATATCTAACATCAATAAGAGTTTTTAAGAATTTTTCTTGATCATGTATTCTTCTCTTAATATTAGATTTTAATGTAGGCCTAAGGAAGTGCAACTATTTCATTTTAATTGTTGATGAGAAATATGTATTTTTTAATCCTGGGGTTCAATTTGCTTTTTATTATTATTATTATTTTTTTTTATCAAGACACATTAGAATTCCACGAAAACAAGCCACAGGCTTTGAATCTTTAAATTGCATCAGTTTCTATATTAGATTTGTTCATTGCTGCATCCAGGACGGAAGCTAAAGATTATTTCGTCAGTATCTTCTCAGGTTTTGTTCTGTACCATTCCAAAACTGCAGATTTCCGGGCTGTCTTCAGTGGTTTGAATACATCGATACATCGAGGTGTTCGACAATTCTTGCAGCTTTAGGATAGCTAATGATGTTTATTTTCAATTCTAAACATAGTTCATTTAGTAGATATGTCAGATGAAAGCCTATCGACAATAGTATATTGCGATACTAGTACCGTAAGTGCTGCTTACGGATCGAGGAAAGAGTTTGAAAAAACGAAGCGCTTGCACCGAGTTTTTTTTCAATTTCCGAGATCCGTTATGCGCTTACGGAACGAATATTGCATGCAATTTTTTGCACGATGATTATTTATATCAATTTATTTATATTAATTGAGATATTAGCTGAAAATATTATGTTTATACACTATTGAAGATGGATGTTAATATTTTAGAAAGTGATTCGCATGTGTTGGTTGTTATGGGGACCGAATATTTGTCCTGTTCAAGACGCCACAAACTGGGGGGCCTTGGTTGCGGTCTTCGATAAAGGCTTGTATTATGATGGATTTACTTACGGCACGTGTGATTTTTGTAATTTTTACAACACTGAGATTTATTTTGTTTTCAAAGCGTGTGGGAATGTCAACTTACGATCCACGGCAACAATATTCGTAAGTACCACTAATTAGTTACGTCGTGCAAAACGGTAATTTTACATCACCGTTTACAAGATGCGGATTGAACATATTTACAAATTTGTAAAACATTTTCGTTACTATCTGCTAGTGATGAGCAAATGCAAGACCAAGACCAAGACCAAGGCGGTCTTGGTCTTGGTCTTGGTATTGCACTCTCAGTCTTGGTCTTGGTCTTGCATAGGTAACCCTGGTCTTGGTCTTGGTCTGGGTCTTGCATCAGTGGTCTTGGTCTTGGTCTCGGTCTTGCATACTCGGTCTTGGTCTTGTTGCAAGAGTCTTGCAGTCTTCTTTTACGCATCTTACATGATTTAAAGTTACACCGATTACATGTGTGTTATTGCTTGCGAAAGTAACGAAAGCTAATTGCTTTTAGTTGCAGTAAACAGTAATGTGATGTCACGCTGTTTGCCGAAACGTCCATGGTGATATAAGCTAGAACAGTAAACTTTGAGTGTAAATTTAAATATTCTCTGTTATCCTATTGCAGAACTTTAAACCCAAAATCCACGAGATGCTATACACTATTTGAGAGTGTAAAATTATGAATATTATATTGTAAAGTTTCAAATTGAACGGCTGTGGAGACAAGAAGTAATATTAACAGGATGTGTATGAAATGTTTAAAAGACTTCCGCATAGGAGAGAGGTTCTATCTGACCTGTTTAAAACTGTATAATATAGTAACAAAACATAACGGCATTGAAGCAGATGATTTAGAAATTGTGCAATCTATAGAAAATCACACAATGTCCATTCGAAACCCAAACCCATAGGCTGCAATAAATAATATTTCTCTTTTCATATACCCTAGTTCTAATTTATAACACATTGTGAAAAGGTCGTTTCTGCACTTTAAAGTTTTCCGCTACCTCCCATAAATTACTTTCTACTTACTTTCAAGTTTTGGGCCTTCAATTAATTGGGTCATAAATAATTATAATTATTCTTCATGCAAGCAAATATTTCTAGACCAGGCATTTTCTACTTTTAGTATCTTTTCCCATTCGATATGCATCCTTAATATGAATAGCAGCAAGAACTTAAACACCGCCACCGTCATGTGTCAATAACAAAATTGTAGTAGTAAAAAAAGGTTTTCAGTGGATGTCCTATCTATCATCAGCAAAATGTAGGCCTGTATAGTTACAGTACAATCAGATACGTAACTGTAAAGTAATAACTAGCAAATACCCGTCAAATAAGTTCCTGTTTTAATTTATCTACAGTTTAATTGTGTTTTATTGAATAATTATGAAGAATACCGGGCGTATAACCTGATTTTTTCAGACTTCACTTTATTTTGAAATTTTCTGCAAGTAGAAAATTATTGTTCAAGTAGACAGGAAATATTCTATGTGAGAGTAGGCTATGAATATTAATGATAGGTGTAAGAAAGGATACCATCGATAATGAAATAGGATACTGAGCATGTTAATAGGCGTTTTAAGTTACGGGGGCTACTGTTTAAAGTTTCAAATCCTCAGTCATAGGCCGCCCCCATGGCTGAATGGCTAGAACGCTAGCCCTCCACCGCTGGGACTCGGGATCGGATCTCGATGGATCCATGTGGAATTTGTGGTGGACAAAGTGAGGTCGGGGCAGGCTTTCTCGGGGTGCTCCGGTTTCCCCTGCCATATGTAATTCCATCGTTGCTCCATTCATCGTAGTATGACCATTTGGTTGTAATAAAAATTATATTAAATCCTCAGTCATAGCTTTCTTTTAACCCAGTGAGAGGTTAGAGAAACTAGTTATTAAATAACTGTATGGCAGAATTTTTAAGTTTTATTGATAAATTATGTGGTCAGTATTTATAGTCTATTGTACGCAAAAAGAAATTTCATATATGGCTTTGAACCTTTGTTACATCTGTTTGTCTTTCGTGCCTTAATACTAGAGAACTATTGCAATTAAACATTTCAAAAATGAATATGGAGTGTTTATCGTGAATTTAACTCCCACCAATTGAAGGAACTAGCTTATGGAATGCCATTCAGGGAAATCCGTCAGATTAATTGTAAGTTTTCATTGCAGTAATTTGTTTTAACGTAGTGGTGAGAGAGGTTGTATACGGATTTCACATATTTGAATGGTGCGCTCGTTTTTGGATACGGACAGCGTCACGCACCGAGTCTGCTCTCATTGGTTACCGCACGATGAGGCAACCTCTACATTATAGGCCTACCAGCCTTGGGACTACCCCGGCTAGCGACACTGCGGCGGCTTTGAGTAGCGGTCGCTGGCTCGCTGCATACACAATGGGGCTTTATACAACTTTTTCAAATAGCAAGACTGCAAGAATCTTGCAGTTAGGTCTTGTTCTTGCCAGAGTCTTGCAGGGTTGGTCTTGGTCTTGGTCTCGGTCTTGCATGGTCGGTCTTGGTCTTGCTAACGATGATGCGGTCTTGGTCTTGGTCTCGGTCTTGCATTTTCTGCAAGACCAAGACCAAGACTGCAAGACCAAGACTGGTCTCGCTCATCACTACTATCTGCCCACTGGAGCTGTGACCGATGTCCCAATCATTAGGTACTTGGGAAAAGTAGGGTCAGATTGAAAAATTCAATGCCATAACCGGGATTTGAACCAGGATCTTCCGCTCTCCATGCCGCTCCTTTTACCAATTGAGCTACCATGGCAACGTGCTAGTACACACTGAATTCTCCAAGTGACTCAGATATCCCGATGTTATCAATATGAGATACCAACCCAGTGGCGACTTCCAACTCGTTAGTAGGCCTACTTTAAGGTCCGGGCTTCATAGTAAACCACTAGTAGGTCACAGTGGAGTGATATATCGGGATATGTGAAGAATTACCCCTACCTTTGGCAACTGAAATGTTCTCTTTATGAAACAAAATTAGCTAATTATTTTATCAAGCTAACTAACTCCGTGGCGCTA
The DNA here is from genome assembly GCA_964059195.1 of Ectobius pallidus. Lineage (NCBI taxonomy): Eukaryota > Metazoa > Arthropoda > Insecta > Blattodea > Ectobiidae > Ectobius > Ectobius pallidus. The sequence continues at coordinate 178,332,236 of CAXKWD010000004.1, read as the reverse complement.
ACATCCTAGAAGGGACAAGGCCTACCACCCGACCGCTGTCAAGTAGCTCCTCAATTTGAATCACGAGGCTGAGTGCACCCCTACCACACCTCCCTATCTCAGAAAAATCCGAGGAGGTACCGGGGATCGAACCCGGGCCGACGGATCTGTAGTCAGCGACGCTAACCACAAGACCACGCCGGCGGTCGGTCAATTATTTTATCAGTTAAACAAAATTAAATAAAATCAAAATTTTTCATGATTTCTTGATTTTATGTACAAAAATGTTACATTCGTTACATAATATGTGAAATATGTAATAATACAATGAATATGTAAAAATATGTAAAATGAAACCCAACTATAATCATATCAGAAGCTCAAGTAGCCGACATTTTTCATTTCTAATATTCTACAATACTAGAGTAGAATAGAATAGAATAGAATGTGTAATTACAAAGAATGCGGGCCCTACTCATGACGGTGATAAACAGCCTATATGTAAAGCGTCTACGGATAGAGAAAAATATTAACTTCATTTATTAAATAGACTCGTAGTCGATTAAGCAACGCCTCTGGTATCGACCATTCATGGTCGTTTATCTAATAATATGCTAGGAACACAAGAATGCGATTTTATATCATAATATGCAGTGATTAATACGTAATATGCTACCAATGTACGGATTAAAAACATATTATTTTACACAACATAACTTGTATGGAAAATGAAATATTATAAAAAATGTGCATTGATCAAAAACACAATTCCGATTAGTTTACGTGATTTTATTCTGTTCTGATTTCAGCTTATCTATATTAAAAAAGGAAGTGTCTGTCTGTCTGTCTGTCCGTCCGCGATGCCCAGAGAAATCTACTGAACGCAGAGATCTGAAATTTTAAACATAGATGGACTAAAGGGTCGGACAGTGCACCTCGAAGCCGGAATTTTAATTTTAGCTTTCCTTCGCGAGTTATGAGTGAAAAACGGGCAGAAAACGTGCATTTTTTGCGTTTTCGAAGCATCAGTTTTCAGTAATATATTTCAATGTCAAATCAATTACAGTTGGCTTTGGCTATTTTGGTCATACCTTGGAAATGAAACTTTCGCGATCACTTGATTGTTGTAGCTCATGCTGGTCGATTCATTTGTTTTTAATGTCAAGGCACGCATACATATGAAATTTTCAACCTACACCGAAGAGGATTATTATTATTATTATTATTATTATTATTATTATTATTATTATTATTATTATTATTATTATTATTATTATTATTATTAGTGGGATAATCAATTTAGGCCTAAATGTGGTCAAACGTTGTTCGATTTGGACGAAACTCACTATACAGGGGTTTTCTGGGCCAAGGACCTCGAATCTCAGGTCGCTTTTACCAGGCGACGCTATCTAATCGTGGTATGTAGTGCACGTGATTTAAGTGCTATTAAATATAATGATTTAACTTTTATGCTCTTAATTTTTAATTTTTGGAATAATTATCGCGGGCGATCGCTTGATTTTATAAGTCCATCCTGGACGATTCATTTGTTTAGAATATCAAGGCCCGCAGACGTATGAAATTTTCAACATAGACGGAAAAGGGATATTCAATATAGGCCTAAATATGGTCAAACGTTGTTCGATTTGGACGAAACTCACTATACAGGAGTTTTCTGGGCCAAGGACCTCGAATCTGAGGTCGCTTTTACTAGGCGACGCTATCAAATCGTGGTATGTAATTCACGTGATTTAGGTGCTAATAAATATAATGATTTAACTACTATGCTCAATTTTATTTTTAAAATAATTATCGCGGGCGAAGCCGCGGGCACATGCTAGTCTTAAATATGTAAACAATTCCTCATACGTACTATTGGTAGTATTAGCTAAAATCTGGTTTACTTATTCGAGTTATCGATTGTTCATTCATTTAATACGCCGTGATTTGGAAGCTTATAGAAAAAAGATTTAATTTTATACAACAAAGTTTAGTTTTATCATAGATAATCCCACGAGAGTTGACGAGTGGAAGTGTGTGTGTATGCAAAGGCAGAAGAAAAACAAACAAAACTCTCCAAGAGCAGATCAACTCCTCTGTTCTGAACTTTAAACAATACCGCACGCTCTTAGCTGGCGTGTCGAAAATTTCGACACTCCACGCGCCGTTCTTTTGAGAGAGAATTCGCGCGTGTTTGGCATTTACACGAACAATCTTCCGCGCGTACTCTTTTGTTGACACTTTGGGTGGCGTGCACCATCCAGGAGTAAATCTTACTAAAGTAGTAAATTTAAGACGGAGACCTGGAGTATACAAGAACCAGTACATCTGTCTCACTCTTAAGTCATACTAATGTATGTGCTAGAGTGAGACAGACAAACCGGTTTTTGTTACGTAAGGTTCCCTTCCTAAATTTACTACTTTAGTGCTACTCTTTTAGTAACTTACTCTTTTAGTTGGTGTTGGAGAGCTCAATTGATAGTTACTTCTTTAGTTGTTACTAAAGTAGTAAGCGATTTTTACTAAAGAAGTAGTCGAATTCTGCGCAGAACAGAGCAGAAACGTTAGTGCAGCGCAGCAGAACACGTGCATTTCAATTGCCAGTATTATTCAAGTGCCAGATAATGAAAAGGAAAGGTTCGCTGAAACAATGAATATGAATTTGGGTTGTTCCAAATATTACTAATGACAATCTTCATGTTTTAAAATAGGTCTAATAGTAATGTTTTATTCATTACTAATTTTAATTCCTTCAATTGAGTATTTTCAGTTTAGTAGCCTACGTATGGGTACTGTGATTACAATTTTTGTGCAAACTATTTCTGTATTATAATGCAAACAATTGGAATTTCCAGTTGATTTTCATAATTGATTCACTGTCAATATTATAATTATTTCTCTCATAATAATAATAAAGTTCTAAAATATATTAAAATATTTATACTTCCTAAAGTTACATATTCTTCCCCAAAAACGATAAATCAATTATTCTATAGTTGTTTATCATAAATCTCACTATAATGAATTATTAATACTTATTGACTGTTTAACAATATTAATAAGAAGTATTACACAAAATCATGAACAAGGGGGGATAAAAAGGATAACAAAACTAATAAGGGGCATTATGTTTCTGTCCTTTTTCAAATGCACAGAACATTTACTTAAAAAATATTACCTTATAAAAATAATAATATTACAACTGAGAAATGTAATATTTAAACAAAAAATGGCGGTACAATATTTCGGAAGCTATGAACTCCAATAATAATTATGTAGATGGTTGTGTGTTTAAAAATAATTTCAGTGACTACTTCTCTAGATCCTGTGCAGCTTCAACCTCTGGGCCCCTCCTTAAAATTTTCTTTCGGCACTCATGTTGGCATTTTTTTCTATATAGTTTATAATGCTTCTCACTTTCCTGTCCACAGGGTTAATTAAAATAGTTAGCAGCATACTATAGACCTGCAGCATCTGCTATAGTTTATTCCCAAACATGAAAGTCTCGTCTCACTCCTCCATTCGAGACTTGGGGAGTCTTTAAGGAATGGTTTTACAATGTGTCCCCTTCTCAATGTACGCTAATCCCAGAGTCAGTCAAATTTTCTTCCGATGTGGCCTGTTTGGACATTTTTACACCTGGGTTAGAAAAAAGGACATATTATTCATTAACACTGCGGGTGCAACTATTGAACTTTTAGCTCTTATAATTATTATTATAATCTGGCATTCGCAATGTTGTGCTTTAAGTTAAGCTATAGAAGTGTAATGTAATAAAATTAATTTACAATAATTACATTAAATCGTTTAACAATGAGAATCACCTATTGTTCAGTAATTCTATGGTTAAGTAGCAGGGGGAAGTGTTTTCTGGGTAGCTCCAAGAACGGAGGCTTTCATGTATTGGAATGTACTATACCTCGCCGATATCTGTATCCATATGATTAGCTTGAAATACATCGTCGTTTTCTGACCCAAAGTTAGGGAGAACTGCAACATCTAAAGGCAGATCCAGCTAGGAAGATATTTAAGAGCACATGAGCTCCTTGTACCGTGCAATGCAAACGTCCCTTCCACTCACTCTTCCCCTCACCTTTGGTGGACGTCTTCCTAGTTGGATCGCTCTCCGCAATGATATTTCCACATTTGACTGGCTGAAATCACATGGATGTAGTGAGAATCTGACATCGTTTCTTCCAAACGCCAAAATTTCATGTAAGGATTTATGAGCTTAATTATTTACGTTATTAAATGCCCTACTAGGTGTGGTTCGCTTAATATTTATTAAATCACCTGCCACAACTCTCATTTTTGGTATACCACCTTCTTCATCTCAATAACTTATCCTCAGTTTGAACTATGTAATCCATTTAATGTGATATGTAACTCATAACTCACGCAAATGCCACAGAACACACTTACTCCACAACTTTACTCCACCCCCTGAGTAGGAGTAAATATTGGCCTTATTTACTCCACAACTTACTACGTTAGTAACGTACTCCGTGTTGGTGCTCTCCACCACTTGTGGAGTAAGTTCATTTACTCTGGGAGTAAATAAAATTTTTACTTCTTTAGTACATTCCTCTATGTTGAAAGCCGCCGAGTTTAGTTTACTCCTGGTTGGTGCACGCCGTCCTTACTAAAAGAGTACGGTTACTAAAAGAGTAGCTTACTAAAGTAGTTAGAACTAAAGAAGTAAGGCTTACTAAAAGAGAAAATTGCATGAGTTTGGTGCACGCCACCCTTTATCACGCGAGAAAGAACGTGTTGCATTTTGGGCTGCATTTTTTCACCGCGCGTGATTGCCTGCTAGCTCTTTCCTCCGATATTGCCCGTACGCTCCCAGGAGTGTGGTAAAGAACTTGTGTGTGGGGCTTGGAAATGTACAGTTAACATTCAAGATAGATATATAAGCATTCATGAACCACAGAATATTGTCTCTGTTGGACATTATGACATAACTTGTCTGTCTGTGAGGTAGACCATTAGGGCAATCAATCATAGGAGAGAGGTTCCATCTGGCACGGAGAATTGAACTCCAGCTTAGCTCAGTTGGTAGAGCATTGGCACGAATAGCCAAAGGTCCTGGGTTCAAGTCCCAGTGTCGGAGGAATTTTTCTCCTATAATATTCTCATGCAATGTCCAACAGAGACAATATTCTGTGGTTCATGAATGCTTAAATAATTATCTATTATTAGTTATATCAAACACGTTGCGTATGAGTGGAATAGTCAGATAAATTCGTTCGAACTTCGTGCTTGCGAATCTAGCAATAAATTCTTAATCTCTCCAGAGATTGCCAATGATAATAATTACGTTGTGGTTAATTGATCTCTTTTGTTGAAATTTTGATCGAAATTGAAAGAAAATGATTTACGAGGGAGCATCTCATACCAAGTTGAAATGTTAAAACATTGAAATGGGAGAAAGGGATAAAATTCTAGGACCAGACTGGGTCATGTGGCTGTGACAATTCTCACGGAATATAGTTTATTCTAATATTATTCTATTCGCAACAAGGGAATGGTAACAAATCTAGTCTGGGACTCTTATCAGCTCTATTCACGTGACCTTCATGACGTAGAGAAGAGGTGGCCTTATCCCGAATTGCTGTGATCGCGAGAATATTTTACAAAAGATAATGCGAAACATTGGATAGACGCCAGGACATTGCTTGAATTTTCTACTATACTACATTGCCCTCGAGAAAGTATCCATTACTTACTTTGAGATTAGTTTTCATCTCGTGCCTTAAAATATTCACTATTGCATCACTTTTTACTTTGGTAAGTTCACATATTTATTTTCTTTCACAATTCTTATAGTTCATAAATAATCTGTTTATTAATTCTTGCCTAAATAAATAATTTACTCCTTGAATTGAGACAATTGTCCTATGTTAGTGTTTTTCATTTCCAGCTTATATCTTATATGTATGTATGTGTGTGTGTGTGTGTGTGTGTGTGTGTGTGTGTGGAGAATAGTGTGGTGTTACTAAATTTAAAAAAATAGTATAATATAATCTCTATATATATAAAAGGCTTTGTCCTGACTGACTGAATGAATGACTGACTGACTGACTGAATGACAGGAATCAACGTACAGCCTAAACTATAACAGGTAGAGACTTGGAATTTTGACAGTACCTTCGTTTCATAATGTAGGTGCTCACTAAGAAAGGATTTTGAAAAATTCTGATTCTAAATGCCAAAAATTAAACATTTTTGAGAATACTTAATCCCTTTTTACACAGAATTATCAATTCCAAATCACAGAATATATTGTTGCCAAATGGTATCAGATGGGCTTGGAAAAAACAAATGAAATGCACTTTTGACAAATAAGAGAAGTTATCAAAATAATTCATGTTATAAATAAATATTACAGAATGAAATCCACTGAAATTATGGAATCACATAACTTTCTCTACCCTGGACATAGAGAAAACAAATGAGGTATGGTAATGTGTATATTATTATATTATATCGCAGGTTTTTGGAGAGAAAAGTATGAAAGTGATAATGCCTTCTGTTTAATTTCATCCCCAAAACGGCGTTATGGTAACATAAGAGTGGGAAATTTCCCGCCTCGATATTACAATTTTATGTTGCAGGAATTTCTGTTTCTTCTTATTTAAACCTCTACCAGGCTTACTGTGCACTGTACAAGCGATGGGATGCAAAATTCTAGATCCTCTATGAGCCATAAAGAACTATATCAAGCGTTTTCTGAGGGAATAGTTTGAGTGTAATAAGTCGTTCTTCCTATTTCAAATTATAATTCCTATATAAGGACCTAGAAATTAAAATTGAAAATCCTTCATAAGCTAATTTCCAATTACAAAATACAAAACCCGGGCGACGCCGGGTCTTTTAAGCTAGTATTATTATATTCAAGTATCTAAAAGTGATTATTTTTCTATGTGTTTGTTAATATCATGTGAAAAACATAATCTAGGATGTTTGAAATATCTTCAATATAAGTATTTTTTTAAAAATATATATAATTTAACGAAAAAGGAAATTTAAAAAAAATATTTTAAGAAATACTTATACTGCAGCTAATCCAGATTCTGTATTATGTTGTTCACATGATATGAACAAACACATAGAAAAATAATCACTCAGAAATATCTATATTTGTGGAAGTTATCAGGGAAACGGCTGCGGCTGTTCAGTGCATGAAACGTGGCAGCCATTTTGAAACGATAATTACCCGTAACTGTAACAGTTTGATTAACTTTGAAAATTGTAGAAATAGTCAATGGAGAGTAAGTCAGATTGCAAGACTGTGAAGGATTCATTGCTGAGAAAAAAATAATGAAATTCACATATTTCTTACCAATGAATTTCATCGAAAGCTGTATGTCCCTCCTTAAGTGACCCATCAACGTATAAATAGGAACACTAATTCCTTCATTTTCAAAGCTCATGGTGTTATACATAATTGTTAAGAAAGAAGCAGATTTAATGCAAGTGAAGATGAACTTTTAACATATGTCTGGTCCCTGTTATGAAGCCACCTGAGTTTGACGTTATTCAGGCTTTAAAACTTAGTGCCCGATCGAATATGTTAACAGCAACCGTACCGTACAGACTTTGCTCGGCGTATGCCCTAGCTACCATATGCTAGTTCACGTGATAGTAAACAAACCGAAATACAGATATAGGAAGACCACAAAATAACTTCTCATTATCTAAACTCACATTACAAGCATGCAAAACGATACTTTCTCCTGTTTGTGTATAATAGTCCCTCCCAAATGTTTCAATATATGTTTGCGTTTTAGAACACTTTACTTTCGGCATGCCGAACACGTATAAACACGCACAATGACAAGGTACACTGTTGACCAATTTGAGAGGCACCGTACCACAAGCGCATTCACTTCTCAATACTGCTATCAGCTACTGTCTTATCAGCCTACGCAATCAACCCCCACCCCCTATACTCAGGTTGTTGGTAACCGGAATCAACTCCCTCTGTGTGTTCGGGCACTAAGTTTTAAAGCCTGGTTATGATTCACTCAGTGGTCACATATCCCCACCTAGGATAAGACTAAATTTGGATGTTAAAATAATTAAGTTTTGCATGTTTAAAAGCTATTAGATATGCATACCGATTGTGGGAGTTGTAGATTCTACATTCTTGTAAATGGGCGGGACAATTACTATTATAAGTAGGGACCGGATTATTAGGTTTTTAAAAACACTGTTTTAGGTTTTCCATTAGGTGAAATAGTTTTTTTTAGGTTTTTGTCCAAAATATCATTTTCGGGAAGAATAATTGGTTTCATGAATTTTAATGTGCTACATAGGGTTCAATACATAATACTTGTAAAGTTTAACTTAACAAAATTGACTTAAATTTGTGTAAACTTGCTTTAGGACAATATTACACAATTGAAGAAAGAAAGCATAAACAATCAAAAGAAGCAGTGAAAATAAGATTGCCTCACATTTCCTGGTTACAGTATATCACTAAATATCTTTCAAGATTTTCAACTGTGAGTTGTATTGAATGACAACCTCTGTCTTATACAGCAGGAGTAACTTGGAAACAACAGAGCAGACGTAGAAACACGCGGGGTGCAACGTCATAAAATAACCTCAGAAGAAGAAGAAGAAGAAATTCATGTCATCGCCAATCCACTGCCGTAATAAACTTGATTTCATTTGTTTCGGCATAATTAACATGTCTTCTTAAAACTCACAGTGACCACTCAGTATGAAAAACAGGGAAGTACTAAAGGCAAACAAGCGCTTTAAAACACAGAAATCTATATCCTTGTTCATACACAGCAACAATGGTTGTTCGTACGAATATTTTAAAAGGAATACACCGGTACCGGTACTCTTACACTTCCTCTCTTGATACTGTCCATCCTAGACGACAATGGGTTGAACGAAACGCTGGTGGTATTAATTTCAACCCGACAAAAATTGTCTCTCCGCAAAATATCGATTTCTCAACTGCCTAACAAGAAAAGACAAAAAATTATCCTAAATAGATATTTTAGTATTATATCCCGTTTAGGTATATTTAGGTTTTTACACCCCATTTAGGTATTTTTAGGTACCACAGAATTAATGTGGGTGAATCCTATGAACATGATACGAAAAAGTATATGAGTGCGTTTTGTTTTGGAAGTAAGGAAAAAAATCTGATGTGAAAGTCACATAACTTCCTCTGCCCAAATAAAAGTTTGCAGCATTTACGCTAATAATATTATGCTATAAATATCTTATAGCCCCTTCTTTGAATGTTGCGACTAAAAACGTAGGCTATGGGGGAAAAAACAAGTGACTGCAAACGTTTATTGAACTTTCCGCTGTTAAGAATAATTTCCGAAATTTATCAAATATTCCCCTCAGATATTTCTTTACTGTAAGCAGGGCCAACAGTACATTTTTCTCACTTCACGTGCTTATACAGAATAACATGCCTTAAATGTCCGCGTATTGAGTTGTTCACCAGGCAAGTTGGTAGGTTACAACCACCCTTTAGAGAATGTTTTTGAAATGGTATAAGCAATCCATGTACAAAATTTAAAGGAAATTGTTAGAGCCGTTTATGAGAAAATAGCAAAAAACAAAATATTCTTCATGTAAAGTCCCCTTAAATATAAGAGAAGGTTGTCGCCAATCTTCACAGCCTCAGAAGGTACCTAACCCAAATACAAAATTTTGTTTTCGTACGATTTACAAGAAGCCGTATTGCAAAAAGCACGTATTCACAGTGGGTTGCTTATAACTACCCTTCAGAGAATTTGTTCGAAAAAATGTTTCAAATAAAAGTTTTAGCTCTTGGTACAAGCAATCCATGCGCAAAATTTAAAGAAAATCGTTAGAGCCGTTTTCGAGAAAATCGCGAAAAACGAAAATTTCTTCATGTAAAGTCCCCTTAAAAATAAGGGAAATTTGTCGCCAATCTTCGAATCACATCTTCAAAAGGTACCTGACCCAAATACGAAATTTTGTTTTCATACGATTCTCCGTTTCGGAGCTAGCCTGTTCACAAACTTCCACACAGACAGACAGACAGACACACACACAGACACACAGACATGTTTCTATTTTTGGATTCAGGGGGCCTTGAAACGTGTATATATGCTAAAAACTCAACTTCGAATTTTGGGGTCGAAAACAATACTTCCTCTACCTATAGTACCTATGGTACGGGCAGAGGAAGTAAAAATAGGTAAAAACCTAAGAATCCGGTCCCTAATTATAAGTCAAACTTTTATTACTCCAAGAGTCTGACACAACTTCAGTTACGTTCTCTCTAGACGAAGGTTTCATCATTTTGTGTCTGTGCGTGCTCACAACTAATCTTCCTTACTTTGGATGGGGCACGAACTCTTATCCCTCAGAGCGAGCCCATCTTCCCATTCCAAAGTAGCTTTATGTATCGACTAGACTACTAGCAATTCGTGCAAGCTAAAAGTTAAGCTAGATTCATAATGTTGGTATGATTCTTTCTTAAATGATTTTCCACTGTGGGACGTAGTGCATCTACTCAGTCACAGCACACACAAAACTACGAGGGGCATACTAAAAGTTAACAAGTTTATTATTATTATTATTATTATTATTATTATTATTATTATACACATTTAGTACAAGTAAAAACAAATAAAACCAAACATGCCCCTAAATGACCAACATTTTTGAAGTAAAACTTCTTTAGTGGCGGTAGAGGGTGAATCGGGAAAATCAGTCACACTAAGGGTGGCGTGCACCAAACTCATGCCATTTACTCTTTTAGTAAGCCTTACTTCTTTAGTTCTAACTACTTTAGTAAGCTACTATTTTAGTAACCGTACTCTTTTAGTAAGGACGGCGTGCACCAACCAGGAGTAAACTAAACTCGGCGGCTTTCAACATAGAGGAATGTACTAAAGAAGTAAACATTTTATTTACTCCCAGAGTAAATGAACTTACTCCACAAGTGGTGGAGAGCACCAACACGGAGTACGTTACTAACGTAGTAAGTTGTGGAGTAAATAAGGCCAATATTTACTCCTACTCAGGGGGTGGAGTAAAGTTGTGGAGTAAGTGTGTTCTGTGGCATTTGCGTGAGTTATGAATTACATATCACATTAAATGGATTACATAGTTAAACTGAGGATAAGTTATTGAGATGAAGAAGGTTGTATACCAAAAATGAGAGTTGTGGCAGGTGATTTAATAAATATTAAGCGAACCATACCTAGTAGGGCATTTAATAACGTAAATAATTAAGCTCATAAATCCTTACATGAAATTTTGGCGTTTGGAAGAAACGATGTCAGATTCTCACTACATCCATGTGATTTCAGCCAGTCAAATGTGGAAATATCATTGCGGAGAGCGATCCAATTAGGAAGACGTCCACCAAAGGTGAGGGGAAGAGTGAGTGGAAGGGACGTTTGCATTGCACGGTACAAGGAGCTCATGTGCTCTTAAATATCTTCCTAGCTGGATCGGCCTTTAGATGTTGCAGTTCTCCCTAACTTTGGGTCAGAAAACGACGATGTATTTCAAGCTAATCATATGGATACAGATATCGGCGAGGTATAGTACATTCCAATAAATGAAAGCCTCCGTTCTTGGAGCTACCCAGAAAACCCTTCCCCCTGCTACTTAACCATAGAATTACTGAACAATAGGTGATTCTCATTGTTAAACGATTTAATGTAATTATTGTAAATTAATTTTATTACATTACACTTCTATAGCTTAACTTAAAGCACAACATTGCGAATGCCAGATTATAATAATAATTATAAGAGCTAAAAGTTTAATAGTTGCACCCGCAGTGTTAATGAATAATATGTCCTTTTTTCTAACCCAGGTGTAAAAATGTCCAAACAGGCCACATCGGAAGAAAATTTGACTGACTCTGGGATTAGCGTACATTGAGAAGGGGACACATTGTAAAACCATTCCTTAAAGACTCCCCAAGTCTCGAATGGTGGAGTGAGACGAGACTTTCATGTTTGGGAATAAACTATAACAGATGCTGCAGGTCTATAGTATGCTGCTAACTATTTAATTAACCCTGTGGACAGGAAAGTGAGAAGCATTATAAACTATATAGAAAAAAAATGCCAACATGAGTGCCGAAAGAAAATTTTAAGGAGGGGCCCAGAGGTTGAAGCTGCACAGGATCTAGAGAAGTAGTCACTGAAATTATTTTTAAACACACAACCATCTACATAATTATTATTGGAGTTCATAGCTTCCGAAATATCGTACCGCCATTTTTTGTTTAAATATTACATTTCTCAGTTATAATATTATTATTATTTTTATAAGGTAATATTTTTTAAGTAAATGTTCTGTGCATTTGAAAAAGGACAGAAACATAATGCCCCTTATTAGTTTTGTTATCCTTTTTATCCCCCCTTTTTCATGATTTTGTGTAATACTTCTTATTAATATTGTTAAACAGTCAATAAGTATTAATAATTCATTATAGTGAGATTTATGATAAACAACTGTAGAATAATTGATTTATCGTTTTTGGGGAAGAATATTTGAATATATTTTAGAAATTTATTATTATTATGAGAGAAATAATTATAATATTGACAGTGAATCGATTATGAAAATCAACTGGAAATTCCAATTGTTTGCATTAGGGCCTATAATACAGAAATAGTTTGCACAAAAATTGTAATCACAGTACCCTAACGTAGGCTACTAAACTGAAAATATTCAATTGAAGGAATTAAAATTAGTAATGAATAAAACATTACTATTAGACCTATTTTAAAACATGAAGATTGTCATTGGTAATATTTGGAACAACCCAAATTCATATTCATTGTTTCAGCGAACCTTTCCTTTTCATTATCTGGCACTTGAATAATACCGGCAATTGAAATGCACGTGTTCTGCTGCGCTGCACTAACGTTTCTGCTCTGTTCTGCGCAGAATTCGACTACTTCTTTAGTAAAAATCGTTTACTACTTTAGTTACAACTAAAGAAGTAACTATCAATTGAGCTCTCCAACACCAACTAAAAGAGTAAGTTACTAAAAGAGAAGCACTAAAGTAGTAAATCTAAGACGGGAACATGACGCAACAAAAACCGGTTTGTCTGTCTCACTCTAGCACATTACTAGTATGACTTAAAGAGTGAGACAGATGTACTGGTTCTTGTATACTCCAGGTCTCCGTCTTAAATTTACTACTTTAGTAAGATTTACTCCTGGATGGTGCACGCCACCCTAAAACCGTCACGAAATCAGTCACACGAAATCAGTCACACTCAAAACCGACTTGTTTCGGTGCGGACTGCACAGAAAACAATCAACTCAATGATTAGGAGTAATCAAAGGAAATTTTTCAGACCTTACTTCTTCAATGGCAATAGACAATTCCTAAGCAATCTAAAGGTATATTATCTATTTTATGGAACCCGGAGGTTCATTACCGCGCAAATCCAAAATTAAAAAATACAAATTTCCAAAATTTAAAGAAACAAAGTTAAAAATTATAACATCAAAAAATCCAAAATTTAATAAATAATAAATTCCAAAATTTAAAAATAAAAAAATTAATAATTAAAAATCGAAAAATACCAAAATTGAAAAAATCTAAAAATCCAAAATTAAAAAAACTAAAATACAAAATTAAAAATAAATAAATGTAAAGAATCAAAATTTAAAAAATCCAAAATTAAAAAATTCAAAGATCCAAAATTAAAAAATACAAATTTCCAAAATTTAAAAAAACAAAATTAAAAACTATAACACCCAAAAATCCAAAATTTAAAAAATAAAAAATAAAAAATTTAAAAATCCAAAAATAAAAAATTTAAAAATTAAAAAAATTAACAATTCAAAGATCAAAAATTGAAAAAATTAAAAATTCAAAGATCCAAAATTAAAAACTCCAAAATCCAAAATTAAAGAAGTCCAAAAACCTAATATTAAAAAGTCCAATAATACAAAATTGAAAAATCCAATAATCAAAAATTGAAAAAAATAAAATAAAAGTTATACTTCTGTCGCGTGGCGTTCCACGCACTCTTTTTTTCTTTTTCACAACCTTAATCTTTATTTTTAAGTGAAACCAAATACATCATCTCAATCTTACAGACTTTTCTTTCACTTTTCCACATAGTCTCCGATTTTTTGCACACGTTTCCCATCGTTCTGCAAGTTTGAAAATACCTTTGCGATAGAATTCCGTTCCAGCTGCCCGTAGACACTGACGCCATTCCATACTCTGTCCATATTGAAGGAACCAGCTTTCATCTCCAGTCACAATACTCGTCAAAAATTCATCACCTTAATTTCGAAATCTCTGAAGAAGGTTTTGGGCAATGGTTCGTCTCTGACGTTTGTGGCCCTCGGTCAATAAACGTGGGACCCAACGGGCAAAACCATCCGATAAACTAAGCTGTGAATAATTGTTTGCACTCCTTAGCTAGTAAGTGTTTCTTACGAAAGTTGTTTACATGGCTCGTAACTTGACATTACCACACGCAATCTTGTTGCTAGGGGCGACGGGCGGAAAGTGAATTGTTGCTAGGGGCGACGGGCGGAAAGTTACTTTACCGAGCAGAAATGACCAAGGCCTCCCCGCTTTATAAATATTCGGTTGCCATAAACAATAACAAATGCGAATCCCTTTCTGAAATAAGCACCATTCTTCAAGTCTGTATTTACATAATATTTTCAGGTAATATCACAATTAATATAATTAAATTGATATAAGTAACCGTCGTGCAAAAAATAGCATGCAACACACGGACCGTAAAGGCATTTACGGGTCTCGAAAACTTAAAAACCCTCGGCTGCGCCTCGGGTTTTCAATCTGTTTCCTCGACCCGTAAACGTGCCTTTCCGCCCTTGTGTCGCAATATACTATTTTGCACCGCACTATGTCCAACTGCAAGTTTTCTAGCGATTTCAGTGTCTACGTGCAGCTGGAACGGAATTCTATGGCAAGGGTATTTCTAACTTGCAGAACGATGGGAAACATGTGTGAAAAGTAAGGAGACTATGTGGAAAAGTGAAAGGAAGGTCTGTAGATTGAGATGATATTCTTGGTTTCATTTACAAATAAAGATTAAGGTTGTGGAAAATGTTGCTCACGACTTTCAGTATGCCCCTCGTATGACAGGAATGATATTGCATTGTTGGCATAAAATATCTTATTTATATTAAACTAGCAGGTGCCCGCAGCTTTGCCCGCAATAATCAATTCGAAGATTAAAAATTAAGAGCATAATAGTTAACTCATTTTTTAACATCTAAATCACGTGGACTATATACTACGATTAGAGAGCGTCACCTAGGTAAAACGACCTCAGATACGAGTTCCCTGGCCCTGCGTAGTAAGTTCCATCCAAATCGATCAATGTTTGCCCATTTAGGCCTATTTTCATTATCCCTCTTCCGTATATGTTAAAATTGTCAGCTGTCTGCGTGCCTTGACCATTATAAACAAATGAATCAATCAGCGTTGGCTTAAAAAATTCATGCGATCGCGATGCTTTCATTTCCAAGGTATGACAAAAATAGGCAGAGCCACCTGCAATTGATTTGACAAATGAAATGTATTACTGAAAACCGATGCTTCGAAAACGAAAAAATGCACGTTTTCTGCTCGTTTTTCACTCTTAACTCGCGAACGAAACAGAAAATAAAAAATCCGGCTTCGAGATGCATTCGGCTACCCTTTAGTCCATCTATGTTTAAAGTTTCAGAACTCTGTGTTCAGTAGATTTTGCTGGGCATCGTGTACAGACAGACAAACAAGTCCTCTTATTATAGGCCTATGGATCGCCAAACTTGTGCAAATATTATATTTTATAGTAGATATTACAATAAAACCATTTCTCTCTAAATAATTATGCTTGTGTTTAGACTGAAATCAGTATATAGGCCTATCACCGCAATCCAAGGAACATCTCATATATAGCAGTTAACATTGCTTCCAAGAAGCGCTATGCTTTTTCTTAACCTTCGACGATATATAAGTAATTACATTCATTCATGTACACTCGTACACACTGATATAAGAAATGCTTAAAATATGTGAAGATTTCACATAGACCTAATGCACTGGCAATATTATTAATTAGTGATATTAATTATTGCCAGTGCATTTAATTGATTCACTGACGTGTAGGTTATGGCTTTAGACCAGCTGCATAGACTAGGAATTGATTACAGCGAAACCATATTCGAGTCTGGAATTACATTATGCCTATTACTTGTACGTTAAGTAAGCAGTGTTGAAAGTGACTATTCCACTCATTCGCTGCGTGTTTGATATTGGCCAATAATGTTTAGCAATTTCTTGGATATAGACCAATCACAATTGTTTATCTTATAAAATGCTTGCTATTAATATTGTCCTTATTCTTATGCACGAAGAAAGATGTGGGATCACATTAAGACTAGGTGGAACAATCAGTGGCTATCTAGTGTTAAAGGAACAATTACAAAAGAATTATTTTTTCAAAATATTGAAACCCGTCTTCAAAGCAAAATTGAACGTATTAACTCAATTCTTGTCAGGTCATGGAATTTTTGGCTCTTGCTTTGAAAGGTTTAAAATTATAAGGGAGAATGGATATTTATGTATTTGTAAAAAAAAAAAAAAAAGACCGTAGAACATCTACTTTTTGACTGCCCACTCTTTGAAAGGAAAATATTTTCGTTAACAGGACACTTAAACTATTGTGGTGTTAAATATGATAAACCACTCTTAAAATTTTTTAGCAAGGATTGTTGTTGTAGAGAATTCCACTATTTCATATGGTCTATATTTAAGAGTTTGCATTAATTTTATTTAAACTTTAGGAAAACAGGCTACTCTAGTATTCAAGAAAACAGGTACATTATACATTATAATTAACATAAAAGTATAGCCCTAATGTACCTTATGGTGAAATAGGGCTAAAAGAAATTGTATATTAAATAAAAATCAGGTAAACTGATGTAAAGAAGTGCCAGTATGTTTTTATTTAATCAGTTATGACTGCAATTATGATATGCAGAATATAATTTTTTTAAATTGATTTCCACGTTAAGCTCCAGATTTATTCATTAAACAGGGATTACGGAAGAACAAAGGTCTAGTTTTTTTAATTAGATTAAAATCTTCCAGCATCAACTGAACTGTACAGATTTGTGGTATCATGACAATCGCACACTCACATAAAAATACCAAAAAAATTCAAATTGGCCGGTTTCGGGTTTTGAAACATGGACTCCAGAATGTGAGGCCAAAGCGTTACCATCTCGGCCACCGGGGTCATTTTAACGGTCTAGTTGGATAAGAGCATGTAAATCAATAGTGTTTTTTGTCATAGCTACCTGTATTTTAATTTCCAAGGCCTTATAAGATCTCAGTAAAACAATAGGCAGTGTTGTCAAGATAACTGATTTTCATTTTTTTATAAATTCTTTCGAATACGTATATTACCATAAAATAGGCACTTAATTGAGCATTACTCCGAAACAGGTCAACCGATTTTATCCATTATAAACAGACGTCTTCCCATGGACATTATAAATGCGTATACGAAGTTTCATAAATATACGATAAAGCGTATTTGAGTTATAGCGCCTTTAAAGTAGACACTAAATTGGGGTTTACTCCGGTACCGGTCAACAGATTAGGTTCAAATTCAATAGGGCACTTCTCATGAACGTCATAAATGAGTATACCAAGTTTCATGGAAATCCGATACAGCGTATTTCAGTTATGGTGCCTTTCTAATATAATACTATTAAAATAGGCACTAAATTGGGCATTACTCCAGTACCGGTGAACCGATTTGGTTCAATAACAATAGCGTTCTTCCCATCGACATTATGAATGTTTATACCAAGTTTCATGAAAATGCGAAAAAGCGTACTCGAGTTATGGTGCGTACAGACGCACGGACAGACGGACAGACAGACGGACAGACATTTTTTCGTCCCCCACACAATCTCATAAAGTACCATACTGGCACTTAATAAATAAATAAATAAATATGAGGATGCGATTTTATCTGATAAAATCGTCAGTTCTTTACTGCACACGTAAGGCATCGTAGGGTTCTTTTTACAAAACTATATTTTATAACTGTTCTTAAGGGTTTTCAATATTGAAAACACCCTTGTTGAGTTGTAAATGTTCGGTTCTCGATATAATACGCCTACATTATGCAATGAAGTCGACAATTAGTGCACGCACTGCATAACTGTGCTCTTTTACCGAATTTATAACCGAAATATGACATTAAATTACAAATATGACCGAAACATGACCAAGACCATGAAAATGAGCAAAATATATGCAAATAGTACGATCAGGATAACAAATGTGCAATTCATGTTTAATTTGTGTTTGCGGCGAGAATGGAGGTCAGGATAAAAATATGACATGTCATGAACATCCGGACCCTAGTTATCAGTATTTCCATTTTGTCACAAATTCTATACTTTCTCAACACTATGTATGTTCGAGAAAATGAAAGTTAAAAAATCCTTTCCATAGGCCTGTAGGCGTGTTATGGAAGTGTGAGAAGTTAGCCACTAATCTGACAATGACTTTAACCTTTCAGAGCTGAATTTATATACTGATAATAAGGAAGCCATCAAGTGAATTCATCAGGGGGCTCTAAGTTTGAAATCGACGAGGAAAATTTAATTGTAAGAGTTGGTATACAAGAATGACAGAAGTAACATTTGGATAAAAATCGTCACATTCTACTTAAATATTACTCTACTACGTTTAATGTTTCGTCACTGATTTTACACAATTTTTGAGGTTAGTAGCAGTGAAAAGGTTAAAAACTTTGTTCACTGTGGCTGATTAGCACAGAGATGAATTTTTGACTCTAAATAAGCCGTTACCGTGGCTGGTATGCAAATATAACTTTGAGATGGTGTTGTGACTGCAAGAGTTAAGCTGTTTGCTCTGTGAGATCCATTACTTGAACTTGATGTCTCTTTGTGGTTGTCGCTTCAGAGCATCAGTGACACGAGATGACCGTCCAATGAGGTTGGCCGTATTTACACAAGACCAACACAAACACGAATTCTCTGTCAGGTCTAACAGTCTAATCCCTCATCAATGTAGGCCCACTGCCGTAACCAATGTTACAAATACTCGCTTCTGCCCCTTTGTTTGTTTTTGCCCAGGCTTTTCGATGCGACTCAAAATCGATGTGATACACTCGTATAATTTTCTCTAGCCTAAACATAGATAACGTAATTATTTGGCTTTACGTATAACTATAACACAGACCAACAGTCATTTTGGTGCCTTAGAATTTTTACTTATTCTTGGCTATATTTAGGTCTCTCATGCCAGATATGCCATTAGTTTTGTACTATCAGCTTTAGTTTGTGAGATATGGTATTACCATTATGCATATTATCCCATTTTACGTTTGATATAAATAAAAAACAGTGCCTATTTTTAGCTTCTAAATCACGTGAAGAAAAAAGCAACACACTAACATTACATTAACATTACTATAACAATATAACATTATAACATGGGGTCTTTAAAAAAATTGATACCATCACATATTGTTCATGACTTATGAGCTGTCAATTTGAGGGCCAAAAATAATCCAGCTTTTAGTTTTTTCTGTACTTCGTACAGTTTTCGTCCTACGTGTCCAAAGTATGGCCCAGAACCTTCACTAGCTATATTATCAAGCAAGATTTTGTTTCCCTAGAATAAGCGAAAGAGGTTATAAGTTAATGGCACTCTATATAAAAGCAGGGCTGGTAGAGGAAAACTATTTAAATATTTGGAATAAGCACACTAAGTGTAACCAAAATCCGGTAAAACATCTGAGACACCGAACAAAATGTTCTTTTTTGTTGGGCTGTGTAATTGATCTAAGATGTGTACGGAGCAAAACTAAACAACAGACTTGCCTTGACTTACTGTGTCCTGTAGTTTCATTGGTAAATTGCACCAGTGCATACTTCACAATAGTGCGACTAGCTCAGTCAGATGTTTACTTCCATTGCGCACGCATCGTGAAATTATTTATATCTTATATAATTGTGAAAACATAAGTTCTTTTAAGTGAGTTGATTGCTTTCATATTTATATCATACATGTTTTACAATATATATCTAGCAAACAAGATTTCATTTGTTTTTTTATAGTTGCCTTCAAAAATTTGTTGATTCTGAAGAAAATCAAGTGACATAAATTACTAAATACAAGACGTATTTTATAACATAATTAATTAATTCGTTGCACTTTTCATTTACGTAATGTGTGATGAAGTACACCACAAATTGCAAGTAAAAGTAATAGGCATAGCCTCTAATGATTTGTATCATAGAAGAAACTTGCGAGTCAAGGCCTTCAGAACTTAGCCTATGTCACCAATAAAGAAACAAGCTAGAAAAAGGTTTGTCCAGTGGCAAGAAGATACAAATTGTAAATATATACAAAACATTCAGAATTGAACCCGGGACTCATGGCGCTTAGTCTAAAAAGGAAAGTTCAATTGACTTTACTGTGTATAATCGACTAAACAGTCTCAAAAACGAACTCTTGTGAACTGTGCATTGAACTTTCACTTTCGGTTGTTTACTTTTGCTCCGTCCTACACATCTTGGACCAAGTAGCCTATAGTGACAACATTACGAGATAGGCGCATCAGCCTAACTCAAGATGTTTGTTCCCGAGGCAGGAGGAAAAGGGTATTTACATTATAGAGTCAAACCTCCGTATACCGATGTTTGTGGGCCCTAGCAGATTGAATTGTTATATCAGGGTTACTGTGGTATTGAGGGGTTGTAATTTACCACGTATTAGAAAGACAGCATGCAGAAAACTGTGTAATCTAGGCCTACAGGAAAATTCAAGGTACGGACATGCGAAGAAGTGGAACGCTAATTTTGTTACTTAACTTGCTGACTTCCCTTGAATTTTAACTATAGCTACTTTACACCCGCACACTTAAAACTGTTTGGACTAGGTTAACATCACGGATCATGGCACGCTTTAAGCTTAGCCATATGTCAGAAATTTCAAACTCGTAGAAGCAAATTCAACACATGGCTAAGGCAAAACTAAAACAGTTGCTCCTTATGGTGTTTTAATTGCACAATATGTGCGGGTAGGGGGGAAAAAGCGGACCGACTAAAATATATAAGTTGCCGATATGAGCCACTGCGCATGCCTAGCGGCATTCACAGTACTGAAATTTGTTTTAGTGTCGATAAAATGCTTGAATTGAGAAATAATTTCACGTAATTTGCATTGCTTGTGAAAACAAACGTTTCTGTTACATCTCTTACATTTATTTACGTATCACAAGGCTCTGAAATCAGCTACAAGAGTCGGTCCACTTTTTTCCCCCTACTTGTACATGTTGAAGTAGCAACCTAATTCAAAGTACGTTTTTACACACAAGGGATGATTTTAGCATCAGTGATCCTTTTCCACCCCTTATGAAGATTCTCTTTTCTAGGATTTCTAAGAAATGTAACAGATATCAGGCATCCATAAAACAAAATTGGTGGCTGGGAAGGATACTGATCTGATACCAGCTACCATCCACAAAGCTAAGCTACTGGTTTTGCGGTAACAATTCAACCTCGAAATATCATTATAAAAGGGTGTTTTTAAAATTGCTTCATCGTTATAGTGAGTTTTATTTAACACTAGATTAAAAGGCCCGGCATCGCTCGGGTTTTGTATTTTGTAAATGCGAAAATAACTTATGAAGGACTTTCGATTTTCAAACTCGAGGTCTTTAAGGTCATTATATAAGTATTTAGAATTTGAAATGGGGAAGAACGACTTATCACAGACAAACTATTCCCTCAGAAAACGCTAGATAGGCTATAGCTTATTATAACTTATAGCAGATCCCCACGGCTTCGCCCATGATAATTAATTGAATGATTAACAATTAAGAGCAAAATAATTAACATATTATATTTATTAACACTTTGCACGTGAAACATTCATAGGTGTAAACTAAAGGATTGATAGGCCTAATTAATGAAACAGCTATAAATCCTGCTTTGAAGAGAATTTCACGATTAAAAAATAAATGGAAAAATTCAGTATTCGAAAGATTATGTGAATTGAAATTTCCTTCACGTAAAGTGGCCGTAAGAATAAGAGAAAATAATCGCCATGCTTAGTTTCACATAGCATTTCGTTAGGATACGATTATAGGTTTTCGAGCTAAGCCGAAGGTCCTGGGTTTGAATCCAAGTGTCAGAGGAATTTTTCTCCTGTAATATTCTAAGCTGTTTTGTAGTCACACAGACACGTTCCTGAAAATACTGTCTTTGGACGCATGGGGTCCTTGAACGTGTATTCAAATTGAAAAAGTCTGATCGGGCAAGTTGCCGCAGCGTACGTGAAACGTCTTGTGCAGGCTGCTTAAACCTAACGGACACGTTTCCCCATAGTCAAAGGGGTTGTGCGAGGATTGGCGTCCTTTTTTCTTGCTGCCCGAGTCTTTTCTTCAGGAACACAGCACGGGGAGCGCCATTGGCGAGCAAGTGTTAAATTCTACGCCAAATTCACATTTCTAAGCCTTATAACTAGACTTCGGATTTTAGGTAAAAACCTATTTTAATCCTTAAGTGATATATGGACGAAAACTTGTATATGCATGTTTCATAAGTGACTATGCCTTTTACTTTTATAGGACCTGAAACAGCCTATTTTTACGTTAGAGCCTAATATTGCCTTTTTGCTTGTTTTTCCTCTAAAGTTCAAAATAAGTTAGTTTTTATTATAAATTCTAGCATTTATTTTCAGTTCGTACTAAATTTTTAGCTCGGAATGTGCAGTACATGACACATTTCTGGCATGGTTAAACAGTAAGGAATGTTTCATCTTCAGTGAAAAATAAAATTTCTTGGAATTCCCAAAAAAATGTAGTGTTTTTCTTCAGACTCCCATATCCAGTAACAAAACAAAAAAAAAAAAAAAAAAAAAAAAAAAGTACTTTCCTGAATTACTGAGGGCAATAGGTCTATTTAATTCTGTGTACCATAGGCCTATATCTGTGTTTTATCATGATTATTGATTAATGGTGACTTCAATAAATATAATATTCTGCAATGCAATTGAGATATTTCAGAAAATTGGCAACTTAACGATTTTGTAAGAGACTATTTTACGATTTTTAGAACCTATTTTCCAATTTTTAAAGCCTATTTAAGTACCTAAAACAGCGTTTTAGCTACCTAAAAGTCCGAAGTCTACTTATAACACCTGTTGAACTCCGGTTTCAATTGGGTGGGTTATACATTAAGGCTGAATGAGCTCTCTCTGGCTCGGATCGACAAACGTTCTGTTAGTTACGCCTTGAGAGCGCATGCGCGTCAAATCTGGTCATGGAATTTCAAAGTGAACACTGTACTCAGGGGCTGTAGGCCCCCCCCGAAACGTTAAGTAATGCTAATATGTTGCACATAAGGATATTTTAATTTGACAAACAGTAGACAGTTTAATTGCATACACCCGAGTCATGAAATAGAAATGCCGTTAACTGCTTTGTCCAAGTATTTACAAAATTCAGCCTAAAATCGAAATTTTACCTAACATTTGTAAAATATGCTCCGGAAAAATGAGGTATGAACTATCATTTAAGTGATTTTAATAATAAACGTTCTTTTGTTGGCTGAATTACATAATGATTATTTTAAATAGTATAAGTTGTATAATTTACGTAATAAAAATTAAAAATAAAACTAGGTTATTGCATACATTTTAGTAAATTGAAAACTAATGAATAAAACGTTGCTTTAATATTATACAACCTGTTACAAAAAAAAAAATGGCTATTTACTATCAACAAATCTTATAGTCTGTCCCTAAAACATTCACTTAGCCAAATAGATGAGAAGTTTTTGAATTAACAGAGATGTGCACAATATTTAAAATCGGACATAATATGCCGTTTTAATATGCACAGATATTTTAATATCTAGCAAATATGATGCATTATTGCAAAGCTAAGATAATAAGCAAAATTATACAATCAATTTCTTGTTTTTTTTTTTTTGATAGTTTGTACATTTCATCACTAGCATGGAATAGATTGCATTATTAAAAATATGAATTTCATAAACTTCCGGGCCCTAGTGATAATAGTGTTAGGGCCCGTATGACGACCTCCAGATATCGTATTTATCTACCAGATAGAGAGCCTATCTGGAAGTTGGCCAAGAATTGCGTATTACGGTCTCCTGACAAAGTCTGTCTGGGAAGACAACTTCCAGATAAGCTAGCAGGAGGATGGAGTGGCTGACAAATTTCCAACTGCTAGTTAGGGAAGCTTGGTGGAAACAAGATGGCAGGATGCGGAAGCTTCCTCACCATCTGATTTTCAGAATTGATGCTGGAAGATTTAATTTACACAAAAATGTCATTTTAGGCTCACATATGAATGAAATAGAATTGCACAAATCGATTAATGCACTTAAAACGATGTGTTATTATGTAATTTAATTGTAAAAATACAAATCCGAGCTGCCGCACCTAGCGGAGGTCTACCGAACTACAACAAACACACCTCTTTGCTCAGTCAGCTAAGGACCATTTTACAAATTTTTACTGCGTTCTTGCCGGTAGCAGTTCAGCGGTGGTATTACACGGCATCTTCCAGTTAAGCTATCTGGAAGTCACGTATCTGGAGGAATTGTCGGCAGGTGGTAATACAAGCCCTTAGACTTATAGCCCCTCCCGAAAAAAATATCTTGGATAAGCCCCTGACTGTACTTCCTCTACCTACACTACCTATGGTATGGAATGGACAGAGGAAGTAATAAAGCAAGTTTAACTTCTTCATCTGTTTCTTGTTTCCAATACGTCCATTTTAGCCTACACACGGCCAGTGTGAAAGAATTATCATTCCACTGTGACCTACTATACCCTTAGCAACCAGGGAAGGCGGTTGAGGCCAGGTAGGTTCCTTCACCGCGTGGACCCTCACATTTACAAGGGCAGGAGATTTAGGACCAACCGTAATTTCCTCCCCATGAGTCACCTAGTCTACTTCAATCAATCAATCTTATATTTTTTTAATATGTCATTTTATCTCAAAATGTTTGTTATATATCAATTCTACACATAATTACAAGAAAAATGACACCAAACAATGTATAATTTACTTTAATAGGAACATTTCTAACAAATACATAAATAAAAGTTACGAGAAAACTGTTTTCAAGTCCTATGTTCCTATTAAAATAAATTATACATTGTTTGGTGTCATTTTTCTTGTAATTATGTGTAGAATTGATATATAACAAACATTTTAAGATAAAATGACATATTAAAAAAATATAAGATTGATTGATTGAAGTAGACTACGTGACTCATGGGGAGGAAATTACTGTTGGTCCTAAATCTCCTGCCCTTGTAAATGTGAGGGTCCACGCGGTGAAGGAACCTACCTGGCCTCAACCGCCTTCCCTGGTTGCTAAGGGTATAGTGGTTTACTACGAAGCCCGGGTCTTAGAGCACTTACAGGTTATAAGTTGCCGCTGGGTTAGTATCTCATATTGTGAACGCCTGGGCCCTATTTCATACAAGTTACAATTTTACAGGTGACAGGTGACATAAAATTGTCTTACAGGTTTACATTTAGACAATTGTGTTTTTCATAAAAGCTGACAACTTTACATAAATGCCATGACAATTTTGTAGAATTGTATGACAATTTTACAAATTGTTGTTTCTCAAAACTTTTGAGTTTACAGGTAAAAGTCTGACAAATATGTCAAATCTTAGGATACCTATCGTTTATGAAACATTAATTTTTGCTGACATATTTACAAATTTACAAAAAATGTAGAATTGTCATTACAGAAGTGACAGGCAATCTTTCATATGTTGGCCAACAGAGTAGGTTATGTAAATGTGTGGCATAACTTGGCAAACTTTCTTGTAATTTAAACTTTGTTAATGAACTTGCTAAAGTGTCTTGTTAATAATGAACACTAGTAGTAGGCTAGTGATATTGGTAGTAGTGAAAGTGGTGAAGAAATAGACATGAAACCACCCAGTGTTTTTAGGCAATGGATTAACCTAACTTTCAATTTCAGTGACTTTGTATTAAAAGCGAAATATAATTCAATTATTTTCGATAGTAATAATCGATTGCTTAGGTATCATATTCGGTGTTGAGACACGTATGGGAGAGCCATCTACAGTGTACTAAAGTAATCTTTAGGTTTAACATAAAATTGTCGCATTTATGAAATGGGTTCTTTTAGTCTGACAATTTACATTAATTTGCCTGTAATGTAAGAAAAAGTTGTAATATTTATGAAAAATACAATTGTCGCGACATATTGACAAATTTGTCATACTTGACATAATTGTCGTATTTCTCACACCTGTAGAGTTTTATGAAATAGGGCCCTGGTGGTATACTGGGATATGTGAGTCATTTGGATAATTTAATGTTGTACCGGCACGTTGTAGCTCTACTAGGAGGTGCCCGCGGCTTCGCCCACGAAAATTAATTTAAAAATTCAAAATTAAGAGTATAATAACTATTAAAGCATTATATTTATTAACACTTGCACGCGAATCATTCATAAACTAAACAATTAATAATTAATGAAACAGCTAAAATTCCGGCTTTAGAGTACATTCCACGATTAAAAAGCGCCGCCTGGGAAAACGATCTCAGATTTGATTATGCAGTTCCAAAGCTAACTGTGAACCACTGCCTTCTAGACTATATTAGTCGTGTATTCTCGAGACGGCGGTGCTTTTTTTTTTTCCTTTTTTTTTTTAATTAACACCACGGTTTTATAGCTACATGCTCCATTATATAATGTAACACTACATGCTTATGAGAACAGTCACAATACTTAGATTTCATATTTTCAGTTTTTTTTACATCACTTAATTAGTATTTTGTAAAGTTTCAAAATCTTTTCAGTTTTTTGTACATCGCTTAATTAGTATTTTGTTAAAGTTTCAAAAACAGTCACAATTTTAGATTTCATATTTTCAGTATTTTTTTTTTTTTTTTTTTTTACATCACTTAATTAGTATTTTGTAAAGTTTCAAAATCTATCTTATTTACAAATTGGGAAAAACATTTTAAGTGTTTTATAACAAGAGAGAGACGGCGGTGCTGTGAACACATAATACGTATTGTTTCTCAACTGTTAATTGACAGATGAATATGATGTGAATTTTATTGGATCAATTCAGTGTAATTTTCAGAAATTATATAATGTTTCAAGGGAAGGAATGGTTTGTTTGGATTTTTATTATCAGCGATATTTCAAGAGTTAAACCATCAATATATTAAAGCTGGTGCCCGCGCTTCGTCCGCCATTATTAATTGACTCCAGGATTTAAAAAAAATGTATACTGGTAGTTATTAAAAATGTTTGTGGTTCAGAGCTATGAAAATTTTAAGTAAAAATAAAATTATAATACTTCTTCATTGTGTTCATTTCACTTAGGCCTTATATAATAAAGAAACGGTTTTCCTAATTTTGTACTCTTCATGAAAGTTTAGACTGCGAGAGACGAACATCGCCGAGTATACCCGATGTTTCACAAAGTGGGCGAGCAAGTGAGCACGCTATTTAGGGCCGTTGAATTGTATAAGAGTAGAAGGTAGAGCAGCGGCACGGAGAGCCGAAGATCCTGGTTCAAATCCCGGCTATGGCATTGAATGTTTCAGTCTGACTTCTCCTTTCCAGCGTGAAAGAATTATAATTCCATAGAACTAGAATTTTACCGAAAGGCAGCAGGAATACAGCAGAACAGACAAGTTAACGCAAACTTGCGTGCAGTTTTAGAAGAACATTAATTAATATATAAATATTACCAGGAAGATCAGCTGTAAAGAAATGCTTCGAATGATAAATTTCCTCAATGTCGGATCTCTCTCAAGTGGGTCCAATACAACACATCACACAAGACCAAAAGCGGATTAAGAACGAGCGAGACACCACTGAAGTTAGTTACCTATCCCCATTAGAAGAGTGGAGTGGGAGGAATTGCGTTCAACTCACAACAAAGAACGTTTAACTGCTGTTCTGCCTTATGACATAATGGACATGGAAAAATTCGTCGTGATGGGAAAGAAAACAGGACAGAGAAGCACAAACTGCTGCATATTGTACAGGGTGGTCCATATGTCTTGTTACCCCCCATACTTTTACATAACTTTATAAGAATACAATATAATATATATTATATAATATAGTTTAAGGTAGTATGGATTCAACGTCAACCAGGATGGTCCATATTTACGCATCCAGAAGGTGACCACCAGCAACCGTCAACGAGCTCAATAATTATGATGACATTCAGCATGCTCAAGATTGTTGGAGGTATTTCCGAAACTCCAGCAGCGGGCTGACCTTTTCTGTGTTTATGTGTGGTCCATTATTACGAAGAGCTGGAACATAACCCCCCCCCCCACATGTGATGATCTGGGTTGCTAATGGCCGGTTTCTATAAACTCGCGAATTACCTATGGGTAAATTATCCAATGGACAGAATTTACACAAAAATAACACCACACAAACACAAATAATTTAAAGATAGCAATCACATACACTTGTGGCGAGTTTCTAGATAAATGTCCTCTGGATAAATATGAAAATGACAGAAAAAATGTTCATACAAACTCGGGCTAGATCTTTCCAAGGGTAAATCTTCGGGTTAATTTATCCTTTCATGGATGGCTGGATAAAATTTAACCTTTCATAGGATCAATAGCAATATTTAAACAATGAGAATCAAAGCCTTCTGAATTAAATTAACTGTACAACTCCAAGGCCTTAATTTGTCCATGGGTAATTTACCCATAGGTAATTCACTAGTTTGTAGAAACCGGGCATAAGTCTGCTAAACACTTGATAGGTCCCTATTTCTTTTATAACAAGTCAATCAAAACTCCTATCTCGCCATTTTTTGTTCCAGAGCTCCAAAGAATGAATCTCCTGGAACGTTCCTGGTTCCTGGTTCCTACAGGATGCAGCACCGCCCCACTATGCCATCACTGTCAGGGAATATTTAAATGAAGTGTTTCCCAGTAAGTGGATAGGACGCGGATCGGTACATCTTCCGGCGCCTCTGGATTGGCCTCTCAGAAACCCTGATCTCTCGTGTTGTGACAATGCCCTCTGTGGCATTATTAAGGAGAAGGTATCACAACGAGGATACCAAACAACAGAACAATGCAAGGACGCTATTAGGACTGCCTTTGATACAACAATCAACAGAAATGTGCTTCGTAAAATATCACACAGGTCATTACGACGCATGATTTTGTGCCACGAAAATAATGGTGGTCACATTCTGGATTCGTAAATATGGACCATCCTGGTTGCCGTTAAATCCACTACCTTACACTATATTATATAGTATATGGGTATATAGTATTCTTATAAAGTTATGTAAAAGTATAGAAGTAACAAGACATATGGATCGTAGGAAGTGGAGTGTAACCAAGTCAAAAACTAGTTCAAAAAGTTCCGTATTCGTTGAAAAATCTGGTAACCTCATCCGGTATTATGTAAAATAGGATTTTTCATAACAACCGGTTCAATAATTCTTAGGTTATACTAACAGGGCCAATGTCAATTTCTTGAAAAAATGAGCTCGGCTAGTCTTTATCTTTCGTATAATAAAAGTGCCAATGTCGGTTGCTATTAATTGACATCATACAGAAACCTTAGGGGCCAATGTCGGAAGTTATCAGCAAAAACTGTTACTTCTACAGTTATCTCAAAAGCAAGTTTTATGGCATTGGCCCTTTAGAACCAAGCCACAGATATAACTTAAATATGCATACAAGCAGTGTAAACATTAGCATAGGTTATGCAGCGAGTGACTGGGAAATGTCCAAGTCTAGAGTTGTATTTATACCTAGGCCTAATGACTGTTTAACGAGTAATATATAATAGGCCTACTTAATTAATCAAACGTATTGAAATTAAATTATTTTAAGAGCATTTTAAATTGACACTGTAGGCCTACTACTAGCAGACATACCTGACGTATAACCACTGTGTCTGTTTTCTGTGAACAGAACACGACGAGTTAGAAATATATATTAATTAATTAATTAATTATTGTTTGCTCACCGATCATGGAAACCACCATTCACGGCCGTGGGTGTCGGCATGCTGACCACATGCCCCCCAATCCTGCCATCTGCCTATGGTAGATGACGCAGTGGTCGGGTGGTAGGCGTTGTCTCTTCAGGGATGTAGCGCCACTGATCTTAGTTTAGTTTAGTTTATTTTGCTGAAATGTAATATTGAAGATGCCTTGTCTAAAACAATTATATATTTTTTCAGTTCCTAGCGATCCATACTGGTAAATACTACTTGTTGAAAGATATTAAGCTCGTAGGAACAGATGTAAGATGCTCAGCTGGGTGGACGAGTCTGCTGTATCAAATGATAAGGGAAGAATAGCTCCCACCTCCCACCTCTGAACGGTCACGTTTGACCCTTGTAATTCGTGCTGTTCATGTTAAGTCTTCATAATGTTTACAGGAGTTGATTTCAGTTATTAAATACCAACGTTGTTGAACTAAACAACATAATTCCCGTAAAATATTATAATGCTGATTTTACAACACTTGATGTAAGCAGTAATATTCATTTTATTTCCAGAGTAGGCTACGTCTTATCCTACTGCTACATTGATGACTAGAGTTCGGATGTTTATGACGTGTCATATTTTTATCCTGACCTCCATTCTTACCGCAAAAAAAAATTAAACACGAATTGCACGCTTATTATCCTCATCGGACATTTCTTATTTTGCATATAAACCCATATTTTTGTCATTTTTATGGTCTTGGTCATATTTTTGCCATAGTTGAAATTTAAAGTCATATTTTAGTTCAGTAAAGGAGCACAATTATAACTTAAAGTATATGTACTAAGTGTTCGAGTCAAATTTGAAATTAATTTTATAGGCAGATTTATTTAATATCGTCTTCAAAATACTATTCTGAGCTGGTGAAGCGAGTAAAGAGGAGCAAATTCTTTAAAATTAGAAGTTCATTACAAGTAAAACTGAAAATTACCTGCAAAATTGTTAAAAAGAGATTATCTGATTGAATTCATGTGATTGAATTTAGTGTCATTAAACGTTTTAAATAGGAACATGTATGTTTAGAAAGTACGTTATTTTAATAGGTCATATTTAGGACTTTTTAGTCATATTTGGTCTTTTTAAGGGCATATTTGCAGTCATATTTTCCACTTCTTAGGTCATAAAAATCCGAACCCTACTGATGACGTAGGCCTACGCATAAGTCACTGTCTAGAGAATCTCCGAACTGATTACAATATTAAAAAAATAGGACGTGTCTCATCACTTTTATAGGTGGTAAAGCAAATTCGATAAAGCATATTGAGTGAATCAGTCCTGTGATTGGCTGATTTCAGACTCATTCTTTTACGTTATTGGTCCAAATCGAAAGAAAGACATATGAGCTAAATATAAACATTCTGGCTTAGCTTCACTATGATGTTGGACAGCATGACTGATTTCTGTTATTACGTGAAGTGCAATTATTAATAACAAATTATTAACAGTATAACTTCTCTGTTTATATATTTATGTGTGTAATATATAATTTTTTTTCATTTCCAGGTGAACGACTTGTGGACGTCTTCAATACGGTAAAATATTTCATCTCTTCACTATGGTAATATGTTATTCAGTTAAATGGAAAAGTACAGGGTCCGGCAGAGAAACCTGACGGTTTTGAAATTTGCTTTGTGCAGAAAAATAGGAAGTGTCGTAAATGACCTTCAGAATAAGAGTGCGTCAACTTAAGATATCCATCTACCCCTAAAATCAGAATTTTTTTACCAAAAAATCATTTTTTTCTTTGTCTCATTAGAAAGCTTGATTGCTGTAGTTTTCAAATATATATAAAAGTTAGGGTTTTCTCTATTATTGATTGACCAAATTGAGTTTTTAATAGCACCTGCGCAGCCTTCTCTGCTCGAAACTTTAATTCAACTTCATTTTTCTCTTATTTCAAAATTTTCAGCATTTCTTAACTTTCGGCTTACGAAAAATGCATTTAGAATTAAGCTATTGACTTCATTTAAACACCAAAATGAATCAAATAAATGAGCCTATGGTAAGGATCCTGACCCATTATCAAAGGAAAAATAGACTAACTATTTTTATAGACTTCAGGGAGAAAAAATAAACCATCTTAGATAAGCATTACAAAGATGATGCTAGTATGTAGATATGTCTATGAAATAGGGAACATTTTAGTGTAAGAATCGCTGTTCTAGCTTAATTGGAAGTGGAGATATGCTTGCCGAACAAAATGCATAATTTTTTGAAAAAATCTTCCCCTGGTGCCCCCAAATTTTTAATTTTTAGTTTTCATTATTGAGACCCTTTCATTTTATGAGAAATAAAATGTGATCAAATTTTTAAAGTGATGAAGAGGAAATTGTAATTTTTTATAACTAGGGTTGATGGATACCTTAAAGCAGCGGTTCCCAACCGGTGGGTCGCGACCCACGACTCGATCCTAAAACAATCAGAAACCATCGAATAAACCATCAGAAAAGATCAGAAAAATCGAAACAAATCAAATTTTTTTATTGTTTTCTTGGTTCTTGATTTTAGGCATCTGGGGCAATCAACAGAACCACTACATCCCTCCCAGATGACTCACAGAGTCACACAGGTGGTGCACACTCTGGCAACCATTTTCAAATCAGAACACAAATTGTTTATCAATAATCAATCTGTATCTTCAAAAAAGCATATATAAGCTTATATGTATTTGCAATGTTTGATGGTAAATTACATATACTCGTATATAAGGAAGGGATACGATACAAATAAGGTTTTATACTCCACCATGAACCGATGGACCGTGGAGGTATTCCGATAAGGAAAGTTGGGTCGCCAACTGAAAAAGGTTGGGAACCACTGCCTTAAAGCATTTCAGTCAGAATGGAGCGTTGGTCAGTGCAACATCGTGCATAACAATGAATCAATTATTGTCACTCAGCGCACGTTTCGCCGCCATTTGAACATTCATCGAACTGAGAATGTTCCATGTCGGAAAACCATAGCCCACTGTTGTGAGTAACGGTATACAAATTGTGCCATTAAAAGAAACCACCAGGGGAACAGCGCACTGTTCGAACCCCGGTGAATGTTAAACGTGTGTGTCGGGCTGTTCTTCAAAGTCCTCGGTGATCGGCAGTGAAATACACGAGTACCTTAGGAATTTCTTGAAGCAGAATATTCGGAACAAAGTTGCAAAGTTCTGCAGCGAGTAATGCGAAGTCTCCAATAGTGTGTTTAATTTGAGGGACACCATCTGAGGAACACAATTTTCAAAAAGTAACTGATACAGGTAAAATGCTTTGAGATGTATTGTAATTCTAAAATAAAATAATGTACTCAAACTATTCAGTTTTGTCATAATTTAATTTTTAAACCGTCAGGTTTCTCTGCCGGACCCTGTATAAGGTCAGTTACTACATCCCATCGAAACATAGGCAGATGGAAGGAATATCACCGAGATTATAAAGAGCAGTATAGGCCTAATACCTATTTTTAAGTGCATTTAAGGTTATGAGAAAATTAGGCCGTAAGGTAGAAAAGCATATTAATGTACTACGGTATTAGGGTGGCCATTTCTAAAATATCAGAAAGGAGGACACACTTCTTCGGTAATCTAGCATAGTATAAAACTTCGGGCATGGACGGCTGGACAGCAGACATTACATGCTATAACCCTGACTAATTTTACTTAATAACTGCATTTATATAAAATAAATGATAGTAGGCTACGCTATCGTATCGACAAGAGTGTCAACCTTAGGATTGGCAGGAACATACGGGAAAATACAAATTTTATTAATATGCTTTACCGATCCATCAGAGTCTCGAAATGGGGGACAAATCAACGTCCGGCATAAAGCCGCGCCGGATGGAGGACTGCTTAGTAAAAAGCCTTACAGTCCGGCCAAAAGCCGGACGTCTGGCCACCCTATACGGTATGTAGACACTCTCTTGCTTTGACGTTACGGATTATGTGGTAAGTGTAATAATGTTTTATTGAATTTGCAGGAAAACTGTTTAATTCTATGGAAAATCATCCCTTATTCATTCCTCTAACTTTGTGTGTGGAAATTACAGCGGTACATATACTCATATCGAATAAAAGAGAGGTAAACGTTTAGGGATAAATCCTTTTCCTGAGCATAATTTTCAATTCAATACTTGTAGTATTTGATTTGTTTCTTTCTGCACAGTTTTATACCTTCCACCTGTTATGCGTTTTGTGAATAGGTCTAGGCTTAACGAAATAATTACGCTAATAGTCCCCAGAGAGGGCAAACGTGCATTACCAGGTCAGTCAGTGGCAATGATCCCTCTGTCATTAGTAGGGTTCGGATGTTTATGACATGTCATATTTTTATCCTGACCCCCATTCATGCCGATAACAAAAATTGAACATGAATTGCACATTTGTTATCATAATCGGACTGTTTTTATTTTGCATATAAAGTCACATTTTGATCATTTTCATGGTGTTAGTCATATTTCGGTGATATTTGTGATTAAGGTCATATTTCGGTTATAAATTCGGCAAAAGAGCACAATATGCAGGGCATGCACTAAACTGTCGACTGATTTTCTTTTTCCGAAAAGAGTCACGAACGTTTTGGTTTTACTGTAATTGAAATGTGAAGGGACAATAACAAGTAATCGCACAATTAACTCTTTCTCCTTGTTGTTAACTTCCAATAGACATGTTTTACTAATATTTTCAGTTCACATTTGGAGTGGTATCTGGAAACAGATTAGAAGTTCTTTACAAGTAAAACTGTAAATCAGCTGTAAAATTGTTAAAAAGTGATTGTCTGAATGAATTAATGTGATGTATTAATTGAGTGCCATTAACAGTTTTAAATTGGAACTATTATTTTAGAAAATACGTTGCTTTATGCGGTCATATTTAGGATTTTTGGGGCATATTTAGTCCTTTTTAAGGTCATATTTGCAGTCATATTTCCCACTTTTTTAGGTCACAAACATCCGAACCCTAGTCATTAGTATGAAAACAGAGCCATTATGGTACGAAAACACTTGCCGTGACGTTGCCACATTTGATGGAGTAATGTGGTCCAGGTAATAATTTTTACTTCCTCTGCCCGTACCATAGGTACTATAGGTAGAGGAAGTATTGTTTTCGACCCTAAAATTCCAAGTTGAGTTTTTAGCATATATACACGTTTCAAGGCCCCCTGAATCCAAAAATACTATTTTTGGAAACATGTCTGTGTGTGTGTCTGTGTCTGTGTGTCTGTCTGTGTGGAAGTTTGTGAACAGGCTAGCTCCGAAACGGAGAATTGTATGAAAACAAAATTTCGTATTTGGATTAGGTACCATCTGAAGATGTGATTCGAAGATTGGCGACAAATTTCTCTTATTTTTAAGGGGACTTTACATGAAGAAATTTTGGTTTTTCGCGATTTTCTCAAAAACGGCTCTAACGATTTTCTTTAAAATTTGCACATGTATTCCTTTTACTGAGAGCTAAAACTTTTATTTGAAACTTTTTCCGAAAAAATTCTTTGAGGGTAGTTACAAGCCACCCACTGTTCACCCACTGTTTGTAGAAATTTTGTCTTGCGTGAACAACTGAATACGCGCGCTTTCACGGCCTCTTATTCTATATAAGAATGTGAAGTGAGAAAGATGTATTGTTGGCCATGCATAGAATAAAGAAGTATCTGAGGGAAATATTCGATAAATTTCAGAAATTATCGCTTTTGGTCGCATCATTGAAAGAAGAGGTATTTTTAGGATAATTAGCGTAAAATTGTGTCTTGCGATTCTGTAAAAGGAAAGGAATTTTTATTTAGGCAGAGGAAGTTATGTGACTTTCACATCAGATTTTTCTTTATTTAATTTGCACGAAAACAAACAACTTCATTCAGAAATTGAGAAGGGAAAGTGCTTTCCTTATTTCTTTCTCTGCTAAAATAAAAGTTTAGAACAGTAAAGATAGGACAGAAAGTTAAATGATTTCTTTCTTTCTTTCCGAGAAAAATACTGACTTGGGACATTGTATCTTTTTTTGTTTGTTTGTTTGTTTGTTGCTACCGAAGGATATGCAGCTAAATCGACACATTTAGCCTATATTTACAGATACATTTCGATACTCAAGATATCTTACGATAGTTGAGCTTGATACGTTTTCCATACTTTGTTAATACTGACATTTTTAATTAACATTGTCGACCAAGAACTAAGCTAACATAGCTTAGCTTAGCTCACTAAGTTAGCTTAGATCTTGGTCGACAACCGGCTTTAAATTGCTAGAAATATAATATGATTTTAAGTAGTCGCAATGGAAAGTCTCAACTCATAAGTTAATACTTTTGAGAATGAAATTACAACATACTGATTGGGTAATTTCAAGCTTTTTCTTCTATGTTACTGGTCCAAATCGAAAGAAATGCGCACAGGGAAGCTAAGTAGTTATTCATATGTCGCAGAAAAAGAATTGAGCTCGATCCGGACAGAGTCAGAATGCTTGCATTAAAAAAAAAAAAAAAACTTTTTAACACTGTTCAGTCACTGTTCATCATTCATGTGGTTTTTAAACCGTACCGAATAAATTTTGTTTAGCGTTTGCTTTGTGTAACTATTTACTAACTACACTAAGTTTGCGAAATTTTTTTTGTTCGACCAAACCATAATTCATCGGCCGCGATGGTGTAGACGCCTGCCTCTAAAATCTGGCCGTTCTAAGAAAGAAACCTGAAGTAATGTTTACTTCATGTTTCCTTCGTAGCTTGTTTCTGGTATAGATCCGAAATAGTGTAAAAATCCTTGTGTTTCAATACGTCCTGAGCCGAAATCAAACCACTCTGACCTCAGTCAAACCAAACATTTCCAAGCAGCTAGTGAAGTAGCAGAATTTGACTACAAAGAATATTGTTGAGCATTAACTTGTATCAGTAGCCTATTATCAAAGTAGGTGTAGATTGTATATAGATTATGTAATAGGAGTAGAAAACTTTTCTACTGAATCGGTTTGTAAAATCTTTTGAAGAATGTCGATTTATACAGAGATCAGAACATATGGATAGAAAACAGCTAAGATGTGGATTGGTCTGTTATTCAAGCTGCCTAAAATGTTCTTATTCAACAAAACCTATCCTATCTGTAAAATCTGGTAAAACCTGTCTAAGTATGTAGATTTGAATAGAGATTACGTAATATAGGTATAAAGCCGTTAAGGGATGATTTGATATAATATTTTGTTGCCTAGAAGATATCCCTCATTCTAGAGGGTATGTTAGCATAATTTGAGGATAATTTGTTAAAGAATGTATATTTATATAGAAATTACACTGTCATGTAACAAGGGCAGAAAAGAGCTAAGGGATATTTTTGTACATTAATAGTAATATATACGGCACTAATATTAACTTCTCTTTGTGTAGAATATTGTAGATTATTAATTTGTATTAATAATAATATACTTATAATAATATTAATTTTCTCCTGGTTATATGGGGTCAGTTATATAGGTAATGATTAGTGAAACTAGGTCAAAAGAGTAGATCTGTATACAAATTATGTGGCAGATATAAATAAAAAACTAAAGGATGGTTTGTGAATTGCAGAGCAGGGAAACTTGCATAAGCAGCACTACAAAAAGGAGGGTGCAGGAACTTCAAAATTGGCATCTCAACATCCGATTAAAACACACATACAAAAAAAATTGATTTGCAATACATTCTACAAATATCACACAATATTTCAAAGCATATCCTCTGATTTTTTCATTTTTTTCCTTAACATTATAGTCCGCTAGAATGCTCTAAAGCCTTTGCTATTCGCCGCCCACTTCTGGTGTACGTTTTTATGTTGTTAAATTATATTATAATATGAAAAAGGCGTAATAAAATAACAAACTAACAAGTCATTTACTAAGCTAATTAGACATAAAAATTACTAACATAAATGACAGAAAACTGTTTGAAACCTGCTTCCCTGCGTCACCTCGTCTCACCAAACTGCGTCTCAACTTACACCCAGGGACACAGCCACCCCTACGTAAATAGGGGCCCTTGCTCTGAAGGGATTTTATGGGCTTATTTATTTATTTATCTATTTTAATGATGGCATGCATTTACATGTCTACACATGCGCATTAGTTCCTCTGGACGGTGTAACTTAACAATCAGTTGTAACATTGTTATGTAGGAGTAGATTGATAAGAATGTTATTCCTGTGAACTACTTGGGCTAAGCGCATTGCGTTCGTATTCCATTAACCCTTTAGGTGCTCTCATGGAGAGGGTTTTGTTCACGTGATTTTCAATTGACAGCCGTTTGCTTTTTTATATTTAGTGGAACAATGAAAACTTCCTGTTTGCCGGGTTGCCTGTATCAGTTCAGTGGGGGTGACAAAACGAGAGGAAAATTAGGGGTTGGGAAAGAGAAGGGGGAGATATGAAAAAGTGTGTTTATGCTGCTGACCACTGCCTGTAGATGTCAGTGCGATAGCACACGCGCTCAGCACAATTGATGATCCTCGGTGCGGCCTCCGTCCACATTCCACAGCCACTTGCAAGGAACAGGACGTGGTTATAATGTATCTCGTAGATTCCACATTTATCCCAAAACTATAAGATACCCGCGTCTCTGCTCGCATTTATTAATTGAGCTTGAAGGTTTTTATTACGTAAATGATTTAATAGCAAAATAATTAATACAATCCTGACATCTTTTTTTACATAAATGGCATAAAATACATAATTTTTATTGACTGCAATAGGTTAGTATTAAACTAGGAGGTGCCCGCGGCTTCGCCCACGATAATTAATTGAAAAATTAGAAATTAATAGTATAGTAATTATTAAAGCATTATATTTATTAACACTTGCACGCGAATCATTCTTAAACTAAACCATTAATAATTAATGAAACAGCTAAAATTCCGACTTTAGAGTACATTCCACGATTAGAAATTGCCACCTGGGAAAACGATCTCAGATTCGATTATGCAGTTCCAAAGATAACTGTGAACCACTGCCTTCTAAACTGTATAGGCTAATTCTAGTGCGTAATTCTCGAGACGGCGGTGGATAATACGTATTGTTTTTCAACTGTTTGTTGACAGATGAATGAGATGTGAATTTTATTTGATAGATTCAGTGTAATTTTCAGAAATTACGGTATATAATTTTTCAAGAGAAGGAGTGATTGATTTGGATTATTATTATCAGCGATATTTCAAGAGTTAAATCATCAATATTTTACTGCTGGTGCCCCCGGCTTCGCCCGCCATTATTCATTGACTCCAGGATTTTTAAGAAATGTACACTGGTAGATTATTAAAAATGTTTGTGGTTCAGAGCTATGAAAATTGTAAGTAAAAATAAAATTAGAATATTTGTTCATTGAGTTCATTTCACTTAGGCCTTATATAATAAAGAAACGGTTTTCCTAATCTTGTAGTCGTCATGAAAGTTTAGACTGCGAAAGACGAACATCGCCGAGTATACCCGATGTCTCACGAAGCGGGCGAGCGAGCAAGCACGCTATTTAGGGCCGTTGAATTGTATAAGAGTAGATATACGAGGGATGTTCCAAAAGTAAGTTTCGTCGTTTTTTTAAAAAGTGAAGATGGTAAAGCAGATGAAGCAAACAACTGCCATAAGAATCGACACCTATTGCTGGTTCAACGACGGAAAGAGCGTCAGCAGAGGAGAAACGATGCATGAGTAGAGTCCCGAAGAAGAGAGAGTAGCAGTAGACTGGCGTGCCCGAGGTTATTTGAGTACAAATCACGATGGCAGATGGACGTGTACTGAAAACGTGGTCGACAATGGAAGTACATGCTGTTATCCGGTATGAATGGGCATGTAGGACTAGTGTGTCCATCATCCATGGACGCCTACAGACTGTGTATGGTGAAGAGGTCATGTCTCATCAAATTGTTGGTCGCTGGTGTTGCATGTTCAGTGAAGGAAGGCACCTGTTCCATGCAATGAAAGCCGCACTCTCGGGACGTCACTTCCAAAAAATGCTGAGGTGGAGAAGTCTGGGCGACAATTCCTTGCATAGCAGGGCACCGAGTTTTACCAGAGTGGTTTCTTCAAACTGATTGCAAGCTATGACAAATGTCTCAATGTCGGTGGAGACTATGTTGAAAAATAGTGCAAGGGGTATATTTCATGATTGCATGGTGTATTTGTTTTGGTAATAAAGTTTCCATGTGAAAAAGAAATGACGAAACTTACTTTCAGAACATCCCTCGTAGTTAAAAAAACTGTGTTCCATTCTGTTGAACAACTGCTGGCACACCACATTGAGGACCGTTTTGACAAAACTCAAAACTCAGGAGAAGGTTTCTTTAGTTTTTATTAATTGCCAGTATGGTTCTTTATGAGATTGTGTGTGGGGACGTGAAAATGTCTGTCCGTCTGTCCGTCCGTGAATCTGTACGCGCGAAGACTCAAATACGCTTTTTCGGATTTTAATGAAACTTGGTATAGGCATTTATAATGTTCATGGGAAGAACCCTATTGATATTGGACCAAATCGGTTGATCGGTACTGAAATAACGACTATATCAATGTTAATTTTGTAATGAATATAAGACGCTCCAATATTATTCCATGACCCACAATATATTAAAATAACGTAACAAATTGCCAATCGTTTATTGATATTGTTAGCCCGCCTTGATTGATTCATTTCTTCATAACAATGTTAGTGTAAATAATTATGTAAATAAAAGATTTAAAACACAACTAGCCGTTGAATATTGATATTAATATATTGTGCATTCTATGGATATGTATGACTACCGATATCTACATTAAATTTTAGTGTGAATATTTTTCTTATTCGTTCCTGTGCAGCAATATATCAAATGTAATTCCTGACAGATAGATTTCAGATTGAATTTTTCATTCATTCATAACCTATAAGGCTGCTTTAAACTTGAAACAAATATGTCAGCGAATCGTAGGTCTATTGCATCATTAATATTATTGCCAGCGCATTTTGTTTTTGCAGTTTAACTCGGAGATATATCACAAAAATAACTTCTTTTCTGCATGGGCCTATCATAATTGCAATTATCACTGATTAAAAAAAGCATTCTGGCACTTTGTTATCAGTTTATCTGATTTTATTAACACATAAAAGATAGAAACCTTGCATATTGAGGCTTCAAAATTAATTGGTTATGTTGATTTTTGTTATGTTCTTTTTTCACCATCTTAAAAGATCTCATTTCAAAGCACCTAAAACCATTAAAAAACGAATTTGGCAAATAATGGAGATTTTAAGTTTTGCCAAAACGGTCCTCGTTTAATCATGGATCTGAACTTGTGCTTAAGAATCCATGATACCAACTGTTCTGAATCTGACTCATGTACTAGCCAAACTGTGAAGGAAACAAATCAGGTCAAATACCTTGGTATTATTTCAGATCGTCATCTGAAATTCCACAGACACATAACATATTTACGTAACTTACCAGACTAAATAAAAACATTGTACAAATTTGTCAGCCTAAAACAATATTTACCAAATGAAGTCTTAAGCTGCGTCTCCATTGATATACATTTAACCCCAACATGTCAATATTAACAAGTTGTTATTGACATGTATATTGTAATTTCGCATTCCAATTGACTTGACATGCAAACCCAGCGTGTTGCACTTAACGTTTTCAGATGTTAATTTGTTTTCCAGAGAAAATGGACAACATGTCAAGTCAATTGACTAGTCTGTCGATATCGGCTTTGTTTTGGGAATTTCCGGGAAACAAAAAGCGATCGCCAGCTTAATTGGCTGTAGTTCGGGAATTTCCGTGTACACGAAAAGCAGTCGACAGCTTCCTCAATATTGCCGGCACCCATTTTGTATTACGTGAGTATTTGGTATATCAGGGTTCTCAATAGTATTGCACCTACTTTTAAAATTATTTTTTTATGGCAAACTCCATTGTTGAAAAATGTGATAGTTATTTTGAAAAGATC
This sequence comes from Ectobius pallidus, assembly GCA_964059195.1. Classification (NCBI taxonomy): domain Eukaryota; kingdom Metazoa; phylum Arthropoda; class Insecta; order Blattodea; family Ectobiidae; genus Ectobius; species Ectobius pallidus. Next base: position 178,290,232 of record CAXKWD010000004.1, on the reverse strand, counting down.
AAGACGTCTGTACAAAATTAGTATTTAAGAAAGTCATAGACAGTTAACAAGAAGATAATAACGAGTTCTCTATATAAAATTACTCTCATTTTGTAATGTAGGCTGCCCTCTTCAGAGGCGTTTTCCTTTTGAATGCCCGCGCCAACACATGTTAACGTATAACATTGTAGTGGAGACAGTTGTGAATTGGCAAACGACTTGACTTGTATACGTCAACAAGTTGATTATAAACATTTAACATATGTTAACTGCAACATGTTGGTGCTATATGTATATCAATGGAGACGCAGCTTTACGGATAGTCTACTTAGCTCTAATACAATCTCTCATCCAATACGGTATCATTGTCTGCGGAGGAAGTGGCACCTCTGTATTGACTCCTTTGAACCTAATATGGAATAAAAGTTGCTTAAAAAGCCTATAGAATATCGTACATAATTGTTATTTCCTAAATTTAATGTTATGGCAATAAAACAGATTTGTAAGCTCACACTTTTAAAATACTTTCACAAATACTGAAACGTAAATGTCTTATCCACATAGCTACAATACAAGAAGAAAGAAAGCTTTCCTTTAATAGAACCAAAATACTTCACCTCTTCTGCCTCTAAACCATTATACGCAATTATTATGGTCGAAGACTCTATTACTCCATAATTAGGTCACATCCAGAAATAGTAAATTTATATTTACTATTCTATATCAAAAATCTTATTTTATAGGTTATAATTTACTTCACTCTATAATTAGTAGCTATTTAAGGAACCATTTTAGGACCACAGGATTTCAATTTTGTTCTTCACACTTAATATTTTTTCTGTTCTTTCTTTTTTAATTTTTTTTCTGTAGTTGTATTTAACTCTTTATTTGGCAGTTATTGCTCTCAGGCAATAGACGGGTAAGCCTCTTCTGCATTCGGACCACAAAAACATTTGCTACCGCCATCTAACTGTTAGAATAAGAACTAAAATGTTGGTATATGTTACCAGGGATTTTTTATCTGTTGCCTCTAAGCAGCATTGCCGAATAGGAGATATAATTGCTGGGTATTAAGCAATAGTCTAATGCAGGGGAAGTCAACTACGTCTTGTGATGACGTTTGTGGAGCAAGTGCATGCGGATCCCTTGTGTGTGACGTCAGCAAGAGCGCACGGTAGTAGGGGTGTTTAGAGTACGCTAGAGCTAGCTCTAGCTCTGTGGGTAGAACAACTTCTGGTTGGAAATACGGATCATTTTTCAAAGTTAATGCAAGTACGCGATCCTGATAGTGTTCTCTCTGCAGAACATGTGTTAGTTCTGCAAAACATTCTTCTTCAGTTCGACGTGGATGTGGATGTGGAAAACCTTTCTCCAATGTTTAAACTTTTTGCTACCCCGTATTCAGTTAATGTCAAAGACGTTCCTTGCCGGTATCAGTTGGAACTGCTAAACTTACTATCCGACGATCTGTTAAAGGACAAATACGAACGTAAAGTGGTATTGGATAACTTTAACAGAAATTTCTCTGAAACCAGATTCCGAGACTTCTGCACTTGCCGCACGGATATTATGTAATTTTGGATCGACATATGTGGCCGAACAATCTTTTTCACTAATGAAATGTGCAAAGCTCAAATCAAGAAGTGCATTGTCAAATCACAACCTAAATGTAGTCTTCGATTAAATATTGCTCAAACATTACGTCCCAACATTGATAAACTTGTTAAAGAAAAAAGAGACAGGAAAGTCAGAAAATTGTTACTGTAATCTTGTATCATCTAAGGTGCAGACGACCTTGTATGGTAATTAATTAAGTTCATTTGTTATTATTTTTATTGTAGCGAATTATGTTAATTCAAATGATAGTATTGTCTATTTTTGTCAAAGAACATAGATTTTGTGGAAAGGCAATTGTTCTCACAGAATAGTAAAATAGAATTATTTATAATATGTTAAACTATTGTGCTGTAATTAACCGATAAACTATCAAGAAAATCGATTGATGTTTAATTAATTAATTCGGAAACACGTATTACGTAAGTTCTAACCCCCTAAATTCCCGCTGCCCGCAATACTAATGCCCCTCTCTTCCCCCCTGTTCACTGATGCCACCATTTCACATACTCCTCGCAGAGATATAACGCGAGCAGTGAGAGCAGAAAGCAGTGACGTCACAGAGCAACCTTCTGTCTTCCCCTGGTCTAATGGAATTCCATGTTGCCTGAGAGCAACATTGCCAATCCAATGACTTAGTCATAAATTTTCATTTTGTCTTGCAATTAAAGGATTAATTGTGTATTTAATTGTGTATATTCTTTTATATAGGGTAAATAGACTAACTCAACTGAACCGAACAGAAGCACTTGCTCATTCGGGTAATCTTTTGATGTAATCATAATTATGATTATAGATGATGATACAAATAACAGTAAAACATAAGTATAAAAGATCGCTATTATACCAGGGCCCTATTTCATAAAACTCTACAGGTGTGACATATACGACAATTATGTCAAATCTGACAAATTTGTCAATATGTTATGACAATTGTATTTTTCATAAATATTACAACTTTTCCTTACATTACAGGCAAATTAATGTAAATTGTCAAGACTAAAAGAACCCTTTTCATAAACACGACAATTTTATGTCACCTAAAGATTACTTTAGTACATTGTAGAGGGCTCTCATATACGCGTGCGATAATCGATCTCAGCATTGAATGCGATACCTAAGCAATCAATTATTACTATCGAAAATAAGTGATTTATATTTCTCTTTTAATGAAAAGTCACTGAAATTGAAAGTTAGGTTAATCCCTAACCTAAAAACCCTGCGAGGTCTCATGTCTATTTATTAATCATTTTCACTGCTACCAATATCACTACTACTAGTTTTCATTATTAACAAGACAATTTAGCAAGTTTATTAACAAGAAAGTTTAAATCACAAAAAACACTTTGCCAAGTTATGCCACACATTTACATAACCTGCTGACTTAGCCTACATATGAAAGATTGCCTGTCACTTCTGTAATGACAATTCTACATTTTTTGTAAATTTGTAAATATGTCAACAAAAAGTAATGTTTCATAAATGGTAGGTATCCTAAAATTTGACATATTTGTCAGACTTTTACCTGTAAACTCAAAAGTTTTGAGAAACAACAATATGTAAAATTGTCATACAATTCTACAAAATTGTCATGACATTTATGTAAAGTTGTCAGCTTTTATGAAAAACGGAATTGTCAAAATGTAAACTTGTAAAACAATTATATGTCACCTGTCACCTGTAAAATTGTAACTTTTATGAAATAGGGCCCAGGTATTTACCCAAAATTTCCGTATATAGTATTAGGATAAACTATATTGAGCGCTCTTCTATTTGAAGCTAAGGCGTATAGATTGATTGCATTTCCAAATCTTGACAAGCCACGCACGGTTCCGAAATTCAAGTACTACAAATTTAAGTGCCCTTACCTTTACATGCAAATCTTTCACTCATAATTAAAACGAATAGCCTTCTAATAAATTAAAAAGCTAAAAATCAGACTTCGAGGTGCATTTCACAATTGAAGTGCGTCTCCAGAAAAAGAACCAGATATTCGAGTTCCTTGGCCCAAAAACCTCCGCATAACGAGTTTCATCCATCAATCAAGTTTTCCCATTTAGGCCTGCATACTTGAAAACTGTGCGTCGATAAGCGATAAAATAATATTTTCCGCCAATTTTTTTAGCTCACGTTGCGAACGATCGCGGAAATTTAAAATCCGCCTACTTGATGCATTCGGACTAGTGATAGGCTAATTCGAATAATCTCAACAATCCAATAACTATATTTTCCTCGAGTAATATAAAGCATCGAAACATTATTCAAATACAAAAGTTTTCGGAAGATGCGGGATCCGAGAACTGCGGCCGAGAACTACTAAAGATAAGAAATCAAATCTATGTTCGTCTGCGTATAATTGGATGGGGACCGCAAACAGCAACACAAGCTGCTATTCTCGAGTAAAAATTTCCACCGACAAATTTTAATTTTTAGGTAGATTTCGAAGAAAAATCTACCTATTGCAATGGATACCACTTCATGATTTTCGAAAAATTCTTTCATATCTTTACGTTTCATGCTCCCCTAAGTACGAAACCACCGCCCGTTCAAAAAAAAAAAAAATTGTGATTTTTATATATATATATATATATATATATATATATATATATATCTTTACACGATAGCGGCCGTAATTTTGAAGATATTTGAACCAAATTTTATGATGTTATTTCTAGGCCTAATAGTTCGGACAAGTTCGTTAATGGGCAAAATTGGCCCAAGGGGGTGGTCGGGGGAGGGGGTTGAAATTTTAAAACATTTATATCTCGGCCCCTATGAAGTATAGAGGGAAACTTTGTTTGAATAAATTAGAGTACTCCCTATGGAGTTCACAGTGACACCAACGATTCGGGGGTTCGAGTGAGGGTGGGGGTGGGGGTGGGGGATGAATATTCGAATCTTTTGAAACCACGTCTTGTGGGGTATCGTTGAAAAGCTCTTGATGAGTACTCTACAAATCAATAAATAGTTTCTTGATAGCTCACATATGACGCGAGATTTTAATGTTTGAAAATAATAACACTTAAAAGAATTATTATAATATCATAATTTTGTCTAGTTTAGCGGCTTTGCTAATTTTATTCATTGCTAATCTTGCGCACGGCCTCCCAGAATATTATATCCTATTCTTGTTGTCAAAACAAATGATTGTAGGCTCTTCCTCTTTACCGAATTCAGTTCTTATTACTGCAGGTTTGCCATGCCAAGGCTAAAGAAGAAGAGTGCTATGCAGCGACAATAAATTAAACCAAAAGCACTTCGAAATCTACCTCCGCCTGTAGGCCTGCCTAAAGGGATTTTTTTTTTTGGCGGGTTGTTACTAGTTTAGATAATTAATATTTTCAAATACGTTACAAGCCCGAAAATAAACCCGTTGAAAAATATTGAAGACAATTTTACCGACTAATTTGTAACAGTTCAAAATAACGTTAAATTATTGCTCCTATTCTACAGAAGGTCTAACTTGCAGGGTGATTCTAAAAGCGATAGGGGAGAGTGTGGGGTGATGGAACACAGAAGGGGTGGGACATTAAATTAAATTAAAGCTACCTTTGAAATTCTCGTCAAATTAGTGTCTCAAATTGGCAACAGCGATTGACTGACATATTAGAAAGTGGATGTTATGCTGTAACGTTAAGAGAAAACGAACTTTCTTCATTTTTGTCAATGGGTTATAATTTTTCGGAATTTCTAAATAACATTGAATTTTTTAAAGTTGAAAAATTACCATAAATATTTTGTAACCGATGAAAACGTCTGACTTTTCAGTAATGTAGAGCAATTGAAAGCAAAGGATATGTCTGATAGTTTGGGTGTACAATATATTAAACCAACTTAAATCCGTGGCGCTGCATCCCTAGCGGGACAATCCTCCATCTGACCACCACTGCGTCATCTACCATGGGCAGATGGGAGGATTGGGATCTTGTGGTCAGCATGTCGGTACCCACTGCCGTTATTAATCACTGTCGTGACCGAATCCGCTACTTCTTTACAAAGTTGTCATAACGAGTTGAGTGCACCCCGTTCCAGACCTCCCTAAAAAACCCCAAGGAGGTTTCCCGTTTTGGACCCAGTCTGAGGACCCGTGCTCGACGTCGCTAAGTACAGTGCAGGAGGTCAATAGAATATTAAATATTACAAACAATTTTAGATAACACTGTCCAAAAAATTTAAAAGAAAGTTCTACGTAGTAAGACTACTAAATCACAAAAATCTCTTATTTAAATCCTAATATAAATTTAAATATATTAATATGTTTGGATACATGTAAAAATGAGTCACATTATTTTTAAATTAGCTGAAAATAAAACCGCAATAGTTTTAGTTATGAAAAATAATTGAGCATAAATATAACATTGTAATGAAAAACGTATAGGCTATGTTATAACCTATAAAATATAAATCTTTGAGGGTATAAGGCTTATAAATAAAATAACCCAACAAAAATAAAATAATATATAAATAAGAACTCCTGTTGTTGATTTCTGATGGTGTTTGGAAGTGTTCTTATTCTTCACACTCTATATTCATATAAAATAATATTTCATGTGTTTCAAATTTTCCCCCTACGTTTTAAAGCCATTTGAGCACATACAAATCTTTCGCAATACTTTTTTTTTAGATATAAACATTTTCATCAATCTTTAAGTATACAGAATTAAGAAGGGGTCATATATGTAACATTATCAATAGACAGACAGCATATCAATTCCAGTAGATGTCCCTGTAATTAATTTTAATTAAAACCGCACGTTCTTAGCTTCTACGCGCCGGTCTTTTGCGCACGTGTTTAGCATTAGATGTTCAATGTTTCGCGCAAGCTCTTTTGTTGACACTCTATCCTGCGAGAAAGAACGTCATATTCCTGAATGACATTCTTCTTCTTATGGTGAGGAATGATATGTACTGTAAATAGATTATTGGGCAACACTCACCAATGTTTGTTGATCCCTTTGTGAAGCCGTTGTCAATAGTTGCTTAATCTTGCGTGAAGCCTTCGTCTTCTTAATAAATAATAAAACACACACATTATATAAAACGTAAACACTAAAAATTGTAACTTCACAACAGGAATCACATCACATGTGATGTGATTCCTGTTGTGAAGTTACAATTTTTAGTGTTTACGTTTTATATAATGTGTGTGTTTTATTATTTTATTAAGAAGACGAAGGCTTCACGCAAGATTAAGCAACTATTGACAACGGCTTCACAAAGGGATCAACAAACATTGGTGAGTGTTGCCCAATAATCTATTTACAGTACATAAAGAACGTCATGCATTTTAGACTGAAGTTTTTCACCGCGGGCGATTTCCTGCACACTCTTTTACCCGGGATTGCGTGCGTGTAAAGGTAGCTAAAGAGCCAGGAAAGCGCCAGGCCCTCAGAACAGACTGACTCCAGAAATTTTCCGTGAAATTCCAAATAACACTTTATAGCCCAGTCAAATGTTACATCGGAACTTACATTAAATGGGGTATTAATGATTTTTGGAGGGGAGTTACGGACCATTCCTGAGATCACAAATCCAGATTTGCAACCCTCAGAAACCTGTGCTCGCTGAATGGCGGTCGAAATAAACCGGTTTTTCGGACTTTTTTTCGGCTTTTCTGCAATATCTCCTAAACTATGCGTTTGGTGGAAAGAATCTTTATTAGCTTTTTTAAAGTACGTTAATTTTTCTAAAATATGAGATCAAAATTGTTTTTGTAAGTTATATAGTTACCGAGATACGGTTTTTCAAAGATTGGCCTATTTTTCCAAAAAGTTAAAATTTTAAGTTTTCTTCGTGTTTCGAATGGAATACTGGCAAAATGACACGTCCTACAGAAAAATCAAGAGAACAAAAGTTGTAGGCAATTTAATAAGCTTTAATTTACTTTAAAAAAGATAATAAAGATTCTTTCCAACAAACGCATAGTTTAGGAGATATTGCCGAAACACCGAAAAAAGTCCGAAAAAACCGGTTTATTTCGACCGCCATTCAGCGAGCACAGGTTTCTGAGGGTTGCAAATTTGGATTTGTGATCCCAGTAATGGTCTGAAACTCCCCTCCAAAAATCATTAATACCCCATTTAATGTAAGTTCACGCATTTTTTTTGTAACATTTGACTGGGCTATTTAAGCCACATCATGAAACTGTTCAAAGCGTCGCTACTGTTGAAACACTCCCGAAGACCATTAAAAAGGCAACCATTGTGACCTGACCCAAGCCGGTAAAAACCAACTGTTCCCATGGATTCATCTCTATCTCTATATATATATATAAAAGGCTTTGTCCTGACTGACTGAATGAATGACGGACTGACTGATTGACTGAATGACAGGAATCAACGTACAGCCTAAACTATAACAGGTGGAGACTTGGAATTTTGACAGTACCTTCGTTTCATAATGTAGGTGCTCACTAAGAAAGGATTTTGAAAAATTCTGATTCTAAATGCCAAAAATTAAATGTTTTTGATAATACTTAATCCCTTTTTACATAGAACTATCAATTCCAAATCACAGAATATATTGTTGCCAAATGGTATCAGGTGGGCTTGGAAAAAACAATTGAAATGCACTTTTGACAAATAAGAGAAGTTATCAAAATAATTCATGTTATAAATAAATATTACAGAATGAAATCCACTAAAATAATGGAATCACATAACTTTCTCTACCCTGGACATAGAGAAAACAAAACGAGGTATGGTAATGTGTATATTATTATATTATATCGCAGGTTTTTGGAGAGAAAGGTATGAAAGTGATAATGCTTTATGGTAACATAAGAGTGGGAAATTTCCCGCCTCGATATTACAATTTTATGTTCCAGGAATTTCTGTTTCTTCTTATTTAAACCTCTACCAGGCTTGCTGTGCACTGTACAAGCGATGGGATGCAACATTCTAGATCCTCTATGAGCCATAAAAAACTATATCAAGCGTTTTCTGAGGGAATAGTTTGAGTGTAATAAGTCGTTCTTCCTATTTCAAATTATAAATGCCTATATAAGGACCTAGAATTTAAAATTGAAAATCCTTCATAAGCTAATTTCCAATTACAAAATACAAAACCCGGGCGACGCCGAGTCTTTTATGCTAGTAGGCCTATAAGCGATAAACCCTTGAACGACTATTACTTAATAAACTGACGCCATACTTGAAATGTCAAATTCCCCACTACCAGTAAGGGTTCAAACCAGAACACTCAACCACACTTTCGAACTGTAGATAACATAACTGACTTCGCAAGCGACTTTTGTAGACATTGGAAAAGCCTATGATTCAGCCTGGCGTACTGGTAGACTGATAGCTTGTACCTACTGTACACACTTGCGAAACAGACAATTTTATTTAGAGCAGTGGATACATTGCTGTCATGCTGGCGGCCTATGGAGGCCGGCGTTATCACCTAATTGATTTGATGATTTTGCATCTTTTTTATTTTATGGTTAAAAGATAACTCAAATGTATATAAATGTGTTTCATCGAATAGTTGATTAAATAAGGGAAATTTGTTTTTGCATTTTTTACTTTATTTTGCATTTTTCGTCATTTTTAAGAGAGAGGTCATTTTTTGGCAATTTTTAGGTCATTTTCTCCATTTTTAGGTCATTTTCGGCATTTTTAGGTCATTTTCGGCATTTTAGGTCATTTTCGGAATTTTTAGGTCATTTTCGTTATTTTTAGGCCATGTTTGAGTGGAGGTAGAAAGGAGCTTTTCCATGTACAAATCGTTACTTTCAGACAACAGACAATCGTTTTTATTTGAGAATCTCCGCCAAGTGTTCATAGTTCATTTTAATTCAGGTGTATTGTAAACACAACAGCAGTTTGTCTTGTAGCAATATATATATATTTTTTTAATAGCACATATTTGCTAGGGGCAATTTGATGGGCATCCCAGTTCAGAAAGAATTTCTTTTTCGCTAAGGGTGTCCAAGTAGTATAAATTTACTTACTTCATTAGTAACAAAATAAGTGTGTTTTATAATGTAAATTCATATATAACGCACTGTAATAAATTGTTTTTATCGATTCATTACTTTAAAAAACTAATTTTAAGTAATAATGGTAAATTTATTGGTCTTTTTTTTAAATTTTCGGATCATTTTTTCGCTATTTTTAGGTCATAAATGCATTGTTTATTTTGCATTTTTTCACTATTTTATGGTCATTAAATGCCTTGCCCTAATTATGACGCATGACATACCAGACACTCTTAGGATAATACGCAAACGACATGGCAGTATTTTCTCCTCATATAAGTATACACTATGTCATGAGATGGCTACAGACAGAATAACACAGTGATCCGATAATTGGAGACTTGAAATTAATTCTGCAAAGGCTCAGGCCATAAGACGATGGCCGAGAGACGATGATAATATCGGAATACACGGCAAAGTCTTTACTTATACCGACCGTGTGAAATACGCGTATGTAGGAGTAATCTAATATATAAAGTCGAATGTATGTTTGTGGGTATGTATGTATGTATGTTTGTTCCTTATACAAATCAACATTTCTTTACCAATTTACACGGAATTTTGCACACATACCCAGTTAAGCCCGGGAAGTATAGCGGTCAACATTAAAATTCAAACAAAATACTCCTTCCCTTGAAAATTATATATTTTCTGAGAATATTATACTGAAAACAATGAAATGCTGTTCAGTTTACATGACAACAGTGAATTGTTTACTGTGATTACATAGGGCCTTGGCAACTATATAGCCTAATGCTGGACTTTAACGAATTATGATTCCATGTAATATATTGGCGAAAATAATTACTGAAAAATGAATTACACGAAAATAAAGCACAGTGTGATGCAGTCACATAACTTTCTCTACCCTCGACATAAGAAATATTTTCTCACTTCACATTTTGATGTAGAATAAGAGGTCATATTGCAGGAGCAACTTAAGTGTGTGAGTATGCTATACCAGAAGTCGGTAAATAGTCAGTTATCCATAGCTGTAGGCTTCGTATTAGTTGAGATTTATCATAGGCTCTAAGCATGGGATGGAACATTTTGAGTCCTATACTCGCAGTATATTATGTCCCGGGTTTTAGGGGAGGAAAGTATGAAAGTGATACTGCATTTCTATTTTATGTCAGGCCCGAAACGGTTTAACATGAGAATGAGAAATAAAATTTTCCGTCAAGTCAATACAATCTTATGTAATTAATGTTTCTTCTTATTTCAACCCCTCCCAGGCATGATGAGTAGAAGCAACGGAATGCAGCATTCGACATCCTCTATGAACCATAAAAAGCTATATCTAGCGTTTTAGCTTTCTGAGGGAATAGTATGAGTGCCATATGTTGTTCTTCCTCATTTCGAATTCTACATACATTATTATATCAGGACCTAGAGTTTCAACATCGAAAGTCCTCCATAAGTTAATTTCAAATTACAAAATACAAAGCCCGGGCGACGCCGGGCCTTTTCAGCTAGTCTTAGATAAATCACAAGTTGGAGATGACACGTAGCGTGTGTACGCAACATGGCCTATGCACAAATTTGAATTTTTTCTGTCCCTTATATGGAACCATGTGAATTTGTATAAACTATGTGAATATGTGAATAGAATTTGTATTTGTATATTTGTATTGATTCATATACGAAAACCAAAATGGTCCATCACGTACCGTTCCCGTAGGAGTTACGTAAAAAGCAAACATGTGGATTTTTGGAAAATGGTGCGTGGTAAACAAAAAATAATTAGTTATTTTCAGCCAAAAATGTACAAGAAACATATTTTCATCTCAAGGACATTTTTCATGTTGTACAGTGTTATACATTACCCAGCGCTCAATACGCCAGCTCTGTCAATGAGGCAAAATGTGATCTGTACTGCGCACTATTATGCCTATAGTGATATATGTGTTGTATGCCAGAACGTTAGGTCCTAATGAACGAAATAAAAATATATTTATTATTTTTTATTATTTAATTCAAGTTACTATAAGAGGCAGACAGAGCATATGATATCAGAGATACCAGGAAATGTCGAGAGAATAAGAATGTGTATATGTCAGCAAATAGCTTGAATCCACCTGCCTCTTCAAGGTTGATGAATCGACAATCCTTTCACACAGTGTATGTGGATAGCAATATTTGCCTAATTCAGAAATGTATTTTATTGGTTAAAATCTCGTAATAAGATCGAATATTCACGATTATTGTCGAACTTTGTATATCTCTGTTTTGCATTTAGTTTACCGAAGTATACATTAAATCACAGAGTGTTTAATGAAAGTTTTAGTTAAATAACGACTTAAGTACCGAAATAGACGCATAATAATCAAATCTCCCGCGACGTATTGACGGTAGGTTTTCCGGGTACTAGCGTCAGTAGAAAAAGTTATTTAAGGGCTTACTTTGCCGCAAAAAGCCCTCTTGTTGCTCAGCATTCCACCGCTATGAAGTAATCCTGCAGATCAAGATGATGACGCTGGAATTTCTGTCAAGAATAAACTGTAAGTTTAAACGATCCTTTTAGGGCCAGTTGTATAAAACTCACAAACTGATGGTTGTTTTTAACTGAAAGTTGGAAAATAACTAGCTTCTTTTGTTGTATAAAAATAACCATAGATTCTGTAACTCACAGTTTTAAATAACTGGAGGAAATAATAAAACATCTGGCAACAGTGCAAAAGCTGAGGGAAATTTGCATTGAGTATTATATTTATATCTTTGTTAATTGATTTCCAATTATTTAATTAAAGATAAAGTACCATATTACATAAATATATATTTGGTATTTATTTTCAATTGTTTAATAAAGATGATTTTTTTTTTTTTTAATCAGTTCATTGAGGCCATGTATATTTTTGCTTCAAACTGCTTTAACCTGTTCATAGATGTGTTTAGGTGTGTAAGTACCTAAAGCACCTATAATGCCTGGAAAGTTACGAATATTGTAGAATTCTAGTATTGATTTCTTATGACACGTCCTTAGTTGGAATTCTAATCAACTGAGGCCTTAAAGTATGATTTTCTCTTGTCACATTATGAATGGTTCTACTGGCAGTTCGTTTGTCCCCAGTAACTATTTACAAGCTTCCAATCACAATAATTCGCAAAGAACCTCAAGGCTGACCCTGAGTATCATGAACAAATCATGAATTCGCTTTATTCTTGATTGCAGTAGAAAACATAACCTCTGTCTAGTTGTTCTACTCAAATTTCGGTAGCATGTCATTCAGTATTAATAAAGGATTCCTTCCCTTATGACATACATGGGATGCATGATAGATTTTCTATGCATCACCAGATGAGGTACTGTATCAGAATAATCAGAAATCTAGAAATAAATGTTGCTATTTTGTAATGTAGGGCTACCATAACCAACAACAAAACTAAAGTCCCGGTATCATTTTGAATGTCATTAGACAAATGAAAGCAAACTGAATCTAAATTATATGAAAATAATAATTAATAACTCACACTGCACTTATAAAATGAATTTCTAATGTCTTTTCACCGTTTGAAATGTATTTAAAATTTCTAAATCATCAGTTAATGTTTTAACTTGCAAAAATTCACCAGTTATATTAAACTGTTGGTTTGAATGAGATAAACTTGAATTAATGTTTATACAACAAAGATAGACAGTTAAATGTAACTGAAAGTTAATTTTGCATGCTAACCACAGATTGAATGTTTATACAACTGGACCTGAGTATATGATAAAGATAACTTAAATAGTTAACTTCAGTAGTTTATTTCAAAAGGAATATAATTTACACGAAATCAGAAAAGAGAATGTTTTATCAATAGAAATAATTCAAATTTAGACCAATTTTTAAAGAAAATTTAATTATATTAATTTACAATAAATTAATATTTATATTTTTAGTATTTATGATTATTATGAAACTAATTAATCACATTGCATGTTATCCTATATTATTCATAGCAGTGCCTATCCATTTCCTAAAGGCTTAAAGCCAATCCTGACATGTGTAGTGTTACCGAGACTTCTATGGGGCACAACATACGCAACACCTGCATGGGGTTAGATACCAGACATTCTCCTACTATGGTACATGGTGCGATCAGAACGATGACCCGGAGCTGACTTGTGCACGAGAAATACGCAAATAATTTAGAGTTTCAGTTTTTAAGGGAACTTAGAAGACAGCAAGCAGACGGAGGATTGTGTGTGATAAGTCGTTCTTCCCCATTTCAAATTCTAAATACCTATATAAAGACCTTAAAGACCTCGAGTTTGAAAATCGAAAGTCCTTCATAAGTTATTTTCGCATTTACAAAATACAAAACCCGAGCGACGCCGGGCCTTTTAAGCTAGTGATTTATAAAAGTACATCAAATCGACTTTAAATTGTGTTCACTTAACCTAGGCCTATATATACATAAATCTAACAATGCGAAGCATTGATGGGTCAGCTAATATATATATATTAACATTTATTAACATTACTTACTTACATTATATTATTATTATTATTATTATTATTATTATTATTATTATTACACATTTAATACAAGTAAAAACAAATAAAACCAACCATGCCCCTATATGAGCAAAACTCTTGTTTAGGGTGGGTATAGTAGATTAATATAAATATAATTACATATCAATGCACAGTATAGTGCACACGAAAAATTCTAAATTTATGAGTATGTTTATAAAAATAATTTTTCAGCATTAACCAGTGGTTAAAATAGCATTTACAACTACAAAAAATAGAATAAATTAGACTGAAACATTGAAAGGCCAAACAAAACCAATCCTATAGCAAGGGCCATAGGAACTCCGGAAAGGAGACGCAACCCACAAAGCCTATTGTTATAATCTGAATAACAAATGACGCAGTGAAGCTACAGGTCCTTAGAAATAGAAACGAAACCGTGGAGAATCGGGAACTTCAAAACTGATCTAATACTCAGGACAGATACTAATGATGGGTCATAGTGCAAAAGGCACTGGCACCATTATACCACACAATGTACACTTCAGTATCCCTGAGGATGGAGGCAGCCTTGCTTCTGAAATGTCGGAGACACTATTTTCAAACCTGACTGTCAACCCGACAAGCATTTTTATTCATTCGCTATGCAAGGAAAATCTCAAACCACATAAAAAATCTTAATTTTCAATCATGTCATCTTTCTAAATCTACTAGTCCTATAGTTTATAGTTTTCACTTAGGCCTACATCTTTAAAGTTCTGATGGATTTAATGGTTGGCACCTTAAAATATTAAGTTTCTAATTACAAGTTCCTTTAAATTAATCTTTTTCATGAAAATTGTTATTTCTTGGAGAAAAGTCACTTCGGACATAATTACAGAGTACGGCACATTGTTAGTAACACCTTCTTCCAATGGCTCTTCATTATGGCAGAAATTTGGTTTTAGAAATGGAAGTTTATTATTATACGTACGAGGATTGTATTTCTAGTGCATTTTTCTACCTAAAATGGATATACATCTCTGTATGAATAAACTCAGTAAATGTGATCAAGTTTCATATTTCTTGACTGACTTCAGTAAGTCGCCAGATATTGTTCCATTTTGCATTGCATCTGTCTGTTTTGAGAATAATGTATTTTATAAGATATATCTGTGGTAACACCGTCCGGGTATAGGAAAGGGAGAGAGGAAAGGGAGTTACAATGGAAGTGAAATGGAAAACTTTTTATAAGCTCTTTCCCCGTTAATTCTGATGTGGCCTGGAGTCATGATATAACGAGCTTCCCTGCACATCAGGCAGGATATAATTACGATTTTACCACAGAAATGTTCCCAGTTAGCCATTGTCACATCTTCGGACCTTACGTTACCCATTTCGTGTTTTCTTTCTCATTATCTTAGGCCTATACACAGTATTCATGAGCTGTATTAAGGGGGACATACGGCTTTCGGTGAAATTCCTAAGCGAGAAATAGATGAATTTCATTATTATTTTCCTCAGCAATGAATTGCTCTACAATCTTGCAATCTGACACACTCCTTGTTGACTACTTCTACAGTTGCGTAATATTTTCAAAATTAACCAAACTGTTACAGTTTTGGATAAATATCGTTACAAATTGGCAGCCACGTTTTGTGCACTAAAATGCCGTTTCCGTGATAATTTCCACAAGTGACAATATTTTTTAGTGATTATTTTTATTCATCTATTTCCAAACATCATATGAACATCATCATGCAAGACTGTGGAGAATTTCATCGCTGAGAAAAAAATAATGAAGTTCACCTATTTCTCACCTACGAATTTCGTCGAAAGCTGTATGTCCTCCCTTGCCCTATCTGACACAAATAAATTATCTTTGCAAAAAAAGAGATCAAGAAATGTTTACACATCCTATCCATGAAAATATCACTATCTCCAAGTGACATTTTAAAAGCTGTATTTACATCCACGTATGATTTTTTTTGAGTGACAAAAATACGTATTTTTTTCAGCTCTGTTTATACTCCTTTTAGCTTCGAGGCTATATCAGGAGTTCGTGATCTGTGTCTATACAGTAGGGTAGGCCATGCAACTATTGCTTATCAATTGTTTCTATTGTTGGTGTATTTAGTGGAGTAAATTTCAACTGATATTAATTTAAATGGATATGATACAGAATGAAATGGTAAGGATGATACATGGTATGTAAATATCCAATTCGGCATTTGCCTTTACGACTGGAGAAATCATGAAAAATCCCATGTCAAATTGGCCGGCCTCGGGATTTGAACCTGGGACCTCCGGAATGCGAGTCCAAGCAGTTACCATCTCGGCCACCTCGCTCGGTTAATACGTCATTTGTAAAAGTATGAAAAGAAATTGTTACAAAGTAGAGCCTTGGGGAAAGTTCATTCTTACATGAGTAGAAGTGAAGTAAGACTACTTGATAAAAGAATATTACATTGTGTTTCATTTTATATCGTAGTACATTCGCTTTCTATCAGAACGTCATGGAGTATACAAATCGAAACATTTAATTCGTCTTTAGAAGACTCCAACACATAGCTGACCAGCAATCCGAAGCTAGTTGGGGATTTAACATAGGCTAACTGATACAATAAGTAATTTTCTTAACAATAAAAATCAGGTAAACTGATGTAACAAAGTGCCAGTATGTTTTTGCTTAATCAGTTATGACTGCAATTATGATATGCAGAATATGATTTTTTTAAATTGATTTCCAAGTTAAGCTCCAGATTTATTCATTAAGCAGGGATTACGGAAGAACAAAGGTCTAGTTTTTTTTTAAATCAGATTAAAATCGTCCAGCATCAACTGAACTGTACAGATTTGTGATATCATGACAATCGCACACTCACATAAAAATACCAAAAAAATTCAAATTGGCCGGTTTCGGGTTTTGAACCATGGACTCCAGAATGTGTGGCCAAAGCGTTACCATCTCGGCCACCGGGGTCATTTTAACGGTCTAGTTGGATAAGCGCATGTAAATCAATAGTGTTTTTTGTCATAGCTACCTGTATTTTAATTTCCAGGGCCTTATAAGATCACAGTAAAACAATAGGCAGTGTTGTCAAGATAACTGATTTTCATTTTTTTAATAAATTTTTTCGAATAAGTATATTACCATAAAATAGGCACTAAATTGAGCATTACTCCGAAACAGGTCAACCGATTTCATCCATTATAAATAGACGTCTTCCCATGGACATTATAAATGCGTATACGAAGTTTCATAAATATACGATAAAGCGTATTTGAGTTATTGCGCCTTTAAAGTATACACTAAATTGGGGTTTACTCCGGTACCGGTCAACAAATTAGGTTCAAATTCAATAGGGCACTTCTCATGAACGTCATAAATGAGTATACCAAGTTTCATGGAAATCCGATACAGCGTATTTCAGTTATGATGCCTTTCTAATTAAAATTGGCACTAAATTGGGCATTACTCTGGTACCGGTGAACCGATTTGGTTCAATAACAATAGGGTTCTTCCCATCGACATTATGAATGATTATACCAAGTTTCATGAAAATGGGAAAAAGCGTACTTGAGTTATGGTGCGTACAGACGCACGGACAGACGGACAGACAGACGGACATACATTTTTTCGTCCCCCACACAATCTCATAAAGTACCATACTGGCACTTAATAACGGCTCATTGTTTTAGCATGCTACTGTTCACTATTATACAAATATGACAAGTGAAAAACAGAAGCTTAATATACCTTCTGTATGGGGAAAAATGTAGCAATTATTATTCCTAGATGCACATGCGTGATAATTAAATTTAGTACAAACTGTAGAATTGTAGCTAACACACGTGTGCACTTTAAGCCATCAATATTAGGATTCTTAATACGAGTATATACGGGTTCTGTATACTACTTGCGATACGTCGATACCCTCGATATTCAAGAGTTATCTATACCGAACGAAACATGTATGAATTCAATACATTTTAGGTAAAAATGTTAATAAAACATTAAAATGTTTACTTACTATTGTCAGCTATCCAGAAGTAGCAGATCACAAAGAGCATATATTATATCAATCCATAAGCGTGAAAAAGCAGTACCGGGTAAAGCAAGAGACTGTGTTTCTTTATAGCCCTAGTGATCCCATAACATAAGAGATCTTCTATGGAAATTCTGCAGATGATCTAATGCCAGTTGTATATCTGAAGTGCAAATTTCTTTAAAAATAATTTTCCACAGTAATAAAACTAAGATTATTGTGTCACTAGCATGTGCCCGCGGCTTCGCCCGCGATAACTATTTCAAAAATTAAAAATCAATAGCATAATAGTTAAATCATTATATTTATTAACACCTGAATCACGTGGACTACATACCACGATTAGATAGGATCACCTGGTAAAAGCGACCTCAGATTCGAGGTCCTTGGCCCAGAAAACCCCTGTATAGTGAGTTTCGTCCAAATAAAACAATGTTTGACCATATTTAGGGCTTACAACATTCAAGCGATCGCGAAAGTTTTATTTCCAAGGTATGGCAAAAAATAGCCAAAGCCAACTGTAATTGATTTGACATTGAAATGTATAACTGAAAACTGATGTCTCGAAAACGCAAAAAAATGCACGTTTTTTGCCTGTTTTTCACTCATAACTCACGAACGAAAGCGAAAATTAAAATTCCGGCTTCGAGGTGCATTTTCCGACCCTTCAGTCCACCTATGTTTAAAATTTCAGATCTCTGCGTTGAGTAGATTTCGCTGGGCATCGCTAACAGACAGACAGAAGGAGGAAAGACACACACTTCCTTTTATTCATATAGATGTTTACAGTCTTAACTTATGTAACATATTTACAACTTTAAAACGTTATATTTATGCCTAAATAATCTACTTCGCATTGACTATTTTTCGACAACTGTAGGCCTACCTCTAAAACGCTACTTTCAGTGCAAATGTTTATATTTTCAGTATTTTTTCACTATTTTGTTTAAAAATAAAATCAGGTAAACTGATGTCAAAAAGTGCCAGTATGTTTTTGTTTAATCAGTTATGACTGCAATTATGATATGCAGAATATGTTTTTTTAAAAATTGATTTCCAAGTTAAGCTCCAGATTTATTCATTAAGCAGGGCTTACGGAAGAACAAAGGTCTACCATCTCGGCCACCTGGGTCATTTTAACGGTCTAGTTGGATAAGCGCATGTCAATTAATATGTTTTTTGTCATAGCTACCTCTATTTTAATTTCCAAGGCCTTATAAGATAGAAGAATACATTTTATTGAACAAAATGAGCTGCTTGCTTCACGCAAGTTGCCATAGACACAGCATACCAATCAATCACTTTTGACAATAGTTCAAATGATGGTAAAAAATGGGTAACATATAAACAATAGTTTAAATAAAACATCTAAACAATTTTACTATATATTCTTATATATGTGGTGGTGCAATATGCCCACTGAGTCAGCAATGATGTTTTCTGCCATCTGATTTAAGGATGATAAGATAACTGATTTTCATTTTTTTTATAAATTCTTTCGAATACGTATATTACCATAAAATAGGCACTAAATTGAGCATTACTCCGAAACAGGTCAATCGATTTTATCCATTATGAATAGACGTCTTCCCATGGACATTATAAATGTGTATACCAAGTTTCATAAAAATCCGGTAAAGCGTATTTGAGTTACCGCGTCTTTAAAATATTCACTAAATTGGGTTTTACTCCGGTACCGGTCTACCAATTTGGTCCAATATTAGTAGACGTCTTTCCACGTACATTATAAATGGGTATACAAAATTTCAGGAAAATCCAATAAAGCATATTTGAGTTATCGCGACTTCTTATATATTAACATAAAAACACTAAATTGGGCATTATTCCGGTACTGGCCAACCGATTTGGTCCAATATCAATAAACGTCTTCCCATGGACATTATAAATGCGTATACGAAGTTTCATAAATATCCGATAAAGCGTATTTGAGTTATTGCGCCTTTAAAGTAGACACTAAATTGGGTTTTACTCCGGTACCGGTCAACAGATTAGGTTCAAATTCAATAGGGCACTTCTCATGGACGTCATAAATGGGTATGCCAAGTTTCATGGAAATCCGATACAGCGTATTTGAGTGATGGCGCCTTTCTATTAGAAAGGCGCCATAATCTATTAAAATAGGCACTAAATTGGGCATTACTCCGGTACCGGTGAACCGATTTGGTTCAATATCAATAGGGTTCTTCCCATGGACATTATAAATGTGTTTTCCAATTTTCATGAAAATCCAAAAAAGCGTATTTGAGTTATGGTGCGTACAGACACACGGACAGACAGACGGACAGACGGACAGACGGACAGACGGACAGACAGACGGACAGACAGACGGACAGACATTTTTTCGTCCACCACACAATCTCATAAAGTACCATACTGGCACTTAATAAAAGTATTGGAGTATCGAATATTTTTGACAAAAATCATATATTGTATCGAATATCGTCAAAACTGGTATCGACCCATATCTAATTTTTAAATCAAGCTAACCCTTCATCAACCTAATCCTGATGACACCATGGTCCTAGGTTAACTCAGTCCATAACAGAAACGAATACCCAGAACAATTCTGTGGGTAAAGGCGGCCGGTGCTTTAAGGCTGACAAACTTAACAAATGTCTCAAAATCTGCAATTCTCAACCTCCCGGAACCATGAGGGCTTCCTTGGCCCGTATGAGGATCACTTCACCTTTTTATAGTTTTATTCCGATCTTGATGAAATTTTGCACACTTAGCCTGCGGGCACTTTCATTCTTTATCGACCTTCACGAAGCTTCTTCATTTTCCAGAATTATTGAAATGCCACCGAAGAAAGGAGAGTGTTGGTCATATAAACACTGCAGCGAGAAGATGGAAGGCTGTATAAGGGCCTAGAGCACCGGTACTGCATTAGTTTGCTTCAAAGAACAAGCGAAATACAAAACCCGGGTGATGCCGGGTCATTTAAGCTAGTGTCCTATAAACTGGATCCAGTCAAGATTAAAATTCTAAGATTGTGTTTCGTACATCAAGGTTTTAATATCTGTAAGACTCTTATTGAGTCTCTGAGACCCTTATCCTGCCTGTTGTTTATATGGATGTGAGAAATGGTCACTTACTTTCGGGAAGAATACAATTTGAGAGTGTTCGAAAGCAGGAAAGAGAGATGAAAATGGAGACTGGAGAAAACTGCGTAACGATGAGCTTCATAACCTGTACTCGTCACCGGATATATTAAGGGTAATTAAATCACGGAGGATGAAATGGGCTGGACATGTTGCGCGCATGGGAAAGGAAAAAGAAATCTAAAAAATATTGACTAGGTGACCCGAAGGGAAAAGACGTAGGTAGGAGGACAATATTAGGATAGACTTAAGAGAAGTAGGATTTACGAGGGATGATTGGATGGAGTTATCACAGAATGGGTTTGAATGGCGGGCTCAGGTAAGCGCGGCAATGAAACTTCGGGTTCCATAAAATAGATAATATTCTTTTAGCTCGCTTAGGAATTGCCTATTGCCATTGAGTGAGTGAGTGAGTTAGTTAGTAAGTAAGTAACTACCGTATTTTACGGACTATAAGACGCTCCGGACCATAAGACGCACTTTGATTTTAGGATGGAAATTTTTTTGAAAGAAATTTAATGTAATTCTATACGAAAAAATGTAAAGGGAATAATATGCTTCATTGTATAAACAAATTATAACCTTGTACAATGGAATCAGTGTAAATCACTTCTAACTTAAAACCTGCATTGTACAAAAGTCTCTTCTGTACAGGTGGCAGTGCGTAAATGTTAACAATTGAACTGGTTTTTCATGAAAGACTGAAAATTTATTTATACCCCCTAACCATCAATTCAGCCTACGGTAAGTGTAACGGGACAAGGCTATTTAGAGGTCATCATCGTCTTCATTTAAACTACCCGGCGGAGATAACTCCTTTCGTATTAAAGAACTCAACATTCCTTTCTTTTCGATTAGTATACCTGGCTTCCAGCTACCCTCATTTTAGATTGAGACAAGTTCACTGATGCACAGTCTGTCCTAAAATTTGTAACTATCTTATCGTTTACAACAGCTTCTTTTTAATTAGGCCTGTGGAATTCCGGCAATATTTACCATAATTTTCATTTTTTAGTGTACTTCGGACCATTGGATGCACCCAACTTTCAAGATAAAAAGTGCGTCTTATGGTCCGTAAAAAACGGTAAGTAAGTAAGACCCTTACTGGAAAACAATGAAAATCATTAATTTAGTATATTGCGATATTAGTTCCGTAAGCGCTGCTTACGGATCGAGGAAAGAGTTTGAAAAAACGAGGGGCTTGCGCCGAGTTTTTTCAATTTCCCAGATCCGTTACGTGCTTACGGAACGAGTATTGCATGCTATTTTTTGCACGATGATTATTTATATCAGTTTAATTATATTAATTGAGATATTAGCTGAAAATATTATGTATATATACATTATTGAAGATAGATGGTATATTTCAGAAAGTGATTCGCATGTGTTGGTTGTTATGGGGACTGAATATTTGTCGTGTTAAAGTCTCCACAAACTGGGGGACCTTGGTTCTGGTCTTCGATAAAGGCTTGTATTGTGATGGTTTTACTTACGGCACGTGTGCTTTTTGTAATTTTTACAGCACTGAGATTTCTTTTGTTTTCATAGCAACCAGATTGCTTTTGGGAATGTCAAGTTACGATCCACGGCAACAATATTCGTAAGTACCACAAATTAGATAGGCCTACATCGTGCAAAAATACTTTTAAATAAAATCAGGTAAACTGATGTAACAAAGTGCCAGTATGTTTTTGTTTAATCAGTTATGACTGCAATTATGATATGCAGAATATATATATATTTTTTAATTGATTTCCAAGTTAAGCTCCAGATTTATTCATTAAGCAGGGCTTACGGAAGAAGAAAGGTCTACCATCTCGGCCACCTGGGTCATTTTAACGGTCTAGTTGGATAAGCGCATGTAATTCAATATGTTTTTTTTTTGTCATAGCTACCTGTATTTTAATTTCCAAGGCCTTATAAGATCACAGTAAAACAATAGGCTATGTTGTCAAGATAACTGATTTTCATTTTTTTAAATAAATTCTTTCGAATACGTATATTACCATAAAATAGGCACTAAATTGAGCATTACTCCGAAACAAGTCAAACGATTTTATCCATTATGAATAGACGTCTTCCCACGGACATTATAAATGTGTATACCAAGTTTCATAAAAATCCGGTAAAGCGTATTTGAGTTACCGCGTCTTTAAAATATACACTAAATTGGGTTTTACTCCGGTACCGGTCTACCGATTTGGTCCAATATCAGTAGACGTCTTTCCACGTACATTATAAATGGGTATACAAAATTTCAGGAAAATCCAATAAAGCATATTTGAGTTATCGCGACTTCTTATATATTAACATAAAACACTAAATTGGGCATTATTCCGGTACTGGCCAACCGATTTGGTCCAATATCAATAAACGTCTTCCCATGGACATTATAAATGCGTATACGAAGTTTCATAAATATCCGATAAAGCGTATTTGAGTTATTGCGCCTTTAAAGTAGAAACTAAATTGGGTTTTACTCCGGTACCGGTCAACAGATTAGGTTCAAATTCAATAGGGCACTTCTCATGGACGTCATAAATGGGTATACCAAGTTTCATGGAAATCCGATACAGCGTATTTGAGTGATGGCGCCTTTCTATTAGAAAGGCGCCATAATCTATTAAAATAGGCACTAAATTGGGCATTACTCCGGTACCGGTGAACCGATTTGGTTCAATATCAATAGGGTTCTTCCCATGGGCATTATAAATGTGTTTTCCAAGTTTCATGAAAATCCGAAAAAGCGTATTTGAGTTATGGTGCGTACAGACACACGGACAGACGGATAGACAGACGGACAGACATTTTTTCGTCCACCACACAATCTCATAAAGTACCATACTGGCACTTAATAACAAACTGCATAGGTTTCGGTGGTCCAGCCATATGCGTAATTTCTCACTTTTAATTGTGTTAGGTCTTATTGTAGTCGATATATATGCAAGTTGAAAACGGACTCGTGTATAAGGGATGTTGTGTACAGTGTTGTCCATTGCGTTATCTGGAGCAGTTCGCTTCAAGGCACAGCAATGTCAATTAGCTCCCCTCCACATAATGAAGATGCCAGTGGAGATAAGAAAGTAAGAGATCCATTCCGCTAAGCTAATTACAACTAGGTGCTTAACTCGGTAATCATTACGACTTCTCAGTAATTGAGTATCTTTCTCGGACAAGATAACTTAGATTTATCACTAGGGCTATTCAGTATATGCAGAATTAAATAAATATGCAAAAATATGCTATAAAGAAATCTGGTGTGAAAACACTTACATCACTTTCTTTTCATGAGCTCGGGATTTTCAGTTTTCCTGCCTGCACACTATGTTCTCATTGCCTGGGTGCGTATTCATGCAAAGCCTTGTTGTGAGGAACGACGGACTGTGCCGCCTTAGCGTGTGGACGAGGTGGATAGCTTATTATTATACTTTTCTATCAAATATTTTTTCAGAATAAGCTGTTGGGCTTTGTTACGAGGAATTGCAGTAGAATTCCAATTATCCGAACTCTAGCTATCCGGATCGCCTTGAGGCAGTATTCAAGTAGTTTTATGTCGGTTGTCGACCAAGCTAACTTAGCTTAGCTTAGCTCACATGCAGCGAGGGATTTCATATATAGTTGTGCCGGAATTCACATGTAGTTTTGTCGGCACAACTATATAGGAAATCCCGCACTGTATATGAGCTAAGCTAAACTAACTTATAGATATATAAGCATTCATGAACCACAGATTATTGTCTCTGTTGGACATTACATGAGAATATCATAGGAGAAAAATTCCTCCGGCACTGGGACTCGAACCCAGGACCTTTGGCTATTCGCGCCAATGCTCTACCAACTGAGCTAAGCCGGAGCTCAATTCACAGCGCCAGATGGAACCTCCCTCCTATGACAGATTGCCCTAATGGTCTACCTCACAGACAGACAAGTCATGTCATATGCAGTACAGTGAGGCACACTAAGTAGTGATTTTGGTGATCGGGCTCCCACTGTTATTGTACAGTTAACATTGAGCTCCGGCTTAGCTCAGTTGGTAGAGCATTAACGCGAATAGCCAAAGGTCCTGGGTTCGAGTCCCAGTGCCGGAGGAATTTTTCTCCTATGATATTCTCATAAACTAACTTAGCTTAGCTCTTGGTCGACAACCGGCACTAAGCCAGCAGCGAGCATTGGGAAACCCTCTTTCAGGGCCGATTACTCGCAAAAAAGCAAAACTTTTAGCAGGCAAAATTGGCAGTTGTCTGCAAAACAACTGATTCTCCGTAGTGCGCCTACCTTCCAGATTCTGGCGGTCAGGGTTCGATTCCCGGCCGGGTTGGGGATTTTTCAGACGAGAAAAGTCCCTTTCCCGGATGCAGGACTGAATGTTTAGCTTTATGTGTCAGATTGACATACACACAATGAGCAGTTCTCATAAAAAAAACTAACTCTGAATGAAGTTCAAGATGTGACTTTTATGTAAGTACATTATTGTACAATTTTTTTTTTAAGAAATGCCCTTTTTCATGATTTATCCAATATCAGGATAATTTACCTTCCGGATCGGGTCCGATTTTCATTTATGCAATATTTGGGTAGAAACTTAACCGTTCATTCAAAACACAGCATACGGTGCTGGATACGTTACCTTGATTAGCTGGATGCTGCATTTTACAGATTTTTGCTCTCTTTCCAGGTTTATTGATATTCAATAATGGAATGACGAAGGTGATCATTATACTTATTCTTCTCAGGCTTCTGTTAATTGATACGTTGTTATATTAAGGGCATTAAGGATAGATTGTCGAACGCTTTGGAAATTGGTTTATGAGACTTAATTTCCTTTACGATTTGAAAGAACGTTGCTTATCTTATCTTGTGATTTTTTTAGCCAGCAGCTATAAAATAATAAAATAATATCTTTCTTCTCAACTTCTCTTATTTTTCCATAGGACTTTCGTTTATATTCAACCATTTTCAATGGTTTGTACAGTTACATTCAATAAGAGGAAAGCTCCTTCATGACTGGCATCAGTTTCAATTAAGATTTTTAAAACTTAAATTGTTCTTAAATGATAAGTTCACATGACGTAGAAGTGAGTTTTATTCCTATTGAATGTAACTCTATAGGCCTAAGCACGATTCCCTGAAGATGGTTGACTGCAAGCGAAAGGCCCAGAAAAACTTAAAAGAAGTTGAGAAGAAAGGTTATTTTTTTATTTATTGATCTCAACAGTACTACGTAGTATGACTTTAATCACTTATTTATGAAAAATAAGTGCATGGTATGTCTGAAGTTGCTTGTGTCTATGTATTTTCTGATTTAAAAAAAAAAGAGTAGGTATTCTCAAGTTTTTCACAGGAATATGTCTTTACTCTTAATTAGTCTGGACTTAGTTTATTACATCACTTGTATCATCATGTTAAAAGAGAACTAGGACTTCGATTTCTAACTTGCGTGGGAAAGCTCAGCTGCGCAATTAATTTGTTATGCATTTCAAGTATTTGTTATGCATTTTGTTAGAGCCCTTATTCATTTCAGTGCAATGTAAGTCTGGTTATTATTATATGTGAGTTTCCATGACATAAATGAAATTTGATTATTGTATTGAAATCAGGGACATGAGTGTCACATCTAGTCACTGATATTTATTAATGAGTGTTTTCAGATTTGGATTCTACTAGTTGTTTGGCAGAAGTAAGATTAGTTTATTCTTATTTAGGCTATATCAGTTCCTTGTATATTGGTCACTTATCTATTCTTCAAATATTTCCTTTGGCGAACACCTACATCCTCCCTCTCTCCAGGCAAGAGTTCTTTTTGCGGATATCTGGGAGTCAAGTGCTACAAGTGTACAATATGTGTATATTTATATTTCTTTCATTTGATTTTTATTTTCTACTTATTTTATTTAACTTATTTTATTCTTTACTTATTTGTTAGAGGAATAAGCTGATATTTTTAGATATAGTACGGTATATTGTATGTACTCAGGAATTTGTAGAAATCTTGTTTTGTCAATAAAAGAGCTAAAAAAGCCTGACGTGTTACATACCCAATTACAAGTTTAGCCTTTTAGTATAATGTATTATAATACATAATATATCTTATAATATAAAATATTATGCATATCATGGAATTCATGTAGGAAATTTAAACAAAATTCGCGTATTCAGTTGTTTCAACCTGATGCAAAGCAAGACTGAGTTTCTAAAAAACAGCGGGTAGAAAATTTTTACGAAACAATGTTGCAAATAACTTGGTATAACCACCTCGTGTACAAAGTTTAAACGAAGTCCTTAATACCATTTTAGAGAAAATCACGAAAAACTAAACTTTTTGAATGTAAAATGGCATAAAAAGTAAAAGAAAATTGTCGCCAATGTTCGTGTCGTATACCTAATTCAAACAAAAAAGTTTGTTTTTATACGACTTTTCCTTTTCGAGCTAGGCTATTCAGACACAGACACACATGCACACACACATACGGCAAGATAGGGTGACGCGCCGCACTTTTCTTGAAATTAGTCTACCTCAAAACAGGATTGAATATTTTGAAAACTCTTTTTGAGATTCCAAGCTACGATCTTCCCTGCCTATATTTCAGCAAAGGAAATATTTATAAAATAATAATTAAACGTGTAAATACAATTACTAAATTGAAAGGCAAAGCGGGAGAGATGCCACGTTACAGGGTGCTATGCCGCACGCATGGGAGACATGCCGCATTCATAATATCAGTCTAAATTTACTTCAAAGGCACGTATAAAACATAAGAGAACCTATCTACACAATCTCTGAATATTGCCGACTAGCCTTGTTTCATTTTCTGTACCAAATATTCCTTCAGGCTCAAGTGAGGGTTTTCCCAATTTCCTGTGTCCGTGCGCCTACGAATAGTCCTCTCTGGCATATTATAGCAACGTTCGGCTTCCCGAATGGAAATTTCCCATGCCTTAATTCGCCGAACAGCTTCTTGTAGGTCATTGTCACTCCATAGGCCACGATGTTTAGCTCCCTATTGCTGAAAAGAGTAGAAAAAATAATTTTGGGGGGTAATTATACTGGAAGACATTGTGCGGCGTGTCACCCTTGAAAACTATGCGGCATGTGACCCAAAACTCAGGGACACGCGCCGCACTCATCTGTAGAGCTTATTGTCATTGTTGTTATGGCGAACTTCACTCACAATATCTTTACAACCTCTAAATAGTCTATTAAAAGTAGTACACGCAGAAAAAATGGAACAAATACAGATCAGGAAAGAATAAAGTAATGAGTCCAAAAAAGTTTCGCAGTGAAACTAGTGCACTTACCTGATAAATACCGCTATAACAATGACATAAACACCGCAAACAATGAAGACACGTGATCCAGTTACTCTAGGGAGGGAACTGGAGATGGTATCACGACAATTAGCGGTACCTAGCGTCAAATGTTCGAGTTAGAGGGGGTGCGGCATCTATCCCGGTGCGGCGCGTCACCCGGTTTTGCCCTAGACTTGTTTCTGAAAATCGCATTTATTTTTTATTTTTTTATTCAGGGGACCCCAAACGTGTATTTTTGTTAATATCTCCACTTCGAATTTCGGGGTCGAACACAATACTTCTTCTACTTTTAGTATCTATGGTACGAGCAAAGGAAGTAAAAACATAATTTTGTCAATTATTCCACGATTTTGTTGAAAGATGAATAATTTCCGCATTTTAGCCAAATTTGTGATCTTTCCTTACAATTATTAATTTAGCAACTTTGTGATAAACAGAAGCCTTTCGTCTAAGCGATCGGTTCGAGATCTGTAAAATCGTAATGTATTGTTGTAAGTAATAATCAGGTCCCTTTTTTGATAACATGTCATCTTTTAACTGGAACATCATGGACGCTACTCACTATCGCAGATGTTCCGATAATGACTCCTAGATTATAGATATGGTTACTTTTAGGGTATTTTTTCGTCATTTTCTCAATTTTTTTAGGTTATTTTTTGAATATAATTTAATTATATAGCTTTTATTTGGTTATTTTACAGTCTTTTTTCTCACATTTTATAGTTTTTGGTAATTTTAGCATAGAAAATCATTATTTTTGGTTATTTGATTATTTGGTTATTTTACAGTCTTTCTTCTCACATTTTATAGTTTTTGGTAACTTTTAACATAGAAAGTCATTATTTTTCTTATTTTGTGTTGTATTTCACATTACCGGTATATAGAGTTTTTATGCATTTAGGCCTACTGACATTGAATATTATCGGAAATCCAAATAAGCATACATAAATAGATTTTGTTATAATTTTAATTTGGAATACAGGAAGACGGTGTTTGCTGTTTGCATTTAACTGAATGTACCAATTAATTAATTACAAGCCTATAATTGGGTCAATGACATGAATGTACGAGTAGAATAGACACAAATCTGATGAATACATTAGATTTTCATATAAATTTTTTAGTCTTTTTTGTTTTTTTGTTTTGTTTGTTTTTGAGTCATGTTTTTGTATTTTTGCAGTCACATTATAGCTCATCTTCTAAGTACTTTTACGTCATCAAAATCCGGGCCCTGACCTCCATTCTCGCCGCAAACACAAATTAAACATGGATTGTACATTTATTATCCTAAGTGGACCGTTTATATTTTGCATATAAAGTCATATTTTGATAATTTTCATGGTCTTGGTCATATTTCGGTCATACTTGTAATTTAACGTCATATTTCAGTCATAAATTCTTTAAGAAAGGAGAATTATGTAGTAGGCCTATGTGCACTAAATTCTCGACTTATTATTGTTTCCGAAAAACAGTCACGAATATTTTGATTTTGCTGTAACTGAAATGTGAGGGGACAATAACAAGTAATAGCACAATTACCTCTTTCTCCTGGTTGTTAACCATTTCCAATATAGGCGTTTTAAAAATATATTCAGTTCATATTTGCAGTGGTTTCTGGAAACATTAGCAGGTTATAAGAAAAACAGTAAAACACCTGTAAAATTGTTAAAAAGTGATTAGCTGATTGAATTACGTTTTAAATTGCAACATTTATTTTTAGGAAATATGTTCCTTTATTAAGTCATATTTTGCCAATTTTAAGGTCATATTTGCAGTCTTATTTTCCACTTTTTTAGGTCATCAACATCCGAACCCCATTTCAATTATTTTCATCTTCCTACTGAGCTGTATAATTTGATTTTATGAATATAAAGTCCACCTATGTTCAGTATGTAAGATTTTTTTTAGACACCTAACCTATTTTCAAAAACAATTTATCCTATGACATTTTACCTCGTATAAAAGCAGCATAAGCTACTAGTCTACAAATATATAAAAAACTTATGTACATATGATATAATATTAAAAATTATTGACACATTTAAAAATATGATTAAAGTCCTTAAAAATACTAGTCTTATAATAAAAAGCAGATGTCTTCTTCTTACTTGTAAATGTTTTTAAATGTGTTAAGAATTTTTAATAGGGTTATGACTATTGTATCATATATATATATATATATTTATAGACTAGTAGCTTATGTTGTCCGCCGGCGTGGTCTTGTGGTTAGCCTCGCTGACTACAGATCCGTCGGCCCGGGTTCGATTCCCGGTACCTCCTCGGATTTTTCTGAGGTAGGGAGGTCTGGTAGGGGTGCACTCAGCCTCGTGATTCAAACTGAGGAGCTACTTGATAGAGAAGTAGCGGCTCCGGTCAAGAAAACCACCATTAACGGCCGTGGGTGTCGGTATGCTGACCACATGCCCCCCAATCCTGCCATCTGCCTACGGGAGATGACGCAGCGGTCGGGTGGTAGGCCAAGTCCCGCCAGGGATGTAGCGCCACGGAGTTTAGTTTTAGTAGCTTATGTTGCTTTTATACGAGGTAAAATGTCATAGGATAATTTTTTTTTTTTTTAAATAGATTAGGTGTCTAAAAAAAAAAAATTCTTACATACTGAGCATAGGTGGACTTTATATTCATAAAATCAAATCCGAACCCTAATCACAACATTTTCAAGGAACAGAAATATAACAGTTAACCAGGGAATGCTAACTAAATGAAAGCGAAGTGAACCTACCCTGAAGTTAACAACTGAGCAGCAGCGTAAGAGAAAATGGCGGCACTCCGTCATGAGCCTGATATTGGCAGGCGTCCATCACTACTAGGCCACCAGTGACTAAGACATATGACACGGGAGTTATTGGACTTGCCACTTAACTGCGGTCACTGCATTCCTGCGCGTTATTACTCAAGTCTCCAGCAGAACTCAGCACGGAGTTTATCATGGCTAATTAACGATAAAATGTATAAGGAAATTCAATAGTACCATGGCCAATTCACCAATACAGTGCGGCGTTGCTGAAAAAGAGTGTAGGGGTCATTTTGTCGTTTTTGATAAGTTTGCGCCAATTTTGATATACCCCAGGTGTAACTGTACTAATGTAACCCGGCATCACTCACGTATTGTGAGTGCCACTTCTTAAGGAGTTTTGTCCCTAAGAGCTGCCTCTGCCTGCTGCCACCCTAATCCTCTTCGACCTGTCAATCAGTGAAGAGAAAGGTAATTAGAAGTATTCACACTTATCTGCAGTCCAGTACAACGTTGCCAAATACGTACCACAGCACGATTACTTCACTTGAAGTCGTGAATGACAGCGGCAACACTGGGGAAACCCACGCGACTACAAGGGCGTCGTTCTTTGTCGGTGTTGGTGTCGGTGCAGATTTTTTCGGATTAGGGAACACTGCTATTATTTTCTTTTGTAGATAGACGATGGTTTGGGATGAGGTCTTCTTAAAATGCCTCGAACAGTACATGGCTGTCATGCAATAACAAGCGTGTTAGATTTTATCTAACATAAGTTTTGTTCTCTATTATAGCTATTAAGTAAAACTCAATCATATGAATTAAACTTACAAAAGAACATAACTTTACAAGACTTTTGTATTGAGGGGAGAGCCACTTCAACACCCCTTATTTTAAGAGTCTAACACCTTAACCTCCATGCAACGCTGTCAATGTTTATACCTTATTGAATATATTCGAGGGCTTAGAGTCAGACAACGTTAACTCCCATGTTGTGTATAATTTTATTTAGTTAAGGAGAGATAGGACAAACTAAGGCCTACTTGGAAAGCGGGAACGGCTACAGCCGTCGACTCACGGTACGTAGCCTAGGCTCCTCTACCCCCTCACGCCGACAGCTGTGTGAGATTACTCATTTTTTCGTATTTGCGAAATTCACAATTAATTTTTACCCACATAAAGTTTATATGAGCAGATAATTTTTTGCGTGTGTCTATCTGCAATGAAGACCTACCGAAATGCAAAATTTGAGGGTAAGCTTAGAGATGACAACCTGTACGGTTCTCTTGTTAGTGTGCATTTTACGCTCTGCAAACCCACTGCCTCTAACTCAGACGAACTCAGCAACATACAGCGAGTTCCATGTAAGAGACGCAAAAAAAAAAAAAGTCGCTAACGATTCAGGTTCGCACAGTTAGGCTACAGTTAAAATTACAATGAAAATAACCACGTATCTCATCACAAGAGATGTTGGAGATGTCCTCCTCTTCCATGCACACAACACTGGCATCCTTTTAGGATATTTTCTTTCACGCGCATAAGTTCAGCTTCCGAGATAGGGTTCATTCATGATATTGTCTTCACATTCTTCTAACAGTAGCCTATGTGACTATTATTTCTTGGGGAACTTGAGAAATAAAGTGTATAGGTCAATTCCCCATGGGCCTACATTAGAAGAACTTAAAGATAGTGAGAAATGAACTATATCTCTGAAGCTGAGCCTACGCGCGTGAAAGAAAATTTCCTAAAAAGGAGCCAGTGTTGTGTGGATGCAAGAGGAGGACATTTCCAACATCTCTTGTGATGAGATACGTGGGTATTTTCATTGTAATTTTAATTGTAACTGTGAGAAACTGAATCATTACACCGTTAGCGGCTTTATTTGCGTAGATATTTCACCCGATCGCTCGGGAGTTAGAGCTGCGGCCTTCGCAACGTAGAAACTCGCTCGATTGGCCAACTCGTACGTGGAACGCAATATAGATGAAATACAGGCACGTGAAACAGACAACGAATGTTTTTGCTTTAAATACAGACTAAAAAAAGAGAGCCATATAAGTAATAAAGACAACACCAGCAAACATAGGTAATATTAACATTACTCCATAGTCCATTCACAAACTCAAGTACAAGTAATTGTTCTGACTCATATCTAACGCATCAATAATGACTGCAACCTTTCCTACATTGTGGAAGAAAGCCTTGACAAGTCTCTTACCAAAACTGGACAATCCATCCACACATTGTGACTATATACCAATTAATATCCTGTCCACTCTGTGTAAAGCACTGGAACGAATAATACACAAACAACCGACGGACTATCTCAATGAACACAACTACCTCAACCCATATCAATCAGGATTTCATTCTGGATAGAGCACTGCGACATCGCTGCTCATTGTGACAGAGGATGTTCGCAAAGCTATAAGTTAAATGACAGCAAATTGACGATTGTGACACTGATTGACTTTTCTAAAGCGTTCGACTCAGTCAATATTGATTTACTCATCTCAAAGATCAGCACATTGCACTGTCCATTGCCGCCAACAACGTGTTATTGTGGGAACCAGTCTTATTCATGGAGGCCTGTAGAGCGAGGAGTACCACAAGGATCAGTGCTGGGACCACTACTGTTTACAATATACATGAACGATGTTCGTAACACCATTAGTAATAACAGTTACTACTATATTTATACAGACGACTTACAGCTGCATAAACATACACGACCGGACAAAATTGAACATTGCTATAAATTAAATTAATGACGATCTTGAAGCTATAACTAAATGGGCAAAACATTCTACCTTACATTTAATGCAGGGAAATCATGGGGCATCTTAATGGAGCATTATGATCTGTTGAAAAATGTCGATAAGAAAAATTTGTCAACCACCAGATTAAACGAAAGGATTATCACATTTAGATTTCTTTCTTTCTTTCTTTCTTTCTTTCTCGTAGTTTAACCTCTCCCTTTTTAGGATTTAAGCGACCCAAGCCGCCCGGGCCTTACAGGGCCGCGACCTGTCGGGAGAGGGATTATCTTTGGATCACATACATACTTTTTTGACCAGACAAGGACATGGAGGGCCTCCCCGGATGAGTGATCAGCCCAATGCCGGGGCCACCTCCGAGACAACACGAACACATAGGACGAGACACACCATTCACACACACACTCACTCCAAACAAGGCGAGGATGGGATGAAGATGATAATGACGGCCAGATGATATCTGGGGACCACAAGGGCCTAAAGTTACCCGACATTTGTCTCAAAGGTGAGGAAAAACTCCAGAAAAAAACCCACCTAGGTAACTTGTCCCGACCAGGAATCGAACCCGGGCCCGCTGCGTGAGGAGATTGAACGCATCCCCTGAGCCACAGCGCACATTTAGTCCACATGTAAAAATCTTGGCATTCATTTTGACAGAAATTTGAAAAAAAAGTATATATACTCCATATTTTATGCTCTCTAATGATTAAACCGTATTCTATCTTTTTTTATTAAAGAAAACACTCGTATCAACATTCATAATGCCTCATTTCGACTAGTGTGACACTTTGTTAAGCGACCCGAGTCAAAGTTAGGACAGAGACTGCAAGATGTTCATGATGCTTGCGTTTGGTACATATGTGGTATTCGTTTATCTAATCATATTACGTTTGGAATATTGGCATGGCTTCAATTGGACGACAGAAGAAATGTGCACTCTCTCTGCACCTCCTATCAAATTCTTCACACTTTCTGTCCTCACTACGTATCATCTCGCTTTCATGCTCTTCCACCTCATCATAACTTAAATACCCGGTCTAGAAACGAACATATGCTTAGAATACCTAAACACCCTACATCTCTTTACTCATCATCCTTCACTACTCCAGTCACCTGAGTGTGGAATTCTTTTTCATCTCACATCAAGGACTGCCGATCACTAACAACTTTCAAATGACAGTTAACAGCACATATACATGGTACTTAATAAGGTATCTTTTTCATGTTGTAAATTAATTATATTTATATATTACGCACTACTATGTATTAATATGTAACACAATATTTACTAGCTATTTTTCATTAACATTATAGTTATTAGTAATTATTAACAGGATATTGTCTCAGGCTATATCATTTATGGATTTTTGAGTCATTTACTGTATTTTTTTATACTTCAATGTATTATTTTGTTATATTCATGCCCATGTGCACCATTCTCCGGTTTTCCCAGCTGTTTCGTAACCGGGGTAAAAGTAATATCGGGGTATTCTGAGAAAACCTGTGCACCATTGCTACAATACAGCGGTTTCCAAACGCTCGAATATATCGCGGTTATTTTGCTACGACGCCATTCTCATGGAGCAATTTGTGTTGGTTTCTTCCATGGCCACCAGTTTCGCTCTCTCTCTCTCTCTACACGTGACTCACTTATGTAGCCTATTCTTGGTTTACAGCGTTTCAGTTCATTATTTGTGTTAATGTGATCCTCTCTAACAGTCTGTACATTTCAATAAAATAATATATATGTTTTAAAGAATAATTCTCACACGTGTGCAATGCAAGGCAAACTTGCCAAGGCAAAACAACATCACGAAATCTCTGTTCTGGGTTCCTCATAGTCTCGCTTTTATTCCCGTTCGACTAGTGGAAATTTTAGGTGCAAGGTCATGTGCATAGCCATGAAAGGGCTGTTATATTAAGTTCGTGTACGTGCAAGTATGATAAATTGATTACATTCCCTATATACCGATACACAGGCTATATCGTAATGCATGCAGCCCTTCACTGTAAATTTGGCCTAGCCCCACTGGTTTTCAATATTTAATTTACTTGTTGCCTTATTGTTCAGTAATAAATGTTTATAAGGATAAAATGGAATATTATATTGCGTATAGCCTATATGTCTGACTTTGAATTCAGACACCATAGATACTGTACCAATCGTGATAATGAGTTGGTTACTCCTACTACTGGATGTACCTGGTTTGGTTGAGGTAAGAAAAGAAGATAATTTCAATCGATGTTACAGCACAGTAATTGCAAAGATATGTACCATCGTTCATTCTCGTTATTCATTATGTTCAATTAGCTTTTGGACTAGATATCGAAAATATGATACATTAAGCTGATCTCCATCTTTGAAATAAAACCGCGGTTTCCTCACTTTACAGCTCCTTCACGGCCGGTTAGCATCTTACCGGGGTAAAAGTCAAAACCGAGCACGATGCAACGAAATTTTGACTTGACCGGGGAAAACTAAGGAACTTCCCTGCCGTGTTCTGAATATCGAGGTTGGTGCACTCGAGCATTAATCTCTATATATATAAAAGGCTTTGTCCTGACTGACTGAATGACTGAATGACAGGAATCAACGTACAGCCTAAACTATAACAGGTAGAGACTTGGAATTTTGACAGTACCTTCGTTTCATAATGTAGGTGCTCACTAAGAAAGGATTTTGAAAAATTCAGATTCTAAATGCCAAAAATCAAATGTTTTTGAGAATACTTAATCCCTTCTTACACAGAATGATCGAATCCGAATCACATTTGACATTAAAACATATTGTTACCAGCGGGTCTCAGATGGCCGTGGAAAAAAAATGAAAGTAGAATAAATTTGACAAATGAGAGAAACAAATGAGAGAACTATCAATATCCACGAAAATAATGCAGTCACATAACTTTCTTTACCCTGGACATAGAGAAAACAATACGAGGTATGGTAATATATATATTATTATATCACAGAATGAAATTCACGAAAATAATGCAGTCACATAACTTCCTCTAGCCTGGAAATAGAGAAAACAATACGAGGTAAGGTAATATGTTTTGGGAAGAGATGTATGAAAGTGATATTGTATTTCTGTTTAATTTCATTCCGAAAACGGTTTTATGGTAACATGACAGTGAGAAACAAAATTTTCAGCCACGATAATACAATTTTATGTTACCGGAATTTCGGTTTCTTCTTATTAGAACCCCTCCCGGGCTTACTGTGTACTGTACAAGCGATGGGATGCAAAATTCTACATTCTACATATAGCCATAAAAGCTATTTCAAACATTTTCTTAGGGGATAGTTTGAGTGTGATATGTCGTTCTTTCTACTTCACATTATAAATACCTATATAAGGACCTAGAATTTATAAATCTAAAGTCCTTCATAAGTTAATTTCCAATTACAAAATAAAAAACCCGGGCGACGCCGGGCCTTTTAAGCTAGTGTACTATATGTTTCAAATGAAGTGAAGAAAATACCTTATAGTCTTAACTTTCGCCAGGTTAAATAAAACACATTATTATTAATATTATGATTATTATTATATTAATAAAGTTCTCGTCTTTAAAACGTAAGGTTTGCGTTACATATATTTTTACAGAGTATAGGTATGTGTAGTAAAAGCGATGATAAAAGGTAAGGCGAAAAGATAACTCACGCACCACAACTTTTTCCTATTTCAGTACAAGATATATAGTTCATGTTTGTATAGAACCCGAAACTGCGATATTTTTGTTTGTTCGTGTTCACGAAATAGTTTCTACGCGCAATCAGACGAGGAGATATTGTTATTTCTTTCCATGCTGCCTCCACCATCTTCTCGATGCTCGAAGAATGGTCGGATTTCAGAATGCGATAATAGTATAGAAATCACAAGGACACAGTACCTAATGGTGAACAGTACTTTGATTACGGGCATTACGTTGAAGTAGGCTCTAATGCAGACAGAGGTACTTAAATATTATGGTTACAATAAAGATGATTTCACATCACGGGAAACTTATCATGTACGATGTTATTTTTGATGTATTAAACAATTCCTTGGTGTTGTGATAAATATGTGTAAGTGATATTTCTTATAATTATCGAGGAAATGTAATAATTATGTTACATGAACATAACATTGAACTGTTCGAAATGCAAACGTTTTCCAAGTCCCGATCCTGTCATAAAGGAAGTCATTTAGAAATTAGCAATAGTATTGGTAGTCCCACTCGTGATAAGAAAATAGAAGACCAACGATCCAGAAGAGAGAGAGAGAGGGAGAGAGAGAGAGAGAGAGAGAGAGAGAGCGAGAGAGAGAGAGAGAGAGAGAGAGAGAGAGAGAGAAGGAAGAAAATTTAATAGGTAAGATACATATTAAGATTCCGTGCAGATCGGTGCACGGAAAAACGTCTAACCGCTTAATTTTGTATCAAGTTTAAACGCAAGATACACATTGAAATCTTTAAATAGACCTCCCAAACAAAAATCTTAGAGCGGTTAAAATTATCTTTTAATTTTCATATGAAAATACATTAATGAAATGACAGCCATTTTTTAAATTGCACACCAGGAATAACAAAATAACCACCAACATTTAAATGGCCCTACGAAAAAGTAGCCCATGATTCAAAGAAATAATCTACACAAATTACCCTACTTGATGGTTAAAAGAGACCTTCAGAAAAGTGGGCACAAAAGTTTTTATTTCATGTTATAAATAGGGTTCAAATGTTTATGAGCTAAAAAATTGGAAAATATGACTGCAAATATGACCTTAAAAATGACTAAGAAATCCTAAATATATCCTAATAAAAGACGTAATCTCTAAAAATAAATGTTAACAACTTTTTAACAATTTTACAGGTGATTTACAGTTTTACTTCTAATTAACTTCTAGTTCTAAATAATTTTCTCCTGTTTGCTCGCTTCATTAGCTCCAAATATTTCGTAGAACTTGTGTGTCCCTATAATATAATTTTAATTTTAAAATTAAGTTACCTATTAATTTGGCAAAACATAAAATTAATGAAATAACTTTCAAAATTAACTCGACCGTTTAGTGCATGTATTTTATAAATGTGGTCCTTTACCAAATTTATAATTGAAATATGACAATAAATTACAAATATGACCAAAATATGACCAATACCATAGAAATTACCAAAATATGACTTTTTATGCAAAATAAAGGATAACAACAGGGCAATTCTTATTTAATTTGGGTTTTGCGGCGAGAATGGCGGTCAAGAGAAAAATATGACATATCATGAACAACCAAACACTGGTTATAAGTATCGCCAGTTACTCAATTCATGGAGGGAGAAGCAAATTTCACTATGTGACATTTTTTTACCCCCTTTGCGTGACCCGACAAAACTTCAAGCGAGAAAGTTTTAGTGAAATATTCAAATTTTATAATAAATTAAGTACCACCTTTATATCTAGAATGATTTTCGTGTAATTGGTAGGTAATTATTCCAGACGCTAGAGCTATCGGAATAACTGAGACGACGGGAAAGTGTGCATTCCCAACTGCGGTATTTGCAAGCCTTTTTTCCCCATAAAATACCAGCAATGACGCAAAAATCCGACTCATCTAATAAAACACATATCAGCTGACTACCTGCAACCATAAACCTGACAAATTGACCTCTGGGGAAAAGGAATAAATCAAGCTTTCTCTAATGTTGTAAATCTGCACTGCTTTTATTTATAAATTTTAGGGAATATTTGTTTTATATTATGTTAAATTATATTAATCTATGTTTAAATATCCTATTATGCCATTTTCACATTTTTATATGTTTTGCAACATAAAAAAGTATACCAGTTAAATACAATAAACAAAGAGAAAAAATACAGAATTGAACATTACAGAACGATAACTTATATAACTGCATGTACATCAGGATATATGTAGCACTCCTACCATAAAAAGAACTTAACAGATACTGATCTACTTAAATATAAAACTGGCTTGTGTATGGATATTTCCCTTTGCTGTCATTCCCTTTATATGTAGGATCGTAGGTAATCTAAAATTAGTAAAATATGTATTTCATCGTAGATGGTGTGTTTTTCCTCTCGTATGTTTGAAGAATGGTATGCAACGATGACCTTTGAAAAAATCAGATTAGATTTATGCTCACGGTGCTAGAAAAAGACATCGGTCGGATTACCATTCTTGTTTTAATCCACGTCAACTCAAAGTATAAAATAATAATGCAAAGGGGAGAAAAACTTACCTTCAGTAGATCACAATGTTTAGGTCATAAACAGTATCATTAATTACTTCA
Source organism: Ectobius pallidus (assembly GCA_964059195.1). Classification (NCBI taxonomy): domain Eukaryota; kingdom Metazoa; phylum Arthropoda; class Insecta; order Blattodea; family Ectobiidae; genus Ectobius; species Ectobius pallidus. The sequence continues at coordinate 178,249,927 of CAXKWD010000004.1, read as the reverse complement.
AGGAATACAAACTGTCACAGTGTAAGATAACAAGCTTTTCTGCTCACGGTCTCATTATGATAATGACAACACGGGTCGACTACCAGCGCTCCTATCGGCAGAATGTTGCGAAAGAATCGGCTGACGATTCTCATAAGCAGGCTACGAATTGCCGAGGCTTTAAGAGCATAATAGTGGGCTAAGTTTATACTAATGCCCTGTTTAGAAAATAATAGCAGTTGCTATTGTTTTACATTCAACTAGCTTAAAAGGCCCGGCGTCGCCCGAGTTTTGTATTTTGTAATTCGAAAGTAACTTATGAAGGACTTTCGATTTTCAAATTCTAGGTTTTTATATACGTATTAAAAATTTGAAATGAACAAGAACGACTTATCACGCTCAAACTATTCCCGCAGAAAACGCTTGATGTAGCTCTTTATGGCTCATAAAGGATGTGGAATTTTGCATCCCATCGCTTCTACACACCAAGCCTGGTAGGAATTCAGATAAGAAGAATCAGAAATTCCGGTAACATAAAATTGTATTGTATTTGCGGAATATTTCATTTCTCACTCTCATGTTACCATATAACCGTTTCGGGGATGAAATTAAAAAGATATTCAATATTGCTTTCATACTTCCCTCCCCAAAAACCTGCGATATAATAATGTACATATTACCATACCTTGTACGGTATTCTCTATGTCCAGGGCAGAAGTTATGTGACTGAATCACATTGTGCATTATTTTGGTGGATTTCATTCTTCAATATTTATTGTCAAAGTCCCGTTTCATTTATAGTATTTCCAGACCTACCTGTGACAAACTGGCAACAATACACTGTTGTGCATGCAATGTGATTTTGATTTGATAATTCTTTGCAAAAAGGGATTAAGTATTCTCAAAAACATTTGATAATTTAGCATTTAGAAACAACATTTTGTAAAATCCTTTCTTATACCCTTAGCAACCAGGGAAGGCGGTTGAGGCCAGGTAGATTCCTTCACCCACAGGCACCCTCCCATTTACAAGGGCAGGAGATTTAGGACCAACCGTAATTTCCTCCCCGTGAGTCACCTAGTGTACTTCAATCAATCAATCTTAGATTTTTTTAATATGTCATTTTATCTTAAAATGTTTGTTATATATCAATTCTACACATAATTACAAGAAAAATGACACCAAACAATGTATAATTTACTTTAACAGGAACATTTATAACAAATACATAAATAAAAGTTACGAGAAAACTGCTTTCAAGTCCTATGTTCCTATTAAAGTAAATTATACATTGTTTGGTGTCATTTTTCTTGTAATTATGTGTAGAGTTGATATATAACAAACATTTTAAGATAAAATGACATATTAAAAAAATCTAAGATTGATTGATTGAAGTACACTAGGTGACTCACGGGGAGGAAATTACGGTTGGTCCTAAATCTCCTGCCCTTGTAAATGGGAGGGTGCCTGTGGGTGAAGGAATCTACCTGGCCTCAACCGCCTTCCCTGGTTGCTAAGGGTATAGTGATCACTTACATTATGAAACGAAGGTTCTGTCAAAATTCCAAGTCTCTACCTATTATAGTTTAGGCTCTACGTTGATTCTGTCAGTCATTCATTACGTCAGTCAGTCAGGACAAAGCCTCTGCCTATATATATATATATAGAGAGAGAGAGAGAGAGAGAGAGAGAGAGAGAGAGAGAGAGAGAGAAATTGAGGTTGAGAGAGAGAGAGATCTATATATATATATATTAAAACTTGTCTCAATTATTATTTATTTTTATTTTTAATGAAACATCATAACATTTAACTGTTGCACGTTTTATGTTGTAAAACCGTATTGAAATGTGAAAAATGCATTTTGGGGTATTAAACAAATAAAGCGATGTTAAGCTAATTAGATATAAAAATTGCTAACATAATTCAACCCAAAATAAAGTACTCGTAAATAAATTTATTAACACAGATACAAATGAAAATAATGCAGATTTACAAAGTTCAGAAATCGAGTTTGTCTGAGTTTGTCTGATTCTTAGTAAAGTAGCCTAGTAAATTAGCTTAAATTATATTTGAAAATTTTAAGTTCACATTTTTAAGCAAGTTAGCCTATTTCATTAAAATTATTTTAAATGATTGTAGTAGACCTGAAAAAAATATGCTTTATTCTACTTTTCGATATTCGTCTTAACTTTGAAAAATTAATTTCTTAATGAGATCTAGTGCAGTCATGAAGTGTTAAAAACTTATTTGATATGAAATTAAATTACTTTAAAAATATATAAAATGAACCAAGATATTTCTGATTGCCATGAGTTTTTCGCAATTTAATTACAGAGCGTGCAGTCATGGTATTATACAATTATTATAACAAAAGATTAATATTAAATAGAAATTTTAAAATTTAACAGGGTAGAGACAGAAAAACTGGAAAATGCAGTCGATAAATCTGTGCAAGGAACATTAAATATTATATAAAACAGTCTATATTCTGTAAACGATTTTAAAATGATGACGTTGGTTAAAAATTGTATATTAAGACAGATGTTCAGAAGTATCTATTGAAATGTATATTTAAACATTCCTGAGGCATCCGACTGAAAACAGTCGAAGACCAATCATTGAATATATTAATCATGCATTTCATGTAATAATGGATTTCAACACATGCTGAAAATAAAATTTATTGATGTAAAAAATTCCAGTTCATACATTCCTAACTCCCGTAGAACTTTATTTGTTCACTAGAAACATCACTTCTTGTTTTGCATTGCTTTGGAGCTAACAACAGTTCTTTTGTTGAATTTCTTTCTAGTGGGTTGAAGGTCAGCTTGTTAGGTTTATGGGTAGTCAGTAAATTTCTAACAGATGATTTATTACGGGAGTGTGTAAACAAAATATTCATGGATTTTTTACGTTATTACTTCTATTGTATTGTATATAAATGTTATTATTTCCTCTGCATGGGGCCGAAAAATGCTATACTTCTCAGTTTCTGACTTATATCCAAACGAGTTGTAAAAGTACCCAAGGCCTTAGGGCCTATAAGATGACCTCCGGAAGTTGGCCAAGAATTACGTATTAGTATCTCCTGACAAAATGTGTCTGGAAAGTCAACTCTCAGTTAAGCAAGCAGAAGGATAGAGTGGCTAATAAACTACCAACTGCCAGTTAGAGAAGCTTGGTGGAAACAAGATGGCAGCACTCCGTAGCTACGTAGCCATCTGAATTTTAAAACTGATGTTGAAAATTTAACTTACAACTTAATGCCGTTATACGCTCACATTTGAATGAAATAGATTTGGACGAATCGATTAATGCACGTAAAACGATACGTTCTTATGTAATTTAATTGTAGAAATACAAATTCCAGCTGTCTCACCTATCGATCGAACTACAACAAACACACCTCTTCGCAAATCGAGGTAAGGACCTTTTTACGAAATTTTACTGCGTTATTCCCGATAGCAGTTCCACGATGGTATTACAAGACATCTGAATCATATCCGAACGAGTTGTAAAAGTAACCCAATAAACTTTGAAGAAAGAATAATTATTGTGCTACCTTTCACCCTGGCGGCCCGGGTTCGATTCCCGGCCGGGTCGGGGATTTTTCAGTGGTGGAAAATTTCCTTCCTGGGTTCAGGACTGGGTGTTGTGTTGTCCTTTCATTCCCATCCCGCGAGAGGCAATGGCAAATCTCCGCGGTATCACCCTTGCCTGAATCTCCTCGGACGAGTCGTGGTCATCACCCCATGGCTTCGTCCCAGGTCTGAACCTGCCTTCGGGCAGAACACTCATCATCATCATCATCGAGAGAAATGTGGGATATATGTTTGTGTCTCCCCCCACAATTTCTACAGTAACCAGCAGCTTGAATATTTTGATTTGTTTGAAAGTTTACATTATATTTCGTTTGAGCCCAGAGCAAACTAGGACGTGGTCTCTCTATTACGATATTCCGTTTGTAGGATCTTTGTAGTCCATCTTTATGTAGACATGAGGGTCTATTAGGAAATCTGGCAATCTCCATTTAGATAAAAGTTAGATATTCTAACTTCTAATGAAAGTTTAATGCATTTCCTGGTATATATTTAGTGTATGTGTTCAGAGTTCTTCCCTTAAGTGAAAAGTCAGATTTGTAATACACATACTAAATATGCAGCAGGAAATACATTAAAGTATCATTAGAAGTTGTGACGGGCTATTCTTACTTTATACTATAAAGTTCCCTAACTTCTTGGATTAAATCTTCGCCAAAATTCTTCGCCAAAATCTGTGACGACTAATATGTGATTATTCTCAATCGTAGTATATAAGTTTACTGAACTCCTACAAAACAAGGTCACTCATACACCTGTCGTGTCATCATAACACTGCCTGCATAGTCCACATTCCAACGTTCAGTACGACTACCTTTGTCACCGGGTGATTGCAAATTTCCTACTCTCAGTCTACTTTCTCTCTCTTTTAACAAATTACCCAGTTTTGATAATATTGATGAAAATTTCTATTAACGGGCGCCATCATCAATACGCTTCCTCTTTTCTTTTTGTTATTTTTCAGCCCAGTCACAAATTAAATTATAGATACACAGGCTATGTACCTACATGCCCCTCGACTAGCTTTTAAATTAACAGTGGAGACGGGAGTTGGGTTCGGATTTACCTTTCGTTTTTTTTTATTCTGCTTCTTCTTTTTCTCCTTTTTCAATACTCACTACCAAAGTATGTAACTTAGCACAAAAAATCAGCGACTCTCAAACCATTACAAGGATAAGGGTCAAAAAATCTGAACTTCACGTTAATTTACTTTGCATAACAATAACCATAATTTATTTAATATATTGTTTTTTTTTTTCTTTTTTCAACAATAACAATCTTATATACAATAAATTACATTTACACTACATTAACCATTCAACACTTTTATTGGTAGGATAATATTTGATTATTCAAGGTTAGTTGGCCCCTCCCTAGAAAATATCATATGGGCGCCCTTGGACTCAGTCAATATTGATTTACTCATCTCAAAGATCAGCACATTGCACTGTCCATTGCCGCCAACAATGTGTTATTGTGGGAACCAGTCTTATTCATGGAGGCCTGTAGAGCGAGGAGTACCACAAGGATCAGTGCTGGGACCACTACTGTTTACAATATATATGAACGATGTTCGTAACACCATTAGTAATAACAGTAACTACTATATTTATACAGACGACTTACAGCTGCATAAACATACACGACCGGACAAAATTGAACATTGCTATAAATGAAATTATTGACGATCTTGAAGCTATAACTAAATGGGAAAAGCATTCTACCTTACAATTAATGCAGGGAAATCATGGGGCATCTTAAGGAAGCATTATGATCTGTTGAAAAATGTCGATAAGAAAAATTTGTCAACCACCAGATTAAACGAAAGGATTATCACATTTAGTCCACATGTAAAAATCTTGGCATTCATTTTGACAGAAATTTGAAAAGAAAGTATATATACTCCATATTTTATGCTCTCTGATGATTAAACCGTATTCTATCTTTTTTTATTAAAGAAAACACTCGTATCAACATTCATAATGCCTCATTTCGACTAGTGTGACACTTTGTTAAGCGACCTAAGTCAAAATTAAGACAGAGACTGCAAGATGTTCATGATGCTTGCGTTTGGTACATTTGTGGTATTCGTATATCTAATCACATTACGTTTGGAATATTGGCATGGCTTCAATTGGACGACAGAAGAAATGTGCACTCTCTCTGCCCCTCCTATCAAATTCTTCACACTTTCTGTCCTCACTACGTATCATCTCGCTTTCATGCTCTTCCACCTCATCATAACTTAAATACCCGGTCTAGAAACGAACATATGCTTAGAATACCTAAACACCCTACATCTCTTTACTCATCATCCTTCACTACTCCAGTCACCTGAGTGTGGAATTCTTTTTCATCTCACATCAAGGACTGCCGATCACTAACAACTTTCAAATGACAGTTAACAGCACATATACATGGTACTTAATAAGGTATCTTTTTCATGTTGTAAATTAATTATATTTATATATTACGCACTACTATGTATTAATATGTAACACAATATTTACTAGCTATTTTTCATTAACATTATAGTTATTAGTAATTATTAACAGGATATTGTCTCAGGCTATATCATTTATGGATTTTTGAGTCATTTACTGTATTTTTTTATACTTCAATGTATTATTTTGTTATATTCATGCCCATGTGCACCATTCTCCGGTTTTCCCAGCTGTTTCGTAACCGGGGTAAAAGTAATATCGGGGTATTCTGAGAAAACCTGTGCACCATTGCTACAATACAGCGGTTTCCAAACGCTCGAATATATCGCGGTTATTTTGCTACGACGCCATTCTCATGGAGCAATTTGTGTTGGTTTCTTCCATGGCCACCAGTTTCGCTCTCTCTCTCTCTCTACACGTGACTCACTTATGTAGCCTATTCTTGGTTTACAGCGTTTCAGTTCATTATTTGTGTTAATGTGATCCTCTCTAACAGTCTGTACATTTCAATAAAATAATATATATGTTTTAAAGAATAATTCTCACACGTGTGCAATGCAAGGCAAACTTGCCAAGGCAAAACAACATCACGAAATCTCTGTTCTGGGTTCCTCATAGTCTCGCTTTTATTCCCGTTCGACTAGTGGAAATTTTAGGTGCAAGGTCATGTGCATAGCCATGAAAGGGCTGTTATATTAAGTTCGTGTACGTGCAAGTATGATAAATTGATTACATTCCCTATATACCGATACACAGGCTATATCGTAATGCATGCAGCCCTTCACTGTAAATTTGGCCTAGCCCCACTGGTTTTCAATATTTAATTTACTTGTTGCCTTATTGTTCAGTAATAAATGTTTATAAGGATAAAATGGAATATTATATTGCGTATAGCCTATATGTCTGACTTTGAATTCAGACACCATAGATACTGTACCAATCGTGATAATGAGTTGGTTACTCCTACTACTGGATGTACCTGGTTTGGTTGAGGTAAGAAAAGAAGATAATTTCAATCGATGTTACAGCACAGTAATTGCAAAGATATGTACCATCGTTCATTCTCGTTATTCATTATGTTCAATTAGCTTTTGGACTAGATATCGAAAATATGATACATTAAGCTGATCTCCATCTTTGAAATAAAACCGCGGTTTCCTCACTTTACAGCTCCTTCACGGCCGGTTAGCATCTTACCGGGGTAAAAGTCAAAACCGAGCACGATGCAACGAAATTTTGACTTGACCGGGGAAAACTAAGGAACTTCCCTGCCGTGTTCTGAATATCGAGGTTGGTGCACTCGAGCATTAATCTCTATATATATAAAAGGCTTTGTCCTGACTGACTGAATGACTGAATGACAGGAATCAACGTACAGCCTAAACTATAACAGGTAGAGACTTGGAATTTTGACAGTACCTTCGTTTCATAATGTAGGTGCTCACTAAGAAAGGATTTTGAAAAATTCAGATTCTAAATGCCAAAAATCAAATGTTTTTGAGAATACTTAATCCCTTCTTACACAGAATGATCGAATCCGAATCACATTTGACATTAAAACATATTGTTACCAGCGGGTCTCAGATGGCCGTGGAAAAAAAATGAAAGTAGAATAAATTTGACAAATGAGAGAAACAAATGAGAGAACTATCAATATCCACGAAAATAATGCAGTCACATAACTTTCTTTACCCTGGACATAGAGAAAACAATACGAGGTATGGTAATATATATATTATTATATCACAGAATGAAATTCACGAAAATAATGCAGTCACATAACTTCCTCTAGCCTGGAAATAGAGAAAACAATACGAGGTAAGGTAATATGTTTTGGGAAGAGATGTATGAAAGTGATATTGTATTTCTGTTTAATTTCATTCCGAAAACGGTTTTATGGTAACATGACAGTGAGAAACAAAATTTTCAGCCACGATAATACAATTTTATGTTACCGGAATTTCGGTTTCTTCTTATTAGAACCCCTCCCGGGCTTACTGTGTACTGTACAAGCGATGGGATGCAAAATTCTACATTCTACATATAGCCATAAAAGCTATTTCAAACATTTTCTTAGGGGATAGTTTGAGTGTGATATGTCGTTCTTTCTACTTCACATTATAAATACCTATATAAGGACCTAGAATTTATAAATCTAAAGTCCTTCATAAGTTAATTTCCAATTACAAAATAAAAAACCCGGGCGACGCCGGGCCTTTTAAGCTAGTGTACTATATGTTTCAAATGAAGTGAAGAAAATACCTTATAGTCTTAACTTTCGCCAGGTTAAATAAAACACATTATTATTAATATTATGATTATTATTATATTAATAAAGTTCTCGTCTTTAAAACGTAAGGTTTGCGTTACATATATTTTTACAGAGTATAGGTATGTGTAGTAAAAGCGATGATAAAAGGTAAGGCGAAAAGATAACTCACGCACCACAACTTTTTCCTATTTCAGTACAAGATATATAGTTCATGTTTGTATAGAACCCGAAACTGCGATATTTTTGTTTGTTCGTGTTCACGAAATAGTTTCTACGCGCAATCAGACGAGGAGATATTGTTATTTCTTTCCATGCTGCCTCCACCATCTTCTCGATGCTCGAAGAATGGTCGGATTTCAGAATGCGATAATAGTATAGAAATCACAAGGACACAGTACCTAATGGTGAACAGTACTTTGATTACGGGCATTACGTTGAAGTAGGCTCTAATGCAGACAGAGGTACTTAAATATTATGGTTACAATAAAGATGATTTCACATCACGGGAAACTTATCATGTACGATGTTATTTTTGATGTATTAAACAATTCCTTGGTGTTGTGATAAATATGTGTAAGTGATATTTCTTATAATTATCGAGGAAATGTAATAATTATGTTACATGAACATAACATTGAACTGTTCGAAATGCAAACGTTTTCCAAGTCCCGATCCTGTCATAAAGGAAGTCATTTAGAAATTAGCAATAGTATTGGTAGTCCCACTCGTGATAAGAAAATAGAAGACCAACGATCCAGAAGAGAGAGAGAGAGGGAGAGAGAGAGAGAGAGAGAGAGAGAGCGAGAGAGAGAGAGAGAGAGAGAGAGAGAGAGAGAGAGAGAGAGAAGGAAGAAAATTTAATAGGTAAGATACATATTAAGATTCCGTGCAGATCGGTGCACGGAAAAACGTCTAACCGCTTAATTTTGTATCAAGTTTAAACGCAAGATACACATTGAAATCTTTAAATAGACCTCCCAAACAAAAATCTTAGAGCGGTTAAAATTATCTTTTAATTTTCATATGAAAATACATTAATGAAATGACAGCCATTTTTTAAATTGCACACCAGGAATAACAAAATAACCACCAACATTTAAATGGCCCTACGAAAAAGTAGCCCATGATTCAAAGAAATAATCTACACAAATTACCCTACTTGATGGTTAAAAGAGACCTTCAGAAAAGTGGGCACAAAAGTTTTTATTTCATGTTATAAATAGGGTTCAAATGTTTATGAGCTAAAAAATTGGAAAATATGACTGCAAATATGACCTTAAAAATGACTAAGAAATCCTAAATATATCCTAATAAAAGACGTAATCTCTAAAAATAAATGTTAACAACTTTTTAACAATTTTACAGGTGATTTACAGTTTTACTTCTAATTAACTTCTAGTTCTAAATAATTTTCTCCTGTTTGCTCGCTTCATTAGCTCCAAATATTTCGTAGAACTTGTGTGTCCCTATAATATAATTTTAATTTTAAAATTAAGTTACCTATTAATTTGGCAAAACATAAAATTAATGAAATAACTTTCAAAATTAACTCGACCGTTTAGTGCATGTATTTTATAAATGTGGTCCTTTACCAAATTTATAATTGAAATATGACAATAAATTACAAATATGACCAAAATATGACCAATACCATAGAAATTACCAAAATATGACTTTTTATGCAAAATAAAGGATAACAACAGGGCAATTCTTATTTAATTTGGGTTTTGCGGCGAGAATGGCGGTCAAGAGAAAAATATGACATATCATGAACAACCAAACCCTGGTTATAAGTATCGCCAGTTACTCAATTCATGGAGGGAGAAGCAAATTTCACTATGTGACATTTTTTTACCCCCTTTGCGTGACCCGACAAAACTTCAAGCGAGAAAGTTTTAGTGAAATATTCAAATTTTATAATAAATTAAGTACCACCTTTATATCTAGAATGATTTTCGTGTAATTGGTAGGTAATTATTCCAGACGCTAGAGCTATCGGAATAACTGAGACGACGGGAAAGTGTGCATTCCCAACTGCGGTATTTGCAAGCCTTTTTTCCCCATAAAATACCAGCAATGACGCAAAAATCCGACTCATCTAATAAAACACATATCAGCTGACTACCTGCAACCATAAACCTGACAAATTGACCTCTGGGGAAAAGGAATAAATCAAGCTTTCTCTAATGTTGTAAATCTGCACTGCTTTTATTTATAAATTTTAGGGAATATTTGTTTTATATTATGTTAAATTATATTAATCTATGTTTAAATATCCTATTATGCCATTTTCACATTTTTATATGTTTTGCAACATAAAAAAGTATACCAGTTAAATACAATAAACAAAGAGAAAAAATACAGAATTGAACATTACAGAACGATAACTTATATAACTGCATGTACATCAGGATATATGTAGCACTCCTACCATAAAAAGAACTTAACAGATACTGATCTACTTAAATATAAAACTGGCTTGTGTATGGATATTTCCCTTTGCTGTCATTCCCTTTATATGTAGGATCGTAGGTAATCTAAAATTAGTAAAATATGTATTTCATCGTAGATGGTGTGTTTTTCCTCTCGTATGTTTGAAGAATGGTATGCAACGATGACCTTTGAAAAAATCAGATTAGATTTATGCTCACGGTGCTAGAAAAAGACATCGGTCGGATTACCATTCTTGTTTTAATCCACGTCAACTCAAAGTATAAAATAATAATGCAAAGGGGAGAAAAACTTACCTTCAGTAGATCACAATGTTTAGGTCATAAACAGTATCATTAATTACTTCAAGGAATACAAACTGTCACAGTGTAAGATAACAAGCTTTTCTGCTCACGGTCTCATTATGATAATGACAACACGGGTCGACTACCAGCGCTCCTATCGGCAGAATGTTGCGAAAGAATCGGCTGACGATTCTCATAAGCAGGCTACGAATTGCCGAGGCTTTAAGAGCATAATAGTGGGCTAAGTTTATACTAATGCCCTGTTTAGAAAATAATAGCAGTTGCTATTGTTTTACATTCAACTAGCTTAAAAGGCCCGGCGTCGCCCGAGTTTTGTATTTTGTAATTCGAAAGTAACTTATGAAGGACTTTCGATTTTCAAATTCTAGGTTTTTATATACGTATTAAAAATTTGAAATGAACAAGAACGACTTATCACGCTCAAACTATTCCCGCAGAAAACGCTTGATGTAGCTCTTTATGGCTCATAAAGGATGTGGAATTTTGCATCCCATCGCTTCTACACACCAAGCCTGGTAGGAATTCAGATAAGAAGAATCAGAAATTCCGGTAACATAAAATTGTATTGTATTTGCGGAATATTTCATTTCTCACTCTCATGTTACCATATAACCGTTTCGGGGATGAAATTAAAAAGATATTCAATATTGCTTTCATACTTCCCTCCCCAAAAACCTGCGATATAATAATGTACATATTACCATACCTTGTACGGTATTCTCTATGTCCAGGGCAGAAGTTATGTGACTGAATCACATTGTGCATTATTTTGGTGGATTTCATTCTTCAATATTTATTGTCAAAGTCCCGTTTCATTTATAGTATTTCCAGACCTACCTGTGACAAACTGGCAACAATACACTGTTGTGCATGCAATGTGATTTTGATTTGATAATTCTTTGCAAAAAGGGATTAAGTATTCTCAAAAACATTTGATAATTTAGCATTTAGAAACAACATTTTGTAAAATCCTTTCTTAGTGAGCACTTTCATTATGAAACGAAGGTTCTGTCAAAATTCCAAGTCTCTACCTATTATAGTTTAGGCTCTACGTTGATTCTGTCAGTCATTCATTACGTCAGTCAGTCAGGACAAAGCCTCTGCCTATATATATATATATATATATAGAGAGAGAGAGAGAGAGAGAGAGAAATTGAGATTGAGAGAGAGAGAAATTGAGATTGAGAGAGAGAGAGAGAGAAATTGAGATTGAGAGAGAGAGAGAGAGAGAGAGAGAGAAATTGAGATTGAGAGAGAGAGAGAGAGAGAGAGAGAGAGAGAGAGATCTATATATTAAAACTTGTCTCAATTATTATTTATTTTTATTTTTAATGAAACATCATAACATTTAACTGTTGCACGTTTTATGTTGTAAAACCATATTGAAATGTGAAAAATGCATTTTGGGATATTAAACAATGCTATGCTAAGCTAATTAGATGTAAAAATTGCTAACATAATTCAACCCAAAATAAAGTACTCGTAAATAAATTTATTAACACAGATACAAATGAAAATACTACAGATTTTCAAAGTTAGGAAATCGAGTTTGTCTGATTCTTAGTAAAGTAGCCTAGTAAATTAGCTTAAATTATATTTGAAAATTTTAAGTTTACATTTTTAAGCAAGTTAGCCTATTTCATTAAAATTATTTTAAATGATTGTAGTAGACCTGAAAAAATATGCTTTATTCTACTTTTCGATATTCGTCTTAACTTTGAAAAATTAATTTCTTAATGAGATCTAGTGCAGTCATGAAGTGTTAAAAACTTATTTGATATGAAATTAAATTACTTTAAAAATATATAAAATGAACCAAGACATTTCTGATTGCCATGAGTTTTTCGCAATTTAATTACAGAGCGTGCAGTCATGGTATTATACAATTATTAAGTGCCAGTATGGTACTTAATGAGATTGTGTGGGGGACGAAAAAATGTCTGTCCGTCTGTCTGTCTGTCCGTGCGTCTGTACGCACCATAAGTCAAGTACGCTTTTTCGGATTTTCATGAAAGTTGGTATAAACATTCATAATGTCGATGGGAAGAACCCTATTGATATTGAACCAAATCGGTTCACCGGTACCGGAGTAATGCCCAATTTAGTGCCTATTTTAATAGATTATGGCGGATTTCCATGAAACTTGGTATACCCAGTTATGACGTCCGTGAGAAGTGCCCTATTGAATTTGAACCTAATCTGTTGACCGGTACCGGAGTAAAACCCAATTTAGTGTATATTTTAAAGACGCGGTAACTCAAATACGCTTTACCGGATTTTTATGAAACTTAGTATACACATTTACAATGTCCGTGGGAAGACGTCTATTCATAATGGATAAAATAGGTTGATCTGTTTCGGAGTAATGCTCAATTTAGTGCCTATTTTATGGCAATATACGTATTCGAAAGAATTTATAAAAAAAAAATGAAAATCAGTTATCTTGACAACATAGCCTATTGTTTTACTGTGATCTTATAAGGCCTTGTAAATTAAAATACAGGTAGCTATGACAAAAAACACTATTGTTTTACATGCGCTTATCCAACTAGACCGTTAAAATGACCCAGGTGGCCGAGATGGTAGACCTTTCTTCTTCCGTAAGCCCTGCTTAATGAATAAATCTGGAGCTTAACTTGGAAATCAATTTAAAAAAAAACATATTCTGCATATCATAATTGCAGTCATAACTGATTAAACAAAAACATACTGGCACTTTTTTACATCAGTTTACCTGATTTTATTTTATTATAACAAAAGATTAATATTAAATAGAAATTTTAAAATTTAACAGGGTAGAGACAGAAAAACTGGAAAATGCAGTCGATAAATCTGTGCAAGGAACATTAAATATTACATAAAACAGCCTGTATTCTGTAAACGATTTTAAAATGATGACGTTGGTTAAAAATTGTATATTAAGACAGATGTTCAGAAGTAGAAATGTATATTTAAACATTCCTGAGGCATCCGACTGAAAACAGTCGAAGACCAAACATTGAATATATTAATCATGCATTTCATGTAATAATGGATTTCAACACATGCTGAAAATAAAATGTATTGATGTAAAAAATTCCAGTTCATATATTCCTAACTCCCCTAGAACTTTATTTGTACACTAGAAACATCACTTCTTGTTTTGCATTGCTTCGGAGCTAACAACAGTTCTTTTGTTGAATTTCTTTCTAGAGTCTGTTCCATTTCAGTTGAAACATGACCTAGAAATCTCGCGCAGAATAGGGAGGGATGATTTACGTGCTATCTGCTGTCCTTGTCACACCTCAGCATTCTACACCAATAGAAGCACTGGAAAAGCACGTGGTTTAGAAAAATCAATATTCCCTGCCCCAACAGTGGAGCATTTTTCTCCACTGCGCATCCAAACCCGTGTTTCAAGAACGATGGAACGGCTTCTAGTGGGTTGAAGGTCAGCTTGTCAGGTTTATGGGTAGTCAGTAAATTTCTAACAGATGATTTATTACGGGAGTGTGTAAACAAAATATTCAAGGATTTTTTACGTTATTACTTCTATTGTATTGTGTATAAATGTTATTATTTCCTCTGCATGGGGCCGAAAAATTCTATACTTCTCAGTTTCTGGCTCATATCCAAACGATTTGTAAAAGTACCCAAGGCCTTAGGGCCTATAAGATGACCTCCTGATAGTATATTTATCTGCCAGGTAGAGAACTTACCTGGAAGTTGGCCAAGAATTACGTATTTGTATCTCCTGACAAAATGTGTCTGGAAAGTCAACTCTCAGTTAAGCAAGCAGAAGGATAGAGTGGCTGATAAACTACCAACTGCCAGTTAGAGAAGCTTGGTGGAAACAAGATGGCAGCACTCCGTAGCTACGTAGCCATCTGAATTTTAAAACTGATGTTGAAAATTTAACTTACAACTTAATGCCGTTATACGCTCACATTTGAATGAAATAGATTTGGACGAATCGATTAATGCACTTAAAACGATACGTTGTTATGTAATTTAATTGTAGAAATACAAATTCCAGCTGTCTCACCTATCGATCGAACTACAACAAACACACCTCTTCGCAAATCGAGCTAAGGACCTTTTTACGAAATTTTACTGCGTTATTCCCGATAGCAGTTCCGCGGTGGTATTACAAGACATCTGAATCATATCCGAACGAGTTGTAAAAGTAACCCAATAAACTTTGAAGAAAGAAGAATTATTGTGCTACGAGAGAAATGTGGGATATATGTTTGTGTCTCCCCCCACAATTTCTACAGTAACCAGCAGCTTGAATATTTTGATTTGTTTGAAAGTTTACATTATATTTCGTTTGAGCCCAGAGCAAACTAGGACGTGGTCTCTCTATTACGATATTCCGTTTGTAGGATCTTTGTAGTCCATCTTTATGTAGACATGAGGGTCTATTAGGAAATCTGGCAATCTCCATTTTGATAAAAGTTAGATATTCTAACTTCTAATGAAAGTTTAATGCATTTCCTGGTATACCGTATATTTAGTGTATGTGTTCAGAGTTCTTCCCTTAAGTGAAAAGTCAGATTTGTAATACACATCTCTATATATATAAAACGCTTTGTCCTGACTGACTGAATGAATGACTGACTGACTGATTGACTGAATGACAGGAATCAACGTACAGCCTAAACTATAACAGGTAGAGGCTTGGAATTTTGACAGTACCTTCTTTTCATAATGTAGGTGCTCACTAAGAAAGGATTTTGAAAAATTCTGATTCTAAATGCCAAAAATTAAATGTTTTTGAAAATACTTAATCCCTTTTTACATATAATTATCCATTCCAAATTACAGAATATATTGTTGCCAAATGGTATCAGGTGGGCTTGGAAAAAACAAATGAAATGCACTTTTGACAAATAAGAGAAGTTATCAAAATAATTCATGTTATAAATAAATATTACAGAATGAAATCCACTAAAATAATGGAATCACATAACTTTCTCTACCCTGGACATAGAGAAAACAAAACGAGGTATGGTAATGTGTATATTATTATATTATATCGCAGGTTTTTGGAGAGAAAAGTATGAAAGTGATAATGCTTTCTGTTTAATTTCATCTCCAAAACGGCTTTATGGTAACATAAGAGTGGGAAATTTCCCGCCTCGATATTACAATTTTATGTTACAGGAATTTCTGTTTCTTCTTATTTAAACCTCTACCAGGCTTGCTGTGCACTGTACAAGCGATGGGATGCAAAATTCTAGATCCTCTATGAGCCATAAAAAACTATATCAAGCGTTTTCTGAAGGAATAGTTTGAGTGTAATAAGTCGTTCTTCCTATTTCAAATTATAAATGCCTATATAAGGACCTAGAATTTAAAATTGAAAATCCTTCATAAGCTAATTTCCAATTACAAAATACAAAACCCGGGCGACGCCGGGTCTTTTAAGCTAGTACTAAATATGCAGCAGGAAATACATTAAAGTATCATTAGCATCTCTATCTTTTCTCAAAATGGAGATTGCCGGGTTTGCTAATAGACCCCTCACATGTACGAGTACTATTACAGTTAATTTTTTTTTATATTATTTGTTCCCATCATTACTGTTGATATGTAGCTTCTAACTCTCGCGCTGGTCGACCTGTGACGTCACGTAACGGGGTATCAATACGCATGCGCGTCGAACGCGACAATCTTACATAATACCACATTCATACAGATTCCTTGAGCTTTCAAAATGTGGAGTTGCATGTAATATAAGAGATTCCCTTGGGTAAATGCGACGAAGTGGAGGAGGAGGTTAGCTAATAATCCACAAACCGGCCCCTCAGGCTGTGCAAACCATGCGATATTATCTCTCTCTCTCTCCTCCCTCGGTCTAAGTTTAACCACCCGTGTTGTTGGAAAAGGACCGCGACCTGTCAGGAGACGGGATCACCTTTGGATCACATACATAGGCCTGGTCCACTTTTCTGACCAGATAATACCGTGGCCACCTCCGAGACAGCACACACACACACACTCATGCCGAAGAAGGCGATAGTGACGGCCAGATGATGTCCGGGGATCACAAGGGCCTAAAGTTTCCCAACTTTCGTCTCATAGGTAAGGAAAAGCCCCAGAAAAACCCCCGCCTAGGAAACCTTTTCCAATAGGAAATGAACCGGGGACCGTTGCGTGAGGATAACGGATGCACCCCATACGCCTTAGTGGCGGACTGCGATATTCTTTTGTTGTTATTGATTACGGTAAGGGATTTAATGACCATAAAATAGTGAAACAATGCAATATAAAAATGCATTTATAGCCTAAAATTAGTGAAAAATTACACAAAATTTTAAAATATTGACCTATAAATTTTACTTTATTACTTATATTTAGTTTTTTGCGTAATTAACTGTTAAAAACAATTTAATGAATGACAGTACGTTAAATATGAATTGACAATATAAAACACATTAATTTTGTTACTGAAGAAGTAAGTAAATTTATACTACTTGGGCACCCTTAGTGAAAAATAAATTCTTTCTGAACTGGCATGCCCATCAAATTGCCCCTTGCAAACATGTGTCATTTAAAAAGAAAGAAAAACTAATTCTTTATTGCTACAAGACAAACTGCTACGGTGTTTGCAATAGACTTAAGTTAAAATTAACTATGGACACTTGCTGGAGATTCTCAAATAAAAACGATTATCTGTTGTCTGAAAGTAACGATTTGTACAGAGTGTTAATGAATAACACCGAAATATTTTACCTGTGTTTAGAGGTTACATAGATAAGCAACTTTTATTAGAAGATTTTTGTTCTATGGATTAAATTTTTCCTGTTACAGCATAAAATCTCCCAGGGCATGGCCGCCACTGACTTCTAACATTTGAATATAAATGCAAAACAAAGGAACTTCGTTGTTAACACTGTAATCAGTAGTTATGAATAAAAGAAGAATAATGCAGTGACGGCCAGTCATGTGATTAGTCTGTAAATTTTGCAGATTATGAAAACTCTAAATTAAGTAATAGCTGTGGATGAATGATTTAGAATCAAGTTTTTATGGATCATTAGGAAGGCATGAAGTCAATGTAATGAAAAGTTTAACCCTATTTCGCATAATTATTGAGTTATAAGCACCAAATTGCAATGACTTTAATGGCCTGCCCTGTAGGATACACATTTTACATCATAGAGCAAAAATCTCCTAATAAAAGTTGCTTGCCTATGTCCCCTCTATATACAGGTAAAATATTTCGGTGTTATTCATTAACACCCTGTATAAAAAAGATGCAAAATCATCAAATGTCTTGCCCTATTGATGACCATTACCTGCAATGAACGAGAAGTATCAATGACGTGAAATGTGGACTTGCGATTTTATTTCAATATGAAACTTGGAACATTGCTTGTCATCATTATCCGTATCGGTGATTTTCCAAGTAACCAGTGACTGGTATCACAATATTATGTGTGGCATGTACCTTGCTGGGTATTCATGTTAGTGGAGTAATATTGTCAATTTGCAGTTGCATTTCTATTGTAGGTCTGTTGATTATTAAAATGATTATATTTTAAACATAGCTCGTAAATTATTCTCAGTTTTCATGTGGTGATAACCGAGTGTCCAATTAAAAAAAAAATACCGGCGAAGTATGGCTCATTATCTTGTAGTCTTTTTATGTTAAAATAATAAAGTTTTCTATAGTACCCGCACGTGCAAGTGTGCGGTACAACAAAATACACCAACTTTACAAGTCAACATGATATTGGCCTTACGTTACCTAGTTCGATGCCAATTATTTATTTATTTATTATAATATACGTTATGTAGAGTTAGGTCTACAAATGTTTAAAAGAACTCATTAAGGACTAAATTCCACACACCTTGAGGCTTCCAACGCACAACCTGCCGCAGCAAATAATGATGGGAGACAAAGCAAAGCCTCCTTTGTGAAACAAGGCCTATTTCTATTTTCGTTCTTTTTATAAAAACTAGTCACTTTTTTCACCCTGCATACCCAGACGAGATTGTTTATCGTAGAAGAGAGTGAATTGAAATTAACATCATTTCTGCAGGGCTGCCAACTCCTGGAGATTGGAACTGGAAACTTATAACCTTCATTACTTTTCCATAGGCGATTAGAGAGAGAGAGAAAGAGGGAGAGAGAGGGAGGGAGAGGGAGAGAGGGAGAGCGAGAGAGGGAGAGAGAACTTTTAATAGGTTAGAGGCTATACAAAGACGCGTGTTACATTTGATAGCGTTTCTTTTGATGATCCTGGCTGGAACCGTATCTACAATTGCATTCAAAAGTTAAGTTTATATATAAGATTTAGGCAAGGAAATGTCTAAATACTGACTCAAGAGCGCCCATATGATATTTTCTGGGGGGGGGGATTTTTTAATAAATTTATTTCTTGTCGCTTTAACTTCTTTGGCCACTTTATAACATGAAGCCTATAATAAGTGAAAATAATTTCGGGGAGGATCGAAAGTACCGGGGTGTTTGGGGGTATCGAATGCCCCCAAAGAAAGGGGTCAGGGGTTCAGGGGTTCAGGGGTTTAATTATTAAAGCAATAAAAATTATATTTTACGCTATTTTAGCACTGAAAAACTAGTTAGCAAATTTGTTTACCATATCCTAAGACATGCCAACGTAAACAAGAAATCGTTACCTAAGTTATAATACTTATTACTATCTTCTTCTAATATATAAAATCGAAAGTGTGTATGTATGTATGTATGTTTGTTCCCTATACAAATCTACATTTCTTTACCAATTTACACGAAATTTTGCACACATACCCAGTTAAGCCCGGGAAGTAACGCGGTCAACATTAAAATTGAAACAAATCAGTACTTCCCTTGAAAATTATATAATTTCTGAGAATATTACACTGAAAAAATGAAATGCTGTTCAGTTCACATGACAACAGTGTATTGTTTACTCTGATCACATAGGGCTTTGTTAACTATATATTACTGGACTTGAACGAATTATGATTCCATCGACGTATACATTGGCGAAAATAATTACTGAAAAATGAATTTCACGAAAATAAAGCACAGTGTGATGCAGTCACATAACTTTCTCTACCCTCGACATATGAAATATTTTCTCACTTCACATTTTTATGTAGAATAAGAGGTCGTATGGCAGGGACAACTTAAGTGTGTGAGTATGCTATATCAGAAGTAGGTAAATAATCCTTTCCGCTGATACGTTATCCATAGCTGTAGGCTTTGTATTAGTTGAGATTTATCATAGGCCCTAAGCATGGGATGGAACATTTTGAGTCGTATGCTCGTAGTATATTATGTCCCGGGTTTTAGGGGAGGAAAGTGTGAAAGTGATACTGCATTTCTCTTTTATTTCAGCCCCGAAACGGTTGTAACATGAGAATGAGAAATAAAATTTTCCGTCAAGTCAATACAGTCTTATGTAATTTATGTTTCTTCTTATTTCAACTCCTCCCAGGCATGATGTGTCGAAGCAACGGAATGCAACATTCGACATCCTATATGAGCCATAAAAAGCTATATTTAGCGTTTTCTGAGGGAATAGATAGAGTGTGATAAGTCGTTCTTCCTCATTTCAAATTCTAAATACACATTATATAAGGACCTAGAGTTTCAAAATCGAAAGTCCTACATAAGTTAATTTCAAATTACAAAATACAAAGCCCAGGCGACGCCGGGCCTTTTCAGCTAGTTTATAATAAAAGTTAAATAACACATGGAACAATGGAAATAATAGCCTACTCATTATGTTATGAAAACAAAATAACTGCTGTATCATATTTGTCACACAAACAAAGATTGTTTGATTTAATTTTTTTAATTACAAAAATAGAATTTTGCGTTTTGATTTTTTGTTTTCTGGACCCCCCTTTCCTAATCCACTGTGGATTCTGCTTCCATGTTGTCGATTTGGTAAAACTTCTGCAAACTTTTTATCTTTACTGACTTTTAAATAATTGCCATAAAGAAAAACACCTGACTAATTATTAATATAAGATACGATTTTGTTTCCTTTCCCTGTGAGCTGGAGGGGAGGGCGCCCCCCGGCCCCCGGGTATGGGCGCCCTTGAATATTGTATAATATCTTCTTTTCAGAATGGAATACAATCTTATTTATTTTGTGATTAGAGAAACTGCGCAAACTCGAGAATCCATTGGCTAAGGTGTCAGTAGGCCTCATGTGTTGGTACCAAGTGTACAATGTCGCCAACATCACAAACATGACCGTGCAGAATTAACTCAAATATGAATAAATGTTTTTATTTTATTGCAAATCGTACAACCTTAATAGGCTTATTCCGTCCTTGATATTAAATATTGTTGTAACATTCGTTGTAATTGTATTCTTCAAATCACTCACTTAATACCAGATCACAACATGACTCTCTACATTCAATGCCTATCCATAGAACACTCATATCTTCCCGGTCTTTTACTGTAACTTCTGCACGTTTCTGGGATTTTCTTCCTTCCAGCATCAGGGTCTGTTGTACACTGTCAACATTTAAAACTAGGCTAAACGAATATTTATTCAAAAAACTATAATTTTCTTAGGTATAAAACATTTGCTTTTTATTGTTTCTTGTAGGTTATATTGTAGGTCTAAGTTAAGTTACTTCTTTTCCTAGTGTAACACAGTTTGCTAAAATAGTTTAATTTTATGTAACATAGACTCAATTATCTACTGTATACGTATAGTGTATTCTTAGTAGGCCTACTTATAGAACTATGTTAGTGTATTTGTTTGTTCCTTTTTTTCTGTCTCTGGTTGAGTGTAAGAGAAGGCCTTAAGGCCTAAACTCTGCCGGATTAAATAAAGATTTATTATTATTATTATTATTATTATTATTATTATTATTATTATTATTAAGAGAATATACATTCTCCCTCAACAAATTTAACGGAAAATAGGTAAGCTAAATTACAGCTGTATTACTTTGAAATATTACCTAAATAATACGGTGAGTAAACATATTGTCTTTTCTATAAATATAAAAACAAATCGTAACGTACGGAGTGTGCTAGATTTAGGCAGCACGAACAAGACGTTTCACGTACCCTGCGACTGGGATCCTGTTACAATTTACCCTACTTTAATTTGCTTTATCATTCCGCGTTTGAACCGCAAAAGCATACAGATCATGCAGGAGCCGACTCGGTTTTCGTGTCAAACACTGTACATGTAAATAAAGCATTACATTCTACTGTATATAATACGACTCTCCAGCTAAACTCATTGTGAGCACTTCGACTGGGATGAATGTAATGAGCCTGCGCGGGTGTGGAAATTAACTGGCTTAATTTACTGCCGAGTCATATTGGCCCATGAGAACTCGGCACAAAACATTTTCATGGCAATTATTATGCAGTATTTTCATTTGACGGATTTTAATAACAAACGCTGGGAATTAATCCTCTGCTATTCGAGGGGGAATTTTGTTTTGTTGTGTTCGTTACGAAAACCTTAATCATTCAAGGAACTTTAGGAAGTTGGTATAGAATGTGAAAGTTATTTAATTTCCCTAGGGCTCCTGATTACTGGGAAGTTTTTGTTTGTGGTATGTTGAGATGCTCTGATGTTAGCTGTTACAAAATGTTAATAATAGCGATGGATTATTAATAATAAGTCTGCCTCGATGGAATAGTTAGTTAGTTACTGGTTCTCTCTTCCCAAGTTCGTGGATTCGATCCTCGTTCAGGTCATAACATTTTGTATGCGTAATTACAACACTCCCATGTGTGTATATTTAGAAGCATGAAAAGAAATCTAAAGCATGTAAAGAACAGATTCACACAACCATCATTTAATAATAATAATGATAATGATAAAGGATTACCAACCTGAAAACTCACCATTCTCTGAACTGATTTTAATGATGACTATTCCACCCATAGTTTGATATTGACCAATAACGTTTAGCAATTCCTCGGATATAGCGGTGATTAACATTTGAGCAAATCGCCATAGCACTAGAGCAAATGAATATATTCATTTGAGCAAAGTAAAGAAATACAGAAATGGCACTTACATTTTTTCTCTAAACGAGAAGTGGCAACACTGTGTGGTTTCATCGCAATTTCATGGGCACGTCACTTCCTAAAGTTAGTTTATGTCTACCCCCATTTGATGGGCACGTCCTGATGACAATGTCGAAATTACAGTGTTTGTGCTCTATATTTAGCTCCCATTAGCGTCACATATCTTAATAAATTAATCTTTCCCGAAACATAATCGTCCCAGTTCTTAAATGACATAAAGTCGGTTAATTTCAGACTTCTTATTTTTCCTTTGCTTCGCAGAAAGATGCGATCGGATTGATATGTCCGTCTGAATTTGTCGCTCCTTTAAACCTGTGTTAAAATATGTATCGATGGATGTACACAGTAAAATTCCCTTTTGAAATGTATGTGAAAGGACTCTGCGCCATTTGTAGTTCAGGGGCAGTTTTCATTCCTCCTACTAAGGAACCATCGTACGGATAATTCAGAAGTATAATAGCCTGGCAGTTGAATGCGGCGTTGCCAAATCGTTGTAATACACGACTAATTTGTGCTCGAGTGAAGTGGACATTTTTGCTCAAGTGAAGTAGGCATTTTTCCCTCATTTGCTCAAAGGTACGTCACCCGGATATAGACCAATCACGGCCGTTTATCTTACGATATTCTTGTAGGAATCGCGAGGATGGCATTTTATCGGGTAAAACCGTCTGCTCGTTACTGGACACGAAAGCATCAGTGTGCAGTGATTAATACGTCACATGTGCCATTAAACATCACGAAAACTGATTATTTTATACAACATAACTTGTTTGCAAATTGAAATAATAGAAACGTACATTGGTTAAAAACACAATTTCGATTCGGTGCAAGCCAGTTCGTGTGCTTTTATTCTGTCCTGCTGTAGCTTACCTGAATGAAATTAACTGTGTCTTATATACACCATTGGTAGAATTGGTCACAATATGGTAACTCCAATCGATTCATGGATGGTTGATTCATAGTTTGCAGTATTCTCGCAGCTGTTAATTTTGTTTTTATACAACAAAGCACGAAAGTAATTATTATTTGTATAATCCGTTCATTTTTATTGATGGAATAGTCTTAATAAATCCAACTTGAGTTGATGAACTTCAACAGATAAATTCACTTCTGCTGCGCAGTCGCAAATCTATTGATAAACTCGTCGACTTTCGTAAGATTACCTACGATAAAATGATAACAAAAGCAATAATGACACAATATTATGAAGTAGAGTAACCTCCTGTGAAAATTTCGCACTTTCCCTCTTTTCGACAAAAGGCAGGAACCCCGGAATTATGCTAAGTTATTAGATTCACCATTATAGAGTCATTTATAATCATTAATCACATAACAAATTTCATCCAAATCACTCGCAATTCATGATATTTGCATATGATTCACTGAATTATGTTTGCATATGACTCATATAGGTTATAACTAAACTCTCTGGCGCTACATTCCTGAAGGGACAAGGCCTACCACCTGACCGCTGAGTCATAGGCAGATGGTAGGATTGGGGAGTATGTATACACCATGCCGACACCTACGACGTTAATGGTGGTTTCTATGACCCGTCATAGAGGTTATACCGCATCTTTAATACTTCGGTACAGGTTATAATTATACGGCACCGCCAAATCTCCTTCAAGCTGTGAACAGTCCGTCAGCGAGTACTTTATTACTTGCACATAAAACATTAAACAGTACTTAAAACGTACGAGGAAGAATAAAATGAAAACCACAATCAATTTTTTTCCACTATTTTTCCGCATGAAGAATGTTTGCTTGTACATTATTTTCCACATAGTCCCCTCCCAGTTCAATGCACTTATGCCATTAAATAGGAAGTGCTTCTATACAGCATGACACTGTAGGCACTCATGCAACGCGGATTGGATGTCTTCATCAGACTTGAACTTCTACCGTCCAAGGAGCTCCTTCAATGTGGAAATCTGATGGTGCCAAACCTGGCAAGTATAGCAGATGTGGGAGGCACTTGAAGCATATGTCGTCGATGGTTTTCATGGTTGCACGAGCAGCATGAGGACATACGTTATCATGTTGAAGCAAAACACCTGCTCTCAGCAACCCCCTTCGCTTTGTCGCCATCAGATTTCCAAATCTTTGGTCCGTTAAAGGAACTCCTTGGAGGGCAGAAGCTCAAATCTGATGAAGACGTCCAATCGATGGTGTACGAGTGGCTACAGCATCAACCACAATATTTTTTTCTCATGCGGTATCTAAGCTTTTCCTATCCAATGGCGTAAGTGCATTGAACTGGGAGGGGAGTATGTAGAAAAGAATGTACAAGCGAACATTCTTCCTGTAGTAAAATAGCGGAAAAACAATTAATTGTGGTTTTCATTTGATTCTCCCTCGTAATATAGGTTATTCACATTAAAGTTTAATGTAGATTTAACAGTAATTTTAACCTCAAATTTGTTATAATCGCTAGCATTGATCTTTTAATTTTGATGAACAGTTCTTTGAATTTATTTCCTATGGTGCTTTGGATCGAGATATCGAAACGAAACGTTCTGTTCGACTTTATAATATAACATTTTAATTTTAATATTGTTGCCAAATCACTCAGGGGTTCGGAAATACGTATAATATATATTTCATTAAGTCGGACATAGAGATCTTTCTATTGATACGTTACATATATGTACGAGGGTTGGTCAATAAGTAAGGTCTCCAACACTCTAGGCCAGGGACGGCAAGGAAAGCACTGGAAGTGTGAAGTTACCCTCCCTCTCGTCCCTACTACTGTCTTTCAATCAGAGGTAGAGATAACTAAACCGGTTCTTTCTGGAATTAGTCGCATGGCAGATAGAAAGAATAAGGAAGGGGGCGAATGAGGGGTAGATCATTTCGCACATCCAGTGCATTACTTCCCGAGCCTGCTCTAGCCCAAGCTCACAACGTAGGACGACAGATTTGGCGCCACTGTCATGTCCCGCTATCTTCCCTCTTTCAAATGAGCCATTGCTGCAATCGCTAAACCTTTTAGTGTCCGAGATGGAGCTGTTTGAAATGGATCTCCCGATTTCCGTCCCCGCCAAGTGCGGCCTCCGTGAACCCACCTCGCACAAACCTTATGAAACATCAATTTCTCACTCAAAGTGGTCTGTATGGAACCTTTAGAAATGTCAGGAAGCAATAAACAATGTTCACGAGTAGTGACGCGTCGATCTTGTCGCAACAATTCATCGACTTTTGCCACCATCTCATCTGTGACGGCTGTTGTTGGTCTCCCACTTCGTTCGTCATCATGAATATTTGTCCGACCCTGTTTAAACTCACGAACCCATTTACGCACATTTTTATGTCCATACATCCCTCTCCATAAACTTTGCAAAGCTCTCTGTGAATTTCAATCAGCGGAACTTTTTTTGCAGTAAGAAACTTTGAGACTTCGCGTAGGCGCACTTGGCGGGGACGGAAATCGGGAGATCCATTTTAAACAGCTCTAGTTCGGACACTAAAAGGTTCAGCGATTGCAGCAATGGCTCATTTGAAAGAGGGAAGATAGCGGGACATGACAGTGGCGCCAAATCTCTCGTCCTACGTTGTGAGCTTGGGCTAGAGCAGGCTCGGGAAGTAATGCACTGGATGTGCGAAATGATCTACCCCTCATTCGCCCCCTTCCTTATTCTTTCTATCTGCCATGCGACTAATTCCAGAAAGAACCGGTTTAGTTATCTCTACCTCTGATTGAAAGACAGTAGTAGGGACGAGAGGGAGGGTAACTTCACACTTCCAGTGCTTTCCTTGCCGTCCCTGGGCTAGAGTGTTGGAGACCTTACTTATTGACCAACCCTCGTAATAACCCAGTATTCGCTTTAAAAAGTGTAATTCATTTACCGATTTACGGCAGGTCGGCCGCTGACTTTAAATGCCAGTCAAGATATTTCGGGGCACCGAACATAGGAAAATGTGACATCGAACTAACTTACTTACTCACTTACTCTCAATAGTTATGTCGTATCCCGGGGGCCTTAATTTATTCTGACACCTTTTACCCCGGGACACGATTTATCAGGATGGCTCAAAATATACATTTGCATCTTAACCTCGAGGACAAGGGCAAGGAACGGTACATCTCCATGCACAAATTACAAAAGCTAGTTTTACCCAAAATAACAAAATGACTAGTTTATTAATGTTAAAATAAATTGAAATTACATAGTGTACTTACATACTGACTTCATGATGAAATGTTACACAAATTTAAATAAACTTGCACCGGGGTGCTCCTGAGTGCTGTCGATCCAGTCGTGAAGAGTGTAGAGTAGCAAGAGGGCCGAACTGGTCAGTCTGCCCGTTTTATAACATCGTGCGTCAATTCGCCTTCCCACTGGCAGTCGTCAAGCCAAAGCCAGGGGGTGGTGGAAATTCTAGCGATGGAAATGCGGCTCGACGCTTTTTCAGAAATCCACAATTGTCTGCTACCTCCACCGTGATCGAGGAAGAACTAATGTTCACGCAAGCTACGTGTTTTACTAGCATCTTTCTACGTGTCTAGTTAGGAGTTCTATTCAAACTCTCCGCTAAATCTATTCCCGCTGAGTCAGCTATTGCAGCGGAGTGATACAAGTTATTACCGCCTGTTTTCCGGCCTTCCGCCATAGCAGGTGCGAGCTTAGTCGCCTCGTGCATACATTTACAGCGTCATGCAAATCAGTTAGCCGCCAACATCCACATGAGACAGTCAATGTTAAATCGCTCTCCAGATTCGCGCCATTTGTAAGACAATAGCCACAGTGGTTTTCTCTTAAATCGCGAATAAATACATAATACTTCCATATACAAGTATTATCGTGTGCGAGTATTTAATCTACACTAATTACAGTAGATTCATCATTATCGGCTTCTTAGATTCTTCTAAAAGCTCGTATATAGTTCGAGTGCATTGTGTAACCCACGCGTTCACAATAAATCAGCTATACAGTGTATTATTCTCAAGATATTAATATTAATCCATCCTAAACGGAATATAGCAATTATTCCAAGTGTTTCGATATAATAATCATTACTGGCATAATTACAGAACAATTATCGCCACGTGGCCAGCAATTACGCGCCAAATCGCATTACCTTGAATATTACAAGTGTATGAATCATATTTCAGTTTATTTATTATTCAATTTATACTTCAGTTTATTTCAGTGCATTATTAAACCTATATTGTGTGAAATAAAAGTTCCATCGTTAATTACATGAATAAGGTTTATTCCCAGTTGCATTCGTTGGCTCCCTGAATCCAACGACCTGAGTTCTATAAGTCCATCTTGCTCTCCCAGAGTGCCTGTATCTTTCTTACGGGCTGGTCCTCCTACTACCAGAGATTTTATTTTACATTCTACCTCACATTTTGCTCCTCTCTCTCCGGAATTAGTCCGGTATCCTACAACTAATAAACGATTCTCAGTAATTTTGCTTGTAATTTCCAGTGGTTTTCAAGTCAGTATTGACAAATTTGAAAAATATGCTACAGACACAACAAAACTCTAGCTGAGTCTGTACCCGTGGTATTATATGCCTACAGTGTTCATTAAGTCCTAATTCATGATGCACGGGTTATTGAATCAACCATTTTACCAATTGGTATGCTTTCTACAGAAGCGCAAGAAGCAAGGCATAAGCTCTTAAGAAAACTTCACGAAGGACATTCCAATAAATTTTAACGAAAGGAAAATATGAAAGATATATTGCATCTGTCTCTTGTCAGTTCTGATCCCATAATCTCTCATTCTTCCTCGTTTAGACAGAACAATAGTAGACCCTTATCCCAAGAAGTATGCGAGCCTCTTCAAGAACCAAAAGTGCCAGTAAGCAAGTCGAGTAGGGAGAAAGATGAGCAGCAAGAAGAAAAAAAGCAGAAAGTAGATGAAGATGAAGAAGAAGAAGAAGGCGGTGATAGTAATGATGATGCTGATGAAGGAGACGCAAAAGAAAGTGATGATGCAGGTGACGTAGAGGACGAAGATACAAATTTATAAGTATTTACCTGTTGTTGTAAAATGTAATGAAAACTCTTTGCTATTTTGTGCATTTAAAATTTTAAAAATTATTTTTAATTTCGCGATTTATAATATAATTTTGTTTTAGGGCTTAATATCATTTATATATCAACTTTACGGAAGAAAGACAATGGAACAAATAAAAAGTTACTTTTGTGCGAGAAATAATTTTTTCCCTCTAGATTTGAATTCTGGACCACTGTGCATTGGTATACTCATAACACGTCAACACACAAAACTCATAACAAATGTTCGAAATGTCCTCCTCTTCTAGACATGCATGCACTCGTCCAATCATGGACTGTCGCAACCTTTCAAATACTCCGGGATGGTGTCGAATGGTTTCGCAGGCTTCCATGACACGTCCATGAAAAGGATCTTGGGACATATGTTAATATGAACTTTTTTTCCTTCTTTTGGTGTAAGGAACCCTTGCCCGAAGTTTGTAAAAGTATTTTTGAAACACTCTGTATATATAATAATAAAAATAATAATAAAACATTTCCTCGATACCTATAGTTATAAAATTTAACATCATTCCATATTCACCTTTTCCCCTTAACCACCAATAACCCTCTTTAATTACATGAAAGTCTTTAACTGATTTCTATTAATGAATATTCAGCTCATGAATAAGCTACCAATGCGGTGTATGGAGATATGTAGCATTTCATCCAATTAGGCCTACGTCTGCATCATCGTTTTTATCGTTTACTAGCTTAAAAGGCCCGGCGTCGCCCGGGTTTTGTATTTTGTAATATGAAATTAACTTATGGATTACTTTCGATGTTGAAACTCTAGGTACTTATATAATATGTATGTAGAATTCGAAATGAGGAAGAAAGACATATGGCACTCAGACTATTCCCTCAGAAAACGCTAGATATAGCTTTTTATGGCTCATAGAGGATGTCGAATGTTGCATTCCATTGCTTCTACACACCATGCCTGGGAGGAGTGCAAATAAGAAGAAAAAGAAATCCCTGTTACATAAGATTGTATTGTCTTGACAGAAAATTGTATTTCTCACTCTATATTACCATACAACCGTTTCGGGGCTGAAGTAAAAAAGAAATTCAATATCACTTTCATACTTTCCTTCCCAAAAACCTGGGACATACTATAACTTACTGCGCGCGTAGGACTGAAAATGTTCCATCCCATTTTGTCTTCTTTTAGATGCTTCGGGCCTCTGATAAACATCCCTAGGCCTATTTCTCAACTAATACAAAGCCTACAGCTATGAGTGACGTATCAGTGGATAGGATTTCCTGGCGGTTCATGTCGGAACCTCAAAGCATTGCAATGTTGACAAACGGTGCTCATGGTTCCGAAATCCACTGTTACATCCGCGGCGTAATCGATTGATGGATCGTATCTGAACGCCAAACGTTCATGTCGAATTGTTACATTTGGCCGTCTGTTTTGTCTACGTTCCAAATTATTGTCTACGTTATCTCCAACTGAGCGAGTCGAACTACACTGTATCCGTTGTTCCGGAGTCATAATTGATCGCGCTTTAGAAATTCTTATTCGTTTTGCCTCCAAACGCTGTCTATGTTCTTCATCAGTCTCATTGACTCGACTATCATGCATTTCTCTTGCTTTGCGCGTACGCCGACCGATATTAAGACGTCTTATTGGCGGCATTTTTCCAAGACACCAAAATAATCTTTTTAACACACCACTGTTAACACAATATTCATAATGTCGCACTTCTATTTCTTTTTACACATTTTAATGGCTTGGTTGCAAGACTCGCACTTCTTTTGTTTATGTAAACAAAACTCTCAACCTATGTCACTTCTTTTGTCACACTTTTATTTTGTTATATAAACAATTGACAGCAGAATTCTCTCCGACTTTTCCCGTGGATTTTCCAAAAATTTTCTCTCATACAAACCTTCTCCTGACAATTACGAACACAACAAAAAAGAAATCAGCCAAATCGGTCTAGCCGTTCTCAAGTGATGCGGCAACAACCCTTTTGTAAATTCATTTTTATTAATATAGATTGCAGTGTTATCATTACTTCAATATATCGATTGTCTCGTCACCTGTTATAGTATATCGTTAGACTCGCTTACTAGACACAATACAATGACGGAAGTCGATGTGTTGTATTCATTTTTGTGGTTTTAATTATTCATTACACGCGGTAAGGGCTTCTCGTTACATTACTCATGAAGTCGTTTCAATAATGTAACTAGATTGATTTCCATAATCCACGGTAAATCTCTAATAATTAAGAGGAAAAAATGTTTGTCTGCTTGTGTGTACGCGATGCCCAGCGAAATCTACTGAATTTAGATATATGAAATTTTAAACGTAGATGGACTGAAGGGTGAACGAATGCATCTCGAAGCCGGATTTTTAATTTTCGTTTTCGTTCGCGAGTTATGACTGTAAGAAAGGCTGAAAAGTGCATTTTTGCTCTTTCGAAGCATCAGTTTTCGGTAATACAATCCAAATGTCAAAACAATTCCAGGTGGTTTGCCTATTTGTGTCCTACCTTGGAAATAAAAGCATCACTATCGCATGAACTTTATAAGCCCACCCTGGTCAATTCATTTGTTTATAATGGTCAAGGCACGCAGACATCTGAAATTTTCAGCATACACGGAAGAGGATAATGAATAAACGCCTAAATGGTCAAACATTGATCGATTTGGACGGAATTCACTATGCAGGGGTTACTAGGCCAGGGAACTCGAATCTGAGGTCGTTTTACCCAGGCGACGCTTTCTAATCGTGGAATGCAGTCCACGTTATTTAGGTGTTAATAATAATATAATGATTTAACTATCATGCTCTTAATTTTTAATCTTCGAATTAATTATCGTGGGCAAAGCCGCGGGGGCCTGCTAGTTTATTATACTGCAATGAAGATATTCTTTTGTTAAAGCTTGATGTGAAGTAAGGATAGATGCAAATCATTTCCTGTAAAGAAAGTATTACGTCTGTTTGAAAAACTACCTTATCACTCGAAAAAGCTTGTATTTTTAGAATAATGCCGTGATATGAATACATAATATTTATTTAATTATTCTAGCCTAGGTTTACTCCTTGATTATGTAAACAAAAACTGAATTCGTCTCTGCTCCTCCCCCCCCCCCCCTCGATATAACTTTATCTCAATGAACTGACTTCAGCCATAGCCTGGTGAGATAATCTTGGTCTGGGAGAATTCAACTCATACCTAACAGTAATCACATACAATACAAGAAAGCAAATTTTCTGGCATTGTTGAAGTAAAACTTCTTTAGTGGCGGTAGAGGGTAAATCTGGAAAATCAGTCACACTAAAACCGTCACGAAATCAGTCACAATCAGTCACGAAATCAGTCACACTCTTACTTGTCTCGGTGCGGACTGCACAGAAAGCAATCAACTCAATGATTAGGAGTAATCAAAGGAAATTTCTCAGACCTTACTTCCTCAATGGCAATAGGCAATTCCTAAGCAATCTAAATAGTGGGGTGAACTAGCTGAAAAACATTTCACATCTGGCAACCAATGCGCCACTTTGGATTCAGATAGTACATGGGTAGACGAGTCTAAAAAGCCCGGGACACAAATTTTCATGGCCCTCTAGCGGTTTTGATGACGTAATCAATATGGCCGCCAAAGTTTTGTGGCACGCTTCTACATTTCCCTATATATCTTGGGTTTGTATTTTGATATTAACCTATATTATTAGTGATTATTAATTAGGAGAAAACGTGCTTTCCAGCGGCATATCTGACTATATTGTTTACGTTCATAGTACTAGAAATATTTGTACCTGAATTAAAATTTTTGTTTTTGATTTTGATTTTTTCGAAACATTTTGCTAAATAACTCGGAATCCGTTACATGTAGATGAAAATGTGTTCTATACTTTATTGTTCGTCAGACAATTTCCTTTTGAACGGTATATAAGACTTATATTTTATCACAAACAGTTCCTGAAAATTTGCCAAAACAGTGTAGAGTTGCACTGCGAGTCGTTATGGCAACAATTTAATTTATATGGGTTCCGAAAAGTAAAAGAGGGGCTTTATCACTGATTAAGTAGCAGGTGTAATTGTTGTAATTTTTTATGTATAGGTAAGTAAATTCTAGACCTTTTGGGGGTACGATTTAAAATCGTAGCCCCTTCAAAATTTAGATTTTGGGGAGGGGACTTCAAAAATGTAATATTAAATAAAATAGATTAAATTAATATGATTCCATTCAGTAATACTAAATGTGTTGTATGAGGAACTTCACCGTGTTAAGAAGATATTGCTTTCGTCTACCTCATAGGAAGACAGAAATTACCCAATCATGTCAATGAAGAGGAAGCTTGAATTGGTTGATGCTACGACTGACCCAGTGGTTGCTCCGTTTGTATGAGTACTGTGTTTGTTATGCCAGAAGCAATCAAAAGAGCGCTTGATCATTCCGAAGTATGAAGGTTACTTAACAATGGCATAGAATCTTGCATTTTTGCTGAACATGGTGAGCTTCCAAGTGGTATAAGTAATTTGGATTAGTTGGACGATGGAAGTTGTCTTTCACATGCTGCCCATGCAGCGAAATATCACAAATCCTGCAAGAACAAATATGACAGATAGATTATCTGGTGAAAAGAAACAGAAAGGACGTCCCCATTGCTCAGACCAAACTCCATCTACATCAAAATTAACAAGATCATCATGATTTTGTACAGATGTGGAAAAGGTGCACCTGTTTTGTGATGAAGGAGAAGGTAGAGAAAAACTTTTGACTGTATCCACGCTGGGAATTGGGCCTACAATTCATACTCTTACTCTACAATTGCAGGATGAAAAACTGTTGAAGAAGATATCGTCAACAGATTTGAATGCCATACTCGCTTTCTAACATGTGCGAAAGCTGCTGAACGTTCTGGAAGAGAAGATTACCATAATCCTGAAGAAGTTGTTTATGGTACAGTTCTAACGGAATTGGTTCAATACATGCAGGATTCGTACTTATCCAGCAGTACTTCTCCAGTGTTCAAACTTTCTCATCTTACAAAATTAGTGTCTCAGCGCATGATGGAAATGGGAATACAAACTCACAAAAAGAATACCAATAAAACAGTCTTAAGGAACAACTATTATCGTTTATACCTGGTCTGAAAGCAGATAAGTCGGGATGTGAAATTATTTTCACTTTCGAAGGGGATGTTGGCGATGACATTCGCGATGCCTGGGCATTTAATGACTTTAGTGATGGTATGTGTCTGGGACGGGCAGTAGGTTTATTACGAAGACAACTCTAAGGACCTTCTCTCAAATGAATAAGTTATCTTCGTGATGCTGTGTGCCCACTTCTTTATCATCTTTTAAATTTGATTTCTCTTCAAATCCCTAAACTAAAGAACTGAGCCTAGGGGCTGCTACCATCCACTTAAGCAGAGCATTTTTACTGTCAAGGATGCCAAAGCTCAACCTTCACCCTTTATAACTTTGTTATTGTTTTCATAAGCTGGTTGTCAGATATTGCAGAAAACGTAGTAGCAGTTTTGCTGCCCGTAAAGTTGCCATGAAGAAATTCAGCATGTATATCTGGATGTTTTTTTGAAAGGTCCTGTAGAGAACATACGAATGCTGGCAACCGACGAGAATAGTTGACTGCGTCCAACGCAAATGTCCTCAGACATAACTGAGCCAAAGTATCGACGTACATTGTAAAGTTAAATGTACGAATACTCAATGCAAGTTGCACTAGAAGGGATTCCAGTTTGATAACTGTGTTTCAAGATTGGAACTGAGGACAATCAGATGTTTTCGACAAAATCCACAGTTCATTGCATTCGCCACTGATTCTCTCACAACATGCTTCGTTGAATGCTTTTACCTGTAGACAATGCAAGGCAGTTAAGTAACTTCATGTGCATACCGAGATCTTTTTACATGCGACGATGTAAGGCAGGATTTTGCAACACCAGAACTTGCAATACCAGCGGTTGTTACTAATTCAGACCATCCACTGCCAGTTAGTCACTTGCCAAGTAAGTTAATGACCATCATTTCTATGTGAAGGCCACCCATTATGATTATGATGCGATCCTCGCCATATTTGTCAGGAAATTTCCATTGCAGTTGCTTCCCAATAGCATATACTGGTTGGTCACATGTAATCACGGGTGTTTGATTTCCATTTAATTTTGCTTTAGCCATTAGTATGAGATCCATCATATTAAGTACCATTGCTGGAGTCGCAATTCCGTCATTTAGAAGTAGAAGCAATAACGCATTGCACCTTATTTTTCTAACATCAGGTTCATTTTGGGCATGAAAAGCCGAAAACGATACTCTAGGCACATGCTCTATTCCTTGTATGTCTTCATTATGCATTCTCCCTAGGACAGAGTTAAGCCAAGGATTTAAAACTTTCCTTGGGGTGAAGGCAGGATCATGGTCAGTGTATTGTAGATTAACAGTTGGGAAAGGTGGGTCACTTGTAACTTGACCAGTGACAGGAAGAGTAGTGTAATATTCAGGGAGGCCATTGACAATTTGTTTGTTCCACTGCTGGATACGAACGCTGTCATCGTCAATCTCCATATTGCTTCGCTGTGAGGATGCTGAATAATCGTAACACTTGAACCATGGAAAGAAGTAATGATAGTAGAAGAAGATAGATTGTGCCCGTCCCAGACACATACCATCACTAAAGGCATTAAATTCCCATTAATGCATCGCGAATGGCATCGCCAACATCCCCTTCGAAAGTGCAAATAATTTCACATCCCGACATATCTGCTCTCAGACCATGTATAAATGATAATAGTTGTTCCTTTAGATGTGTTCTATTGATATTCTTTTTGTGAGTTTGTATTCCCATTTCCATCATGCGCTGAGACACTAATTTTGTAAGATGAGAAAGTTTAAGCACTGGAGAAGTACTGCTAGATGAGTATGAATCCTGCATGCATTGAACCAATTCCGTTAGAACTGTACCATAAACAACTTCTTCAGGACTATGGTAATCTTCTCTTCCAGAACGTTCAGCAGCTTTCGCACATGTTAAAAAGGGAGTAGGGCATCCAAATCATTGATGATCTTGTTAATTTTGATGTAGATGGAGTTTGGTCTGAGCAATGGGGACGTCCTTTCTGTTTCTTTTCACCAGATAATCTATCTGTCATATTTGTTCTTGCAGGATTTGTGATATTTCGCTGCATGGGCAGCATGTGAAAGACAACTTCCATCGTCCAACTAATCCAAATTACTTATACCACTTGGAAGCTCACCATGTTCAGCAAAAATGCAAGATTCTATGCCATTGTTAAGTAACCTTCATACTTCGGAATGATCAAGCGCTCTTTTGATTGCTTCTGGCATAACAAACACAGTACTCATACAAACGGAGCAACCACTGGGTCAGTCGTAGCATCAACCAATTCATGCTTCCTCTTCATTGACATGATTGGGTAATTTCTGTCTTCCTATGAGGTAGACGAAAGCAATATCTTCTTAACACGGTGAAGTTCCTCACACAACACATTTAGTATTACTGAATGGAATCATATTAATTTAATCTATTTTATTTATTATTACATTTTTTAAGTTCCCCCCCCCCCAAATCTAAATTTTGAAGGGGCTACGATTTTAAAAAGTACCCCCAAAAAGTCTAGAATTTACTTACCTAGATATAAAAAATTACAACAATTACATCTGCTACTTAATCAGTGATAAAGCCCCTCTTTTACTTTTCGGAACCCATATAAATTAAATTGTTGCCATAACGACTCGCAGTGCAACTCTACACTGTTTTGGCAAATTTTCAGGAACTGTTTGTGATAAAATATAAGTCTTATATACCGTTCAAAAGGAAATTGTCTGACGAACAATAAAGTATAGAACACATTTTCATCTACATGTAACGGATTCCGAGTTATTTAGCAAAATGTTTCGAAAAAATCAAAATCAAAAACAAAAATTTTAATTCAGGTACAAATATTTCTAGTACTATGAACGTAAACAATAAAGTCAGATATGCCGCTGGAAAGCACGTTTTCTCCTAATTAATAATCACTAATAATATAGGTTAATATCAAAATACAAACCCAAGATATATAGGGAAATGTAGAAGCGTGCCACAAAACTTTGGCGGCCATATTGATTACGTCATCAAAACCGCTAGAGGGCCATGAAAATTTGTGTCCCGGGCTTTTTAGACTCGTCTACCCATGTACTATCTGAATCCAAAGTGGCGCATTGGTTGCCGGATGTGAAATGTTTTGGTATAATTTTCAGCTAACTCACCCCACTAAAAGGTATATTATCTATTTTATGGAACCCGGAGGTTCATTACCGCGCAAATCCAAAATTAAAAAATACAAATTTCCAAAATTAAAAAAAACAAAATTAAAAATTATAACATCCAAAAATCCAAAATTTAATAAATAATAAAATAAAAAATTTAAACATAAAAATAAAAAAATAAAAAAATTAAAAATAAACAATTCAAAGATCAAAAATTAAAAAAATTACAAATTAAAAATTCTTCATCCAAAATTAGAAAGTCCAAAATACAAAATTAAAAAAGTCAAAAAACCCAATATTAAAAAGTCCAATAATGCAAAATTGAAAAAATCCAATAATCAAAAATTGAAAAAATAAAAAAATAAAATAAAGTTTTACTTCTGTCGCGTTGCGTTCCACGCACTCTTTTTTTAGTTAAACTAATAGTAGTGTCTCCAGCTTATCTACTATGCTTATTTCGTTTAATATTAACTGCCAGAATGGTAATTTATGAGATTGTGTGGGGACTGGAAAATGCCTGTCCGTGTGTCTGTACGCGCGATAACTCAAATACGCTTTATCGGATTTTCATGAAACTTACTATACGCATTTATAACGTCCATGGGAAAAAGCCTACTGATATTGGACCAAATCGGTTGACCGGTATCGGAGTGATACCCAATTTAGTGACTATTTTGTGGTAATATATTAGAATGAATTTATCAAATGCAAATCAGTTCCCATGACAACATATTGTTTTACAGTGTTCATAAACGGCTTTGGAAGTTGCAGTACAGTTAGCTTTGACAAATAACACTACCCACATATTCCTTCACATATGCTTATCAAACTAGACCTTTGTTCCTCCGTAAGTCCTGCTTAATGAATCGATCTGGAGCTTAACTCGGAAATCGATTAAAAAAATAACTTATTTTCTGTTTATTATAATTCCTATTATTATTATTATTATTATTATTATTATTATTACTAAACAAAAGAATTCTGGCACTTTGTTACATCAGTTTACCTGGTTTTATTTATTTATCGTTTTATCTTTATCTTCTCGTCTTCTGTCCAGAAATCTAAAAATAAATGTATATAAGACAATAATGCTGGTTGTATTATATGGATGTGAGGAATGCTCGCTTACTCTTTGGGAAAAACCTAATCTGAGAGCCTTCGAAAACAGGGTGCTTAGGAAAATATTTGGGCCTAAGAAAGATGAAAATGGGGACTGGAGAAAACTGCATAACGACGAGCTTCGTGACACGTACTCTTCACCGGAAGGAAAGACATGTCTCAAAAGTACTGACTGGTAGACCCGAAGGGAGAAGACCAATTGGAACACCTAGATGTAGGTGGGAGGACAATATTAGGATAGGTTTAAGGGAAGTAGGAGGGATGATTGGATGGAGTTAGCACGGAACAGGGTTGAATGGCGGGCTCAGGTAAGTGCGGCAATGAACCTTCGAGTTCCGTAAAATAGATAATATTCCTTTAGCTTGCTGAGGAATTGTCTAATACCATTGAGTAAGTAAGTTTATTTTGATTACATCGTGGTTACTTTCGGTTTCATTAAAGTTGCGTCTCCATTGATATACATTTGACACCAACATGTCAATATTAACAAGTTGATAATGACATGTATATTGCAATTTCGCGTTCCAATTGACTTGACATGCAAACTCAGCACGTTGCACTTAACATTTTCAGATGTTAAGTTGTTTTCCGGAGAAAATGGACAACATGTCAAGTCAATTGACTAGTCGGTCGATATCGGCTTTGTTTCGGGAATTTCCGGGAAACAAAAAGCAATCACCAGTTTAATCGGCTTTGGTTCGGGAATTTCCGTGTACACAAAAAGCAGTCAACAGCTTCCTCAATATTGCCGGCATCCATTTTGTATTATGTGAGTACTTGTTATATCAGCGTTCTCAATAGTTTTGCATTTACTTTTAAAATTACTTTTTATGGCATACTCCATTGTTGAAAAAATGTGACAGTTATTTTGAAAAGATCAAGACATCTATACAAAATTAGTATATTTAAGAAAGTCATAGACAGTTAACAAGAAGATAATAATGAGTATATAAAATTACTCTCACTTTGTAATGTTGGCTGCCCTCTTCAGAGGCGTTTTCTTTTTGAATGACCATGCCAACACATGTTAACCTATAACATTGTAGTGGAGACAGTTGTTAATTGGCAAACCACTTGACTTGTATACGTCAACTAGTTGATGATAAACATTTAACATATGTTAACTGCAACATGTTGGTGCTGAATGTATATCAATGGAGACGCAGCTTAAGGGAACACCGAAGTGTTGAGAGTGATTTTCTAAACTATTTGGATTAGAAACTTGAAATTTTGCACACTTAATTTAAACATAAACAGATGTTGAAGTTTCAAATTTCATTTTGGTATCTCCATTTGTTTTTGAGATATATTTAAATTAATTGATTTTTTAAAATTAAAATTGAAATCTATCTCCTCCGACAGATATTAAAATATGTATCTGAATTTTTTATGTGAGATTCTATGATGCTTGCTTAACAGATTCAATGATTTAGATTTTTGATATCATTTATTCTTTTTTTTAAATATTTTACCCAGAGAAATAAAAAGTTGATTAAAAATTTATATATTTTTTATGTAAAATATTAATTTAAAAAAAAAACTAAGACCTATACCAAAAATCTGATTAGATAGTTTATTACGCATATCACAAAGTACACTGTGAAAAAATTTCAGAGCTGAATCTGTATTTTTATGGGAGAAGATAGATTTTGAATGTGACAAATTAATATGAAAATTGAAACTGTGAAAACAAGCGTTTAAAATCTACATGCACTCAGAGTAAAAAATATGCATCTTCTGTACCTATAAATAAACCTTTATAGTTACAAACTTTATAATTACACTGAACTATCACTAAATATGAATGGAGCCCTACACAACCCTTATATTATATATTTTACACCTAAATGCACTATAATAATTATGATTAGGTAACAAAGGATAGCACGAGGATTACGAGCAGTACTTTAAAAATGGCGTCAGAAATACCTGTTCCGTGCGCCCAAATGGCATAACATTTTGCACTGATATACTTTAGAGTATGCTTGATATTTTTACACTAAAATCCAAAAATAGCATTTTTTTACCAAAATAGCAAAATCAACACGTATAACTAAGATTACATTTGGTTATATTTAGTTACATTTGTTTCATCTTGCGTTTCACCATTTTATTGTCTACTCGCAAGATCGCATGGCATAGTGAGTTGAGTAGAAATACTGGCCCGAGTAGTGGTGATGAAAGCGACGTTTTTACTTGGTATATTGGGCAGTGATATACTTCGTCGCGTAAAACGTGGAAGTTAATTATTATGTATCCAGTAGATTCCATCAAGATGGAATTACACACACACACACACATTCCTGACTAAAAAAACTATGGTGGACTGCAAGGCTTTGAGATCGTCAGATGAGTCCCATCCGCCATACAATGCCACATGCGTAGGAAGATTATATTTTTAATTAGATTCAGCTACTCTCTATTCCATGCACTTTTTATAAATTATGTTTATGGATTTATTTTTCAATTTGTGAGTAGGCCTTCATGATAGGCTACATTCTGATACATGCTTGCATATGACGTCACTGAGTAACTTCTTATGTTACTTTCCTAAGCTTATGGAAAATTTTCCACTTGCCTAATAATGATCCACTCATTGTGCTTTTATATACATTTTTTGGAGAAACATGTATTTTATACTATAGGCCTATTCTGAGGAAGCATGATCACACTTTTATAGGTTTTATTCTACTGAGGGCGTATTTTTGCAGCTATTTGTGACCCTGGAATTTAAGTTCCTTTTAATTATAAATGAATTTATCTGGTTTCTGAATTTGTAATCTGTCTATCGATCTATTGCCTGGCTTGTCTTCACCATATTATTTTAAATTGTTAATAATTATTAATACAATTAATTCTTTGTAATAATAAACCACCCATGAATATGAATATGGATTATTCGTTACTCTACCATAGCACAAAATGCTGCTTGAAAAAGCATAGGAAGCAATTTAAAAATAATTTAGGGACCAAATTTCTTAGATGGCGTAGTAGGTAAATAACTCTTCAACCTAATACATGCATCGTCAATATACAAAACCCAGGTAAAGTTCTTATCCAAGTTAATTCCAAGAAACTTAACATTGGACTCTGTATCTAAATTAAAAGATGTTCTTATTGCAAAAAGGAACCTTTGTGTCTGATTATAATTTAAACAAAGTCCGTTTGAAGTAGGCTAAACCAATTAGTCGTATTTACTGTTGATAGTGCCAGGGACTTTAAATCGTTAGTGGTAGAATAAAACGTGCAATCGTCGTTAATAGTTGTCAAAAGTAAGAGTGTTCCCAAAACAGACTCCTGTGGCACACTGTAGTTTATAACAGGAGTTCTGAAAAGGGTTCACTTTAAGTGGACCTCTTGAGAACGGCTAGTTAGATAACTTTTGAACAAGTTTGTTGAAAATGCCATAATAGATGAGTTTAGAAAGTCAAGTCACACAACATGGCCAAAGTACCTACATATTTTCAAATCCTGTAAGTATTGAAGAAATTAAGCTTCAAATTGCATCCACAGTTGAAGAAACTTAAAAAAAACTAAGATTGAGATTTTGAAATAGTAAAGTCACTTCCATAAAGTGAGTAAATTGGATTTTAATAACAGATTTATATTAGCTTCCAGGAAGTGAGCACAATAGAAATTGCTTCGAGGAAGTGAGCACTATTGAAATTGGCCTATAGTACCCGGGATTGAATCACCTTTTTAAAATATAGGTACTTCTTAGACAGTTTTCAGGAATCGGGGAATATTTCACTAGTGAGACACTGGTTTATGGAAAAAGTCAAAGCCTTAACAACTAAGGGAATTATTTTTTTCTACTAATATCATACAATTAAGTCCTTAGATTTAGAGTTTTCATATTACGTACTATTTTGAGTAACTCGACGCAAGGAATCTGTTTCCAGGTGAATTTCACATTAGGAATAATTTAATGAGATAAAAGATTGGTAGAGTTATTTTTAGAGTGTGACGCCATATTATTGATACTCTTTACGGATTTAATTAAATA
Source organism: Ectobius pallidus (assembly GCA_964059195.1). Taxonomy (NCBI): domain Eukaryota; kingdom Metazoa; phylum Arthropoda; class Insecta; order Blattodea; family Ectobiidae; genus Ectobius; species Ectobius pallidus. The sequence continues at coordinate 178,207,470 of CAXKWD010000004.1, read as the reverse complement.
TACTTATTTAAAAAGTCAGGTATGATATTATGACTACAAAATATACTGTATATTTATTTATGGCAACATTAATTACCTGCTAAACGGTTTTACAGTTTATAAGTGGCTAGATTACTATAACTCCAATTGTGATTAGTCCTTTTTTGCTTTAATTTTTGTTTTTCTGGCTCCATCTTTCATTGTACGTAGCATTCCTTAATTTTCTTATAACTTATTTATAACTACCTACAACTTTATTTTACAGACTTAAAGTTTCATTATAACTTAATTTGACATTTTCCGCGTTTTCCTTGTAGCATTATTTTTAGGTAGATTTCGAAGAAAAATCTACCTATTGCAATGGATACCATGTCATGATTTTCGAAAAATTCTTTCATATCTTTACGTTCCATGCTCCCCTAAGTACGAAACCACCGCCCGTCCAAAAAATTTTTTGTGATATTTATATATACCGATATATATATATATATAAGTTATATATATTTATATTTATATCTTTACACGATAGAGGCCGTAATTTTGAAGATATTTGAACCAAATTTTAATATGTTATTTCTAGGCCCAATAGTTCGGACAAGTTCGTTAATGAGCAAAATTGGCCCAAGGGGGTGGTCGGGGGAGGGGGTTGAAATTTTAAAACATTTTTATCTCGGCCCCTATGAAGTATAGAGGGAAACTTTGTTTGAATAAATTAGAGTACTCCCTATGGAGTTCACAGTGACACCAACGATTCGGGGGTTTTGGGGGTACGAGTGGGAGTGGGGGTGGGGGTGGGGGGATGGAAATTCAAAATTTTTGAAACCACGTCTTGTGGGGTATCATTGAAAAGCTCTTGATGAGTACTCTACAAATCAATAACTAGTTTCTCGATAGCTCTCATTTAAGGCGAGATTTGAATGTTTGAAAAAGTGCTCTTTCCTCTTTTTTGCAATTATGATTGCGGGTTTGTCATGCCAAGGCTAAAGAAGAAGAGTGCTACGCAGCGACAGTAAATTAAACCAATAGCACTTTGAAATCTACCTAAGCCTGTAGGCTTGCCTAAAGGGATTTTTTTAATGAAATTTATGTTTTTTACTTAATTATTTTTTTATGATTAGCCTTAGCCTAAGTCTTAGTAATAGTCATTAGTCTCTAACCCATTACTTTCTTATTAATGTAAATCTACATTGTCTATATTTTGTAACTTGAGTATACACTATATACTAGTGCTTAAGGCTGAAAAACTTGAATCCTCTAACTATTATTTTGTAACTTGGTTGAGTGGAAGAGAAGACCTTATGGCCTTAACTCTGCCAGGCAAAATATATCATTTACTACCTTTTTAGTAAATTTTCTTTCATGCGCATAAGTTAAGCTTCCGTTATAATGAAAGGTGCCAATGTTGTGTGGATGCAAGAGGAAAACATTTCCAACATCTCTTGTGATGAGGTACGTGGTTATTTTCATTGCAATTTTAACTGTAACTGTGAGAATCTGAATCGTTACACCGTTAGGGACTTTATTTGCGTAGGTATTTCACCCGATCGCTCGGAAGTTAGAGCTGTGGCCGCGATTCAGAAACCCGCACGATTGGCCAACTCTTACGTGGAACGCACTGTAGTTGTTGTCAAGAAGAAAACCTACTGCTTCGAAATGTTTCCGAAAATTGTAATTTTTTATTTTTTTATTTAAGGGCGCTCTAAACGGGTAATAATTGTGAAAACTAGACATGTAATTTGATTATCGATCCTAATTATATGTTGAATTCAATGTTATGAAAATCGAACAGCTTTATAAGTTAAAATTATTAATATACCACCATAAAAACAGATCTAAATTTATTTCCTACAGTCATTGTCAAAATACAAGATGAAACGCCATTTTTCGTTTCGCTGAATCAAAATGTAAGACAACCAAGGGGCAATTACATGGTCAAAACTATGGTTTGAAATTGTATAACAATTTTATTGCTGAGTACCTTGAATATGTAAATTAAAATCTTAAACATTTTAAGAGGAAAATAAGAAAGTTATTAGATAATATTAATAGCACACTTTAATTTTGTTTGGTCTTTCAAACAATTTGGTCCAATTTATTCAATTTTCTGTTGTAAATGCAATTTTTAAGCACTGGTTGATGCTAAAAAATTATTTTTATTTACATGTACTCATAAATTTAGAATTTTTCGTGTATAGTATACAGTGCAGTGATATGTAATTATATTTATATTAATCTACTATATCCCCTAAACTTGAGCGTTGCTCATATAGGGGCATGTTTGGTGTTATTTGTTTTTGGGTCAATCCATTAGAAATGAACCAAATTTAATAAAATTTGTTGCTCGACATTTTTTATTTTCCTAATTTTTTACCAGTTATTTCCCAACTAAAGGTGAGTACAAAACTAAGGTAAACAAATTTTTGGGCTCATACTTTTTTTTTGGCGGCCATTTTAAGTTTGATTTTTAACCATATTTCAGTCGAAAACATGTTTTGCACAAATGTATGTAACTCTGTTAATTTTATAGATAACAAGACAAAATAAACGGTTTTGGGCATTTTTGAAAAATTGTATAAAACAAACCGCAAAGTTCTCAAGCTTTAAACTTCTACAGCGAGTAGTCCTATAGTTGATCTACACCAGAAAAAAAATTAAGGGCAAGTCTTTCTTCCTTCTAATAATTTTGCGGCACTAAAACTCCCGTTTTAAGTCAATTTTCAATTTTCAGTTTTGAATTTTTTTCTTCACTTTCCTCACTACTTAGGTAATATTGTGTTAAAACAAAAATGTAGAGCATTTTATTGTGATCATTTTGGTGTTTATTTTGTCTTTTTATCTATAAAATTAACAGAGTTACATACATTTGTGCAAAACATGTTTTCGACTGAAATATGGTTAAAAAGCAAACTTAAAATGGCTGCCAAAAAAAAAGTATGAGCCCAAAACATTTTTTACCATAGTTTTGAACTCACCTTTAGTTGGGAAATAACTGGTAAACAAATTAGGAAAATCAAAAATGTCGAGCAACTTGGCCTGGTTCATTTCTAATGGATTGACCCTTTTACTTGTATTAAATATGTAATAATAATAATATAATGTAAGTAAGTAATGTTAATAAATGTAAAAAAAAGATGTAAAATAAATTATGTATAGAACACAGAAAAAAACACAGTTCTATTCGGAAAAGAATGATAATGGTACTTTATCTTGTACACTAAAGCAGGCTTATGAACCCAAAAAAAAATATTTTTACTAATTATAGTACTTATTGTACTTACCGAGAAAGTAATAAATAAATATTGTAAAGTCGATTAGTTCTTTTTTTTATCATGCAAGGCATTGAACAAATTCATTTAACGAAAGTAATTTTAAGTGGAATCAATTCTACGTTCAGCACTTTCCTTGCAGATGGTGGAAAAGAAGTTTGAGAAACCCAAAACTTTGCTTGGAAACCTGCCTAATATGGGAGCAGTCAACTCTAAATCCAATGCAATCTTTGCTCATCTACAGTGCTACCAATAATCTCGCTGTAATTCAATATATCCATATCCCACGTGTCCACAATATGCGAAATTGTACGGTTGTATATACTAGTTAACGCCGCTTAATGTAATCGCGGATATTGTTATTACTTGGGTAATGTTATCAATTTTACGAATTCCCTTACGAAGTAATACTGATACATGAAGAAATGCTGTGTATTGTGATCAAAGATTCGGTTTATGCTATCATATTTTCCTTTTTGCGACTTTATTTCCAAGTACTGTACGTCATTGAAAATTTCTTTTTAAGGGTTTTGTCTCTAACTCAACTGTATTGTGTTGTACTAGCCATACTGTTTCCAGCTCACAGGATGACCAGTTGGAGAGGGTGGCAATACATAATTTTCTCTTTTAAGCAGTAAAACATGTTTCATCCCACAGATAAGATGCAGCTTTTGATTTATGAAGATAACAGTAATGACATGCAGTGATGGCTAGTGTAAAATGAATTTTACACAACATTTTCCACTTGGGTTTTGTTCTTGCAGTAACCCAATAAGAAAGTCTTTGTTCTTTATACAATTCGACCTTTACTAAAACCGTTCACTTTCCTTCATTTCTCGCTTCTTTCAGGTAAGGTAGTAATTTTCTTGCTTTAATTCTTTCTTCATAGCTGTAGTAGTGGTCTATTCTTAACCTCGTTCTTTTCAACATTTTAGATGTACTCATCACTTGATCCTTCATTATATCACTCACGAACTCCATTGAAGTATGGCAGTTTCCGCCCTTGTCCAGACGGTATACATTTTCAATCTGTATCTCTGATTGATGAGTTCGTGTGTATTTCTGTAGCCAGTCCCCGAAATATATTAACGCATGTATCCATTCTTCTCTCTCTGTGTTTTCTCTTCCATCCGAAAGTGATAATTTTCCTCAATCTCGATTCTTTTTCTAGTTTTTTGAAGTGAAACTTCTTTAGGCGCGCTAGGAGTAAATCGAGAGCTAACCCAAAGTTGCGTTACGAACAAAATCGTCACGAAAGTAGTGGAACAGTGATGGACTGCATAAAAAAAATCAACTCAATGATTAGGCTTATCCAGAATTTAAAAACAAATCCAAAAATCCAAAATAAAAATCTAAAGATCCAAAAATCCAAAATTAAATCGAAAATCCAAAATTAAAAAATACAAAAATACAAAATTTTAAAAATTAAAAATTAAAAATTAAAAAATATAAAATACAAAATTACAAAAAAAAATCCAAAATTTAAAAAATCCAAAAAACCAAAATTTAAAAATCCAAAATTAAAAAAGTTCAAAAACCAAAATAAAAAAGTCAAACAATCAAAAATTTAAGAATTTAAAAATCCAAAAATAAAAAAAGCCCAAATTTCACTTCTGTCGCGTGGCGTTCCACGCACCCTATTTTTTTTAATTGACAACCTGAGTACCTTGAGGGTCTTGACCTCTTTTTCCAGATCTGCACAATTCTGTTGGAGGTTGTTTCACGAGGCTTCTATATGATCCAACTTGTTGGTTAGCTCGTAAAATGTCTTATTTTGTTTGCGTTTGTATTCATTAACGTGTCCGTAACTGAAATAAGATTGTCACTGCTCTGAGCCAGGCCAGGATTTGCTTCATCACCTTTGTTTATCAACAACACCGAAACATTTACTCCAAAGAACCATTTGTACTTTGATAAGTAATTTACTTGTTCATTATTTTTGCTATTAATTTTAAACCTTAAATTGTACGTAGGAGAAATCCTCTTTGTATTTGCTGTAGTTTTTTTCTGAGCACATTTTTTATAGGTAAAATTTCTTCATAGGCAGCAACACAATATAAAAGCAGAGGCTCAATCGCTCCACGATAAATAATTTTCAGTATGGAGTAATTAAATCCCCAATTAGGTCTGGATGCTTTAGATAAGTTAAGAAGAAGTTTACTGGCTTTGTTAGCGATGTGATTCAAATGTGATCGAAATATTAGCTTTGTATCTAGTATTACACCCAGGTTGCAAAAACTGTGGACCATTTTAATGTTTTGTCCATCTATTATGAAATTCACGAAGTCCATTTTCCTTCGCTTGGTAACCATCATAGCAGAATTTAGTATAAATAAATTTTCCACCTAAACCACAAAATAAATGAAGCCAAAAGTACAATAAATGTAACGTTAACTTTTGCACTTTGTTTTATAATTACAATTGTACAAAATGCAAATATATGTATCACTCCTATTGTACATTCGTAAAATAGTTTTTCACGTGTGATGGCGTTTATGAGCTCATACAAAGACATACCTAGTGTAGATCTTTTAACTAATTATGGTACACAACTTATAATCAGTATATTTTAATGTTTTTATATTTTTAAGGGGAGATGGTAGTTATCAGTGACAAACAAATTTATTTTTTTCTTAGGCTCATGTAATAGATCATAGTTTTGTGAACATTTTGATATATAGGTTTTATATGTTGCGTTATTATTAAGCCAACCAGAGCGACCTGGAGCTTTCTAAAATGGATAAAATACCATAAGGCATGTCATTTTCTTTTCGCTCTTCTGTAAAATTACATTTTTTGTACTTCAGGTACCATTTTCTGAAAAGCTATTCATGCTAAAATAATGAAACTTTCAGGAATTCATTATAGATGGATGACAAATCTACCTTAGCAGAATTATGGGAAAAGTCTTGACTATACAGAATTTTCAACCATTTTTATTTTTAAAAAAAGTATTTTTTTTTTTTAGACGTGAAGTTTTCATGCAGTTTTCTTGCAGTAATAATGTACAAATTAGACTGATTGTGCTACGGTAAATAGTAATACCTGTTGTTAGTAAGTTCTCAAAGTTTCACAAAAATCTAAGCTACAGAAATTGAATAAACCGTACCTATGTCAAGGGAAGTAACTGTAAAACAAAATTATCACCTATGTGTTAAAACATTCTTTCCTGCCAAACAGTGAGTTCTAGAACAACCATTCTCTGTTTTTTAAACTACAGAGTGCACTTTCAAAGAATAAAAAAATTCAACTAAATCTGACTGTTAACACCTGAGTTATGGCTTCTTGAACATACGCTATATTTTCTATCATTTTGCTAGCGGTAACTACCGTCTCCCCTTAAAATGGATTTCTCAGAAGTTTGTTACTCTGATGTAAAAACATGTGTAACATATTTAATATAACGCTAATATTTTATGACTTTTTTGAATATTCAAACCAACGCCATCACGTGTGAAAAACTATTTTAGGTACAATCGGAGTGATATATATGGTTGCATTTTGTACAATTGTAATTATAAAACAAAGTGTAAAAGTAACCGTCACATTTATTTAACTTTTTGGCTTGATTTATTTTGTGGTTTAGGTGGAAAATTTATTTATACTAAACAATATTTACCACAAAAAGAAGAAATATGAAATTTATCAATAATAATCATAGCAGAAGTTTTCTCAGAATTAAATTGAAGTTTATTTGTTTGGCCCCATTAAAAAATGACTTGTATCGCATTATTTACTTCAATAACAATTCTAAGCCTTTCGTAAATACTTATTCGCGTGCAGTATGTCTTGGGGGTTAGTACCCATCGTTTCTAATTTCCGCTAGCTCCGCGCAATTAGGAGCTTTCTCACAAATATCTGATACAAGAACGGGTTGCTTATCCTTCAGGGATGTGAACATGGCGGTAATTTTCTTTTAATTTTTAGAAACACTGTGCATACAGATAATTTATTTTCTGTCGGTTTTCTGGGAATAACTCTAACAGCAAATTTTCTACACGGATTGCATGAATTAATGTATTATAATATATGGCATATTATTAATAGGGCAAGGCATTTAATGACCATAAAATAGTGCAAACATGCAAAATAAAAAATGCATTTATGATCTAAAAATAGGGAAAAATGACAAAGAATTTAAAAATAAATTACCAATAAATTTACCATTATAGCTTATAATTAATTTTATTGCTTATAATTAGTTTTTTAAGTAATGAATTGCTAAAAACAATTTAATGGATGACAGTGTGTTATGGGTGAATTTACAATATAAAACACACTTATTTTGTTACTAAAGAAGTAATTACTTGGATACTCTTAATAAAAAATAAAAAAAATCTTTCTGAACTGGCATGCCCACCAAATTGCCCCTAGTAAATAGCCTATGTGCCATTTAAATAGAAAGTAAAATTAATTATTTGTTGCTACAAGACAAACTGCTATGGTGGATACAACAAACCTGAATTAAAATGAACTATGAGATTCTAAATTAAAAACGATTGCCAGTTGTCTGAAAGTAACGATTTGTACATGGAAAAGCTCCTCTCTACCTCCACTGAAACATGACCTAAAAATGCCGGAAATGACCTAATATTGCCAAAAATGACCTAGAAATTGCCAGAAAATGACATATCTCTTGAAAATGACGAAGAATGCACGATAAAGCAAAACAATGCAAAAACAAATTGCCCTTATTTAATCAATTATTTCATGATACACATTTATATATATTCGAGCTATCTTTTAACTTTCGTATAAAAAAGATGCAAAATCATCAAATGCCTTGCGTGAATAATGCGACTTGGATTGAGGCTGAGACAAGCGAATTAGCAAGACTATATTTCAGTCATGTATTTTACGCTGGAATATAATAAGGGTTGAGAAAGTTATGTGTTTCATATGCGATGTTTTATAAAATCAATAAATGATCTGTTATCGGTACTTTTGGAAAGTTGAACAGTGTAACAAGATATTACAACCAGTTAAGGAATGCCAGATTATATTTTCAGTCAATTACTCAAATAACAATCATTAAAATAAAAATACAATATCAGCACTAGCATGACGCAAGTAACAAATCTAATTTATATGTCTCATGACATAAAAGCACCCTTTTTGAAAAATCTACGGAACTGTTAATTATAATAAATTACTTTCTAGAATAGAAAATATACGAATAATTCAATTCTTCAAAAGGGATTAATTATTTTTCATAAATGATTGTTTTATTTAGTAGACATGTATCTTAAGCAGTTACAATTTGGGTTAAGGATATATTGCAATTATTAAATTTTTTATTGTATTTAATTAGTGTTCTATGACAATTTAATCTATATTGCAATTATTTTATTTTTGTTGCATTTAATTAGTGTTTTATTTTATTACATCTAATTTTTATTGTATTCAAATTTGTATTGTACATAATTTGTGTCTTTATGTGTCCCATTTCATTTCTTAATGATAAAGTGGACTAAATAGATAATAATGACTAAAAAGGTCAGTTGCTAGAAAATATGGATAAGCAATTCCCAATCCAAGTCTAAATAATATATTCTGAAGAATTGTGCAATTACTTTGAACCTAATACGAATTCTTGCAGTAGCATTCACATAGAGCTGTGGCAGAAAATAATAAAAAGGAGGCCTAAAGCAGAACCTTGTGGATCGCAACTCTCAATGGTTGATACATTTAATTATAATCCACTTTAAAATGCTGCGGCTGGACAGGTAGGGAAACGTACTTAGAATTAAATTCTACCATCACCGTAATGAAGGAGTTTAGATAGCCTATTATTAATTAAAGATAATGAAATTAAAAGTTCCCAAAAAGTAACCAAGTTACTGCAATCCTCAAAACCTGCAATAAATTGTATTTACAAGCCTCTCAAGATGATGAAGAATTAAGTTCATTACCACCTAACCAAATACATAATTAATGTTTAAAAATGTTTGTATAAATATTTTCTGTGTAAAGACAGAACCCTCGTCCTGGTTATCTTCCTCATCCTGTATCAGTATATAGAGGGAAGTCTTATCGACGTCCTGCATCTGAAGCTCCCAGAGAAGGAATTAAGCCGGTACTGGGTCTCCATTACGGAAAATTAATGGCTTCGAAACAACCAGAAAGAGGGAGGGACTGTGTGAATAGAGAAGAAATGGCAAAGATGTCTCCTCACTACAATCAAACGGAAGCATTACAGAAACACAGGATATTATTCAACTTAGAAATAATACAGTTGTACTCACTGACTGGGTGAAACGAAGTGAACTCAATAAAACAAAACCCAATCAGAGTAACAATTTAGAAGCCTCATTTATTGGTGAAATAGAACAGTAGATTTCGGATTCAAGCTTTCCTCTCTTTTCTGTGGATGTTTAGGGAAATTAGTTCTTTTATATTACACTTTAGGTCATTTTGTTTTTTCATCCATTTCCTTTCCATGCTCTCTTGGTGGAAACTTGGATTTTCTGCACCCAGAGCGGGGAACACATCTTCCCTGCGTCTTTTGCTTTCTTTGAATCAGATTTGCTGCATTAGTTGAATTCCTCTAACTTCTGATATTTTTATTATTGCAGACGTTGAAAATAATCATACTTCCTTGGGGAATTTTGCTATTTCATTCGTACCTGTGTCTTTACTTCCTTTTTATTTCTTAATACTGTAGTACTGTAGAGGGTAATAGTATGATGAAACTAGTCGCGCCTGCGCGAAAGTAATAGATGCTTCTGTTGCTACCAAGAGTATAATAGTCACTACTTTTTAAGATTGGTAGCCTTGCGATATGTCGGCATTTCGAACAGCCGTTAGTGATTAATTATTATTGAAGTACGGTAATTAATATTTTTGTTAATAGCTTTCGTCGAAAATATAGTGTGCAATGCACATTTGTTAAGTGAATTTGAGAATCTCTAAAAATTAACAGGAGTCAACTCCAGCTCGCCTTTCAAACTCTTCTTCGAATCTCCAATGATGCACTTGCCATTTTTGTATAACAATATACTATTTATGTGGTTCTAAACCGGAGACCGATATGTCAGAAAAGAAAACTGTAAATTCTATGCAATAAGAGATTTTCTGTAAATAAAGAATACCATTGTACCAATCGTGAAGAATATGATGGCAAAACGCAGTAAGTTTCTGATTTTCCTAAAATGTTTTGGGCAAAATCCAAAAACAGGTCGCCCCTTAAGCTCCGCCCACTCCAGCCGTTGCGTTCCTACGGCGTCGGCCCGCTAGTCCTTTTCATGTCCTACCAAAGCATTTGCACTAATTACAACAATACGAAAATAACCCTCGTACCACAATTGCAATTAATACGAAATGATCAATCTTCGCCATTTCATGCAGCTCTCTAAACTTAATAGATGAATTCTTGCTTCACACCCCAACGATCGCTCGATGGCGTAGTGGGTAAAACGACTAGCTGTCATGCTAGCAGTCCCGTGTTCGAATCTCCTTAGGTCCAAAATTTGTAGGATAGGAATAAGTAGGTAGGGTAAAGGAGAAAAGGGATTGAATAGTAAGAAGAGGAGAAAGGGCGAACAAATAAAAAAAGAGTTCGTGGAACGCCACGCGACAGAAGTAAAACTTTATTTATTTATGTATTTTCTTCAGTTTTCCTTTTCTTTGTCACTTTCATCCTTTCACGGCATCCTCTTGCTCTTTCTGCAATTGATTTCGGTTTTTTAAAGTCTGTGTGTGCCTTTTTATGAGAATTATAGTTTGCATAAGGCAAAATAGATTTTAATATAGGATCATACGTATCAGTTCTATCATGCACTTCATTTATGCGTTTTCTGCTACGACTTTGTTGATTATAGTGCTGTTCAACTTTTTTCAAAATGTACACAGTCAAACGAAAAGAAAGATTCAGTGTAATTCTCGAGAAGGCGGTGGTTTTAACACACTTTAACAATGTCGGATATTTTATTTAAATTTTGGATAAGCTTAATCATTGAGTTGAATCATTGAGTTTATTGTTTTAATTTTTGGATGTTTTAATTTTTTTTTTAGTTTTGGAAATTTGTATTTTTTAATTTTGGATTTGCGTGGTAATCAACCTCCGGGTTCCATAAAATAGATAATATACCTTTAGATTGCTTAGGAATTGTCTATTGCCATTGAGGAAGTAATGTCTGAAAAATTTCCTTTGATTACTCCTAATCATTGAGTTGATTGTTTTCTGTGCAGTCCGCTCCGAAACACGTAGTTTTGAGTGTGACTGATTTTGTGACTGATTTTCCGATTTACCCCAACCGCGAGAAAAGAAGTTTTACTTCAAAAATCTTCCACATTTTCAATGCTGCTAGTAGTTCTACCATTCACACGTAAATGTATCGAGTGGGAGGAGCTTAAGGGGCGGCCTGTTCTTGTTTTTCCCATGTTTTGTTATAAATGCGATCGATATATCCATTACTTTCAATTGCATGGTGGCAAAACCCAGTAAGTCAGGATTATCTGGCACTGTTATCCTTTTGCAACACTCAACTTCTGATTTCCTTGGCATGTCCTTTTGTGGAATTTTTTCACTCACTCATAATTTCGTATAATGATGCTATCCACATGAGTGACGTCTTTTATTCCGTATGGATTTGTCACATTCCATTTGACTTTTGAGACATACTGATGCTTTAGTTAAGGCAGCTGCAGCTAAAGATTGCTTGAAAATCCACTTTCTAATACTTCCTGTCTATCTGCTTTTACCAAAACCTATACAGTCAAACCTCCTTATAACGATATTTGCGGGCCCTAGCAAATCATATTGTTATATGAGGGTTATTGTTATAACGAGGGACATTGAAAACTGCATGCAAAACAAAAAACCCGAATTATGTATTTACACAGCCTAAAGGAAGAATTTATTTATAATATCTTTAACAACACAAAACTTTCCTCAATTTCTCTTCTCTTTTTTACTAAATGTAGCTAACGTAGATTGTGAAAGTAAGTAACCATCATCCAAATCTTTAAACGCCGCTAATTTTGTTTCGAGACTTGTTGATTTTTGTTGAGCAGACGCCACAGCTTTTTTTCGCTCACTGAAAAGTAACTTTCAAGACTGGTTAGCTGTTTTACAGAGCTCGCCCTCAAACTGAAAGCATGGATCACGTCACAGACAGAGGCGGCGGGAATTCGAATGCAAGCGAAACGTCCTGAGTTGAAAACATTGATGGTATCATGCTAGTATCCACGTGGTTAGCTGAAGCGCGTGGAGCCGTGGACTATGTTTTCACTGTGGACTTGAGCACTCCACGCATGCGCACTGGCAACGGCAAGTTCAAATTTTGACGGTCGAGCAGCTTTCAGATTCCAGGCGATCTCTGTACATCGCCTAGCTTTCGTCGCAGAAAGTTCAGTCACACGGAGGGGTGGAAAGAGGGAAGAAAGAAGAAAGACGGAACATTCACATTGGTCAGTGACCTTGTACTGCACCTTTTACTGAGAATAAAAATTCCCTTCTGGAATTTGTTCGCACCAGCAGGGAAGGACAATAATCTGCAACTTATGCTGGTCTAGAATGGCAATTTCACTTCAAAATATGTATCGCTATAAAAGGGTGTTCACGTAATATCTTAATCGCTATACGAGAGACAAGTAATGTTATTAAGATGGGAAATTTGCCGGGATTATACAGTGAGTCCCACGCAAGAGTTGGCCAATGACGCGGGTTTCTGCGTCGCGGCTGGCACAGCTCCAACTCCCGAGCGATCGGGTGAAATATCTACGCAAATAATGCCCCGGTTGGTGTAATGATCCAGGTTCTCACATTTACAGTTAAAATTACAACGAAAATAACCACATACCTCATCACAAAAGATGTTGGAAATGTTCTCCTCTTGCATAAGCACAACACTGACACCTTTTTTATGGAATTTTATTTCACGCGCGTAAGTTCAGCTTCCGATATAGAGTTAATTTCTCTTGTGATATTGTCTTTAAGTTGTTCTTATGTATGGGAAATTGACCTATACACTTTATTTTTCAAGTTTCCCCATAATTAATATTTACATACTGTTAGAAGAACTTGATGACAATATCACATAGGCCTATCACAAGAGAAAGTAACTCTGTCTCGGAAGCTGAACTTATGCGCGTGAAAGAAAATTTCCTAAAAAGGTGCCAGTGTTGTGCTTATGCAAGAGGAGAACATTTCCATCATCTCTTGTGATGAAGCACGTGGTTATTTTCATTGTAATTTTAACTGTAAATGTGAGAACCTGAATCATTACAACGACCGCGGAATTATTTGCGTAGATATTTCACCCGATCGCTCCGGAGTTGGAGCTGTGCCAGCCGCGACGCAGAAACCCGCGTCATTGGCCAACTCTTGCGTGGGACTCACTGTAGAAAAATATAGCTTAATGCGGGGTACAAAGACACAAGTACTCAGCCCAAACACGTCACACCATCAACATCCCCTACGGATGTACATAAGGGCACAATAGGTATACACACATCACATATGGTTACCAAAATTTGGTCTGACCGGAGGTTTAGGCTTAATTGCTTGGCACTCCGGGGGTAAGGGTGGGCACCCAAAAAAAAAAAAAAAAAAAAAAAAAAATATGTAGCATGCCTTCTATTGGACGTTCTAAGAACACAAGAGTGGAAGTGGGACGTTTGTGAACGTGTCTGTTTCTCTTGACAGGGAGAGAAAGTATTGTAGGGGAAATTGCTCCGGTACCGGTCAGGCCTCTTTTTAAAAATTTATTTATTTATTAGCTGCATGCCCCTTTACAACGTAATATTGCATGTATTAACTTGCAGTATTACATTTGAATTCATATTTACAAATGAGTTAGATACGAATCATTCCTGATGGTTTTAAATATTTAAACATCCTATTTTACATTAGCTCATTTTTACAATATATCAGTATAATACACTATGTAAGTTACGTATGTATGTTCTCATTGTGCAAGACTACTTAACTTAATTGTCGTTTATAAATTAATTGAGTGAATATATTTACAAAATGCTTTTAAGTGATTATGTACAAGATTCTGATTTGTCACTGGCCACTTTCCACCATTTTTCTGTATTTCTTCTATTAATATACGCCTTTGTTACCGTATGTCCCTGCATTCATATATAAGATGAGCCTCGTTACCGTTCAACAAGTAGTTACACGTTAAGACGCTAGACAGCATCAGAAAACAGTTATGAAGTGGTAGGCAGGAACAAAAGGAACTTCATTCCTTGCATAGAGTCCGTGTTTGTCTAATGTCTTACAATCTTACTAATAATCCAGTTGTAACATTTACTATACCCAGGCCCGACGAGAGGGAGGGGCAGCCAGGGCTGCAGCCCCGGGGCCCGGGCCCAAAATGGGGCCCGGCCGACCAGGTTTTATTTTTTACTTTCTAAATTTACTCTAAAATAAAATTGGTTAAAAGTCAATAAACAGCTTAAGTTATGTTTTATGTGTTTATTTGATCTGCATCGTCCTGTCGTATAATGGTGACACGGAATTAATCAGTTAATCTGAAACGGATTATTCTTGAAGAAAAATTGCTGTTTTTTAAAAGTAGAAGCAATAATCCTTTTGGACTCAACAGTAGGTCTCACTAACGTTCGGCATTTAAAATCATAATTTTCAAAAGATTAAACTGGTACATAGAGATCAAATTGTTCCTAATTAGAACATTTTAATGTATTTTTCCGTTTCGTGCCAGGCATCTGTTAACCGATTTGGTCCAAAATCAATAGGCTTCGTTCCATGGGAGTTATAAATGGTGTACTAAGTTTTATGAAAGTCCGATAAAGCGCATTTGAGTTATCGCGCTTACAGACACACGGACAGACAAGCAGTCAGACGGACAGATATTTTCTATCTACCAAACAATCTCATAAAGTACCGGTACCATTCTGGCACAATTTAATAATTATGTAATATCATTACATAACCTTTTTGTTGCATATATTTGACGGGGGCCCGGGAAAATTTGTCCCTGGGGCCCTTGCTTTCTTTCCACGGCCCTGACTATACCAGGAATATACACAGCTGAGGAGAAAAATGTACTAATAATCCTTGCATAAGGCTGAATGTGTGCAACGCTTTACACAGCCTGGCCCCCTTGTATAAACTTGACGTAAATAATCAAGATGGTCGATATCCGTAACAGCCGGTCGTTTCGTAGATGTCTGAGACTGAATTTTGAGGCTATGCATATTCTTCTGCTTTTTCGGAATTATAAACATTGTTCCTTGTTTGTGGAACATATTTCCATACTTGTACCCATGATTACAGCTTTCTAAAAACAGTTTAATGAAATACTGAAACTAGATTTTATCTCGGCAGACGACGTGTTGCTGTTTGTTCACGGCTCTGACAGATGGCGTTCAGCAGTCCTTCGTAGCCAGGGACTAGTAAGGTCATGACCAGCATGACGTATTTGATGACGTTTCACGTACAAACCCGGTGTAACCCTTGGCAGTTATACTGCGTTTATTGGTAATATGGCTTATGTAGAACTGACGTGGAGAACAACCAAACAACCGTTCAACGCAAATATAAGCAGCTTTTATTGGTAAGGCTGTTAATGTGTAACTACTTGTTGACTGATAACGAGGCCTGACCGGTACCGGGGCAATGTCCCCTGTGCTTTATTTCAGTAATGAATAATACACTACACCGAACTAACAAAACATTATTGGCTCTTAAATACGTAATAAAGATCCTAAATGATGGGGATAATTTAATATTCAGTATTGCAGCAGTTAATTAAAACACTGGTTCAAGATATGGAAGGACGGTTTATACAGCAGACGTGGCACAATGGCCCGGTTTTCACCTCTGTTAACGATTCCTGAACTTCACTCTTAGCTCTCACTACATAAACAATGGCGCAGAACTTGCATGCATTACATCTTCGCCTCGTGTATTGTCTTGTATTGTTGGCAAGTGGTTGCTAATAGCAATTATTACACAAGAGAGGCAAAGATGCTCACAGCCTCTGTGGGTGGTGGGAGGGACTGAATCGTAAATCCATCTGTTGCACGCTCTCCCCTGCTGCAGTGCTGCTGCTGGTGCTGAGAAAATGAATTTTAATAATCCGCACGTGCCTCCCCTGCCCGCCTATCCAAGTTATGCTTTTCCACACATCTTCGTAAATTATACGCACTTTTTTCCTTGAGCCTGGGTCAGAATTCAGGGTTATCGAATTATTAATTGTACAAGGGAGAATAAAATGAAAACAGCAATTAATTTTTTCCCACTATTTTACTGCAGGAAGCATGTTTGCTTGTACATTATTTTACTACATAGTCCCCTCCTAGTTCAATACATTTACGCCATTGGATAGGAAGTGCTTCGATACTGCATGAGAAAATTATTCTGGTTGACACTGTAGGCACTCATGCACCGCCGATTGGACGTATTCATCAGACTTGAACTTCTCCCCTCCAAGGAGCTCCATTAATGGACTAAAGATGTCGAAATCTGATGGTGCGAAACCTGGCAAAAATGGCAGATATGGGAGGCACTTGAAGCATATGTCGTCGATGGTTTTCATGGTTGCACGAGCTGCATGAGAACGGGGGTTATCATGTAGAAGCAAAACACCTGCTCTCAGCATCCTCCTTCGCTTTGTCACCATCAGATTTCCAAATCTTTGGTCCATTGGAGGGCAGAAGTTCAAATCTGATGAAGATGTCCAATCGATTGTGCAGGAGTGGCTACAGCGTCAACCAAAATAATTTTTCTCGTGTGGTTTCGAAGTTCTTCCTATCCAATGGCGTAAGTGCATTGCATTTTGAGGGGGCTATGTAGAAAATAACGTACAAGCAAACATTCTTCCTGCAGTAAAATAGTGGAAAAAAATTAATTGCAGTTTTGATTTGATTCTCCTTCGTAAAAGAAACAAATAAACTTATTCGAACTCCGAAAGGAGAACGAAGTACGGTTACATCCACTTGATGGCTAAAGGCTGTGCAGAATACCTTTTCACACATACCCAGGACGAGCAACCAGCTAGTAGTATATAAATACATAGCAGGAGAAAAAATGACACTTAAAAATGAAATTAATTTTTAAAAGAATTTCGCATGTACAAGTTGAAGCCATTTCCAAACACCCAATTTGTTTTACTTAGATTTCTAATGCATTTGAAGTTGTGGAACCATTTAATTATAACTATGACAAAATATAATGTGATAACTTATAACATTTCAAATAATATGGTAAATATCTTACGTAATATTATCATATACATTTGATAAAAGGTTTTATCATAGCTTATTCTGTGACAAAGAAATATGATAGTGTAATATAGGTCTAACTCATAACAATCATGCAACTACAAGTAGTTTAGACAAACTTTTAAAGAATATCCAACAGTTGCCAAGATTTTTCCAGTGGAAAAGAGTATCTAGAAGCATTGAAAATTGTTACCGGTTTGAAGAATGATTATACCAAAATATATTACTGGTCCCTTATTCTACCATAAGAAAATGTCTGTCTCTCCTATTAGGTGTGTTTCTGCAGTCGTTAACGAGTGCTAAAACTGAACCTATTAAAAAAATCAATGTAAAGTTAAAGATTTCTAAATTGTTTGAAAGTTATAGGAAACCTAATGGCTACTCAATTATGTTCATCTTCCGATTAAATCTGTTACAATTTACTGCAGCGCTTGATGATTGCAGTAACTACGATTACATCATTGCCTTCAATTATTATCTTTCGCTAATAATATCCAAACTGCTTCGTTACTGCGTTGGGGGAATTAAATTATAATTAAATCGGATCTAATAGTCAAATCGTTTACAAGTAGTATTTTAAAATGGATTATACAGGGTCTCCGGGAAAGACCTGACGAAAAAGAAATAATTATATATCTGAAACTATTGCATTTATTGACGTGATGTTTTCACGGTTACAAAGAGAAACACGATGGGTTTTAATAAGCCTCTATGTGAGCATCATTTATGGCCCGATACTCAATTTCGTGCCACACACGCGAAAGCATCTCCGGTGTGACTAGTGCTATTGCATCGTAGATTCGGCCACGCAAATCTGCATTATCGGTCACAAGCGTGCGATACACTTTGTCTTTCACAAAACCCCATAGAAAGAAATCCAGTGGGGTCATGTCAGGTGACCTTGGTGGCCATGGTGTAGGTCCTTCTCTCCCATGGACTGTGGATTTTGGCATTTGCAATTGTCTTGCCGCGTCGCGAATGGATTTCCTCGGGCTTCTTACAAAAGCAGCCCGTACCCTTTCAAAGCCATTGTCGTTTATGGGGGATTTCTTTGCCTTTCCCTGCTGTGACTCAACATTACCTATATCCAGAAATTGCTTTTGCCAATGAAGGATGCTGTTTCGGGCGGGAGGATTTCGGCCTTTGTCTGTTTGGAAACGACGTTGTAGCCTACGCACAACTTGTATTCCCAGTTCTCAGAATAAGACTGACTACACACGCTGCGCAGAACAAGCTTTTTCTCGTTTCTCCTCGTGCAACAACATATGTATGCTCATGCGCATTAAGGGATGCTACAAAACAAAACTTTTTGAGTTTGTCTTTCTTACTGTGAAAATACTGAGGTAGTAACTGTAATAGTTTCTGATATATAATTATTTCTTTTTCGTCAGGTCTTTCCCGGACACGGTGTATTAGGAGGTACAAAAATAGAGAGTTGAGTTCCACAAGGTTCTATTTTAAGCCAGCTTTTTATTACTTTCTTTACCAGTACCATAAGAACTGCTGGTTGAATTGTCTTCGACCGTGAAATTTCAAGTCAAGCTTACGACATCAGTACATGTTTCGACGTCACCTGATTGCAGAAATACAATTTGTATAAACATGGTTATTTGTGAGCTGGGAGCAGCGTAGCTCAACAATTATAAGTAACTAAATTTAATAACTTTAACTTTAATAAAATCCGGTAAACTGATATAACAAAGTGCCAGTATGCTTTTTTTAATCAGTGATAAACGCAATTATGATAGGAAAATGCAGAAAAGTTATTTTTGTAATATATCTCCGAGTTAAACTCCAAAAACAAAATGCGCTGGCAATAATAATAATGATGCAATAGGCCTACGATTCGCTGATATGTCTGTTTCAAGTTTAAAGCAGCCTTAAAGGTTATGAAAGAATAAAAAGTCAATATGAAATCTACCTGTCATGAATTACATTAGGTATATTGCTGCACAGGAACGAATAAGAAAATACTCACATTACAATATAGCCTAATGTAAATATCGGTAGTCTACATATCCATAGAATGCACAATATAATATCAACATTCAATGGCTAGTTGTTTTAAATCTTTTATTTACATTATTAACATTATTATTTATCCTACTCTGACATCGTTATGAAGAAACGAATCAATCAAGGCTGCTATCAATATCAATATCAAAGGTCTAAAGTTTCATACTTAACCTTAATTCAAACTTGTATACACTGATATAAGACATTCTTAAAATATGTAACATTTCACAAAACACACAGGCGATGAACTCCACTTAACGTATGTAGGCCTAATTACTTCAGAGTAATATATCTTCTGTATATAACAGTATTCAACTTGATGAACGCAGTTTGATATTCAATGTGTCATGGCTCACTATATAAAATTCCAAGGCCGTAAAACGATATGTTGTCAGAATAACAGATTTGCATTTGTTAAATTTGTTATAACATATTACCTTAAAATATGCACTAAATTGGGCATTACTCCGATACCGGTTAACCGATTTTATCCACTATCAATAGAAGTCTTCCCATGGACATTATAAATGCATACACCAAGTTTCATGAAAATCCGATAAAGCTTATTTGAGTTACCACGTCTTTAAAATAGACACTAAATTGGGTTTTACTCCGGTACCGGTAAACCGATTAGGTCCAAATTCTATAGGTTACTTCTCATAGACGTCATAAATGGATATACCAAATTTAATGAAAATCCGATAAAGCGTATTTGAATTATGGCGCCTTTCTAATATAATACTATTAAAATAGGCACTAAATTGGGAATTACTCCGGTACCGGTCAACCGATTTGGTCCAATATCAATAGGGTTCTTCTCATGAACATTATAAATGGGTATACCAAGTTTCATTAAAATCCTATTAAGCGTATTTTAGTTATCGTGCGTACAGACACACGGACGGACGGACAGACATTTCCTGTCCCCACACACAATCTCATAAAGTACCACATTAGCACTTAATTAACCGAGGATGTGACATGAAGCTTAGCGATCAGTTTCTCTTACTTTTACTACCACTTTAAATGAAGATGTAATTTTTCGCGATTTTCTTGCAAACGGCTCTGAAGATTTTTTCAAAATTTTGTTCACTGGTATATAAAGAACTAAAATATAGGCCTACTGTATATATTTTCGTAAACTGTCTCTAAAGTGTAGCAATAAGCCTGCCGTTGTTTGCACATACTTAGGGTTGAAGTCTCGCTTTGCGTGAGGCTGAAGCTACTGAACGCACTCCTTGCAATACGACCTGTTCTGTTTTATGAGACTGTGAAGCAGAATTAATTAAGGCAGTTGGGGATAGATTAATCTCAGAGATCCAAAAACTCATTCTTATGATTTGGAGAAAGGAAGAATTGCCAAAGGAATGGAAAGAATGTATTATTATACCGATCCATAAAAAGGGAGATAGGGCCGAATGTAATTGAGGAATTGCTCTCTTATCAACATCATACAAAATTTTGTCCATACTTTTTTAATTTCGCTTTGGAATATGCCATTAGGAAAGTTCTGGAAATCAAGGTAGGCCTAGAATTAAGTGGTAGTCACCCGATTCTGGCGTATGCAGATGACGTTTGTCATTTTGGCGATGACATAAACACAATCGAGAGAAATGCAGAAAGACTTTACGATGCCTGCAGGAATGTTGGATTGGGAATTAATACGGAAAAAAACTAAGTATATGGTCATGAAACGTCAAAATAATGAGCTACAAAATATTAGAATTGCTGGTAAATCGTTCGAAGAAGTGGAGAAATTCAAATATCTGGGTGCAATAATTACAGACACAAATAATATTAAGGCAGAAGTTAAGTGTAGACTCTATGCAGTTCAGAAATTCTTATCTTCTCGTCTTCTGTCCAGAAATCTAAAAATAAAAATGTATTAAGACCATTATCCTGCAGGTTGTATTATATGGATGTGAGACATGATCGCTTACTCTACGGGAAGAACATAATCTGAGAGTGTTCGAAAACAGGGGGCTTAAGAAAATATTTGGGCCTAATAGAGATGAAAATGGGGACTGGAGAAAACTGCATAACGACCTGTACTCTTCACTGGATATAGTAATGGTAATTAAATTACGGAGTATGAAATGGGCTAGACATGTTGCGCGCATGGGGGAGGAAAGACATATTATCTAAAATGTTATGACTGGGAGACCCGAAGGGAAATGATCACTTAGAAGACGTAGACATAGGTGGGAGGTAAATATTAGGATGGATTTAAGGGAAGTAGGATTTGAGAGAGATGGTTGGATGGAGTTAGAACAGAATAGGATAGAATGGCGGGCTCAGGTAAGCACGGCAATGAACCTTCGGGTTCCATAAAATAGATAATATTCCTGTAGTTTGCTTAGGAATTGACTATTGCCATTGAGTAAGTAAGTAAGTGAAGCACATTTTTAAGAAAGAAAACGTTGTGTGAGTGTATTACTTCAAACATTTTAAGCAACGATTAATTACTAATCTGCTAATAATTGCACTGAATCAATTTTATTTGCCGATTACGTATGTTAATTCTAAAAAGTGGACATGCAATTTTAGAATTGAACAGAATACTTCTTGTACCTATTGTAAGGAAGTAAAAAGCGTATATCCGTTTTGATGTAAATGAGGATCTGGATTTTGTCGCGTTACATGAATGTAATGCAATGAGGATGAGAAAGCAACTCAGACAGACAAAGCAATGTTAGTTGTGTGGAGGAATTTTAATTGTGGGATTCCAGAAGCGACTTGAGTCGTGCAGTGCACTGTTACTATGGCGACACTGGTCTGCATCAATAACCTGTAAGAACATCAGCCAATCATGGTCCTTTACTTCGATAATTACGGACTATTCATGTTATTGTTGAATAGTTATCATACCTTCAGGTGGCCGTGACGAGTGATAGATATGACGTTATAAAAAGGGTTTTAGCTTAAGTGGTGCGTAGTTGAGCAGGCAAACAAAGTCTCGTAATATAGAAACTAACATTACTAATACCTGAATAATTATGTTGGAACACTAAAAATAACGACAGAAGAAAATTGAACTCTCTCTGCCTCCTATATCGAATTCTTCACACTTCCTGTCCTCACTATCTGTCATCACGCTTTCAAACTCTTTCATCTCATCATAACCTAAACACTCGGTCCAGGCAAGATCATATTCTCGCAATACCTAAATATCATACATCTCTTTACTCATCATCGTTTACTACTTCAGTCATCCGAATGTGGAATTCTTTACCATCTCACATCAAGGACTGCCGGTCACTGTCAACCTTCAGATCGCAGTTAACAGCACATATACGTAGTACTTAATAATCTTTTTCATGTCCTATGTTAATTTCAGTTTCTATCACTTAATGCTTTTATATAACTAATTCATATTTGTAACAATTAATTTCTTTTTTATCATTTAATGTATTTTAATGTATCTTAATTATTCAAGTATATATGTTCTAATTTTTTCTTTGTATTTAATGTTCGTTTCTTGTATTCATGTATATCAGTTCTTTTTTAATTTATTTTTAATCATTATTATTGTTATCATTATGTATTTCATGTTTTTGCCCTGGCTGAGTGGTAGAGAAGGCCTTATGGCCTTAACTTCGCCAGGTTAAATAAATAAATAAATAAAAATAAAATAAATAAATAAATAGAAATAAACTTTAATTTGGTTTAGGGGCACCTTTCCTTTGGTTCAATTTCGGATTTTTCGTTTGCAGTGTGACCTCCCTCTATTCTAACTGTAACATTTTCTGCATCAGTGCATTCAAGGCTTTTTTTTTAATTAACCTGGTTTTATATACAGGGTGTTAATGAATAACACCGAAATATTTTACCTGCAACTTTTGTTAGGAGTTTTTGCTCTATGACGTAAAAAGTATATGCTACAGGGCATTAAAGTAATTACAATTTGGTGCTCGTAAGTCAATAATGAAGCGAAATAGGGTTAAAATTTTCATTAAATTAACTTCAAGCCTTCATAGTGATCAATAAAATCATGATTCTTAACCATTCATCAACAGCTATATCATAATTTAGAGTTTCCATAACCTACAAAATTTACAGACTAACCACATGGCTGGTCGCCACTGCATTAGTTTTTTTAAATTAATCCATAATTCATTGATAACAACAATGTTCCTTTGTTTGAATTTTCTCAAATGTTAGAAGTCAATGGCCTGGGAGATTTTATGCATTAACAGGAAAAATTAAGTCTAAGGAGCAAAAATCTCCTAATAAAAGTTGCTTGTCTATATCCCCTCTATACACAGGTAAAATATTTCGGTGTTATTAATTTACACCCTGTATATGAGGGTGAAAGTATATTATGTTATTTATGAACACGAGCACGAAAATACTTTCTTTCCTTGTTAGAGCCCTTTCTCTATACCTGCACCATTTAGCAGAATACTCCGAAACAAAACTGTAGAAAACAGAAAATCATGAGAAATGTTAGTAAAAAACATAACTGTACGTAATAGAACATCAAATGAAATATTCAAAAGTCATCCGTTGGCACGGATACATCCTTCAACCCGCCGTCACATGGACCCCGTGATGCGCTGATATTTCCCAATCTGGCTGCTTTGCAGAATACGAGCACGGGGACTCTCTACTTCTTGCACCGGTCTTACTTATACAAGAGTTTTTAAATGCCCCCACAAATAAAAATCTAGTGGATTCTGGTCAGGCGAGCGTGGAGGCCAAGGAATTGGACCATCTCATCCTATCCAATTTATCACGGAACCGTCCATTCAGAAACTGACGAACAGAGGGACTGAAATGGCAGGAGCTCCATCGTGTATGAAGTACGTGGCACATGTTCCAACAGATCAGGTAATTGGTTTCTTAAGAACACTATATCTTCGTCCATTGAGAAGATTTGGTCACACCAAACAGTCACCAATAATGCCGGCCTAGAGTTCTAGAGAAAGGGCTCTAACAAGGAAATAAAGCATTTTCGCTCCCATGTTCATATAACGTGATTTTACTCTCTGTATGCAAGGAATGTTTCCGTAAAGTTTTGACCTACTTTTTTGAAGTAAAACTTCTTTAGTGGCGGTAGAGGGTAAATCTAGAAAATCAGCCACACTAAAACCGTCACGAAATCAGTCACAATCAGTCACGAAATTAGTCACACTCAAAACCGACTTGTTTCGGTGCGGACTGCACAGAAAACAATCAACTCAATGATTAGGAGTAATCAAAGGAAATTTTTCAGACCTTACTTCCTCAATGGCAATAGACAATTCCTAAGCATCCAAAGGTATATTATCTATTTTATGGAACCCGGAGGTTCATTACCGCGCAAATCCAAAATTAAAAATACAAAATTAAAAAATACAAATTTCCAAAATTTAGAAAAACAAAATTAAAAATTAAAACATCCAAAAATCCAAAATGTAATAGATAATAAATTGCAAAATTTAAAAATTAAAAATCGAAAACACCAAAATTGAAAAAATCTAAAAATCCAAAATTGAAAAACTAAAATACAAAATTAAAAAATCCAAAAAATATAAAATTCAAAGAATCAAAATTTAAAAAATCCAAAATTAAAAATTCAAAGATACAAAATTTAAAAGTCCAAAACCCAAAATTGAAAAAATAACAAAAATAATATAAAGTTTTACTTCTGTCGCGTGGCGTTCCACGCACTCTTTCTTTTATTACACCCTTTATATATAACTGGGATATGCCGTGGCGTAGTGGTTGAGGCGCTACGCTATAAACCGGAAGGTCGCGGGTCCGATCCCCGATGAGGTCGTTGGAGTTTTTCAATTCGCCTAATCCTTCTGGTGGCACTATGGTCCTGGGGTCGACTCAGTCTCTAACAGAAATGAGTACTAGGAGCAATTCTGGGGGTAAAGGCGGCCGGTGCGTAACCTTCCCACCATCATGTGTCGATTGTCTAAAAATCTGGGAGCCTCAATCTCCTGGAACTCTCTGGGCCTCTAAGGCCTGTAAAGGGAACACTATACTTTACTTTACTTATATATAACTGCTACCTCCTACCCTATATCCTTTAAGTTTTGATGCAGTTATCCATTACTCCCTGGACAATGAAACTCCATTGATGCCATGCTGATTTCCGTAGGCAGATGCAATCCACAAAAGAAAATATTCGCAGTGTTCACAATTATTTGATTAGAATTATCTACTGTTACATGTCACCAGTTCAGTCACTCCAGTGTCGCGCTTGGCGTATAATGTTTCCTGGGTATGTTGGTAATAAATAGGGTTCGGATGTTTATGACATGTCATATTTTTATCCTGACCTACATTCTGGACACAAATACAAATTAAACATGAATTTCACATTTCGTCCCCTTAGAATGAAAACCTCGTATCTCAAAAAAGAACAAGAATATTTAAAATTTATTATTAGATAGAAAAACACGTTTCTCAACTATTTGTCAGCCAATATTACAGCCTGAAACGTTCCTTCAACGAGTCAGCCACCCTGGCATGCCAGGAGGCCCTTGCCCGCTATGGGATGCTTGTGGGCTAATTCTTAATTACAATAATAACATCTGTGCTGCCTTCTAGAGAGGAAAAACGAAACCTAGTGTATTGTTAGGAAGCGTTATTAAGTGACAAAACCATGTATGTGTTTTATGAGATACGAGGTTTTCATACTAAGGGGACGATTTGTTATCCTAATCGCTAGGCTATAAAGTCATACTTTGGTCATTTTCATGATCTTGGTAATATTTCGGTCATATTTGTCATATTTCTGTAAAAGAGCACAATTATGCATTAAGTGCACTAAATTGTCGACTAAAATTTTTTTCACGAAAAAAAATCACGGATATTTTGGTTTTACTGTAACTGAAATGTGAAGAGACAATAACAAGTAATAGCACAATTACCTCTTGTTAACAACTTCAAACAGACATGTTTTAAGAATATTTTCAGTTCTCATTTGCAGTGGTATCTGGAAACATTTACAGATTAGAAGTTTTTTACAACTAAACTGTAAATCACCTACAAAATTGTTAAAAAGTGATTATCTGATTGAATTGTAATGTAATAATTTAGTGTCATTAAACGTTATAAATGTGAACTTTTATTTTTAAAATACATTCTTTTATGATTTAGGATTTGGATCGCATTTAGTCAGTTTAAGGTCATATTTGCAGTCATATTTTCCCCTTATATAGGTCATAAACATCCGACCCTAGTAATAAACAAAAGCTTGCCTGGAGTAAACGGCATTAGTAAGTTAGACGTTATGTTACCAGTCAGTCAGGTCATAACTTTTCAGGTAATAAGCAGAGAACGAGTGAACCGTCATACAAAAGCTTAAGTTCTCCAGGAGTACCTTACATGCATATTCGTAGCTACCTGCAATATTGTATTGAATATTTTTAACACATCTTGCAAAAGTTGCAAAACCCTTAGGCAGGCCTGCAGGCTGAGGTAGATTTCGAAGTGGTTTTAATTTAATTTATTGTCGCTGCACAGCAGTCTTCTTCTTTAACCTGGCATGAAAAACTCACAATATTAACTGAAAAGAAGAAGAAGAAGAAGAAGAAGAAGGAAAGATCACTTTTTCAAACATTCAAATCTCGAGAAAGTAGTTATTGATTTGTATAGTAAGTTACTCATCAATAGCTTTTCGACGATACCCCACAAGACGTGGTTTCAAAAATTTCGAATTTCCATCCCCCACCCCCAATCGTACCCCCAAAACCACCGAATCGTTGGTTTCACTGTGAACTCCAAAGGGAGTACTCTAATTTATTCAAACAAAGTTTCCCTCTATACTTCATTGGGGCCGAGATATAATTTTTTCAAAATTTCAACCCCCTCCCCGACTCTCCTCTTGGGTCAATTTATCTCATTAACGAACTTGTCCGAACTATTGGGCCTAGAAATAACATAATAAAATTTGGTTCAAATATCTTCAAAATGACGGCCGCTAGCGTGTAAAGATATAAATATATTTATATAAATATCAAAATTTTTTATTTATTTTATTTTATTTTTTGAACGGGCGGTGGTTTCGTACTTAGGGAATGAATCGTAAAGATATGAAAGAATTGTTTGAAAGTCATGACATGGTATCGATCCCAATATGTAGATTTTTCTTCGAAATCTACCTAAAATACGAATTCTACTCTCCATTGAGTTCAGATTTCAACAAGCGATATTTCCAATTCAAAATCAAATCTTCAAACAGAGAACCATTACATTACTTTCACAATTAAAAATAATAGTAATAGGATTAATAAACACCACCATAGAAATACTATAGATTGGACTGCGCAGACTGTAATGACGTAATAGGCCTACCACAAGTTCTTTCTGTAGCGGTTCGAGTCGAGTGTGTATTCATCCCGATTTCTTCAAGATACTCCTTTTTTTTTAGAACAGCTGTCCCGAAATTGTATGTACCTTAGCCGGGACGAGAAATTTCTTTTTTTTTGTTATTGTTGTTAAAAAGTAACGATTTTGTCCCTTTTATGAAAATGGCCTACATTATGGTGACTTTTCAACTCATACGCCGCGTGTTTGATATTGACCAACAACGTTTAGCAATTCCTCGGATATAGACCAATCCCGGTCGTTTATCATGCAATATTGTTGTAGAAATCGCGAGGATGGCGTTTTATTGGGATAAAACGTGCTGCTCGTTACTGGACAC
Source organism: Ectobius pallidus (assembly GCA_964059195.1). NCBI lineage: Eukaryota > Metazoa > Arthropoda > Insecta > Blattodea > Ectobiidae > Ectobius > Ectobius pallidus. The sequence continues at coordinate 178,179,366 of CAXKWD010000004.1, read as the reverse complement.
GCAAGTGATTAATAGTCACATGCTGCCACTAAGCGGCACGAAAACAGATTATTTTATACAACATAACTTGTTTGTAAATTGAAATAATAGAAATCTACATTGATTAACAACGCAATTTCGATTCGGTGCAAGCCAGTTCGTGTGCTTTTATTCTGTTCTGCTGTTAGCTTACCTGAATGAAGTTAACTATGTCTTATATACACCATTGGTGGCCCTGATTACAACATGGTAACTCGAATCGATTCAGCGATGGTTGATTTATAGTATGCCGTAATCTCGCAGCTGTTAGTTTGGTTTTTACACAACAAAGCACGAAAGTAATTATTATTTGTATAATCCGTTACATTTTTAGTACACACTCTGTAAAACATCTGCTTGTCGGATTAACACGCCGAAAAGTAGCACTTTACTAGCCTAGACCGGTAAAGTAATGTTTACTTGCCTAGGCCGGTTAAGTCATCATGGCAACTGAAAAATCCAGATGACATTGACCACTGATACCAACCGTAACAGGGTTTGAAAGAAAATACTTGATAATATAACAACAAATATAAGGCAACATTGTTTGTTTACGTTAATCAGAGACTTTACCAAGTATCTTTACAAAACACTTAATAACTTATAACAACAAATATAGACCTAAGCCAACATAGCTATGTCATTGAAAAGAAACCCGCACTGCCATCAACATCCGCATTTCGTATTGGTACATAGCATAAGATTCAGGCTGCTGTGAGAATACGGCATTAACTAATGGCTGACTATGCCTTTTACAGTTGATTATACGGTATTTTTATTTCATTTCATATAATTTACAGAGCTTCTACTAAAAAAAAATATTGTACTGTATGCACCACGTACGAGAAAGCTTTAGCGGACTCATCCAATACTTCGGCCTAGTCTTACGCCTCGGCCGCAATACCAGATTCGTCCGCTAAAGCGTTATTTTGCGTACTTTTTGATGCATAAGTAGTAGGGATGGGTCCTCGATACTTTCGATACCTCGATATTCTCGATACTTGTATGGTATCGGCATCGAGCGATACTTCAGAAAACTCGCTCGGTACTTTTTCAATACTTTGGTAATTCTTAATTAAGTGAGAATGCTAGTATTTTTGAACGAAAACTTGTAGGTGGACGGTTTCAAAAACTAATTTTAGTTTTATTGTAGAGTTTAAAAATAATTATAGGCTACTGATGATATTCAATTTTGTAATGTAAATAGATTATTGGGCAGCACTCACCACTGTTTATTGATCCTTTTGTGAAGCCGTTGTCAATGGTTACTTAATCTTGCGTGGAGCCTTCGTCTTCTTCATAAGATAATAAAATAATAAAATACACACATAAAATAAAAAAATAAACACTAAAAATGTCAACTTCACAACAGAAATCACATCACAACGTTTCGCGAGACACCATGCGTTCATGGTGTTCATGCGTTCACGGCTTCACAAAAGGATCAATAAACAGTGGTGAGTGCTGCCCAATAATCTATTTACATTACATCATATTCCTCACCATAAGAAGAATGTCATTCAGTAATAGAATTAAATTTTGTCTCATTAAATATGCATACTTAATTAATTAGTTGGTATTACACAGTTCTCTCAACTTTTAATTTTTAATGTGCCTATTTATTGAAACTAGAAATGTTGATGGTATCGAGTGAAAAATCATATATCGGTATCGAGTATCGAGAAAAAATGGTATCGACCCATCCATAATAAATAGCCATTTCCATACTGTTCTGAAGACCGTAAACAATTGAATTTCGATTAAGTATGAATGAATAATGGTAATTTTATCAGATTATTCCCTTTAACACGGTTGTTGACAAGAATTGGTAGCGCCTGTAGAGTTGGAAACTGTGACGGAAACTGATAACTTGTGTCACGTGACGAGTTTGAAACTCGGAGGAGGCGAGACAATGGACTCTGTCCACGACACGAGGTGTGTCTCTTGTTCAGTTGCAGCTTGAATTAGTTGAAAAGATGAGAACGCGGTGGCACTCAAAGACTCCCATATTGACAATAGCCTTAGGCCGGCTTAATTCCGTATCCAGGGAGAGAATTAAAAGCATTCCAGCTCCGTTCTACGAGTGAACAGCAGCTTCCAGTATCTCTCCATGGCCGAGAGGGAACAGAAATACTTTCTACGTATTCTTGCGCTGTCTGGAAATATGTGAACAACAGTGAATGTAATTTCTTTAAAAATAAAACTAACTCAGTGGTATCTGCATCCCTGAAGGGACTAGCCTACCATCCGACCGCTGCATCATCTTCGATAGGCAGATGGCAGGATTGGGGGCATGTGGTCAGCATGCCGACACCCACGGCCGTTAATAATGGTCTCCTTGACCGGATCCAGTGCTTCTCTATCAAATAGCTCTTCAGTTTGAATCACGAGGTTGAGTGCACCCCGTTCCAGACATCCTCACCTCAGGTAATCCGAGGAGGTACTGGAAATTGAACCCTGAGGATCCGTAGCCAGCGTCGCTATCCACAAGACCACCCAGGCGGCCTCTGTATAACTGGATGTAGTTAAATAGTTCAGGTGAATGAGAGCGCAGAGTTCCTCAAGGTGTCATTCTGGGCCCTATTTCATAAACATGGCACTAAACAATTTTCATGTGATAATCAATTGTCTGGCAATCCTGCAATGCGACACAATGTTGTTTCTCAAAGCAATGTATAGATACCGCACGAAATCTGTGCCGACTGCCTAAGTAATTGCATTAGGCCTACGTTTTCGTGGGGACTGTAGCGACGATTGGCGTGCTACCTATCTCTCTCGCACAACAGTAGAGTAGGATTAATCCCACAACGTCTCTGGCCTTGAAGACTAACCCAGCCAGCGAGCTTCTCGTTACGTCTCGTTACCAAGATGCGCGGATTCGTTGCGCGTAAGATCAGTGACCTACTGCTAGACAGAGAGTAAAGATCATGCTCCACGTTTCCAGTGGTAGAAAATACTGTAATAGTTGAGTGGAGGGATAATGCCGCATAGACAGAGACAGACAACACGTGGAGTGGGAAAGCCAATCATGGTGCTGCTACCTCCCCTAGCCAGGAACTCTACGAGCGGTGAGACTCGCTCCTAAGGTATATACGTAAAAACCCAGAGACTTTGTGGAGGTAATCTTACTCTACCTCCCTTTCTATTTGTAAAGGCCAAGCTACCTCTCTCTCTCTCTCACAATATCATGTCTCTCTCTAGAAAGTAACGGTCTCATCGGCACAGATTTCGTGCGAGATCTTTATATATCAGAATGATAGTTGACAATTATGTAAATTATCATGTCACTTTTCTGTTTCACAAAATTTTATAATTGTTACACAAAAATATGACAAATATGTCATGTTTTCCAACAATTTTTGTTTATGAAACGCCTAACTATGCAGCCTCTTGTTCATTATTATACATATTTGTAAAACTGTCGTGTTTTTGTTGACACTTGACTCCTCTTATGTCATAGCATTTTGATAATTGTTAAATCAGAAGAAAAGCCGGAATGTTGGGATTCCGTTATTACAATAAAATAATTTATAATGTTGATGTGTAAGATACGTAGGCATTCAGTAGTAGTAGCAGTGAACAATTATATTAGTAAGTGAAATGGTGTAGATTTACAAGCATAAAATTAATTTATCAGTTAATTTGGATGATTTTTTTTTTCAAAGAAAATTCCGAATCAACAAAAATAGTGTAAAAAACAGGGGACAATTTACAAGAAGTCATAATCATAAATAAATATGTTCTACCGATAGAATGTTTTGTTCATTAGAACCACTTATTCCCGGCAATAAATTGATAAGAGTAAAATGTCAATCAAAGTGAATAGCCTAATTATCGTTTCACAAAGTATGATAATCGATTGTTTTCATATTGCGACAGTCGATTTCCATTCTGTGTCAGACAGAATTATACAATTGTCACTATTGAGAAACGACCTTGACAATTAAGAATTTTTACCTGTAAAGTATGACAAATTTGTATGTTTAAAAACAGAGACAGTTGCCTATCAAAATGACATAATTGTCAAATGTAATGCCTGCCAGGTTCATGAAATAGTTCTTATTTCTGGTTATGGCATTGATGTACAATTTATAATGAACCCACTAAATTCGTATTGTCCTCCTCAAAACCCTCGACCCCAATAAGAGACATGACATCATTGATCGAGAAAAGACAGCTGCCTGCTGGATCAATGTGTTTTACACTGGAAATGTGAGGGATAACAGCACTTAAGACAAATGTTTTTCTTCCTACCCTCAAGTTTTATTTCTACAGGGTGTTAATGAATAACACCGAAATATTTTACGTATGTATAGATGGGACATAGACAATACACTTTTATTAGGAGATTTTTGTTTTATGGATTAAATTTTTCCTGTTACAGCATAAAATCTCCCAGGGCATGGCCTCCAGTGATTTCTAACATTTGAAAAAATGCAAAACAAAGGAACTTCGTTGTTAACACTGGAGTTATGAATAACAGAACTAAAGCAGTGGTGGCCAGTCATGTGATTAGCCTGTAAATATTGCAGATTATGAAAACACTGAATTATTATATTGCTGTTGATGAATAATTAGGAATCAGGATTTTATCGATCATTAGAAAGGCATGAAATGAATTTAATGACAATTTTAACCCTATTTCACTTAATTATTGACTTATGAGCACCACAAATTAATTACTTTAATGCCCTGTCGCATCACATTTTACGTCATAGAGTAAAAATCTCCTACGAAAAGGTGCTTATATATGTCCCCTCTATACATAGGTAAAATATTCCGTTGCTATTCATTAACACTCTGTATAAGACAATCATAAGAGAAAAATTAAACAGAAAGATTAATAAAAAATTATCTTGGGTCATGCTACCGTTAGTGACTTCGACATATCCGTTGTCGTAATTTCCTCTCTGATTTCCTTATTTCAGTGTAATGTGCTGGCAAAGATTCATCAGATTTCACTCCTACAACTATCAAATATCTGAAGCTCCTTCCTCCTTCATGAACGAATTTCCTTTTAGCAATATTTACAGTCAAAAATTGAAAGCTGATCATCTGACTAGCATATTCTATCAAGAGAAAAATAATTTAGGCTTACGTAGTATTTTTATTCAAAACAGTGGCTATGTAGGGACCGGATATATCAGTTTTTATAAACCCTGTATTAGTTTTTTTTAATCTTACCACAAGTTTTTAAGCTTCACTTTTTTAAATACAAGAAACACATTGAAAAATATTACCTAATTTTATTATTACTTAGGATTATAGGCCTATGCTCTGAAACACACGATCATAGGAATACTTTTTGCTTAATTTTCAACGGTTATAGTTTAGCTTGTAGAACACAATTAATTTTAGAATTTTTCCTGTGTTTTCAACTTCACATAAAATAGAACACATAAACATATAAACCCACAAACGCCACATATTTGTTTTATTTACGCAGGATCATTGAAAATCAGTGAAAAACTGAGCTAAGTAGTTGTGAAATTAGAAAACTTTTACTAAAAATTCGGCTACACCTCGTCCGAAATACTACATTCGCCCGCTAAAGCCTTGCTTTGCGTACTTGATACATAAATAGCTATTAAACAGAAATTCAGTAATTAAAACTTCGATTAACCATCCAGAAACACACACACGACTATAAGAGAAATAAAAGTAGGAATTCCATCCGCTCTCATAAAGAAATGGCCCAGGGCCTAAGTGAGTATGAATCGGCCGCGCCCGCGCTTGAGGAAATTAACTGACGTGTGTATTTGTCAGCCTTTCTGTCTGTGTTTTCCACAATATCTCTAAACATACAACTGGTTCATTATAATATGTTGTATGTGCATAAAAACAAAAGTGAATTGATTTTAAATAACCATGCACAATGTCATAGCTGCAGTTGTATTGACTACGAGAGCTCATTTGTCTTTCTTTCGAGAGTCTGAAATCAGCGAATCACAGCCCTGATTCACAAATTATTTATCGAATTTTCTTTATCATCTACAAAAATAATAAAGACGCGTCTTCTTTTCCTTATATTCTGATCAGGGCGGAGACTCTGTAGGCAGTGACTAATACCATATAGGATAATACCGGATAATTACTGCTTTGGCAATGGAAAAATGGGGGACAGATTTTGCAGCGCTCCTGGTGGCACAACCTGCTACCTTGGGGGCAAATTAAAATAATCAAAACACAAATAAACTGCAATGTTTTAATGTCTCACCAAACACTAAGTACCAAAACATTGTTTAAGTAATTATAAGAATAATAATGAGCAGAACTTCCGAAATAGTTCTCAAAATTTCAATGAAAAGACAAATATTTCAACTTAGCGGTTGCTAACAACAACATCTATATTTTTTTTTCAATGTTAGATTTTTGTTTAATTTTTTAGGTAATTTATTTTCAAACAGCATTTTTCTGGACAATAGATAGATAGAAAAATCATATCCCTTATACATAACATGCCTAGGATGGCTACTTCTGCTCCTCTAATAGAAATTGGTTGATATCTTTGTATCTAGTTACTACATCTGTATTCAGTAGTAGCAGGTTGGGCCGCTAGATGGTGCCCAGGATATTGTCCCTCGATATTTCGCAAAGTGTCCTGTATTGTCCTCTACTGTACTTGCTAATACGTACATAATATGTCACTTCTCTCTCGATACATTAAGATTTATTCTGGGAGTAAAGTGAACGTTACACACAAACTCATCTGTTCAGGAATCAGTATTACTTACTTACTCAATGGCAATAGGCAATTCATCAGCAAGCTAAAGGAATATTATATATTTTATGGAACCCGATGGTTCATTGCCGCGCTTACCTGAGCCCGCCATTCAACCCTATTCTGAGCTAAGTCTATCCAATCATCCCTTGCAAATCCTACTCCCCTTAATTCTATCCTAATATTGTCCTCCCATCTGCGTCTAAGTCTTCCACGTGGTCTTTTCCCTTCGGGTCACCCAGTCAATACTTTTGAGATAACTCATGTCTTTCCTCCCCCATGCGCGCAACATGTCCAGCCCATTTCATCCTCTGTGATTTAATTACCCTTACTATATCCGGTGAAGAGTACAGGTTATGAATCTCGTCGTTATGCAGTTTTCTCCAGGCCCCCTATTTTTATCTCTCTTAGGCCCAAATATTTTCCTAAACTCCTTGTTTTCGAACACCCTCAGATTATGTTCTTCCTCATCAATGCGCGGCCATGTTTCGCATCCATATTATAATACAACCGGCAGGATAATAATCTTATAAATCTTTATTTTTAGATTTCTGGACAGAAGACGAGAAGATAAGGCTTTCTGGACTGCGTAAAAGCAGGCATTTCCTGATTTGAGTCTACACTTAACTTCATCATTAGGCTATATTTTATTACTGGAAACGTGTTCAACATCTTTGTCATTTAATGATTGTAAATATCACCTGTAAACATTGTAAACACATAGGCTAATCTCAGCGGAATGAATCTAAAAAGGTGACATACGATCGAAGGGAAAGCTGTTGAGAGGTGGAGAATAAATTTAGAGCTATCATTCCCTTCCTTTTCGATAATAGACTCTCCCGACGTCCACAGTAAGCTCATTATCTTTCGTCTGCTCCTACATGTGAATAATATATTTCAGGAAATGAAGTTAACTATGTATTATACGCACAATTGGTAGCACTGGTCAACAACAAGAGCATGGTAACTCGAATCGATTCATGGATGGTTGATTCATAGTATGCCGTGAACTCGCAGCTGTTAATTTTGTTTTTATATAACAAAGCACGAAAGTAATTATTATTTGTATAATCCGTTACATTTTTATTCGTGGAATAGTCTTAATAAATCCGACTAGAGTTGACGAGTTTCATCGATAAACTCGTCAACTCTCGTGGGAATACCTACATAGGCGTAACCAGGCCGGCCATATGGGGGGGTTATAACATCCGGGAGAGGGGGTCCGGGGGTCTTCCCCCGGAAATTTTTAAAAATTTAGATGCAAAATAACGAGTTTTTCGCTTCCGGGGGTCCTCCTCCGGAAAAATTTTAAAAATCAAGACGCAAAATAACGAGTTTTTCGCTTCGGGGGTCTTCCCCGGAAAATTAAAAAATTAAGACGCAAAATAACGAGTTTTAAGCTTCCCACGCTTTATACTTGTATTAAGTAATTTATGGGCAGACTTAAAAAAATTATACAATTTTCCTTTTTTTAATCAATGGGGGGGGGGGGGGTTCAAACCCCCAAAACCCCCCCCTCGGTACGCCTATGAATACCTATGATAACATTAATATCATACTAACTAACTGCCTGCTCAATTCGCCTGACGGAACTACATGGTGCTTATGAAAGCAACTTAACTACAGGCTATGGGCTGTTCCATGTAAGTTATAGGGGTGATGTATATAGTTCACTAACATCTTTAGCCTTAAAAGTAATAATTTATTGTAAAATCCCCGTAACTATCACAATTATAATTTTACCGGCAAAACAAAATGACACGGGTACTTTTCACAATTCTTTTGAGAAGCTAATATCCTTTTGGGGTACGCCGTAGCGTAGTGGTTGAGGCGCTGCGCTATAAGCCGGAAGGTCGCGGGTTCGATTCCCGATGAGGTCGTTGGAGTTTTTCAATTTGCCTAATCCTTCTGGTGGCTCTATGGCCCTGGGGTCGACTCAGCCTCTAACCGAAATGAGTACCAGGAGCAATCCTGGGGGTAAAGGCGGCCGGTGCGTAAGGCTGACAACCTTACCACCTTCAAGTGCCGAATGTCCATAATCTGGGAGCCTCAACCTCTTGGAACCCTCTGTGCCTCCATGGCCTGTATAGGGATCACTTTACTTTAATATCCTTTTACCAGTGTCTTCCATTCATGAAACCTTGCCAATATTATACTTTGTAACATTTGCCCTTGACAAGAAAAAGCATGATTACCATCACTTATGGGGTTTTTACAAGAAAGTTTCTTTCATATAAAATTTGAGAACAATATAGTGAAATGAAGTAAATTATATTTTTGGGACGAAAAATAATTATTGACAGAACAATTGGACGCAGTTATGCAAAATGGATCTAAGTCACACAAATAATATTCTGAGAAATTTATACTTAAAGTTAACTTTAATTTTAAAATCCTAGGACTGTCGCGTGAACTTGATACTTTGGTTGAAATAGTCTTAAAATGTGTTCTTTTGGTCATGATTTTGATTTGCCTCTTTGGCTTTTTAAAAACCCATAAATGATCAAAAATGTGCTTAGTTTTGCACATTGAAAAATGTATGACCTTTAGCTATCATCCTTGGCCTAAATTAAAGACAATTAGAATATAATTATTATGACCAAAATGCATTTATTTTGTATATTTCTTCTTTTTTTACTGAATTTCAAAATCTTGAACATCTCCAAAGTCATATCATCTTCCATTCTGTGAATGAGAAAGGTTTTGTATCTTTGAGAACTAAGTGGAAGATTGAACAGAGTTCTTGAGTTTGATACAGCACATCTTTTTTCCGTTTGGTGTAAAAGTTCCATAATTGCTGTACTGGTAGTTGATATCAGATACTCAGTCTCCAATTTCACCTGGTTATGGAAACTCCAGATGAGGAATTTTGCATTTCTAAGATATGTCCGTATAAAAAAAATGTATATTATTATATGTATTTAGAAATGTCACTTTACAATTGATATATAATATAATTCTAATACCCATTATAAATGTATCAAAAGTCTTATTTCATAAATTTAAAATTTACTTCACTCTGTGATATTTAAGGAACCATTTTATTGGTTATATCATAGGATTTCAATTTTATTCTTACCTTTTTGAACTTTCTTCTTCTTTTTATTACTTTTCTTCTAGGTGTATTGGATTTTATGTTAGAGTTACATATAGGCCTACTTTGTATTTAATTGTGTATTGTGTAATAATATAAATAACTGAACTGAATCCAAACATTAGCACTTACTCATTCATTTGATGCATTTCTCTTGTCTTTCATACAATAAATAAAATAAAATAAATAAAAATAAATTGTTACATATTTTGTTGTTAGTCAGCCAGATACAGGCCCATTTGAAGTGTGCAGATTAAGGGAACCATCGCTCTTAGTTGTGGAATATGTACACATGAGGCAATAACTCAAAACACATAGTTATGCCTCAGTTTCGCTCTGTTTGCTAATACAATAATGAAAAAATGTATATAATATGTATATATGAAAAAGTGTATACATGAACATATATTCATGTATATATGAAAATATCTGTCGTTTATACACTATTTTTAAAGCCAAAATTTCATCGATTTATTTTTCATTCCGGTTGGATATATTTATCTCTCCTGGGTTATAATACATATTTTATCAATAAAGGTTCATTTAAACCTAGTGAACATTCTGTTTTCATTATATACCGTACCAATGGCTTTGAAAGTACAGTAGATTCAATACAATTAAAGATAGTGTTCTGTTATGAAGAGTTACAAAACGATTAATTGTATGAAGGAGATAGCCTATATAAATTTAAATAAAAATAGGGCTATATATATATGAGGCTTTGTCCTGACTGACTGATAGAGAATCAATGTATAGCCTAAACTATAATAGGTAGAGACTTGGAATTTTGACAGTACCATCGTTTCATAATGTAAGTGCTCACTAAGAAAGGATTTTGGAAAAATTTGAATTCAAATGCCAAAAATCAAATGTTTTTAAGAATACTTAATCCATTTTTACACCGAATTATCAAATCCAAATCACAGTTCACATGACAACAGTGTATTGTTAGCATTGGTCTCAGGTAGGTTTGGAAATAAATGATACGGGACTTTGACAAATTAGAGAAACTATCAGTATAATTCATGTTATAAATAAATATTAAAGAATGAAGTCCACGAAAATAATGCAATCACATAACTTTCCCTACTATGGACATAGAGAATTCCATACGAGGTATGGTAATATGTATATTATTATATCCCAGGTTTTTGGGGAGCGAAGTATGAAAGTGATATTGAATTACTGTTTAATTTCATCCCCGAAACGGTTGTATGGTAACATGAGAGTGAGAAGTAAAATATTCAGCAAAGACAACACAATTTTATGTTACTGGAATTTCTGTTTCTTCTTATTTGTACCCCTACCAGGCTTGGTGTGTAGTATCGATGGGATGGAAAATTTTCTATCCTCTATGAGCCATAAAAAGCTATATCAAGCGTTTTCTGAGGGAATAGTTTGAGTGTAATAAGTCGTTCTTCCTCATTTCAAATTCTAAATACCTATATTAAGACCCAGAGTTTGGAAACCGAAAGTCCTTCATGAGTTAATTTCGAATTACAAAATACAAATCCCGGACGACGCCGAGCCTTTTAAGCTAATATCTTATACACAAGGTTCATGACCCATGGGTACAGTGCATGTATGCGAGATCATAAGTGAGCGAAAAATTTTTCCCAAATGTTTCCTTATGATGTAGTAGTAGTAGTAAGTATTCTGCCTTCCGACAGGTTTTCAAACTTGGTACGCGAATTTTGTTTTCCAAAACTGTCTATCCTCTGCTTCCTCCTTCAGCATCCAATATTTCCGCGTTTCCCTTAAATCGTCCAACAGCTGAATTCTTCTTCTTCCAAGTCTAGTTGTACCCTCCAATCTTCCTTCTACGACATCATGTAATAAGCAGTTCCTTCTGAGAATGTTCCCAAACCAGTTTGCTTTCCTCTGACGAATTGTGTGTATGATTGACTTCTTCTCACCCACTCTACTCAGAACCTCTTCGTTTGTCACCATGTCCATCCACTTTATATTTTCTATCTGTCTCCAGCACCACATTTCAAAACTTTCTAAATATTTCTTCTCTAATTTCCTCAAAGTCCATGTCTCTGATCCATACAAAGCAATACTCCAAATATAACACTTCACCAGGTTTTTACGTAGCTCTAGGTTCAGACTACTAGTTAGCAGAGTTCTCTTCTTCATAAATGCTTTCTTGGCCATGGCAATTCTTGATCTTATCTCCTTGGTGCAATAGGCATCTTTCGTCAGTACACTTCCTAAGTATTTGAACTGGTTCACGTTCTCTAATTCTTGATTTCCCATGATAATTTGAAGCGGCTCTTCTCTCTTCGATATCCTCATCACCTTCGATTTACCTATGTTGATTTCCATTCCATACTTTCTTCCTGTTTCCACCAGCCTGTCAATCATTCCTTGCAATATTTCTTGTTTCTTAGCCAGAATCACCAGGTCGTCCGCATATTTGATGGTGTTAATAGCGTATCCTCCTATCACAAAATCCCTAACTCCTTCTAAGGCTTCTTTTGCTAGCCAGTCTCCATAAAGGTTGAACAAGATGGGTGACATACAACATGTATCTAACTTTAATGTTGATGGATATCGAATTTACAGTAGGAGGCATGACGCTGAAGTTATTTCTATCAATTCTTTACAATGTTGGATAATAGCTGAACCTTTCAGTATGTATCTATTCATAATTTAGTTGATCGATACATTCGGTTAATATTTCCACAAATACGTTTCATTCCTAGGTCTCACCTTGCACATGGATTTAGATTATTTTTACAACCGCAGTAATATTATGTGACAAAGAGGTCTGTTAACATCCTTGAATGCATTGCTGTATGTACACATGACTTTTAAAAATTTCACTTGCTTCGTTCTTTGTGGCTCTGCTCCAAAACCACCTTACATTCTATTACCGTTTATTAGCCATAATAAACCTGACCGCCGGCGTGGTCTTGTGGTTAGCGTCGATCACTACGGATCCGTCGGCCCGGGTTCGATCCCCGGTACCTCCTCGGATTTTTCTGAGGTAGGGAGGTCTGGTAAGGGTGCACTCGTGATCAAATTGAGGAGCTACTTGATAGAGAAGTAGCGGCTCCGGTCATGGAAACCACCATTAACGGCCGTGGGTGTCGGCATGCTGACCACATTCTCCCAATCCTGCCATCTGCCTATAGGTAGATGGCGCAGCGGTCGGTTGGTAGGCCTTGACCCTTCGGGGATGTCGCGGAGTTTTGTATAAAATACTATATATAACAGTATTCAACTTGATGAACGAAGTAAACAAACATCTGTATAGTGCGAAGGGTTGTATCATGGCTAACTATGGCAAATTCCAAAGCCGTATATGAACAGTGTAATAACCTATTTGCATTATTTTGTTAAATTCTTTATAACATAATAAACCTAAAAAAGTGCGGGAAGACATAATATGAACTTTTCTTTTTAATTTTTCCGTCGGCTACAAGCTATCAGGTATAAGACTGCCAAATCTCAGGTTTCTAGCTCATCTAGAAGTGGGTAAACATTAATGGTGTATTTTGTGGAGTAAATTTCAAATGGTATTAATTTAAATGAATAGGCCTATGATATTATAAGATAAAATAGCGAGGATATGTAAATATCCAATTCGGTATTTGCCTGCGGAATGCATGAAAAAACCCATGACAAATTGGCCGCCTACGGGATTTGAACCTGGGACCTCCTAAATGCGAGTTTAAGACATTACCATCTCGGCCACCTCGCTCGGTTTTCGGAAATTATTTCTGTCGCTAGCATGCTTAATCATTTGTCAAAACTCAGTGTATTGCAACTTCCAAAGCCCTATGTGAACAGTGCAAATAATATTGTTGCCATGAGAACTGAGCAGAGACTTCAAAGTGCGTCCGTCCCTTTGAAGGTATTTTTATGGGTAAAAATATATATTTTTTTAATTTTCCCGCCGATTACAGGCTAAAAGCTATAAGTGTGCCAAATTTCAAGATTGTAACTCCTCTGGAAGTGGGCAAACATTAATGTCAGTGAGTCAGCGCGTCAGTCAATCAGTTAGCCAAGTGGTTTTACAGTCAACCCTCGATATAGTGCCACCATCCGTTCTCTAACATTTAGTTCCACAAAGCGAAGGTGGCACTAAAACGAAATTTAGTTTTTAAAATAAAAATGGCATATTACAGTGCTGTATTTACTGTAGGCTACTGTATTATGAAATAAAATTAAATAAAAAGCAAATATAGAACTTTAGCACAAAATAAAATACTGTACAGTAACTCAGTTTATTGCAGTAGATGTCCAGTGCTACAGTACACAAAGGGGTTGAATATCATGTGGGTCCATGTAAGTGATTAACTGTAACTGAGTAACTGTGGTGTAGCGTTTAACAGCAGAATGGACAATGGAAGTGGACATTTGGAACGTCTCATTGTATGACGTGATCTTTCTACCTGCTTCACCCTCCCGCAGGCTGTCAGTCCGACTTCTTAACAAAGCTTCCTCATTCCACCGCACTACATTTACAGTTAGTGGCAGGGGAATACTCACTTCTTGGAAATACAGTACAGCATGTTTCATAAATAAACTTCATAACATTCACGCCAGTTTTAAAAGAATTCTGCAACTTAAAAAATCACTGCTTGCTATATTTTGTAAAAATCTTGTCTTATATTCACTGGCACTAAATGAATTGGCACAGTAACGAGGTTTCTTATGTACTTTATATGGGAGAAGATCCGTTCCCTTACATTTATTGGCACAGTGCGAGGGTGGCACTGTAAAGAGGGGCATTATATCGAGGGTTGACTGTATATTGTAGGGACTTAGTTACTAATTGTCCAGTTTTTCTGGGAACCAGTCAAAAGTGGCGCACGGATTTATTAATGCATTTTAATTTGATGTAAGTTTGGACTTCGGAATAGTTGAAACATTGAATGAATGTTGAAAACCGGACAAGGAATATCACGATGGAACACAAGGCTTAGTCCACTTATAGTACCTTTGGTATAGGAAAAGCTGCAGTATTGGAGAATGAGTGGGAACCAATAGCAGGTGAGCGGACCGCAATCAATGCCGGACACCGGACAACTTGGCGTTATTCCTCACACCAGTAACTTTAAGGATTTGTTCACGACAGCCACTAAGATCGTATGTCGTGAGTAATAATATGGTACTCAAATAATTCTAACTGAATATATTCGCTAAAGTATTTCTTCCATTTTATTTGTCGGATAGTCTTCAAAAATTAATATAATGATTTGGAAAGTCCCTCCTAGTTGACGCATTTGTCGGTAATTTTAAGAACTCTCTAAAGGACACATTAGAGAAACTGACGTATTATTGTGCAACTTGTATATTAAATTGTTTTGCTTTTATCATTGGTAATATAACGAGATATCCGGAATTTATCTTTACAGAACCCGGACCAAGTTATTTTTTTCTGACTATTCAGTGCATAGGACTAATTACACAATTAAACAGGTAATCAATAATTAAAAGCACAAAATACATAGCCTTCCGCCATCAGGAGACACTCGATATAGTGATGGTCGCGCTCAAAGGGGTAGTCTACAAAGTTTTTCGTTTTGGAAATTAGCTGTTATATTTTTAGGATGAACTTTTTCTATTAGTAATAAAATCAGGTAAACTGATGTAACAAAGTGCCGGAATGCTTTTGTTTAATCAGTTGAGTTTGCAATTATGATATGCAGAAAGTCCTTTTTTTTTCATTACCTGATTTCCTAGTTAAGTTCCAGATTCCTCCATTAAACAAGGCGTAAGAAAGATCAAAGGTCTAGTTTTGACTTTTAGTGGGTACATTTCGACTTATATGGGACCATTACTTGACGTATTCCATGAAACTTGCAAGTAATTTACCGCAAGCTGGCTCTTAGCTTAGCTTAGCTTCGTCAAAAAAGCTTAAACGTTACGAGAACCACATAAGTCATGAACTAAAAAGTTTTGGGAAAATGCAGAAAAACTATTGAAACGAAATAGCCTACATGTTAATAATTGGGATATTTGATATGGGAAATGTTGGTAAGAATATGACAAATATTTCAGTAAGCAAAAAAAAAAAAAATAAATAATTAAATTAAAATGGAAAATGTTTGAAAATGCTTCTCGAAATCGTGTACAAATTTACGAAACAAATATCTTTATTTTTTTTTAAATGATTGGAAGTCGGTTAAAAAATAATACAATCTATCTATCTATTTGGTCCCTTAAGGGGGAAGGCGGGTTGGGACGACCCTAAGCACTTCAGCCTTGCAGCCCATTGTGCCAACCTACGGAATGTAATGATTTGTAAGCCCAACGGTCCCTCGACAACAGACCCCACCGCGAGCCCCCACGGAACTCCCCTACATCCAACAGATACCTCTACCATGCCACGTGTGCCGCTGCCTCGGTACCTTTTATAAAGCCCCCAGGTTGGCAGCACACCAGCCAGCAACTTCAGGACCACAAGCCACGGGGAGGACGGGAGAGGCCCACAGCAGGTGCTGAGGCGAGGGTAAACCGGAAACCAGGAAAGGAAACGGGACGATTATGAGGGGGAGTTTGAAGATGAAATGGAGAGTGTTGGTGGATTGAGAGGGGGGAAACGGGAGGATCCCCGAGAAAACCCCCCAAATGTCACGGCTTTGTCCACCACGAATGACAAGCCCGCCAGGCCCGTGGATTGAACCCGGGACCGCTAGCATGCCAGGCCCACGCGCTAAGCATGAGCCACCGTGACGGCCCATAATACAATAGTATATTGCGATACTAGTTCATTAAGCGGTGCATACGAATCGAGGAAAGAGTTTGAAAAAACGAGGCGCTTGCGCCGAGTTTTCTCAATTTCCAAGATCCGTTATGCGCTTACGGTACGAGTATTGCATGCTATGCTATGCTATTGCACGATGATTATTTATATCAATTGAGATATTAGCTGAAAATATTATGTATATACATTATTGGAAATAGATGTTATATTTTAGAAAGTGATTCGCATATGTTGGATGTTATGGGGACCGAATATTTGTCCTGTTAAAGCCGCCACAGCAGGGGGGGCCTTGGTTCCGGCTTTCGATAAAGTCTTGTGTTATAATGGTTTTACTTACGGCACGTGCGCTTTTTGTAATTTTTACAGCACTGATATTTCTTTTGTTTTCATAGCAACCAGATTGCGTGTGGGAATGTCAAGTTACGATCCACTGCAACAATATTCGTAAGTACCACTAATTAGTTACTTCGTGCAAAAAATGATTTTCTAAAACCAGTATTTAAGAAACTGACTTTATACGTTTTTCTTCATGTGATCAGAAGTCGGTAGGGAGTAAGGGATGCGTCTGCCCCCCCCCCTGGAATGCTTTATAGCCTCATTAATTTTTTTTCGTAGAACACTCTTTGCTTCTGCCAACCTTCAGGGGTTGCACGGATTTTAATACGTATAAATGTTTTATAGTAAGTTTAGTGAGCATTGTTATAACTGTATCAGTGTATTTATGATAAATATTAATAATCCGTCACCAAGGTTCTTGATCAGAACAACAATATCTGTTAATTTAAAAACTTGTCAATAAAATGAAAACCACCGCTTACGTTTTATATCAAAAGGAAAATCGTTTCCATATTTGCGTCTGCAGCTGTGTATAAAGATGATGATGATGATAATGAATCATTTTTTTAATTTTCTTAGCAGAGAATTTAAATTACAGTAATATCACTGATTGTTCAAATTTTAAATTAATTCTTAACTTCATAGAGAAGGCCTAAATTGTATAGTTTAACCCAATAAATATGAACCGTTGTGTTCGGAATTATGTTGAGTTCCCCCCCCCCTTAATAAAATTCCTGGCGTCGCTGATGCATGAAATATCAATACAGACATAAATAATAAAGTTATGCATGAAATAAAGTAATACAATAAGATCTTACACAAAAGAAAAGTCCAAAATTCAGACTTAAAATGATTAATTTACCAAGTATAATAGCTTATATTATTGTGGTTATATGATGAAATAGGCTACCGTGTTTTGCGAAAAACCCTGGAAAAGTTTCTGATTATCATAAAGAAACATATTGGCTTAATGTTGTTGTTTTATACTTAAATCCATGTTAAAGTTGGTGTGACTGGTCAATGCCATCTGAATTTTGTTTATAGATTGTAATGATGGCTTTAGCATCCTAGGCCGACAAAATTGCATTTCAAATGCATTTAAATGGAGTTTTATATCATTTTAGCGGCCTAGGTCGGTAAAATGCAATTTTTGGCATGTTACCAGTCCGACAAACAGCTGTTTTATAGAGTGTGTACTAAAAGTTTATTAATGTTATTATTTTTTGGTGTATGTTAAAGTTGGTTTTATTGTCACTATTAGTTATCATAGGTAACACCACCAGTGACTTGGAGATCGCTCGCTTCGTCGCTCGGAGATTTATCTAGGCAAATTCCAAGTCATGAATTTCATTTATAATGACTAGACTTCGGACTTTTAGGTCGCTAAAAATGCTGTTTTAGGTACCGAAAATAGGCTCTAAAAATTGTAAAATAGGTTCTAAAAATCATAAAATAGTCTCTTATAAAATCGTTAAGTTACCAATTTTCTGAAATATCTCAATTGCAATGCAGAATATTATATTTATTGAAGTCACCATTAATCATTAATCATGATAAAACACAGATGTAGGCCTATGGTACACAGAATTATATAGACCTATTACTAGGGCCTGTATTACTACCATAACAGCGAAAATCTAATCCCTGCGCCCAGAAGCTACGCACGCCAGCATACTCCACCCCTTGTATCCCTCACTGATTCAGAGAACTACTTTTTTTTATATACTGGATGTGGGAGTCGGGAAAAAATACTACATTTTCTTGGGAATTCCAAGGAATTTTTCCAGTGAAGACGAAACATTTCTTACTATTTAACCAAGTGACAAATATGTCATGTACTGCACATTCCGAACTAAAAATTTAGTACGAACTGAAAATAAAGGCTATAATTTATAACAAAAAATAACTTATTTTGAACTTTAGAGAAAAAGCAAGCAAAAAGGCAATATTAGGCTCTAACGTAAAAATAGGCTGTTTTAGGTCCTATAAAATTATTAGTTTTAGGCATAGTTACTTATGAAACATGCATATACAAGTTTTCGTCCATATATCACTTGAGGATTAAAATAGGTTTTTACCTGAAATCCAAAGTCTAATAATGACTATTTAACGAATGAAGTGTAACAAATAATTAAAAGATGTTTTTAAACTGAATTATTTGAAGAGCAGTTCAGATTGACACAATAATATTTAAAAAAAAACATTCATCACAATAAATGTGGCTGTTTTCTGTCATCAAAACACGATCTGTTAATAAACATCCATTTATTGGAGAACTGTTTGCTGAAGTTTAGTATTGAAGATATATTGCATAAAATATATTTATATTAATGGTATAGTTCCTAGCATTGCATGCTGGTAAGCAATTTCTTTTTTATACACGTATGAAAACAGTTGGTACTCAGTTGCCTGACTAGGGATTGGAAAAGTCCATGGCGAATGATTGAGTATTCATCTCCCACCTCTCAAAGGCGTTCCCTTCACCCGCAGCATACATTCATGCTGTTGAGGTTATATGTTTATAATCTTTACAGGAAGTGATTACCAATTTTAAATGCGAACGTTGATGAACTATGGAATACATTTACCGTAATATATTATAAACTAAGTACTGATTCCTGAACGGATGTAAGCACTATATTAACTGAATTTCCAGAATCAATCTTAACATCCTATAAAATGGTGACGTATGCATAGATGACTGCTTACAGTCTTAGATCTGATTAGAATCGCCGCTGTGTCACGCAGTGTCATAATTAGCGCCCGGATTCTAATGACATGTCATCTTTTTATTGATGCTGCATAGACATTACCAACTTGTAGATAAATCCTAATCAAGGCTCTAGAATATAGAAATGCTTTTTTATTAGGTCATTTTGTGCAATTTTATATTTTTAGGACATCTATCTATATTTTACGTTATTATTTTGTCATTTTCGTGTCATCTCCCTCCTTATTTTGTCATTTTCATGAATTTACATTGACTATGATAATTTTTTGTCGTCTTTTTTTCTCCGCAGGGTGATATTTAAATAAATTGCTAGGTTGGTATAATGCAACATTTTTTGTAGGATCTATTTTAAGAACTATTTTCTTACTTTTCTTCTCAAATGCTCCTGTCAAGAACAAAGAACGAAGTTTTTTAGACCTACAACATCCTTTCTGCATTTACAGTTTTAAAAATTATGTACAAATTAGTCTATAACTTTGTGTGTACAATAATATTTTTTTTTATAAATAAAATATCAGTTTTTAGGTCATTCTTTACAATATTATTAAGCCATTTTCTTTAAAGTTTAGGCTCATTTTATAGGTCATTTTTCAAACATTTTTAGGGTATTAGAATCCGGGCCCTGATCATAATCATTGAAACTGAATATCAGTCAAGAAAACATCACAGGCGCTGATTATTATATTAACTTCGATTAATTTGCACTCTCTTTAAGGATTTATTTTCTTGACTTTGGAAATCTAAACCAACAGTGGAAGACGATTTCTTCACGTAATATTTGTGATGCTGTAAGGAGAATATTACTGTATATGGAAAATTTGATAAGCACCCTCAATCTTTTAACATGGAGGTTATGCGCCATTAATTTTTAATACACCCTTCCTTTTGTCAATCATAAAACCTCAGTAAATATAGATCTCAGTAATACAGACAGACAGACGGACAGAATATGTGAGACAGTTTGTGCAACATATTTTACACCGTTTATTGTGAATATCTCATTTTCGAAAGAAAATTGAAGTGAGCAGTTTTTAAAATTACTCTTCTGTTATAAGGATGAGGAAAATATTGTAAACAAGTTTCTGGAAGTTTTATTCAAGTGAAAACCGTAATATTTCCACGTCTACAACATTGACTAGCGTCTTCTATAGAATGTAAGCGAGTCTCGTCTCGATCCCCGTGAGAACCGCCACAGCTCGCAGTCACTTTAACTCCACGCCAAGGTAGCGGAGAAAACAAAATAATGCGTATTCATGTGTACTCTACTCTAACATACTTTTAGGGACATCGAGATATTACTCCATGATTTATGTCAAAATGACTCGGTTTGTGATTAATTTCCCACAACCGAATACAGTATATTTAAATAACATTTCAGGTAGATTTCGAAGAAAAATCTACCTGTTGCAATCGGTACCATGTCATGACTTTTGAAAAATTCTTTCATATCTTTATTTTTCATGTCTCCCTAAGTACAAAACCACCGCCCGTTCAAAAAATAAATAATTTTTTTTTATATTTATCGTTATATATACACACACATCTTTACACGCTAGCGGCCGTAATTTTGAAAATATTTGAACCAAATTTTATTATGTTATTTCTAGGCCAAATAGTTCGGACAAGTTCGTTAATGAGCAAAATTTGGCCAAGGGGGGGTGTCGAGGAGGGGGTTGAAATGTTAAAAAATTTATATCTCGGCCCCTATGAAGTATAGAGAGAAACTTTGTTTGAATAAATTAGAGTACTCCCTATGGAGTTCACAGTGACACCAACGGTTCGGGGTTTTTGGGGGTACGAGTGGGGGTGGGGGTATGGAAATTCGACATTTTTGAAACCACGTCTTGTGGGGTATCGTTGAAGAGATCTTGATGAGTACTCTACAAATCAGTAACTAGTTTCTCGATAGTTCTAATATAAGGCGAGATATAGATGTTTGAAAAATTGCTCTGTTCTCTTTTTCCAGTTATTATTGCGGGTTTGTCATGCCAAGGCTAAAGAAGAAGAGTGCTGCGCAGCGACAATAAATTAAACCAAAAGCACTTCGAAATCTACCTCAGCCTGTAGGCCTGCCTAAAGGGATTTTTATTATGATCCACTACTTTGACATGAGTTGATAACTTTTATAGTACAGAACAGTTTCGCTGTTTGGGCTACTTTTTCTCCATAAAAATACATTTTTTGAGAAACCTCATAAGCCAGATTTTAACAAGATATATTACGTTTATTCTTGAATCCTGTTCCGTAAGGAGAGAAACATTATTTTGTACAAAAATACCACACGTAGAAAGGTATTTCTGTTATGCATGTTTGTTAGAAAGTTATAATTTGTGGACAAGGCCCGTATGTCAGGGACAACAAATATAAGCCAACCTCTTTTCACATTTTGGTTCACAAGAGAAAGATTTCTAACCATGGATGCACCAGCATTTAAATGCAATATATTCCTTCTCATAGTCTAAGTTACTGCTGCCGAGATTTTACTGGCAGCAACTCCCATTCAATATTTCTGGCTTGGATTAAAATTTCCTCGGGATTATCACTCATATTTTCCCAAGCTTTTCATAAGTACTAGTTCGTATGCATTATTGTTTACAAACAAGCGACTCATATATTATGCATCTACACCGCATTTCGTATTGGTACGGTTCTGCGATTCAGGCGCGTGTGAGAATATGACGTTAACAAATGGCTGACTTTAACTTTCATTATAATTAATTATACGGTATTTTTATTTCATTTCATATAAATTAGAGAGCTTTTACTAAAAAAATATTGTATGCAGCACGTACTCAAAAACTTGACCGGAGTCATCCAGTATTTCTAGATACTAGATTCGTCCGCTAAAGTGTTATTTTGCGTACTTGTTACTTAAATAGCTAATAAAAGTCCCTACTGACGCCTAATTATGAATGTCAAAGTCAAATGAAAATTACACATGTTTAACAAGGAAATTACAGCAAATCTCTGTTTCTCCATAACCCCTACTACATCCCCACTTCCTTGTTCACCCTCCTTTCTCAATCATCCTATAAAAAACAAGCTGGCAATTTCAGTGTTATTCTTTATCGATTCCTCAACATAACCTTCCACTGCTGTACTAGAACGCTATCCGCCATGGTCTTTTAAACTTATATCGCCTACAAGATTTACCAAAACTCTTGCAGACTTCCTACAAAAAGCATTCCCAGTATATCTCCCTACATCTGCAATGTTTAGAAGTCTAGCAATACTTTTCGGAATTTTCCATTGGATCTTCCAAAATCTTCTATTAGATTTTGCTGTAAAACAAAAACAACTTGCTATGTTCATTGTGCTTGAGCCAAAAGCAAAGTATATTTTTATTAACAAAAGAAAGAGCTTTTTTTATGTGCGATTCCCAATGATGTATGGCAGTTATAATTGCAGTTGTATACGAGAGTTACAACATAGGTGAATTCAATGCACCTCGAAACCGGATTTTTAAGTTTCCCTTTCCTTCATGAGTTATAAGCGAAAACTGATGAAAACGTGCCTAATAGTAAGCCTAATTCTTGAGAGCTTCGATATTATTAGCGTGCTCTGTTGGATTCATGTGCTTACAATCTCTTCTCTCTATATATAAAAAGATTTGTCGTGACTGACTAACTGACTGACTTAATGACTGATTGACAGAGAATCAACGTAGAGGCTAAACTATAGTAGGTAGAGACTTGGAATTTTGACAGCACCTTCGTTTCATAATGTAAGTGCTCACTAACAAATGATTTTGAAAAATTTTGATTTTAAATGCCAAAAATAAAATGATTTAGAGGAGACATATCTTTTTACACAGAATTATCAAATCCAAATCAAATTCAATGACAACAGTGTATTGTTGGCAATGGTCACAGGTAGCTTTGGTTAATAAATGAAACGGGACTTTTGACAAATTAGAGAAGATATCGATATAAATCATTGCTGTAAATAAATATTGAAGAATGAAATCTACGAAAATAATGCACAAAGTGATGCAGTCACATAACTTTCTCTACCCTGGACATAGAGAATACCATATTATGAGGTATGGTAGTATATGTATTGTTATATTCCAGGTCTTTGGGAAGAGAAGGATAAAAGTGATATTGAATTTATTTTAAATTTCATTCCCGAAACGGTTGTATGGTAACATGAGAGTGAGAAATAAAATATTCCGCAAAGACAATACAATTTTATGTTCCGGAATTTCTGTTTCTACTTATTTCAACCCCTATCAGGCTTGGTGGATAGAACTGATGGGATGCAAAATTCTACATCCTCTAGAGCCATAAAGAGCTACATCAAGCGTTTTCTGAGGGAAAAGTTTGAGTGTGATAAGTCGTTCTTCTTCATTTCAAATTCAAAATACCTATATAAGGACGTATAATTTGAAAATCGAAAGTCCTTCATAAGTTAATTTCCAATTACAAAATCCGGGCGAAGCCGAGTCTTTTAAGCTAGTGTTGAATATGTAGCAAAGATTTACAGTTTTTATGGTTGTAAATTTTTTTAGTTACACTTCTTTAATGTATTTCCTGACAATGGCGGCGATTGGGAATTAGAAGCTTTAGGGGGACAAAATATTAAAAACAGTTCAAAGTACTGGAGGGTCTGGGGGGATAAGGTGTAGAAAATAACAGTTATAAAATATAGCTACAAAATGACAAGCTTTTGATACTCTCAGAACAAATTTGTACAGAAGAGTAAAGGTTGACAAGAAGAAGAAGAAAATATAATAATAATATATATAATAATATATATTCTTTATTATTTTTTATGTTCATTAGTACAATACAATATAAATTTTCCCAAAGAGACAATTTACACCTGTACCGTTTCACAATTAAATAGAGGTAGCCTACTTTGAGAATTCTCAAATGATCAGTAGCAATTTCATTCAAAATCTGCCTTGTTTAAAATAAACCCAGAAAGTCATAATTTAACTTACCCAAGTCCAACGAAATACCGTTCACCGATCACTCGCAGTTGAAATCTGCGAACAACGAAAATTGGTTTGGAATTGTCTCTACCACAACAGCTGTTTTCTTGCCTACTGTAACTAGAGCTGTGCGTTAACTGTTGTAATGTAATACATTTACAAAGCCGGTATAATATGTGCGATTTATGATTGCAGCAACTATAATTGGCGGAATAATTCCATATCTTTATTTCGTTTGCCAAAAGACTAAGCTCAGTAAGCAGACGGATTTAGATAAAACTCGCTTCGCACGTTGAGGGCTTTGCCCCCATTCCAAGACGTTACCATCTCGGCCACCTCGCTCGGTTTACAGAAATAATAGTATCTATCGCTAGCATGTCTTCAAAGCGAAGTTTATTGTAACTTTCAGAGCTCTACGTCAACACTGTTTGATAATACCGTTGCCATGGAAGCCGAGCCCTTTTTGGGGGGTTTTTAGGGCTAAAAATTTAAAATAAACTTTTTGGAATTTTCCTGTGGTTTACAGCCTAAAAGCTATATGTGTACCAAATTTCAAGTTTCTAGCTCATCTGGAAGTGGGCAAACATTTATGTCAGTGAGTGAGTGAGTCAGCCGTGTGTCTTTATATTATAGGGCGGTTGGTTTAACGATGAGGACGTACTGCAACTTAGACCGGTGTGCCGGAATTTTGTCCCGAGGAGTTCTTTTACACACAAATGTCATCGACCTGGGCCGGTATCGAACCCGCAACCTTAGGTACAGAAAGCCAAGGCGATACTGACTGCACCACTCAGGTAAATCGGTCACCGTTGTTGTTTCTAACTAAATTGTAGGTTGTAAAACAAAACCTTGGTACCGAAATTTATTATTTTTATTCAGAAAAAAATAGGATCCCTATCGACGATTCATCCCAACGCGCATAAAGATTACCCCAGTTCATCCCCGTCTGCTAGGTGGCAGTATCGTCGCTGTTCGCAATCCTTCCTTCGTTAAAAGAGGTTGATCGGATTTACTACTATTGTCATTTAGTCCAACCACTGAGTTTACTCTAAGCCCTGTTCATATCCGATTACACTACAAAATATTTCTTTTAAAAATTTTAGCTGTCTGTTATTGCCTAGCTTAGACTTCCATACAGTCATCCAAAATGAGGTTTTCTTTTTCAACTTGCCAAGTGTGATAGACGTTGCTAAACCATTGCATTTCTCAATTAATTTCCTCTTTTCAAGACATTGAAGATCGTCCTGCGATGCATTGCATACAGGAACAGTTAAAAATAACTTTAACAGCTTTAAAAGATTTGGAAATTTGGTTCTGGTTGTTTGATGTTTTCAGATTTCACTAATTATATCACTTACTTTGATATCAGTTTAGCGATCTATTTTTTCAGGCTATTTTCACGAGAACACATCAATTTATGTCGGTAAATTATGATGTTATGGTCTTTACAATTTTGGCCGTTTTGGCGCTGCCTGTATGCGCGCGCAGTTTTTCGAGCTTCCCTACTGAGTAATGTATTTTGTCGATAAGTAGTTGGTACCCAGCTGGGCTTGAGCTTGGTTAGAAATGAGCTGATCCATGTAGCAGTTCGGACGAACTATGTGAGTACTCCACAACATGTAATACGTAATACTCTAGTTCTCAGCTCTCGAAATTATGTTTGGTATTGACTGGGAGACCCGAAAGGAAAAGACCGCCTGGAAGACCTAGACGTAGGTGGGAGGGGAATCTTAGAACGGATTTAAGGGAAGTAGAATTTGCTAGGGGTGATTGGATGGAGTTATAGCACAGAATAGGGTTGAATGGCGGCCTCAGGTAAGCGCGGCAATGAACCTTCGGGTTCCATAAAATAGATAATATTCCTTTAGCTTGTTGAGGAATTGTCTATTGACATTGAGTAAGTAAGTAGTACATAGTAGTACATAGTAAGTGTTACATAGGTTGAGAATAGATATAATATTGAATGTCTTCTGTTGGTCAAACCAGGTATTATCTTTATTCTGTTGCTATTTCTTTTACACACAGCAACGTAGCAACGGTTTACTCACAGCTGAGCTTTTGAGCAAGCTTCTTTAATAAGGTCACTACAAGCCGAGTTGTTCTTCAGTAAGGCAGTCAGTATTATTTCCATATAACACAGTGAAGTTTTGCTTTTATAGATGATGTCTAGTAGAGAGAAGTTTAAATTTTTTTAAATTTTTATAATTCCTATTTTAAAAATGACCCTCGCTCCCTAATCGCCGCTACTGTTCTCTGGTGTTAAAGCTATTACCATTCATAAAGTTGAAAGCTCTGCAGCATTATGAAAACTCTGTTCAGGAGTGAAACGGGGTTATTTCCATTAGTAGGTGTGCTCTTTTCCTTCACTAATCAATCACGTCAGACTTCATTCATTTATAAGTCAAATTGTTGCATTTTAATTAGATTTTTAATTAAGCTATTACTAAGCAAAGTTTCAATTAGAATCACATTCCAAAAATAACGTTAGATCGGAACATGATTCTCAGTCAAGAAACTGATGCCGAATATACGAGAGCCATCCACAAAGTAAGTTTCCCTTGGGCCATTTACAGAAACAAAACAAAATTTCATGGAACTATTTATTGCAACAGATATAGCAAGTGTTCAGTTATTTTTCAACATATTTGCCACAGGAATTGAGACAATTGTCATACCGTGGGATCAACTTTTGAACACTTGTGTCGTAGAAGTCTGCCGCCTGCGATCTGAACAATTGTATGATAACCTTGTCCGTTTCTCTGTCAATCTCTACCATTTTCTGTCATTCACTCTCATTTGTTGAGGGGTATGAAAAATGAAAATCTCTGGGTGCGCGGTCCGAGTTGTAGGATGGAGATTTCAACACCTCCCTGGATGTCTCCTGCAAAAGTTCGGCTGGGTGGTGTTTCAACATCCACCCTACAGCCCGGACCTCCGTCTCAATGATTTTCATCTTTTCCTACGCCTCAATAAATTACAGATATTGACAGAGAAGCGGAGATGATTGTCCCACAATGGTTCAAATCCCAGGCGACAGACTTCTGCGACACAAATGTTCAAAAGTGGTCCCACGGTATGACAAATGTCTCAATTCCTGTGGCGAATATGTTGAAAAATAGCTGAACACTTGCTATATCTATTGCAATAAATATTTCCATGACATTTTGTTTTGTTTGTGTAAACGGCCCTAGGGAAACTTATTTTGTGGACGGCCCTCGTAATTGACGCCATCTTCATGATTGGACTGGACTTAGGCTTTTCCTCCATTATGGACTTGCATCCTTTATCTCTTGATACACTGGACTTATTTCTCGATTCTGTGGCATTTTGTTTTCTCCATTCTCTCACTTCTTTGTTCATCAGTAATATGTTATTTACCAGTGTAAAACAAATGTTTTAACGCACTTTACCAATGTCGGATACACCGAAATAATATTAAACACTATGTAAAACTGATTATTTCTTAATGAGCATGTATTCACGTTGTCCTCCATGTTATATTGCATCAAAATATTCATGTGTAGTTTGTGACGATTTTGTTCGTAACGCTAGTGCGTAACGCAACTTTGGGTTAGCTCTCGATTTACTCCTAGCGCGCCTAAAGAAGTGTCACTTGAAAAATACGTAATATTTATTGTAGGCCTACTTGGTGCACTCATGATTGTGGTGTGGTTATGTTTCAACTTACTTTATATTTTTATATTTCATTCTGTTCTAATGATTTTTGGTGTAAAAAATGGGTCATTAATGGCCACGAGAAGACCTACTAATCAACATGTAAAATATATGAGTGAAAATTGACGTCTGTGCTATGAACACATAGAAAACAGCCAGTTTATGAATTCCTATAAGAACTCGTTAAATAAAACAGCTGTACCGATGGTTTTCTCAATTCCACATGATCCAGGATTTTTTGTTTTGTTTAATGGAGTTCATCCTGCAGTAGTTTAATTGAGGGTAGACAGACCTACAAGAGAAACAAAATACACTCTCAAGAATGAAGTGCAAGATGAACAGCGTGACAGACCTATATTCAAAGCACCGCCGTCTCGAGAATTACACTGCCTGTCCTATGCTTTATTTTAACATGGAGTTCAGAGTATTGTTAAATTGCCTAATTTCTCCAGTAGAGGCGACACAGTTCACACCCAAATAGCATGAAATTCCAGCGTATTTCAGTTTCCGAGTTTAAACTTCAGAGGGCAACATAGAGCATACGGTAGTGTAAGGGTATTGCAGCTGGGTGTGGTAGGTGCTGCCATCTGCAATGTCGCCGCGTACGCAAAATTAGCCGTATAGGACAGGCAGTGTATACACGAGTAATATAGTCTAGAAAGCAGTGATTCAAAGACTATCCTTTTCTTTAATTATAATATAAATGATGATTTTAAAGGAAAATTATTTGATCTAGATACCGTTTTTAACAGTAGCTTATTTAAGTATCATTTACCTGTTCATAACTAGAATATAATACCTGTTTTATTATTTCTTAAATTTAAAATTTGCAGTAAAGAAGAATACTGTGCTTTTTTTCTCTCTTAATATAACATATATAATATAACATAAGTTATTTGACATGATGAGAATGTAGTTTTAGTTACTCGCCGCATGGAGCGTTAGTATCGTCCAGTTAACTTGTCATAGGACTTTTAACACAGAGTTTTTCTACTGTATTAATATCTATACTGTGGTTGTACGCAGTCTATACCATGACTGTGCAGGACTGCATTAAGCCCAACAAAGAGCCTTCACCAAAATTAAAATTAAAATTAAATTTTTACCAAACCGACTGTGCTATCATGAGTTTCCTTTGAGTTTTAATGGGTATATTTGACTAAAATATTTCATTAAAATGCTATAATTTAAAGTCAAACAGAACGATATCTCGATTCAAAACCCCATAGCACGCCCATAGGCCATCCAATAAACAATATTCATACAACGAAACAAATGCCAACGATTATGGTCAGCTATGAAGCTGAAAGTAATTTTAAAATACCCCAACCATCAAATAAACCCAAAAATTCAGAATCCATTGAATATTAATATTTAGTTTTACATCAACTTTGGAAAGTACATGTGTAAAAATTAATTGCGAAATAGTTCAAGTGTCAAGTATGTTTAAAAAGTAAAATATATCTGAATTATTAATATTTTTGCAGTCATCATTTGTGTATCTATTGAATCATCATGTAAAACTACAATATATTAATGTGAATATACGAGGGCCGCCCACTAAGTAAGTTTCCCTAGGGCCGTTTACAGAAACAAAACAAAATTTCATGGAAATATTTATTGCAACAGATATAGCAAGTGTTCAGCTATTTTTCAACATATTCGCCACAGGAATTGATATATTTGTCATACCGTGGGACCAACTTTCGCACTCTTGTGTCGTAGAAGTCTGCCACCTGGGATTTGTACCCCTGGGTGACAACCATCTCCGCTTCTCTGTCATTCTATGTCATTCTCTGTCATTTATTGAGGTGTAGAAAAAGATGGAAATCACTGGGAGCGAGGTCCGGGCTGTAGGGTGGATGTTGAAACATCTCCTACTCGTACTTTTGCCGGAGACTTGCAGGGAGGTGTTGAAGTCTCCACTCTACAGCTCGGACCGCGCACCCAGAGATTTTCATCTTTTCCTACCCCTCAAGAAATGACAGTGAATGACAGAGGATGGTAGAGATTGACAGAAAAACGGAGAAGGTTATCACAGAATGGTTCAAATGGTATATTTAACCTCGGTATGTATTCAAATACTCTGCTATTTCGATAGGTATCGATATACTAATATGTTATTTACCAGTGTAAAACAAATGTTTTTACACACTTTACCAATGTCGGATACACCGAAATAATATTAAACACTATGTAAAACTGATTATTTGTTAATGAGCATGTATTCACGTTTTCCTCCATGTTATATTGCATCAAAATATTCATGTGTAATTCGTGACGATTTTGTTCTATGGCAGACTTCTATGGCACATGTATTCAAAAGTTGGTCCCACGTTATGACAAACGTCTCAATTCCGGTGGTGATTATGTTGAAAAATAGCTTAACACATTCTGTATTTGTTACAATAAATGTTTACATTAAATTCTGTTTTGTTTCCGTTAATGGCCTGTGGGAGAGTTACTTTATGGATGCGCCCCGTAATAATTTTGTTTTAAAAATACCTTATTTACTTAAGTGCCAGTATTAAGATTTCACTAAATGTTTAATGTATTCCCTGTCATTGTTTACAGCTTGAAGGTGTTTTCGCTGTATTGCAGTCCAAACATGTATGGCCATGTTAAAGCTATAACCTGCTTTTCAATTAATAATATACAAATTTCATTAATCGCCAGATTTATCATTTTGTGAAATCAGTATCCAGTTTTTAAGATGTATTGTGTAATTCCATGTTCCCTGTTTTTGTCAAAAAGAGGATGTGCGAGTTACTAGTTGTTTAAAAAGAGAATTTAATAATTTTCTTTAATATTTCCACAAGCCAGAAGCGTACTGCCAATTATTATGCAGAAAAAGGGCGCTTTTAAGTTTGACTGGGTGTGAGTATATGAACCATAACAAAATGCGATGTTATGAGAAAAGCTGAAGTTGCTCACATAAAATTCACAGGAGACGGGTTCAATCGAAGGAATTTGCAATAATATGGAGGAGAAGTGTAACATCGCGAAGGGTCGACAGATGTTAGGGGTGTAACTGTCGATTCAGCAGGGGATTCTATGTATTGCTTTCACAGCTCCCCATACCGCGCGCTAGTTGGTTTCAGAATTAGTTACTGTGGTCAGCATACCGACATTCACGGCATTTATTGACGGTTTTCTTGACCGTTGCCACTGATGTAGTAAAATAATTATCTCTTCAGATGCACTCACAAAGCTGTGTGCACCCCGAACCACCCAACTTGATTACAATCTAAGGAATATGCGGGGATCGAACCCTCCACCTTCGCGGTGGTAGCCTAATGATAACAACTAGAACAAGGAGTCAGTCTATTTTCATTATAGCATAATATCTTACTACTAGCTTAAAAGGTCCGGCGTCGCCCGGGTTTTGTATTTTGTAATTCGAAATTAACTTATGAAGGACTTTCGATTTTCAAATTCTAGGTCCTTATATAGTATTAAAAATTTGAAATGAAGGACATCTTATCACACTCAAACTATTCCGTCAGAAAACTCTTGATATGGCTAGTAGAGGATGCAGAATTTTGCATCCCATCGCTTCTACACGTCAAGCCTGGTAGGGGTTCAAATAATAAGAAACAAAAATTCCGGTAACATAAAATTGTATTGAATTTGCGGAATATATTATTTATCACTCTCATGTTACCATACAGCCATTTCGGGGATGAAATTAAAAAGTAATTCAATATCACTTTCATACTTCCCTACCCAAAAACCTGCGATATAATAATGTAGGCCTACATATTACCGTACCTCGTACGGTATTCTCTATGTCCAGGTTAGAGAAAATTATGTGACTGCATCACATTGTGTATTATTTTCGTGGATTTCATCTTCAATATTTATTTACAGCAATGAATTATATCGATAGCTTCTCTAATTTGTAAAAGTCCCGTATTTTTTATTTCCAAACCTACCTGAGACCACTGTCAACAATACACTGCTGTCATGTAAACTGTGATTTGGATTTGATAATTCTCTGCAAAAAGGGATTAAGTATTCTAAAAAAACATTTAATTTTTGGCATTTAAAATAAAAATCAAATCAAAATCCTTTCTTAGTGAACACTTACACTATGAAACGAAGGTACTTTCAAAATTCCAAGTCTCTACCTATTACAGTTTAGGCTCTACGTTGATTCTCTCTTAGTCTGTCAGTCAGGACAAAGCCTCTTATAGGCCTACTCGTATATATAGAGACTGGCTTAAAAGACCCGGCGTCGCCCGGGTTTTTTATTTTGTAATTGGAAATTAACTTATGAAGGACTTTTGATGTTTAAATTCTAGGTCCTTATATAGGTATTTATAATCTGAAATAGGAAGAACGACTTATTACACTAAAACTATTCCCTCAGAAAACGCTTGATATAGCTTTTATGGCTCATAGAGGATGTAGAATGTTGCATCCCATCGCTTGAGTACACAGTAAGCCTGGTAGGGGTTCAAATAAGAAGGAACAGAAATTCCTGTAACATAAAATTGTATTATCGTGGCTGAAAATTTTGTTTCTCACTCTCATGTTACCATAAAACTGTTTTGGGGATGAAATTAAACAGAAAGCAATATCACTTTCATACTTCTCTCTCCAAAAACCTGCGATATAATAATGTACCACATTACCATACCTCGTTTTGTTTTCTCTATGTCCAGGGTAGAGAAAGTTGTGTGACTGCATTATTTTCGTGGATTACATTCTTTAATATTTATTTATAACATGAATTATAAATTGATACCTTCTCTTATTTGTCAAACTTGCATTTTTTATTTTATTTTTTTTTCCAAAGCCATCTGATACATTAGCAACAATATGTTCTGTGATTGGGGTTTTATAATTCTGTGTAAAACGGGATTAAGTTTTCTCAAAAACATTTAATTTTTGGCATTTAAAATCAAAATTTTGTAAATTCCTTTCTTAGTGAGCACTTACATTATGAAACGAAGGTACTGTCAAAATTCCAAGTCTCTACCTATTATAGTTTAGGCTCTACGTTGATTCCTGTCAGTCAGTCAGTCAGTCGTTCATTCAGTCAGTCAGGACAAAGCCTCTTATATACCTGTATACATAGAGATATATTATTTCTGTAGTCATTTAATACGTTTCAATGCGAATACTTAGTAGGTACAAGTGAGATTTCAATTTGTATAATGTTGTATAGTGTTACGTTTCAATCAATATTTTATCAATAACGTTTATTTAATATTTGTCAAATTTCTTATTTTGCTATACCAACGTGGTTTTTCATTATATATTTAGAGTCTGAAACAAGTAAATACCATTATTAAAGCAACATGCGTTACAAACTAATCAATTTTCTTTCATAAAGGAAGAGATTACTATTAACCTAATAGAAATACTGTGTATATTTTATCTTAACGGTAAGTAATGTTGCAAGGTTCTTGCCCCGCGTGGACTTTAAACCCTATCA
This sequence comes from Ectobius pallidus, assembly GCA_964059195.1. Classification (NCBI taxonomy): domain Eukaryota; kingdom Metazoa; phylum Arthropoda; class Insecta; order Blattodea; family Ectobiidae; genus Ectobius; species Ectobius pallidus. The sequence goes on along the minus strand of CAXKWD010000004.1, from coordinate 178,145,691 downwards.
GGTCATGTATGGATTGGTAAATGCACTACCATTGGACAATTTAGTTTCATGCAATCAGCCTTACAGAAATCGAAATTAGAGAAGGGAAGAAATAAGATTATTTCACTGTAAATAAAGTAATTGTTGGGTTGTAGCCTATCTTTCAATGTTTCAATCCTTAAAAATGATAAGTTCACATAAACGTTGAGATAATGCATCAATTCGTTCACTAAAATCACTATAATATAAAGCAGCTTGACTCACTCGCTGACGTAACTGTTTACCCACTTCCGGATGAGCTTGAAAATGAACTTTGGAACACTAACCCAGCAGTAACTTTGGATTTTAACCCATAACCGACTGGAAAATTCCGAAAGTTCAATTTTTCATGTTTTTACCCCCGAAAAATCATTCAAAATGGAGGACGCAACTTTAGGTCTGTGCAGTCTTTTTTCATGGCTTATTGTTGCTAAATGGTAAGTAGCCTAGTATCGAAAAACCGATTGCACAACAGTTAAGGATTTTAAGTGATAGACAAGTCTGGTTCTTTGTTTTCGTATCGCCTTAGATAGAGTGAGATATTTTTTATTAGGTAGATTTCGAAGAAAAATCTACCTATTGCAATGGATACCACTTCATGATTTTCGAAAAATTCTTTCATATCTTTACGTTTCATGCTCCCCTAAGTACGAAACCACCGCCCGTTAAAAAAAAAAATTTGTGATATTTATATATATATATATAAGTTATATATATATATTTATATATATATAAGTTATATATATATATTTATATATATATCTTTACACGATAGCGGCCGTAATTTTGAAGATATTTGAACCAAATTTTATTATGTTATTTCTAGGCCCAATAGTTCGACAAGTTCGTTAATGGGCAAAATTGGCCCAAGGGGGTGGTCGGGGGAGGGGGTTGAAATTTTAAAACATTTATATCTTGGCCCCTATGAAGTATAGAGGGAAACTTTGTTTGAATAAATTAGAGTACTCCCTATGGAGTTCACAGTGACACCAACGATTCGGGGGTTCGAGTGAGGGTGGGGGATGAAAATTAGAAACTTTTGAAACCACGTCTTGTGGGATATCGTTGAAAAGCTCTTGATGAGTACTCTACAAATCAATAAATAGTTTCTTGATAGCTCTCATATGACGCGAGATTTTAATGTTTGAAAATAATAACACTTAAAAGAATTATTATAATATCATAATTTTGTCTTGTTTAGCGGCTTTGCTAATTTTATTCATTGCTAATCTTGCGCACGGCCTCCCAGAATATTATATCCTATTCTTGTTGTCAAAACAAATGATTGTAGGCTCTTCCTCTTCACCGAATTCAGTTCTTATTACTGCGGGTTTGCTTTGCCAAGGCTAAAAAAGAAGAGTGCTGCGCAGCGATAATAAATTAAACCAAAAGCACTTTGAAATCTACCTCAGCCTGTAGGCCTGCCTAAAGGGATTTTTTTATTAAGTTACTGAGATTATGTGGTGGACGGTGAAATGGCTTTCCGTCTGTCTGTCTGTCTGTGTACCTATAGGCTACGTGCGATAACTCGAATACGCTTTATTGGACTTTAATGAAAGTTGGTATATCGACATCGTTACCTGCGTTTACGGTATAGCAACACCATTTTTTCTTATTTTCGGGTCAGTTTTCTTACTTTTTTTCATGATTAAAGCTTTCTAATGTCAATTTAATGAAATAATAAAACTACACCTTTTCAACCTCAATTTCGGAAAAAGTAATTTCAGTTTCAGAAAAAGTAATTTCAATTTCGGAAAAAGTAATTTCAGTTTCGGAAAAAGTAATTTCAATTTCGGAAAAAGTAACTTCAATTTCGGAAATACGAGGGCTATTTTTTTAAACCTCCGATGGGGTATAAAATGAAAACCACAGTGAAAATCAAAACTATTTTATTTGGAACATATAGGTAGACCTTCTAGCTACTTCTCTACATAATCTCGCTCAGATTGAGTAATTTGTCGTAGCGTGGTATCAACTTTACTATACCCTCGTATTTCCGAAATTGAAGTTACTTTTTCCGAAATTGAATTTACTTTTTCCGAAATTGAGATTACTTTTTCCGAAATAGAAATTACTTTTTCCGAAATTGAAATTACTTTTTCCGAAATTGAGGTTGAAAAGGTGTAGATTCCTTACGACATGTAGATGACTGTTCTGTTCATAGATAGCACTGAGCAGCACAGTGATACGTCTTCCTTTTTAGCTGCGGGCGAGAAAGTACGCGTAATGAAGACGTGACATACGCATAGCTTGTATAACTTTGACCAACTATATGGGGATTACTAGTGAATGATTTGGAGCAGTGTTTTAGAACTTGCAAAGTGAAAGACCCAACAACCGTTTAACGCTCTGTATAAAACTTGTATTTGTAAGGCTCACAAAAATATCACCGGTGAATGCGTATTCAATATATTTTGCAATCAAGTTTGTAACACTTGTACTTACACATATGTATTTTACACAGGCAACATAATATAGAAGACATTAAACCCACAAATATAGTTTATTCCTTGCAGTACAATTTCCATCCTTTCCATATTATGTTAGTAACAAACTCCTTAGATACCAATACTTAAAAACTTTAAGATTGTGTCTAGGTTGTTTTGATAAGTTGAATTTTTTACTGACTATTCCACTCATATGCCACGTGTTTGATATTGACCAATACGGTTTAGCAATTCCTTGGATATAGACCAGTCACGATCTTATAAAACGCTTGCTATTAATGTGAGGAAGGGATTTTACCTGATAAAATGGTCTACGCGTTACTGGAAACGTAAGCATCTGTGTGCAGTGATAAATACGTCACATGTTGCCATTAAATAGCACGAAAACAGATTATTTTATACAACATAAGTTGTTTCCAAATTGAAATAATATAAATGTATATAAATTAAAAACACAATTTCAATTCGGTCCAAGTCACTTCGTGTGCTTTTATTCTGTTCTGCTGTTAGCTTACCTGAATTAAGTTAACTATGGCTTATATGCACAATTGGTTGCGCTGGTCACAACATGGACATGGTAACTCGAATCGATTCGTGGATGGTTGATTCATAGTAGCTGTTAGTTTTGTTTTTATATAACAAAGCACGAAAGTAATTATTATTTGTATAATCCGTTACATTTTTATTCATGGAATAATCTTAATGAATCCAACTCGAGTTGACGAGTTTCATGAGTTAAATTCGCTCCTTCTGCGCTGTCGGGAATCTATCGATAAATTCGTGGGTATTACCTATGACAAATCATAACCTTCTTTGTTTTACCAAAGAAAAAGTACATCATTAAGTATTCATTCTACCTAGTACATTACTTATGTCCATAACTCTGTCGCCCAGAGGACATAATCATCTACATAATGCCCTTGGTACATAATGCATAGGTTCCTTGAAGATCGCCAATAAGGACTGACCTTTTCAATGCATTCTCTGTGTAGCGCATTTATCTGTGTCACGTGGAGTAGCAGATATGAAAGTACCCTTTTTTGTAGAACTGGAGTGAAAATTACTAAATCTGCCGACACGCGCCATTGTGCTCGGCAAGACATGGAGGAATTGGAACAGGGAGACAAGAAAGAATGGAAGGAATGCGTCATTTGACAAAGCGAACGCGGGAAACAAACCCAAGTTGGTAGCCTAGGAAACAGTCAATAAATTTAAACGGTGATTAAAATTCATCACTTAACTGGAAGTCACTATTTCTTGTACCCCGTTCTGTAACTAGAGGAAGATAATTAATACATGTCCCATAATTACATAAATCCTTTTCCAGGTATAGTCCAGTTATTCATTGCATGGCCAGGCGGCTTCCTTTCGTTTGGAGGAAAAGTTTGCCGACAGCTCAACCCATGTTCTTTAATTTTACCGCACCAATCAGCTACCTACTCCAGCCAATCAAAATCTAAGAATGTCCTGTGACGATTTTGACAGCTACTCGTCAACTCCGCGTGAAGTGAAACGCGAGGTTGCAAGATCAAGTTACAGTAAACGATAAAATGTGTTAATTGATTAAAGCGAGTGAAGAACTAAGGTCAGTGAAAACAATGAGAGAATATTGCAACGTTGCTTTTGTTTTGGAAAGCGGAAACCAAGACCGATTTAGTCAGATCAATTAACATAAAGAATGGTTTATTCATTTGAAGCCGCCTGGCCATGCATTGAATAACTGCTCTATACACGCCTATGTGTCTGTACACAAGGCCCACCGCGAATGTTTAAGGGCCTTTTCCCACTGGGTCACTTGTGACGGTCACCGCTAATATTACCAATAGTAGCTACATGATAAAAAAAAAAGTGGTGGAACGCCACGCGACAGAAGTAAAACTTTATTTTATTTTTTTATTTTTTCAATTTTTGATTATTGGATTTTTTCAATTTTGCATTATTGGACATATTAATATTGGGTTTTTGGACTTTTTAATTTTTGATTTTGGACGTTTTAATTTTGGATCTTTGAATTTTTAATTTTGGATTTTGTAAATTTTCGATCTTTGAATTGCTTATTTTTTTATTTTTTAAATTTTTTAATTTTTTATTTTTTATATTATTTATTAAATTTTGGATTTTTTGATGTTATAATTTTTAATTTTGTTTTTTTAAATTTTGGAAATTTGTATTTTTTAATTTTTTTAATTTTAAATTTTTGGATTTTTTAAATTTTGGATCTTTGAATTTTTTAATTTTGTATTTTTTAAATTTTGATTCTATGAATTTTTTATTTTTTGGGTTTTTTAATTTTGTATTTTAGTTTTTTAATTTTGATTTTTAGATTTTTTAAAATTTTGTTATTTTCGATTTTTTAATTTTTAAATTTAGGAATTTATTATTTATTAAATTCTATATTTTTGGATGTTTTAATTTCTAATTTTGTTTTTTAAATTTTGGAAATTTGTATTTTTTAATTTTGGATTTTTTATTTTGGATTTGCGCGGTAATGAACCTCCGGGTTCCGTAAAGTAGATAATATGCCTTTAGATTGCTTTGGAATTGTCTATTGCCATTGAGGAAGTAAGGTGTGACAAATTTCCTTTGATTACTCCTAATCATTGAGTTGATTGTTTTCTGTGCAGTCCGCAACGAAACAAGTAAGAGTGTGACTGATTTCGTGACTGATTGTGACTGATTTCGTGACAGTTTTAGTGTGACTGATTTTCCCGATTCACCCTCTACCGCCACTAAAGAAGTTTTACTTCAAAAATTGTAATCACATTTGACATCCCAAATGGCAGGTCCACACTGTACTTCGCTTATAAAATCTTCAGTATTGATCAAATCTAAACTCATGGCTGGATAATTAGTTTCGCTGAGCTCAATTATACAACTGAATTATGTATATGCAACTTGCATTATGTTGGCAATCATAATAAAAGCGACCATGCGGTGACCGTCACAAGTGACCCAGTGTGAAAAGGCCCTAAGGTAGATGTCACAAAGGTTAGACGGCAGTCTGACTCCCACCATGGGAATATACTCGTAGTTTAGTTGGCTTTCTGGAGGATAGAGGAGCAGATAAAACACTATCAATCAAATAAACTAGCCTCGTAAGAAAATAGGGCTTCGTGTTCACTGGAATTCAATTTTGACTTTGCTAAGTTTAATTCATGTAATCATAGGCTATTACAGATTTAGAATGACAGTAAGTAATTCATTTGTTTTCAGATAAGGAAATTGCAATATATTTCAACATGCACCTAGCCTTACATTGCAGGAGGGAACAAAACGAGTAAAATGTTTTTCAAGGGTGTAACATAGTTCATTATGTCCTACATGAAATATTGGTCATGTTAATGTACAATGAATATATTCACCAAGTTGAAAATTGATACGACTATTCAACTCATACGCCGCGTGTTTGATACTGACCAATAACGTTTAGCAATTCCTCGGATATAGACCAATCCATTCTTGTAGGAATCGCGATGGTGTTTTATCGTGATAAAACCGTCTTCTCGTTACTGGAGACGCGAGTATCAGTGTGCAGTGATTAATAGTCAGATGTTGCCACTAAGCGGCACGAAAACAGATCTCTATTTAAATAAAAGGCTTTGTCCTGACGGACTGAATGAATGACTGACTGACTGATTGACTGAATGACAGGAATCAACGTACAGCCTAAACTATAACAGGTAGAGACTTGGAATTTTGACAGTACCTTCGTTTCATAATGTAGGTGCTCACTAAGAAAGGATTTTGAAAAATTCTGATTCTAAATGCCAAAAATTAAATGTTTTTGAAAATACTTAATCCCTTTTTACATAGAATAATCCATTCCAAATCACAGAATATATTGTTGCCAAATGGTATCAGGTGGGCTTGGAAAAAACACATGAAATGCACTTTTGACAAATAAGAGAAGTTATCAAAATAATTCATGTTATAAATAAATATTACAGAATGAAATCCACTAAAATAATGGAATCACATAACTTTCTCTACCCTGGACATAGAGAAAACAAAACGAGGTATGGTAATGTGTATATTATTATATTATATCGCAGGTTTTTGGAGAGAAAAGTATGAAAGTGATAATGCTTTCTGTTTAATTTCATCTCCAAAACGGCTTTGTGGTAACATAAGAGTGGGAAATTTCCCGCCTCGATATTACAATTTTATGTTACAGGAATTTCTGTTTCTTCTTATTTAAACCTCTACCAGGCTTGCTGTGCACTGTACAAGCGATGGGATGCAAAATTCTAGATCCTCTATGAGCCATAAAAATCTATATCAAGCGTTTTCTGAGGGAATAGTTTGAGTGTAATAAGTCGTTCTTCCTATTTCAAATTATAAATGCCTATATAAGGACCTAGAATTTAAAATTGAAAATCCTTCATAAGCTAATTTCCAATTACAAAATACAAAACCCGGGCGACGCCGGGTCTTTTAAGCTAGTTATTTTATACAACATAACTTGTTTGGAAATTGAAATAATAGAAATTTACATTGATTAAGAATGCAATTTCGATTCGGTGCAAGCCAGTTTATGTGCTTGTATTCTGTTCTGCTGTTAGCTTAAATAAATTAAGTTAATTATGTCTTATATGCACCATTGGTAGCACTGATTGCACACACCATGATAGCTCGAATCGATTCATGGATGGTTGATTCACAGTAGCCTATGCTGTGATCTCACAGCTGTTAGTTTTATACAACAAAGCACGAAAGTAATTATTATTTATTTAATCCGTTACCGGTACATTTTATTCATAGAATAGTCTTAATAAATCCAACTCGAGATGACGAGTTGCATCAGATAAATTCGATCCCGCTGCGCAGTCACGAATCTGTCGATAAACTCGTCAACTCTCGTGGAATTACCTACGATAATTGCATATAGCATTAATAATGTCATATTTAGAAGAATCCGCCTTTAAAAATATTCTCTGCATACGATATTCTAACTCCCCTTTCTCATAACTTTCTTCTACGATAGCTTTTCATTCATTTCCCGTTCGTGCGAATGGTACAGAAATCTATCAAACTTGTGCATACAGAATGATTGGAAGTTGACATTATTTTCACTTGAATGAATGTCCACAATTCTCATTCGATTTCTTATGAAGCATAACTTGCATTCCCAATTCTGACATCTTAATACGAGGGCCGTCCACAAAGTAAGTTTCCTTGGGCCGTTTACACAAACAAAACAAAATTTCATGGCAATAGTTAATGCAACAGATATAGCAAGTGTCCAGCTATTTTTCAACGTATTCGCCAATTGAGACCGTGGGACCAAATTTTGAACATTTATGTCGAAGTCTACCGTCTCGGATTTGAACCATTATGTGATAACCTCCGTTTCTCGGTCAATCTCTAACATTCTCTGTCATTCACTGTCATTTCTTGAGGGGTAGGAAAAGATTAAAATCTCTGGGTGCGCGGTCCGAACTGTAGGGTGGAGACTTCAACACCTCCCTGAAAGTCTCCTGCAAAAGTTCGGCTAGGAGATGTTTCAACATCCACCCTACAGTCCGGACCTCGCTCCCAGTGATTTTATTTTCCTGCACTTGAATAAATGACAGAGAAGCGGAGGTGGTTGTCACACAGTGGTTCAAATCGCAGGCGGCAGACTTCTACGACACAGGTGTTCAATAGTTGGTCCCACGGTATGACAATTCCTGTGACGAATATGTTGAAATATATATATAAATATTTCAATGAAATTTAGTTTTCTTTGTGTAAACGGCCCTAGGGAAACTTTCTTTGTGGACGCGCCACGTACATCTAACATCTATAGCGTGATCCGTAATGAATACAATAATTTATATGCCTTCGAAAAAGTGTGAAGTCTATATTTTCTTAGACAATCTAAATCAGTGACCGGCATGATCCGTGCTCCGTGACGTCATACTACAGAGCAGCGACGCTCTTTGCTCGGCAATATCTCCGTACTGAGCACAGCGTGGAGAAATGGTTCTCCTGGCCAGTGGCGGTACGACGTCTATGCACAGACAGAGTGCGCTCCGTTTTCGTAGAAAGTATGGGAATAGCACAATTACAATACATTTGTACGAAAACAAAAGAGTACAACTGTGATAAATCAATGTAACAGAACAGTTTTGTTTGTAATGAAATTTAATATAGGCCCTACTTACAATAATCTGAAATGCATAATACATTCAGGTGCGGAAGCGTCCGCATATTTAAATGAGGCTCCGAAACTGCTAAAAACTACAAATACATAAAACATGAGAATACTTTAAGCAGTACTGCAAAACTTTGTCTACTCGGAAACTCAAAAATGTTAAAGTATACAAAATATACAAAATACACAAAATATACAAACTACACAAAATATACAAATTAAACTATACACCTTTGTGAGAAAAGTAGCCTATAGGCCTATTCAGATTTGTGATACACACCCTTACTTTGTGTCACTATCGTGCCCAAGCTGAAGGCATTGTCGAGATTTTTTCCCCTCTTTTCTCGTCCACTGATTTTGCAATATTTGGCGTCATAGTCTGGCTAACACACAAACGAAGAACATTTTTTAAGTTCTGATCAGATAGGTGATTTCTATGTTGTGGTTTGTAGACCTTCATACACGAAAAGAACACATACATAGGCCTACGTCGATCCAAATATACTCAACATTCTATTATTCATCCCATTCTAGTTTGATCCTAGTCAAAACAAAGGGGAGGAGAACTCACAGAGAGTTCGCGGAAAATTCGCATCATGTGACAAAACGTGATTGGTTAATATCATTAGAATGCGCCATTACCAGAGCGTGGCTAACGAGTGTTCGTAAGTTCATGCAATAATAATATCAACATTTACACGTGAAATAACAAACTCTCACTGGCATCGTCATCATTATAGTATATCAATTAGCAAACAAAACATAAAGGATTCATTGTTCACGACGACCCTGCGGATGAGTTGTACTGAGAATAAACAAACTAGCATTAAACATGGTGAACACGTGCGTTCTCACCTGCGGGCTATGACAGCCACGCCTCTTTGTTTTGAACAGGATCGTTCTTAAATGGGACAGAGAATAGCAGCAAATATATGTAATCGATGGAATCTTGCCTGGGGAAATCTTCTATATATAAAAATGAATGTATGTGTGTGTGTCTGTCCTTTATGCATTACTACACCATTCATCCGATCGCCATGAAACTTTGGGAAGTTGTTAAGCACATTCTCGGGAAGGTTTCTGGCATATTGCATTTTTAATTTTTGCTTCCGTTCGTGAGTTATGAGTGAAAAACGGGCAGAAAACTTGTATTTTTTTAGTTTTCGAAGCATCAGTTTTCAGTAATACATTTCAATGTCAAATCAATTACAGTAGGCTTTGGCTATTTTTGTCATACCTTGGACATAAAACCATCGCGATCGCTTGAATGTTGTAGCTCACGCTGGTCGATTCATTTGTTTTTAATATCAAGGCACGCAGACATATGAAATTTTCAACCTAATCCCGAAGAGGATTATTATTATTATTATTATTATTATTATTATTATTATTATTATTATTATTATTATTATAAGTGGGATAATCAGTATAGGCCTAAATATGGTCAAACGTTGTTCGATTTGGACGAAACTCACTATACAGGGGTTTTCTGGGCCAAGGACCTCGAATCTGAGGTCGCTTTAGCAGGCGACGCTATCTAATCGTGGTATGTAGTCCACGTGATTTAGGTGTTAATAAATATAATGATTTAACTATTATGCTCTTAATTTTTAATTTTTGAAATAATTATCGCGGGCGATCGCTTGATTTTGTAAGTCCATCCTTGACGATTCATTTGTTTAGAATATCAAGGCCCGCAGACGTATGAAATTTTCAACCTACACGGAAGAGGGATATTCAATATAGGCCTAAATATGGTCAAACATTGTTCGATTTGGACGAAACTAGTGAGGGGTTTCTGGGCTAAGGAACTCGAATCTGCGGTCGCTTTTATCAGGCGACGCTATCTAATCGTGGTATGTAGCCTACTCCACGTGATTTAGCTGTTAATAAATATGATTTAAGTATTATGATCTTAATTTTTAATTTTTGAAAAATAATTATCGCGGTCGAAGCCACGGGCACATGCTAGTCTTCTATAAAATATAGATAAATCCTTTTTGTTTTGAAATCGGTCTTTCATTTTAATATCACTTTGCAAATCAATGACTTCTAGTTGCAATGACGTTGAAACACTGTCAATATCCACAGAAAACTCAATTATCAGAAAAAATCCTGATCTCTCAGCATACTCCACTGTTAAATTTAATAGATATGTAAAGAATTTTTTGTAATTTTTTAGCTTTTAAGTAATTTTTGTTTCACTCCTTTTATGTATTTATGTTTTAATGTTTTTGTTTTACTTTCTTTTTTAGTTAAGCACATTATACACTCTATTTCTTTGTCTCTCCTCTTTCTTCACTTTGATATTTTTGAAACGGCACCCGAGCACGAGCAGTCTTGCTCATTCGGGTGTATTACTAAATGTAATACCTCTTGTAATATCTCTTGTAATAAATAAATAAATAAATAAATAAATAAAATAAATAAATGGTGTCGCAAATATGCAAATATCGGATTGGAGGTTTGCAAAATCTTGAAATCGGCAATCAAATTCCTGATCCAGTTCTTCTAATATTTGCACATAATTATTTATGTCTGTAATTCGATGACATACTGTAGACAACTTTGGAAAATGTGACGTGTCTCTGAGGGTGAGGTAACGTTTTCATAAGTCTCGTTTTACTTTGAATGCACTAAATTTACCATACATTTCTACTGCTGCACTGAACGCCACTGCGCTGATGCGTATTAACAGCAATACAACTCAACTGCTCTCTCTCCGAAGCTCTTGCGAGATGACTGGCTCTTACGTCACAACTGCAGCATCTGCCGGACACTGATCTAAATGAACAAATTACCTTGATTTTTGAAGAACAAATATAAATCTTCATAACTAAATACAATGTTAATATGTGGTTTCGAGAGGGTAGACCCAGTAGTCCGACGGATGGTATATCATCCATTACATCACCCAAACTGAAATTCGTAATTTTTAATTTGGAGCCATTTAGTACAAAAAAATTAATAACTGAAAATCAGTTCTTTAAAATTCTAAGACTATCTGACAGTTGAGATTTTAACTAGCTTTATTACGATGAGTAAATACTAATTCATGTAGGTATTAAAGATCAGATTTTTAAAATTTAAACAATATTCACATGTATAAAATATTGCTGTGAAAGAAAGGAAAGGATTACAATGATGTGAGGTTTTTATCTCTTGTCTTTTTTGCTTACAGATGGAACTAGCTACGTGGTGACGTCACGACCACAATGGGCCTAAGTGCAAGGACAGCTACAGTGAGCATCGCTGTTCTCCTCACTGCCTTTGTTAATGGTGAGTTTGCATGAGATAAAAATATTCAAAATTCATGTCGACATAAGAAACTTGAATTTATAATGAGTGCCAGTATTATACACTATCAACTATTGGGTCATTTTACGAAATAATACTAATTCGTAATTTGGAGAATAACTACATGTATGTATGTATGTATGTATATATATATATAATATATACACATGTGTATATATAATATATACACATAATATATATATATATATATATACATATAAATGTAATTCCTTCTGTTTAAGCAGCGTTGATCTGGTGCTGAACTAGAGTTGCCACCTTTTGGTAAGGCTAAGGCGGGACAATTATCGAATATATGCATATCGCCGATCTTCATACCTAAATTTGTACATGGAACAATTTATTAACAAGAGAAAGATGGTATATATTCGTTACAAAGCCAAAACTGAATAGGCTATGTAACAGTAACAAGAAGTATGTAAGAAAAGCCTAGCAAAATAATAAAAAATACATAATGCGTCCCTCTTAGGCATAATTCGGAACGCTGAAAATGTTCTTAAAATGCGGGATGTCCCGCCAAATTCGGGACAGGTGGCAACGCTATGCTGAACTCGAATCTGTCTACAGAATTACTCCAAAATATGGTTGGTGATATTTCGTTGTTAAAAAAAATATAAAACATTCGATAATTTACCAAAATAAAGGAAGTGCAAGAAAGGACATGGATGTGAACTCCATGAATCTTGGCACAAACTCCACAAGGATTAAACCATTTCGGTCCCAAAAAACTGTAGCCATCAAATTGTTTGGGCTGCTCCCATCGTTGTGCCTTGTTAACTTCACTCAACATCTTTGATACCCGCAGAGCACACATTTTTTTGTAGCCAAGGTGCTCTGTCACTATTTCATGTGGGAGAGATCTTGAAATTCCTGGAAAAAGTTCATTTAAGGTGTCCAAAGTGAAGCGCCTGTTTTCCTGAATTCCTTCATCAACATGTGCTTTCTACTCATCCGTAACGAGTGATGGCCTCCCGCACTGTATCTTCCTTGGTTAAACATTATGCACCATTTTCTCACTCAAGACTCATTCATTGCATTATCACTATACACTTGCATTATTTGCCCATAAATTTTATGCAACCAAAATAACCAATAGATATTTAAAACTTTTTTTAGTACACGCTCTCTAAAACAGCTGCTTATCGGACTGGTAACACGCCGAAAAGCTGCACTTTAAAGGACAAGTCCGCTAAAATTGCATAAAAGTGCATTCAAACTGCATTCAAAATGCAATTTTAGCGGCCTTGTCCTTTAAAGTCGTCATGGCAATCTGTAAACAAAACCCAGACGGCATTGACCAGTCACACCAATTTTAACATGGATTTACGCATATAATTGGTCATAAAACAACAAATTTAAGCCAACACGTTTCTTTATGATAATCAGAAACTTTACCAGGATTTTTCGCAAAACACGGTAGCCCACTTCATCACATGACAACAAATATAAGCCAACAACTTTTCACATTTTGGTTCACTTGAAAAACATTCCTTACCATGGACGAACAGCATTTAAATGCCGTAATAATATATCCCTTCTCATAGCCTATTTCTGCCGTGAAGTTGCTGGTAGCAGCTCCAATTCAATGTTTCAGGCTGGGATTGAAATTTCCTCGGAATTATCATTTATATTTTCACAAGCTTTTCATAAATACTAGTTCGTATGCAATATTGTTTACAAACAAGGGACTCATATAATATGCATCTATACTACCACATTTGTTATTGCTACGTACGGTCATTGTTGTTTTATGATCTAGATGGCCATGACAATATAACTTAAAGAAGTGACTGACTGCCTTTCATTATAATTAATTATACGGTATTTTTTGTTTTATTTCATATAATTTATAGAACTTTTACTAAAAAATATTGTATGCACCACGTACGCAAAAACTTTAGCGGACTCATCCAGTATTTCAGCCTCGGCTTTCGCCTCGGCCACTATACTAGATTCGTCCGCTAAAGCGTTATTTTGCGTACTTGATACATAAATAGCTATTAAAATTTGCCAGATATAATAAGACGGCTTAAACGGTATTTCGACAACTCTAATAACCAGCATATTAACTAAAATAAATATACAAACAGGGAATGCAGGACAAGGTATTCCCCTATCGTACAAGCTTCTTCATATTACCGTACACGATAATTGATAATATAACTTACTAGCATTTGCCCGCGGCTTCGCCCGCTATAATTATTTCAAAAATTAAAAATTAAGAGCGTAATAGTTAAATCATTATATTTATTAACACCTAAATCACGTGGACAACATACCACTATTAGATAGCGTCGCCTGGTAAAAGCTACCTCAGATTCTAGTTCCTTGGCCCAGAAAACCCCTGTATAGTGAGTTTCGTCCAGATTGAACGTTTGACCATATTTAGGGCTTACAACATTCAAGCGATCGCGAAAGTTTTATTTCCAATGTATGACAAAAATAGCAAAAGCAAGCTGTAATTGATTTGACATTGAAATGTATAACTGAAAACTGATGCTTCAAAAACGCAAAAAATTGCACGATTTTTGCCTGTTTTTCACTCATAAGTCACGAACGAAAGCGAAAATTAAAATTCCGGCTTCGAGGTGCACTTTCCGACCCTTCAGTCCACCTATGTTTAAAACTTCAGATCTCTGCGTTCAGTAGACTTCGCTGGGCATCGCGGACAGACAGACAGAAAGACAGACCATTCCTTTAATTAATATAGAAGAATACACGAATTTGACTGGCCGAACCAGTCAAACATATTTACAGGCGTTCAAGGTATGCAACCCGCATAACAGAAGACTACTGAATGTTGCCTACACTGCACGGCGATGACTCGTTATGGGTTTTGTCCACATAACAGATTTATCCAAGAATGTGGTCAAAATGTCTTGTGTGAGAAATGTCTTTCTGCTTGTTAAGAGTGTGAGGTATTAGAGATCTCGCAGTATGAGTCTTCCCTTAAGGGTTTTTAAAACTAGACTTCATAAATGGTTACGATTGAATCCTTTTTATTCAATTCAAGAATTTTTAGAAGCTCAACGAGAAGATATTTAAATTAATCCTCAATTAACCATGTTTCATACTTTGATATACTGACGAGTTCTATTATATAATATGTATTATGTTTGGGGAAGAAATTTATTATTATTATTATTATTATTATTATTAATAATAAAGATGTCCTGCGCAATATCATTATCCATTGAGTTTCACATACTTATAACTAAGGAACGAATTTCTAGATTTAAAAATATATTTTAGATTTCTCAATAAATGAAATATTTTCATGTTTAGGTTCTTTTTGGCCCGAAACATCGTTTTAGATTACAATAAGGGGTTTAATGAACTTTGAATGTGCTAATCGCTAAATTGGATTTAACACATATTAAGTGAAATAAAATAGACGTAATACCAGCTGCTTAACAATGTTTTATTTTATAATTCGCCTAAAACTTTCGGCATATTTCCACCATCTTCTGTTTTTTTTTTCTGATTTGGAGTCTTAGTAATTAAAACCAAAACTGCATCTTGTCACGTTTATAAAATGAGATAAAATATCTAAAAGCTTTAAAATTTAAAACACAACGAAGAGGCCACAGAAGGCGATTCAGTGATAAGTCTTTTTATAGAGATTTTAGAAATTCTATCTCATTTTATAAATGTGACAAGATGTAGTTTTGGTTTTAAACCAGCAAAAAAAAAAAGAATGCCCTGAAGATGGGGGAATATGCCGAAAGGCCTTGGTGTAATATAAAATAAAACAATGTTGAGTAGCTTGTATTACGTCTATTTTATTTAATTGATCGAGATCAACGGTATCTAACATGTGTTTTAATAACATATTAAGTATAAAATTTTACTGAAAAATTTAGTTAAATTAGCTGACTCTCGTTTTAAGACAGTATTAGAGAATCATCATAAGCAGCAATGAGATGCAATATTATGCAAAATTCAGCTTCCCGAAAATTACTTTAGACGAAAAACCTTCATTGACCGGACTACGTTGTGACCACTGAAGATAAATAACAGGGCAATACTGAGCGCAAAATCCCTCTTCAAAGCACAGAAATCAATAGAAGAAAAGAAATCCTCTCGTACGACAACACTGGGGTGAAAGATATTACATTGTAGTGTTCCTTTCATCCTTCCCCTTTTGGCCTTGTCCATCCCAGACGACAGTATGCAGGTTGTAGGCTATTACTCGACAAATTTTTTTTGTCCACCTCCGCAAAATATTTATTTCACAACTAAAACAGGCTAATCACATTTAATTATGGAGATGACTCGAGAAATTGAATGAGCGTTTCTGGTTTTGGTAGTAAGGGGGAAAAAAGGTAAAGACCTAAGGATCCTGTCCCTACTTATAACCAGAAAAGCAGTGGTTTGCGGCATGGAATTAAGATTTTCTCCTTGTAGGCTATACATGTGTATATTTATTGAGAACACCGTAAGGCTTATCTAATATATTGGCAGTAGTAATAACGTAATAATTATGAAGTGCCAGAATGGTCATTTCTAAGATTGTGTGGCGGATGGAAAAATGTCTATGTGTGTCTGTCCGTGTGTCTGTCCATGTGTCTGTACGCGCGATAACTCAAATACGCTTTATAGGATTTTCATGAAACTTGGTACACGTATTTGTAACGTTCATGGAAAGAAGCCTATTGATTTTGAACCAAATCGGTTGACCGGTACCGGAGTAATACCCAATTTAGCGTATATTTTATTGTAATATAATAGAGTGAATTTATCAAATGCAAATCAGTTTTCAAAGCAAGATATTGTTTTACAATGTTCATACACGGCTTTGGAAGTCGAAATACAGTCAGCTCTGACAAACATCACTACCCACATATTCTTTCACATTGCTTAACAAACTTTAGCTCCTTGTTCTTCGGTAAGCTTACTGAATCGATCGGCACCTTAACTCGGAAATCGATTGAAAAAATAACTTATTTTCTGCATATCATAATTGCAATTATCGCTGATAATTTGTTACATCAGTTTACCTTATTTGGTTATATTTCTTGTTGGTCTTCATATATAAATCTATACCAGCCATAATATAAATGGGCACAAACTATCGATTGAACCGCTACCGTTCCAGCAAGTATCAGAGTCAAGTATGTTACTATTATCTGTTATCCCACATGAGCTCCACAACAAATCCTCAAATAACCTATTGTTCACGTTTTACGTGCAACCGTTGTTTACCTTTCACCAGCGATACGGGGATTATTGATGAAGAAGTTGGTTGGACAGGGCTTATTTAGAAATTACACTGCGATCAACCAAACAACTGTTCAATACCCGTATAAAAATATTTATCGAAAGGCCTATAGCTGTTAATTTTTCCGAACTATTACCGCTGTTTGTTTTCCGTGGTGAAGGCAAGAAGGGAACCAGTTTAAGGGGGACATACAGCTTTCGATGCTGGAAAATAAGTGAAGTTTCATTATTTTTTTTATCAGCAATGCATTATTCTGTAGCCTTGCAATCTGGAATGCTCTACATTTACTATTTCTACGATTGCATACTGTTTTCAGAATTAATTTAACTATTACAGTTAATGGGCAATTATCATTACAAAATGGCAGCCAAATTTTGTGCACTGAAGTGCCGTTTCCCTGATAACTCAAACATTTATTAACATATTGCAGTGAAATTTTGCATGCAGTATATTTGATATTACTGAACAACACTGTCTAGAATCATTGATGTAACTTTAATAGTTTTTTTTTAATATTTCTAATTTAAAATTTCTAAAAGAAATTACCAACTGATGAATTATTTTTTAAAGTATTTATACTGCAGATAATCCAAATATTCTAGATTATGTTGTTTATATGATATTTAAAAATATATAGAAAAAATGAATCACTCATAAATAATGGTATTTATGAAAATGATCAGGGAAACGGCACTTCAGTGCACAAAATTTGGCAGCCATTTTGTAACGAAAATTACCCATTAGCTGTAATAGTTAAATTAATTCTGAAAATAGTATGCAATTGGAAAATTAGTCAATATAGAGCATGCCAGATTGCAAGGCTACAACACAATTCACTGATGAGAAAAAAAATGAAACTTCACCTATTTTTCAGCATCGAAAGATGAATGTCCCCCTTAAGGTTGCAAGTGATACATTTTAAACCGTGTAAACATCTTTGAGATATTGGATGGATGAGAAAGTTACGATTGTTTTCATGCAAGCTCCTTAATTGTTTATCCGTTGTTTTTATATCACACATTTCCCATCATTCTCATTATTTCTACTTGTATAAATTCTCAACCATTGAAAGTAAGCATTTCACTGTAAGTAGACAAATATAACTCGATCGGTAAGACCTGAACCAAACAAACGGCTGTGCAGTAGTCGTAAGATGACGTATTTCAGACATGTCTGACCTTCATAGTGTAATGATCTTGCACCACAATACTATGTACAGTATGAATATCTTTATATTTTTCCTTAAGGACAACCAGGAAGTCCGACTTGTATCACTTATCACTTAAATGCACCCCGGAAGTTATTCTCCCCTAATGGAATCTCAAGTAAGAGGGTTGCACTCTATATGCTATAAAGATACCAAACCACTCTAGTGTATAAGAGGGTAGCACTCTGGATGACATAAAGATACCCAACCACTCCACAGTAAGAGGGTTGCACTCTAGATGCCATAAAGATACCTAACCACTCTAATGTGTAAGAGGGTTGCCATAAAGATATCTAACCACTCAAATGTATAACAAGGGTTGCACTCAAGATGCCATAAAGATATCTAACCACTCTAATGTGTACAAGGGTAGCACTCTAGCTATCATAAGGATATCTAACTATGCAATAAGGAAGAGTTGCCACTTTAACCACTCTAATGTGTACAAGGGTAGCACTCTAGCTATCATAAGGATATCTAACTATGCAATAAGGAAGAGTTGCCACTTTAACCACTTAAGAGCCTATGTAACTCCCACCCTTTGCTAAGAGTATATAAACATGTACTAGTGTTAGAATCTGGGCACTCAGCACTCTAGTCTCCACCGAGACGATCATCTGTATTTCTACGCTTCATGTAACTGTGTACGACTGATCTATTATAATAAAGACTTGTTACTTAAACATTGCAAGAGAAAAGGACTTAGTTTCTTTTCCCGAACTTCGACTCCAAGCAATCCAAATTCATTACATGGTGGCAGCGACGGTGGGATTGCAAGCAATTAATTAACAAGTCTACTACGTCATCGGATTACGACTTGCTTCTTCATTAACAAGTCTACTACGTCAACGGATCACGACTTGCTTCTTCTGGACCGGAAGGACCTGGGATCGGTGTCCAGCCGAGGTTGGACGACAGCGAGCAGGTCTACTCGAGGGTCAGCGTTCCGGAGGACGACTGGAGGCGGATCTGATCAACCCACCTACCAGGCTATTCAGCAGAAGGGGTCTACGCAGTTCGTGGTTGGAGGCACCATTAGCGGCAACCACAGGCACCCGAGGGAACTTGGTTGTGTCCAGCCGGCAGCAGCATCCGACGCGAGACGTCCTTGCTTCGAGGAGCAGCACAGGGGCAGAACTTCGGACCTCCACACCACCCTACATCTTTTACTGTCAAAGGTTAGTCCATTTTCACTATGGCAGATGAAGAGGTAGAGCATGATGTGTATATTCCAGTGGTTCAAGCTATAAAACTAATTCCCCACATATTTGATGGCAATGTGCGCGAACTTAGATCTTTTTGTAATGGCGTAGAAGCCGCCTATGAATTAGTTCACCCCGACAAACAGAGCGTTCTATTTAAATTTGTAGAGTCCAAAATTCAGGGAGATGCTAAAGAGAAGTTATTAGCAAGAGTTCAGAGGAACACGTGGCCCCAGATTAGGAAGATACTTGAGGAAAATTATTCAGTACGTAGAACACTAGATTTTCATGCAGCAAATTTATACACAACTAGGCAGGGACAGAATGAAACTGTAGCTCAGTGGGCATCCAGGGTTGATACACTAGGTAGAGATTTGCAGCGAGCAAGCAGAAACAGAATGACTCGCCTGGAGGAACGCGATCCAGATAGTAATTTACAGGAAGGCGCTAATGCTTTAGCAGGGGAACTTCTAAAAGGAACATTTGTTGGAGGTTTGAGAGATGATAGAATTAAATATGTTGTGAAGGGAAAAGGAGAAGATGTTTCATTGGCTCAATTGGTAGATTCCGCTTTGGAAGAAGAAAGTAATTTAAAATCAGAACGATTCAGGAATAATCAAGCAGGAGGACAATTGTGGAACAAGCAAACTACAGCGGGAAATCATGACAAAGATAGGAAACCTTTTATTAAGAGAGAAGTAAACATGGTGAATCAAGTCACATGTTACAATTGCCAAGGCAAGGGCCATATGGCAAGGGACTGTAGGAAGAGAGTTACATGCTCCCGATGTCATAAGACGGGACATGATTATAAGTCGTGTAGAGTGAGGATTAATTCCGATTCGCAGCAAGGAGGCTCGAACCAGGGAAACAGACAGTAGGGCTGTCTGGGCAATCGACACAGTCCTGTATTGAAGGTTGCGGTAGATATCATCTAGGGGACGCCTTAGGTAAGAGTGACTCACAGAGGAGCACTAAAGTAAATTGTTATTCACAGAGGAGCACTAAAGTAAATTGTGACTTACGCAGGAGCACAGAGAATGAGAAAGTAAAGCTAGGAGAATTTGAAAGATATGTTTTATGTGAAGAGTTAATAGGAGGTCTGGGAGTAGCCCTCTTAGACACAGGATCAGATATCTCATTAGTTAGAGAGAAATCGCTTAAGAATAATAGATGGGATTCGTCACCCATTATTATAAAAGGTATAACAGGTGAAGAGAGACAGATAAATGGAATGGTTAGTTTGCGACTGGATAATGCATTAGAAAAACACGAGTGTTATGTAATTGAGGATTTACCAAGAGGGTTAGATCTTTTATTGGGAAGAACTTTGTTAAATGAACATAAATATGAATTTACGCAAATAATTGAACCTCTCACTGAAAAGATAATTGAATGCACGACAAAAGAAAAGGGAGTTAGATTTGTTGAACATCAGCAATTGCAAGAAGGAGTAATATGTGCGAGCAGCTTAGTGAACTGTCAGAATAATAAATTTTGTTGTTTGGTGATGAATCAGAATGAACACCCAGTTAGACTAAGAACAGCACCGAGGTTAGAAAAACCGCCTTGTCAGAGTAACGAGAGAACCCAAGACCATGAAGATCAAAATAAAATGAGTCGGGCAGAAAGAATAAAATTGTTAGAAAGCAACTTGAGGTTAGAACACATCGCAGAGGGAAAAGAAGACATAGTAAAAATATGCCATGAATATTTAGATGTTTTCAAGTTACCAGGTGATAAACTTACTGCTACAAACGCAGCACAACATACTATACCTACCCCAGATATTCCAAAAGGTAGGGCAATTACTTTGAAAAATTATAGGCTACCTGAAGCACAACAGGAAGAAATCCAACGACAAGTAGATCAAATGCTAAAGGATGACATTATTACACATAGCAAGAGTGAGTGGAACTTTCCGTTGTTGGTAGTACCTAAGAAAATAGATGCATCAGGTAAGAGGAAGTTTCGTGTGTGCGTAGATTTCCGCAAACTTAACGAAATTTCTGTAGGAGATTCATACCCTTTACCTAATATACAGGATATTCTTGACAAGTTAGGAAGAGCTAGATATTTTTCCGCTTTAGATTGTGCAAGTGGCTATTTGCAAATTCCTATTGTAGAAGAAGATCAATGCAAAACTGCGTTTAGCACACCTCGAGGACATTTTGAATATAAACGAATGCCATATGGTCTCAAGTCAAGTCCAGCTACGTTTATGCGAATGATGAATAATGTACTATCAGAAGTAATAGGCACAAGAACGTTAGTCTATATGGACGACATCTTAGTAATTGGCGAATCACTTGAAGAGCATAACGACAAATTAAGAGAAGTACTTTCCAAATTAAGAGAGTTTAATATTAAACTAGAACCAGACAAATGTGAATTTTTAAAACAAGAGTTGAGCTATTTAGGACACATAGTAACTTCAGAAGGAGTAAAACCAGACTCAAGGAAAGTAATTGCAGTGGAGGGTTTCCCCACACCTAAGAATATTAAAGATGTAAAATCATTCTTAGGGTTGGCAGGTTACTATCGAAAATTTATCGATCAATTTAGTGCTATTGCAAAACCATTGACAGATTTACTAAAGAACGATGTAGTATGGAAATGGGAAGAGAAAGAAAAGAATAGTTTTGAATTGTTAAAATCAAAATTGATAAACCCACCATTATTACAATACCCCGACTTCACAAGACCTTTTATTCTAACCACTGATGCCAGTGGATATGCAATTGGAGGAATATTAAGTCAAGGAAAGTTAGGTCAAGACAAGCCTATAGCTTATGCAAGCCGTACTCTTAATCGAGCTGAATTAAATTATTCAACCACAGAAAAAGAACTTTTAGCTATAGTTTGGGCATGTAAACATTTTAGACCATACCTACTAGGTAGAAAGTTTCAAGTGGTAACCGACCACAAAGGATTGATATGGATATTCAATGTTAAAGACCCGAGTTCACGATTAATACGATGGAAATTGCTGTTGGAAGAATATGAATATGAAGTAGTTCACAGAGAAGGAAAAAAACAATGCAACGCAGACAGTCTTAGCAGGTACCCTGTAGAATGTTTGATATGCGATGCGGAAGAAGTAACTCCTGAGAGGAAGAAGAAAATAATTATTGAGATGCACAAATGTCCGGTTGGGGGACATCAAGGCATAACAAGAACAGTGGAAAGAATTAAGCTTTACACTCAGTGGGAAGGGTTAGAGAAAGACGTGCGAGAGTACATAAAAAGGTGTGAGGTATGTCAGAAACATAAACAGATGGATAGAAAGCAAGAACAAATGTTAGAGATAACAGACACTGCGAATGAACCATGGCAGAAGATTTACTTAGATGTGGTAGGACCATTACCTGTAACAGAAAGGGGATATAAATACATTCTGACCTGTCAGGACAATTTAAGTAAATACTTGAGAGCAATACCGTTACAACAGCAGACGGCTGATGAAGTAAGCGAAGCATTCGTAGAACAAGTAATATTAATTTTCGGAATACCTAATAATATAGTCACAGATGAAGGTGCAAATTTTATGAGTGATGTATTTAAACGCATATGTAAATTGATGAAGATAGAGAAAATAAATACAGCAGCGTATCACCCAGAAAGCAATGGAGCATTAGAGAGAACGCACAAAACACTTGTAAACTACTTAAGATGTTTTTGTGGCGACAAAAACACTCAATGGGATAAATGGTTGAATTTTGCAACTTTTGCATATAATACCACCCCACATTCAGTAACAAAGTTTACACCTTATGAGATTCTGTTTGGGAAAATCGCTAATATACCAGGAGTGTTGCAGAAAAGTCAAGCAATACAGTATAATTATGATGATGTTGTAATTGATATCAAGAAGAAAATGCAAGATACTTTTCAAGTTGCTAAAGAGAGATTGCAATTTAAAAAGGAAGCGCAACAAGCAAAAGGTTCACAAATAGTGAGTTCATATAACCAAGGCGATTTAGTTTTGTTAAAGATTGAGAATAGGCAAAAACTCGATGGACTATGGAAAGGTCCGTTTGAAATAATTGAAGACAAAGGCCCTAATGTACTTATCCAGGAGCTAGGTAAACGAAAGCGTCAAGAAGTGCATAAAAATAGGTTAAAGTCTTACTTATCTTCTCTTTCAGATTGACGGAGTATGCAGTTTTTCAAGTGGATACTGCTCTCGTTAATTTTATTGTATTGGTGTATGGTAGGGAAAACTCAAGAGGCAAAAGAAATAAATTCAAAAGCAGGGTTATATTTTGATGAAGTGGGTAGTGTTCTATTCTATCCTACGAAATGGAAAGTAATCACATATATAGATTTGAGTCCAGCTAGAGACGTATGGAATCGAACTAAAGAACACTATAAAAGAGTAACAGATTATTGTATGAAATTTTCGAATAAATCATGGTATCATTTAACTGATTGTCAAAACTTTGGACGTTACATGAGTTCCAAGTCGAAACAAATAGATAGATCAAAAGATATAGTAGCTCAGTATTTGAAAACCGATGTAAGTTATGATGAACACAAACGCAAAAAGCGTGGTATTCTAAATTTTATTGGAGAAATAGAGAAAGTATTATTCGGTACTTTATCAGATTCCGATGCTTCTAATTATAATACACACATAAAAGAATTAGAACAAAGACAGAAAGAATATTTACATTTGTCAAGTGAACAAATGACTGTTATTAAATCCACTATTTTAAATGTTAACAATACAATTCAAAGAGTTAATATTAATGAAAGGAAATTAAAAGATAATTTATTGACATTGACAAAATATACAGACAAACACTTTAGTGAAATTGAAGAAGAGGTAAATCAAGTAAACTTAATTAATGAACAGTTTCGATTAATACAGAGAGGAATAGAAGAAAGTCAACATGCATTTGACACTCTAACAGACGCGTTTGTACATGCAGAAGTAGGACTTATGCAACCACAATTAATAACGCCTATGAAAATTAAGGAGTTGTTAAAATCTGAACATCTGCCTAGCGGAATGGAGTACCCTAATCTTCCTTTTTCTGAACTTCAAAAGATTGTTGTACCTACAACATATTCCTACCAACAATACCTTGTGTATGTGTTAAATATTCCTTTGATTAACCCTACCCAATATCAGTTATATAAACTGTTACCTTTACCAACTCCCCAATCTTCTAATCCCGAATTGTATGGTTATGTAGATGTAAGGAAAGAGTATGTTTTCAGTGATGTCTTGAGACAGCATTATGGTAAGCTAACTGGTAATGAGTTACTGACATGTTTCCAACCTAATGAATTTCTGTATATATGTAAAGCAGAAATTCCTATTTATGCATATGTACCAGGGAATGACTGTGAATCAACACTGTTACACCCTTCAACACAAAAGATGCCTGAGAGTTGTAACATTAGAATTGTGAGGTTAAGTCAAACTTTGTACATCCCTTTGCATCTCAGCAATCAGTGGATATACGTAGCTCCACGAACAGAGATATTTACGACA
Source organism: Ectobius pallidus (assembly GCA_964059195.1). NCBI lineage: Eukaryota > Metazoa > Arthropoda > Insecta > Blattodea > Ectobiidae > Ectobius > Ectobius pallidus. Next base: position 178,120,642 of record CAXKWD010000004.1, on the reverse strand, counting down.
TTATGTCCAAGCACAAGTACCACTTTGAAAATTAGTAATACAGGTATTCTTACCTTAAATCCAGGTTGTAAAGGATATTCAAGTTATGTAACATTATATGCTATGACAAGCAAGACCAGTAATTCAACCAATGATTTTATGCCTCAAGCTAGCATAAATTTCGATTGTTGTTTTGATATAAGTAAACAAGAACATGATAAATTGAAATTAGACGTACCTTTGGTAAATATATTGTCTTCAGCAGACGACCTCAGATTAGCAAGTATTAAAGCCGACGAAGTTAATGAACTAATAAAAGAACAAGAAAGTCAATCTTATGATCATTACTATGTAACTACAAGTGTCTGGAGTTCAATAGTAACTGGTATAATTTTATTAAGTATTTGTATGTGTTGTTGCTGTTATTGCAAATGTTGTCGCAATTGTTTTTGGATATTATGGGAAAAATGTACCCCAACGCAATGCGTTGATAGATGTAGCAACATAGTTACAAATAATATTTGTGTGACTCACCCAGATGCTAAAGTCAAGTTTAGTAAAATTCCCAGTAGTAGTGAAGGAGAATTAACTATGATTACAGAAGCTCCAAGAACTAGATCAGATCCCTTAATTCCATCTCAAGAAATAGAGAATGAATTGAAAGGCGACTGTTTGGCAAAACGAACACGCAGTAAGAAATTCTTTCGTTAATCACTTTCATAACATAATTATTTAAAATGTTATTGTCACTAATGTGGCTTATTTCTTAACTTATTGTGCCATAATAATATATTTATTATGCCATGATATTGATGATTTCCAATTATTGTCACTCAAGATGTGACGTAATTGTAACACACATATAATTTTCACTTATTATATGTGATGTATTTTGTAACTTTACTTCATATAGTGTCACTTATAATGTGGCGTACTTTACAATTTATTTCAATTGATGTAACTTTTATATTATGTATTTTGTAATTTATTGTGTCACAATATCACAGGTATTATGATACGATATTGATGTTTCATGAAAAGAATGGAATACCATATTTCCAATCTTTTTATAACAGTGGGGGTGTAATGATCTTGCACCACAATACTATGTACAGTATGAATATCTTTATATTTTTCCTTAAGGACAACCAGGAAGTCCGACTTGTATCACTTATCACTTAAATGCACCCCGGAAGTTATTCTCCCCTAATGGAATCTCAAGTAAGAGGGTTGCACTCTATATGCTATAAAGATACCAAACCACTCTAGTGTATAAGAGGGTAGCACTCTGGATGACATAAAGATACCCAACCACTCCACAGTAAGAGGGTTGCACTCTAGATGCCATAAAGATACCTAACCACTCTAATGTGTAAGAGGGTTGCCATAAAGATATCTAACCACTCAAATGTATAACAAGGGTTGCACTCAAGATGCCATAAAGATATCTAACCACTCTAATGTGTACAAGGGTAGCACTCTAGCTATCATAAGGATATCTAACTATGCAATAAGGAAGAGTTGCCACTTTAACCACTCTAATGTGTACAAGGGTAGCACTCTAGCTATCATAAGGATATCTAACTATGCAATAAGGAAGAGTTGCCACTTTAACCACTTAAGAGCCTATGTAACTCCCACCCTTTGCTAAGAGTATATAAACATGTACTAGTGTTAGAATCTGGGCACTCAGCACTCTAGTCTCCACCGAGACGATCATCTGTATTTCTACGCTTCATGTAACTGTGTACGACTGATCTATTATAATAAAGACTTGTTACTTAAACATTGCAAGAGAAAAGGACTTAGTTTCTTTTCCCGAACTTCGACTCCAAGCAATCCAAATTCATTACAATAGCACTTGATATTCTTTGCTAGTTCATACTGTACAGACCGTGTAAAAACATCTTAGTTAGCCTCACAGCATTCAATAGTGAAGACCTAATAGCGATATTCTGTGAGTTACATACCATTACTTAAATAATATTTCATAACTAAAAAAGCAAATACTTTATTCACTTTATTTTTGTGTCCAATAGTTACGGGCTATTATGAACTGCATAGTTTGAATAGTACATTATATGCATTCTCTTCTGCCCTTACTCCATTGCTACCGGCGGACGATAAGCTATCTGCGCGTGTTTGATTCAGGTCTTACCGATCGAGTTATATATTGTTTAAAAGAGCAGTCAAACATCACTTATGCTTTGTCTGAATGAAGACAACTAGACAAATGGGGAAATAAGGAACGAAACGATAATGTAAAGTGAAAATAATTTAATCAGGCTATAATCAAATTAATTAACCTTCAGAAAGCATCAATTGTTTTGTTGTTTTGTTAGCTAACTTTCTCTTCTTAACATGTATTCCATTGATTGTAATTATGTTACGATGAAAACAAAACTAAACACTAAAAAGAAAAAAAACTTAACTCCGTGGCGCTACATCCCTGGAGGGACAAGGCCTACCATCCGACCGCTGCGTCTTCTACCATAGGCAGATGACAGGATTGGGGGCATGTGGTTAGCATGCCGACACCCACGACCGGTAATGGTGGTTTTCATGACCAGAGCCGCTACTTCTCTAGGCCGACCGCTACGCCATATATTACACGCCAGTGGAAGACAGCTTCGTCCAGTGATGACGTTTATGAAGGAAGTGCACGCGAGTCATTGTGTATAACGCCCAGCAAAAGCCCTCCTCTGCCGCAAAGCTAATGCCCTCTCTTTCCCCCCTTTTCAATGGTTCCTACAACTCACTTTTCACAAACTACTCCTAGAAATCTTACCGAGTGAAGGAAGAGCGTCTGATGTCACAATGACGTCACAGAGCAACCTTCTGCCCTCTCCTACCATAGGTAGATAACATGATTGGGGGTGGCGAATGTAGGCAGCATATATAACAATGATAATAAACACTTGCCCATGTTCTCGACTCTTGCACGTTGCATCTCAAGCACTGTAAAATTATCTGAAGTTCTTGAACAGTAAGTAATGGATACCGTGTTATCTTGACTATTCCAATCATACGCCGCATGTTTGATATTGACCAATAACGTTTAGCAATTCCTCGAATATAGAACAATCACGATTTTTTTAACGCTTGCTTTTGATATGAGGATGCGATTTTATCTGATGAAATCGTCAGCTCGTTATGGGACACATAAGGCATCAACGTGCGATGATTAATATGTCACATGCTACCATTGAAAAGAATGAAAACACATTATTTTATGCAACATAACTTGTTCGGAAATTGAAATAATATAAATGTCCATTGATTAAAAATACAATTTCGATTCGGTGCAAGCCAGTTATTTTGATATGCTACGTCGGATTATGCAGGAAGCATGATGCTCGGTATGTAACATGTTCCGGTCCTGGTTTCAAAGAGTGAGGAAGAAAAATAAGAAAAAGAAAAAGAAAGAAAAGGGAAAAAAAGAAGAAAAATAAAATAGGAAGAGGAAGAGCAAGAGAAAGAGGAAGAGGAAGAAATAGAGCGAAAAACACAGAGGGGGAAAGAGAATTTGTGATGTTCGAAGCCCCAAACATTTTGAACGACTCTTGAGGACTGCCACAAACCCAGTGAATTGAAAATTCCAGTCTAAACTTCATTAGACTCCATTGGTTCTTTTCGTAAATGTTTATGTTTACAATAGTCCTTTTTAACAGCTTTCAAGAACATCTTTATTTATTAATAGCATACTCTGCTGATTTTAAGATATATGTAACGTATACAAGTGTGTAAATGTAAGAAAAATAAAATATTAAATAGCAACAAAATTGCAATAACATTCGTGTCATAGTTTTATGTATGGTGTGGCTAAATAGACGCACTGCACCTCGTAATGGAAAATCATTTTTAAAAAATCATATTAACATCTAACAAAATTCTTAGTAACAAATATTATTACGATTTACTTTAACAGTTTCGGTCTCCAGGATGGGAGCTGAGATGCATTTTCTTAGCTCCTATTCTACTACAAGATGACGTCATTGACTGCCAGTGGCCCGGTGAGAATAAGTGTACGTTGATTGTCTTAGAGCTAAAAGCAGGGAACCGTTTCGTGAATGGTAATTCGGATCTTATTGCAGGAAAGATCTGAGCATCTAAAAACATCTGGACTTAACAGGTTTCTTCGGCAACGAATTTTAGAGGAGCAAGGTTGAAATTTAAGCAATTTTGACCAAATGACTCATTTTTTGTTGTGTCTATCATAAGAAACTTGCAATCGATTTGACAAACAAAATGTATTACTAAAAACTGATGCTTGGATAGCGAAGAAAAATCACGTTTTCTGCCAGTTTTCACTCATAACCCGCGAACGAAAGCGAAAATAAAAAATCCTATTTCGAGGTGCATTCGTTCACCCTTCAGTCCATCTACGTTTAAAATTTCAGATCTCTGCGTTCAGTAGATTTCGCTGGGCATCGCGCACAGACAGACAGAAAGGTAAACACTTCCTTTTATTTTTATAGGTAACATACGGCTGGTTTATTCTTTTCTTTTTTTTTTAGGAAAGAAAGGTTGGTTCGACTAGAGCTGCCAGAAAAGTCAGAGGGAATACTTACCAGAACCGTGTGCAATAAGCGTAATACTGGAAGATTCCTGCTCATGCCATTCCCCATTGAGCTAGAGATGATTACAGCTACAAAGCAGTAAAATGAAATTAAATTCGATATATCCATCTTTTAAGTAGAAATGCCCCAAAGCTTGAGTCACCATTGCATTATGCTGGATGAAAATTATCTTTTTATTCACAAATAGAGAGAATGCCTATATTTGATCCATGATATTTATGGAGCGAAAGTAAACAACAGACATGACTTAACTAACTGTGTCCTGTCGTTTCATTGGTTAATCGCATCAGCGGATACTTCACGATACTGCAAGAAGCTCAGTCAGATGTTTACTTCCATTCCGCACACGTCGTACAATTATTTATGTCTCATGTAATTTTGAAAGCATAAGTTCTGTTAAGTGAGTTGCTTGCTTTCTTATTTATATCATAGGATTACACGTTTTACAACATATAGGGTGGCGTGCACCATCCAGGAGTAAATCTTACTAAAGTAGTAAATTTAAGACGGAGACCTGGAGTATACAAGAACCAGTACATCTGTCTCACTCTTAAGTCATACTAATGTATGTGCTAGAGTGAGACAGACAAACCGGTTTTTGTTACGCAAGGTTCCCTTCCTAAATTTACTACTTTAGTGCTACTCTTTTAGTAACTTACTCTTTTAGTTGGTGTTGGAGAGCTCAATTGATAGTTACTTCTTTAGTTGTTACTAAAGTAGTAGCGATTTTTACTAAAGAAGTAGTCGAATTCTGCGCAGAACAGAGCAGAAACGTTAGTGCAGCGCAGCAGAACACGTGCATTTCAATTGCCAGTATTATTCAAGTGCCAGATAATGAAAAGGAAAGGTTCGCTGAAACAATGAATATGAATTTGGGTTGTTCCAAATATTACTAATGACAATCTTCATGTTTTAAAATAGGTCTAATAGTAATGTTTTATTCATTACTAATTTTAATTCCTTCAATTGAGTATTTTCAGTTTAGTAGCCTACGTATGGGTACTGTGATTACAATTTTTGTGCAAACTATTTCTGTATTATAATGCAAACAATTGGAATTTCCAGTTGATTTTCATAATTGATTCACTGTCAATATTATAATTATTTCTCTCATAATAATAATAAAGTTCTAAAATATATTAAAATATTTATACTTCCTAAAGTTACATATTCTTCCCCAAAAACGATAAATCAATTATTCTATAGTTGTTTATCATAAATCTCACTATAATGAATTATTAATACTTATTGACTGTTTAACAATATTAATAAGAAGTATTACACAAAATCATGAAAAAGGGGGGATAAAAAGGATAACAAAACTAATAAGGGGCATTATGTTTTCAAATGCACAGAACATTTACTTAAAAAATATTACCTTATAAAAATAATAATATTACAACTGAGAAATGTAATATTTAAACAAAAAATGGCGGTACAATATTTCGGAAGCTATGAACTCCAATAATAATTATGTAGATGGTTGTGTGTTTAAAAATAATTTCAGTGACTACTTCTCTAGATCCTGTGCAGCTTCAACCTCCGGGCCCCTCCTTAAAATTTTCTTTCGGCACTCATGTTGGCATTTTTTTCTATATAGTTTATAATGCTTCTCACTTTCCTGTCCACAGGGTTAATTAAAATAGTTAGCAGCATACTATGGACCTGCAGCATCTGCTATAGTTTATTCCCAAACATGAAAGTCTCGTCTCACTCCTCCATTCGAGACTTGGGGAGTCTTTAAGGAATGGTTTTACAATGTGTCCCCTTCTCAATGTACGCTAATCCCAGAGTCAGTCAAATTTTCTTCCGATGTGGTCTGTTTGGACATTTTTACACCTGGGTTAGAAAAAAGGACATATTATTCATTAACTCTGCGGGTGCAACTATTGAACTTTTAGCTCTTATAATTATTATTATAATCTGGCATTCGCAATGTTGTGCTTTAAGTTAAGCTATAGAAGTGTAATGTAATAAAATTAATTTACAATAATTACATTAAATCGTTTAACAATGAGAATCACCTATTGTTCAGTAATTCTATGGTTAAGTAGCAGGGGGAAGTGTTTTCTGGGTAGCTCCAAGAACGGAGGCTTTCATGTATTGGAATGTACTATACCTCGCCGATATCTGTATCCATATGATTAGCTTGAAATACATCGTCGTTTTCTGACCCAAAGTTAGGGAGAACTGCAACATCTAAAGGCCGATCCAGCTAGGAAGATATTTAAGAGCACATGAGCTCCTTGTACCGTGCAATGCAAACGTCCCTTCCACTCACTCTTCCCCTCACCTTTGGTGGACGTCTTCCTAATTGGATCGCTCTCCGCAATGATATTTCCACATTTGACTGGCTGAAATCACATGGATGTAGTGAGAATCTGACATCGTTTCTTCCAAACGCCAAAATTTCATGTAAGGATTTATGAGCTTAATTATTTACGTTATTAAATGCCCTACTAGGTATGGTTCGCTTAATATTTATTAAATCACCTGCCACAACTCTCATTTTTGGTATACAACCTTCTTCATCTCAATAACTTATCCTCAGTTTGAACTATGTAATCCATTTAATGTGATATGTAACTCATAACTCACGCAAATGCCACAGAACACACTTACTCCACAACTTTACTCCACCCCCTGAGTAGGAGTAAATATTGGCCTTATTTACTCCACAACTTACTACGTTAGTAACGTACTCCGTGTTGGTGCTCTCCACCACTTGTGGAGTAAGTTCATTTACTCTGGGAGTAAATAAAATTTTTACTTCTTTAGTACATTCCTCTAAGTTGAAAGCCGCCGAGTTTAGTTTACTCCTGGTTGGTGCACGCCGTCCTTACTAAAAGAGTACGGTTACTAAAAGAGTAGCTTACTAAAGTAGTTAGAACTAAAGAAGTAAGGCTTACTAAAAGAGTAAATTGCATGAGTTTGGTGCACGCCACCCATAGGCTATCTAGCAAACACGATTTCATTTGTTTTTATCGTTTCCTTGGCAAATTTGTTGATTCTGAAAAGTGACATAAGTTACTAAATACAATAATTGCAAATAATTAATTTGTTGTACTTTTCATTTGCATAATATTTGATGAAGTACACCACATATTGTAAGTAAAAGTAATAGGCATAACCACTAATAATTGTATTACAGAAAAAAAATTGCGAGTCAGGGCTTTCAGAACTAAAGTCACCATTAAAATAAACGTGCGAGGAAAAGGTTTCTCCAGCGGCGAGAAGAGAAGATACGGATTGTAAATATATAAACAAATGTTAAAAGAAAACCCTGAAGTATCTCTGCAAGAAGTGGGAGTGACAGTGGCGTCATCCGTGGGAGTGGTTTCAAATAGGGCCTACATTTTTCAAAGTCCTAAAAGAATACAGAACTACAGGAAGTATCAAGTCACCAGTAAAAATGAAACCAAAATTTAAAAACAAAACCAAAAGCACTTGACAGAATTGGGAATCGACCCTTGGCGCATAACACAAAAAAGAAGGTTCAAATGACTTTACAGTATTTAATCGACTAAACAGTTTCAAAAACGGACTCTTGTGAACTGTGCTTTGTACTTCAACGCTCTATTGTTTACTGTTGCTCTGTACACATCTGGGAACAAGTGTTGTTTTCTTGGCTGTACTATAGTAATAAAACTGTTAACGGGAATCTGTCCAAGTTTGTAAATTTTCAAAACATGAATCCACACGGTTTAAATGGATAGCTATTCACAGAAAAAATATAATACCTTCAGATAACTCACGGTAAGTAAACACACGTTAATGAAAAATATTTGTCAGTATTTTGTTATTAAACCCATAAATGTGATTTATAGTTTGTGAAGGGTATTTATTTACATTACTGCTAATGAAATGATCAATAAAGGTAGACCATTATTATAATATGTAAATAGAGTACTCTAATAATAAACATTTATGTTTTAGATAGGCCTATATAAACATATTAATAGTCTGTTCCATGTATATCCGAAGCATGTGAAATATAGCCTAATAACTCCGTCTGGCACTTTGTTATATCAATTTAGCCTACCTGATTTTATTTATTTATTGTGTTAAATTGTGTTATAATCTTAAAACAATCGCAAATATTTCGAGGGGTTCCAACCCCCTGAACTCCACCCCCCCCCCCCAAAATGTACGCCCATGGTTATCCTGAAAAGTTTAATAATTATTCCACAATTTCATTGATTCTGATTTTTCTTTCTTGAGTTTACAGTTTGAGTTTGTTTGTTGGCTGCATATTTATGGAATAATAATCTCTAGAACATGGTGTAGGTCTATGCTTAGAGTTAGTAGATAAAATTACTTAATAGAATTCCTGAAGAATGATTCTTGCCCATTCGTCCTGTGAGGCGCCCAAAAGTTAGGAAGAATCTACAATCTTGCGCTAAAAAGTACCAAAAATGCAAAAGTCTATGTTTTATTCACATAAGTCTGGTTATATGAATATCCAGTAATGATTACCTGAAAACCTTTTTCTTTTATTCTTATTATTTTCCGAAATGATGTGCCGGAGACTTTCCTGAAGTTATAGGATCCGCCCATATAACTCGTCGTCTTGGAAGTTACGCCAAGGGCTTACATAATCCTCATCCCTGCTTGACATGATTTTTTGTACGATGTTTGTTTTGTCGCCATCGGCATATTTTCCTCATACGTGGTATACTTTCATTCATAGAGAGATACAGAAACACACGCCATTAAGAGTTAATTAATTTTGAGTAAAATAAATAAGGTTTATGTCAGGAGATAACGTATTTCATTCCATGGCTGGATCATAAAAAACTAGACAAGTTGATTGAAACGGGAGGTTTAAAGCCGGAAGCTATTGAAGTGTGCGGGAAACTCCTTTCAATGAAACGCATTGAATGTGCGGGGTTTCAGTCACAGAGAGTTTTATTCACATAAGTCTGGCTGAATGAATATTCGGTATTGGTTACTCTGATATGATACAAATTATACTGATGCTTTGTTACATTATAAATTAGGAAACGATTGATTTTCCCTCCCTTACTGAAATCAGAAAAAGAACTTAGGGGACACTATGATCAAAAAAGATACTTGAAGTATTATTTCGATATATGATATATGATATTATTGATTTATTTTTGTTGAGAATATAACAGGTTCGTTACAACACTCTCTTATACTAATTACACCAGTTTTACTACACTAATATTATATATTTGAATAAAAACACTTTCTTAACGCACTTTATTTTACCTTAGTAAACTTCTGGACGGCCGTTTCGCAGGTGGTGTTCCTGCATCATCAGCAGAGTGCCAACTGAGGTCTCTGGAGCAGGTGTTTGTGAGGGTGTCTGTTATGGTGGGGGTGTAGTGGAGGTGGGGGTAGGTGATGGGTGTTTGGTTTGACTGCCTGTGTGTATTAATCAGTTTTAAATAACCAACTCAATTTCAGATCACACACACTATTTGACACATTAATACACACAGGCAGTCAAACCAAACACCCATCACCTACCCCCACCTCCACTACACCCCCACCATAACAGACACCCTCACAAACACCTGCTCCAGAGACCTCAGTTGGCACTCTGTTGATGATGCAGGAACACCACCTGCGAAACGGCCGTCCAGAAGTTTACTAAGGTAAAATAAAGTGCGTTAAGAAAGTGTTTTTATTCAAATATTTGTACACAACGCTAAAGTCGGACACAAGAATGAATGATAATATTATATGTTTAGTGTAATACTAAAAATATTTAAACTAATACTACAACTAAAAAATATAGAAAAAAGAAACAAGAAACAAGAAACATATACAATATGAAAATTACACAATGAAGGGAACAGATCAAAACATAAGTAATATAATAGTTTTTGAGGAAACGAAAGACTTAAATAAAGAAAATCCCTTTAAGCAAGCCTACAGGCTGAGGTAGATTTCGAAGTGCTTTTGGTTTAATTTATTGTCGCTGCGTAGCACTCTTCTTCTTTAGCCTTGGCAAGACAAACCCGCAATAATAACTGCAAAAAATAGGAAAGAGCACTTTTTCAAACATTCAAATCTCGCCTTATATGAGAACTATCAAGAACCTAGTTATTGAATTGTAGAGTACTCATCAAGAGCTTTTCAACGACACCCCACAAGACGTAGTTTCAAAAATTTCTAATTTTCATCCCCCCACCCCACCCCCATCGTACTCCCAAAACCCCCGAATCGTTGGTGTCACTGTGAACTCCATAGGGAGTACTGTAATTTATTCAAACAAAGTTTCCCTCTATACTTCATAGGTGCCGAAATATAAATGTTTTAAAATTTCAACCCCCTCCCCCGACCACCCCCTTGGGCCAAGTTTGCTCATTAACGAACTTGTCCGAACTATTGGGCCTGGAAATAACATAATAAAATTTGGTTCAAATATCTTCAAAATTACGCCCGCTAGCGTGTAAAGATATATATATATCACAATTTTTTTTTTTTTTTTTACAGGCGGTGATTTCGTACTTAGGGAGGCATGAAACGTAAAGATATGAAAGAATTTTTCGAAAGTCATGACATGGTATCGTTTGCAATAGGTAGATTTTTCTTCGAAATCTACCTAAAAATGACATAGAGCATTTATTTAACTATCACTTTTCAATTACTACTATTTTAAAGTTTCACATATATTTTTAAACCGCTAATTGTTAGGATTAAATATATCTGTATTGCCCATCTTGTGCAATTGATTGTGTGAACTCAGCACATTAAAAAGAGCGAATTAAAAGTAAAGGCGATAGTGCATCTCCTTGCTTCAAGCCGGCAAACCTATCTAAAATAAATTTCCCTACCTTGACTCTGCTATAGGTTTCATTTAGAGAGATTTTGATCAACCTAACTAACTTTTTTGATATCCCAAACTCAATGAGGATATTGTACAATTTGTCTCACCTAACTGAATCATGTGCTTTTTTTAAAATCTTTGTTTTGCTGGAGAACAGACTTATTATATTCCCACTTTTTCTCCAAGATTTGGCGAATACAAAATATTTGATCAATAGTTGGTGTACATTGCCTAAATCCACATTCCACATTGGTGATCTCCAATGATTTCGTCCGCATATAGGGTTAATCTTGACAAAATATATGTATTAGACAGAATTTTATATGGTGTTGATAAAACAGAAATTCCCCGATAGTTATCACACTCGGCCCTGTATGCCTTTTTCTCGGTCGGTATAATAATAGATTCTTTTTTCCATTCCTTTCGCAATTCTTCGTTTCTCCAGATCATAAGAATGAGTTTATGAACCTCTGAGTTTAATCTAACCTGCCTTAATTAATTCTGCTGAAATTTGGTCAACGCTTAGAGATTTGTGTCTGTTTAGTTTACCTATAGCGTTTTCTGCTTCTGTTAGTGTTGGTTCAGCAACCAACGGCTCTGCTGTGAATATTTCACTTTCAACACTTTGGGCGTATCCATGTAGGCCTACATTTAATAATTAATTTTAAAAATGTTTCCACCTATTCAAAATATTATTCGGAGCCGCAAATGAAATAGGCTGGACATGGGGTGGTGCAACTTTCAAGTACCTTCTTCATAGAAGCTTACCGCCAGTGCATTGAGAAGGGTCTTCACGGCATTTTGAAGAGTTTTGAAATTCTTCGTTGGTGTCCCCCATCATTGTCCTGAATTATGTTTTTTCTAGGTTGAAACCCTTTCTTGATCTCGTTTATTCCCTTGTAGAGATCCCTAACATTTTTGTCTTTAGTAATATCTTCTAATTCATTTACTTTGTCTTTGATTCTCGAACCACTGCAATTTTGTCTACTCTCCTGCCATATAGTTTGCACTTGCGCAGACAGACGTTATTGATATCTCGCACATGGCTGCCAATGTAAGAGATGGAATGGACAACGCTTTTCAGCCAACAAGTGTGACATTTTTGCGACCACCGTGAGAAATTTAGCGTTTAAAAAAGGCGTAATGAAGCTCCATCTTTTTCATGATGATACCTAAGGCAATCAGGAATGGAATCAAACTAATTTTATAGGTAATTTTTCTGCATATTTTAAGTTTTCTTGAAAATATGAGATTTATTTATCGTTTAGGTGCAAGTTTTGGTGTACTTCTATCTCCTTAAAATGCATCATTTTTAAAATAGTGGCAAAATTGAATTTTAAAATATTCGCAGTGGTTTCTTTGTTTATGTTTATTCGAATCTTGGAATTCTGTGGCAGTCCTTCTCCCCCTGCAAAAATTCTATCTGAACTATCCAAACAGTAAATTTTCATTACTAGGGCAAGGCATTTGATGATTTTGTATCTGTTTTATGTGAAGGTTAAAAGATAACTCGAATATATATAAATGTGTATCATGAAAGAATTGATTAAATAAGGGCAATTTGTTTTTGCATTTTTTTTTGCTTTATCTTGCATTTTTGTCAATTTCAAGCGATAGGTCATTTTTTGGCAAGTTTTAGGTCATTTTCAGCATTTTTATGTTTTTTCGACATTTTAGGTCATGTTTCAGTGGAGGTAGAGAGGAGTTTTTCCATGTACAAATCGTTACTTTCAGACAACAGATAATCGTTGTTATTTGAGAACCTCCATCAAGTGTCCATAGTTAATTTTAAGTCAAGTTTGTTGTAGCCACCATAGCAGTTTATCTTGCAGCAATAAATAATTATTTTTCTTTTTTTTTAAATGGCACATATTTGCTAAGGGTAATTTGGTGGGCATGTCACTTTAGAAATATTTTTTTCCCTAAGGGTGCCCAAGTAGTAAAAAAATAAGTGTGTTTTATATTGTAAATTCGTATGTAACGCACTGTCATCCATTAAATTGCTTTTAGCAATTCATTAATTAAAAAATACTAATTATAAGTAGTAATGGTAAATTTATTGGTCATTTTTTTTAAATTTTGTGTCATTTTTCACTATTTTTAAGTCATAAATGCATTTTTTAGTTTGCATTTTTACACAATTTTATGGTCATTAAATGCCCTGCCCTATTCATTACTATTGTTGACTTTTGAAAGAAATGAGAGCGAGGTTGCAAGCAGGGGTGTATTACACCACATTTCTACTGTATCATTCCATTCTGCGTGTCTATTTCAGTACTTAATAAGCAGGGCCCGGATTCTGATGACCTAAAATTGTTTGAAAAATTACCTATAAAATGACCCTAAATTTTAAAGAAAATGACTTAATAATCACAAAGAATGACCTAAAAACTTATATTTTATTTATAAAAATTGTTATTGTGTACACAATAAACTGTAAATGTAGAAAGGATATTGTAGGTCTATAAACTTTGTTCTTGATTGGAACATTTAAGAAGAAAAATAAAATTGTTTTTAAAGTAGACTCTACAAAAATGTTGCATTATAGTAACCTAGTGATTTATTTAAAATAAATGCATAAAAATGACAAAATAAGGAAGCAAATGACACGAAAATGACAAAATAATGACCTAAAATTGAAATAAATGCCATAAAAATATAAAATTGCATAAATTGACAAAAAATGACCTAATAAAAATGTATTTCTATAATTTAGAGGCCATGATTAGGATGTATCTACAAGTTGGCAATGTCTAGGCAGCATCAATAAAAAGATGACATGTCATTAGAATCCGGGCCCTGTTAATAAGCCATGTTTTATTTATAAATCAATTAGTTTATTATGATCCATTTTAAAGTCAGATTGTGACCTATTACAGGCCGTTTTAAAAACAGTTTTAGATCATTAAATCTGGGCCCTACTTATAGCATTAAAAAGCCTCTACCAGGTTTTTAACGGCGTTCATTTTTATTTCCTAACAAAACTCCAGCCGGTCGATTTAAAAGAAAGAAGTGTAGTGTGGACCAGCTGTTGGAGATTGTACATGTCAACTGCACTCTCCTAGTAGACAGAATCCCCTCTCTCTCCCCTCCGTCCTCCAAACATTACCATACGCTGGAAACTTTAGTACTAGGATCGAAGATTTGAATAGTGAAGACTTGAATTCCACAGCTTGAGTAAGGAAAGAAGATAAGATAGAATGGGAAAGCAAGGGAAGAGGATTGGGTCTTTCCCATTAATCCTTGAATTCCTTTTTGTCTTCCTTTTTAAGAGGGTTTTAGTTCTGGGCGAAGTAGACGCAACAGTCAAGTGCCTTGCGGGTGAGAGGGAGAGGGGAAGGGAGGGAGAGAGAGAGAGAGAGAGAGAGAGAGAGAGAGAGAGAGAGAGAGAGAGAGAGAGAGAGAGAGAGTCAGAGGCACGTGTGAAACGCGCCGAGTGCGAGTAAGATCTGACATAGTGAAGAGTTACTATGGCATACAAACCCGTAATAATACAAGAACCTTCTAACTTGACCAGTGATTCCAAGTAACTGATATAGAGATCATAATATTGTAATGTATAACGCTTTGTTGCAGACCTAAAATTAATACACAGTCAACCCTTAATATAATGCCCCTCTTTACAGTGCCACCCTCACACTGTGTCAATAATTGCAAGTGAACGGATCTTCTCCCATGTAAAATACATAAGAAACCTCATTACTGTGCCAATTCATTTAGTGCCAGTGAATATATGACAAGATTTTTACAAAATATAGTTTGCAGTGACTTTTTTCAGTTGCAGAATTCTTTTAAAACTGGCGGGCGATGTTAGGAAGATTTTTTAAGAAACTTACTGTACTGTATATTCAAGAAGTGAGTGTTCCCCTGCCACTAACTGTAAATATAGTGCGGTGGAATGAGGAAGCTATGTTAAAAAGTCGGACAGACATCCTGCGTGAGGGTGAAATAAGTAGAAAAAACCTTTCATAAAATGAGACAGTCCAAATTTGCACTTCATTACACTACATTACAGTTACTCAGGTACAGTTAATCATTTAGGTGGATCGACATGATTTTCATCTCTATACATATAAGAGGCTTTGTCCTGACTGACTGAATGACTGACTGACAGAGAATCAACGTAGAGCCTAAACTATAATAGGTAGAGACTTGGAATTTTGACAGTACCTTCGTTTCATAATGTAGGTGCTCACTAAGAAAGGATTTTGAAAAATTTTGATTTCAAATGACAAAAATCAAATGTTTTTGAGTATACTTAATCCCTTTTACACAGAATTATGAAATCCAAATCACAGTTGGCATGGCAACATATTGTTGCCAGTGAGTCTCAGATGGGTTTGGAAATAAATTCTGTTTAATTTCATCCCCAAAACGGGTTTATGGTAACATGAGAGTGAGAAATAAAATATTCCGGAAAGAAAATACAATTTAATGCTACCGAAATTTCTGTTTCTTCTTATTTGAACCCCTACCAGGCTTGCTGTGTACTGTATAAGTGATGGAATGCAAAATTCTACATCCTCTATGAGCCATAAAAAGCTATATCAAGCGTTTTCTGAGGGAATAGTTTGAGTGTGATAAGTCGTTCTTCCTATTTCAAATTCTAAATACCTATATAAGGACCTAGAATTTAAAAAAACGAAAGTCCTTCATAAGTTAATTTCCAATTACAAAATTAAAAAAACCGGGCGACGCCGGGCCTTTTAAGCTAGTCCCTTTACATACTGTAGCACTGGACATAAACTGTAATAAATTGAGTTCTTGTACAATATTTTATTTTGTGCTAAAGTTCTCTATTTGCCTTTGTTTTTTTAATTTTCTTTCAAAATACAGTGCAGTAAATTAATACAGCACTGTATTATGCCGTTTATATTTTTAAAATTGAAAAAAAAAAGTTTAGTGCCACCCTCGCTTTGTGCCATTAAATGTTAGAGAACGGATGGTGGCATTATATCGAGGGTTCACTATACCTTCTAACCGGAAGAATGATCCCCCACTTGCTGAGATAGAGATGTACTAGTGTAAAAGATAACGTAGAACACAAACAAACATACTACAACGGTACCTTCTAACTTGAAGGAATGATCCTTATGAGCCCATATAGTGATCATAATGTACAATGTGTTTATGTCGTAACCAGGGCTACCAATGGTGCATATAAGACATAGTTAACTTAATTCCGGTAAGTTAACAGCAGAACAGAATAAAAGCACACGAACTGGCTTGCACCGAATCGAAATTGTGTTTTTAATCAATGTATATTTATGTTATTTCAATATCCAAACCAGTTATGTTATATAAAATAATTTGTTTCCGTGCTGCTTAATGGTGGAAATGAGGCGTATTAATCACGGCACATTGATCTTACGTGTCCAGTAATGAGCAGACCATTTTATCAGGTAAAATCCCTTCCTCATATAAATAGAAAGCCTTTTATAAGATAAACGATCGTGATTGGTCTATATCCGAGGAATTGCCAAATGTTATCGGTCAACATCAAACTCGCGGCATCTGAGTGGAATATTCGCGTAGAGAAAGTCATCATCATCAACCACATGGTATGAGCCTACTATCCCGTTCCGTCCCCGTCAGAACTGCTGACTCCACCGTCAATTCGGGCGACCAACATTTCTTCTTCCTCGTGGAACATACTGGAATGCTATTCTAGGGAAGCGGTGTTCGTCCATTCTATCTAGGCGATTCATCCGTCTAATTTGGTTATTTCTTACACGTTGATTTATATCTTCCATATGAAGTTCATCTCTAATCTCTTCACTTCTTCTACGGTCCCTTAATGGTATTCCTGTCACTGGTCTAAGAAACTTCAATTCTGAAGCTTCTAGCCACCTTTTATTGTCTCTCGTCAAGTGTCCGTGTTTCTGAATTATATAGTAGTATTGGAATGAAAGTGGATTTAATTGTTATATTATGAAGATTGTTAATATGATATTGCTCTGGAATATGCACACATCGTGCTACTATTTTATAAAATTTCAGTGGAGACTCTTTTGTGGCTTTATTTCCATGCCAACGTAGAGAAAGTGGCAACTTGAATTTCTTTAAAAGATCATTTTTTGCTGGACTATTATATCGGTATACTGTCATTTGAGATCAATTGATTTCTTGGTATGAAAACGGGTTTTCCTTTTTCTTTGCCGGTTAGGATTGGCAACTCAATGATATTGTTAGGCTAAGTAGCTGTTTGACGCATAATCTTGTGCGGCGACTCAAGATTTCGTATCCTATTTTTTAGCTTCAATGTGTGCGAACGCATACCGGCGAATTTAATCGATTTAAAAATTTATTTTCTTTGATGTAGCGGTGCAATTCGTTTATGTTTATAGCTGAGTTCTTTCCTAATTTCAGTACTATTGTATTGTATGGAACCCCACGTAGGGGGGAGAGGCGGGTTGGGAACGACCCTAAGCACGTCGACCACATATGCGGGCCCTTGTGCCAACCCCTTGGGAATAGGATGATAGGCAAGGCCAACGGCCCCCTCGAAGCAGAATTCACCGCGAGCTCCTACGGAACTCCTCAACATTCAGGTAGAACCAGAAGCCATATCACGTGCACCACACCCCCAGGGTCCCTCAGTAATGCGCCACCCCCCCGGTCCCTCACTAAGAGAGCCCGTAGGGTCGCGGCACACCACCAACAACCACATGACCACAAACCACTGGGCAGGACGGGAGAGGCCCGCAGCGGACGCTGCAGCGAGAGATGGCCCGAAAGTCGGGAAAGGAAACGGGATGATAATGAGGGGGAGTTTGAAGGTGAAGTGGAGAGTGTTGGTGGAATGAGAGGGGGAAACGGGAGGATCCCCGATCAAAACCCCCAAAGTCATGGCTTCGTCCAGCACGAATGACACGCCCGCTAGCCTCGGGATTTGAACCAGGACCGCTTGCACGTCAGGCCCACGCGCTAAGCATGAGCCACCGTGGCAATTTCAGAACTATCTGCGTATAATGCACTTCTCACGGGAGGTTGAATTTCAAGTTCAATTAAAATTTGATTGCTCATCGCTAAACATTATCAGGGCTACATTATAAATATCTTCATTGAACGTATCATGCAAATCCGGATTGTCTCTACGCAATCTGCTTAAAATGTCGTTACTCATGCTGTCGCGATATTTCATCCATATTCTATTAGGATTTGAGGTAGGCTATTACACTATGTTAGAATTGATCTAAAAAGTTATCACACTTGATCCGTTTTAGCTGCTTTCATTGCTTGCTCCCGGTGATTGTCATTTCTAGGGCAAGGCATTTAATGACCATAAAATAGTGCAAAAATTAAAAAAAAATGCATTTATGACCAAAAATAGTGAAAAAGTCACAAAATTAAAAAAAGCAATAAATTTACCATTATTACTTTAGTTTTATTAATAATGAATTGCTAATAGTAATTTAATGGATGACATTGTATTGTAGTCTATATGACTTTACAATGTAGCCTAAAACGCACTTATTTTATTACTAAAGGAGTAAATAGATTTATACTACTTGGAGACTCTTAGCCAAAAATAAAAAAAAAAACTTTCTGAACTGGCATCCCCACCAAATTGCCCCTAGGAAATAGGTGTCATTTAAAAATAAAGAAAAAATAATTCTTTATTCCTACTAGACAAACTGCTTTGGTGGCTACAACAAACCTGAATTAAAATTAACTAACTTATAAACACTTGGCGGAGATTCTCAAATAAAAAACGATTGTCTGTTGTCTGAAAGTAACGATTTGTACATGAAAAAGGTCCTCTCTACCTTCACTGAATATGCCGAAAAAGACAATGCCAAAAATAACCTAAAAATTTCAAAAAATGACCTATCTCTTGCAAATGACAAAAAATGCAAGATAAAGAAAAATGCAAAAAATTGCCCTTATTTAATCAATTACTTCATGATATACGTTCATATGTATTCGATCTTAACCTTCATGTAAAAAAGATGTAAAATCATCAAATGCCTCGCCCTAACTTATTTCCAACACACGACGGCGCTGACACCTCAAGAGATATTAGGTGTTTTATGAGGAGAAAGTTGGTTTACAAAGTGGCCCCCCCTACAATGCGATTTTACCGTATTTTGTTATAGATAGTTGTTAATGCAAGCTATAGGTTTTACTAGCATTTTTCTACGTGTCTAGTGAGTCTGTATATTCAAACGCTCCGCTAAATCTATTCCCGCTTAGTCAGCTAATGTAGCGCAGTGATACAAGTGATTGCCGCCTGTTCTTGGCACTATTTCCAGCAGGTGCGTACTTGTAAGACGCCTCGTGATACTAAACGGCGTCATAGCCCAGTTAATTAGAAGCCTGCGTCCACATGAGAAAGTTCATGTTGGATAGCTCTGCAGATTCGCGCCATTGCAAGACAATAGCCTAAGTGGTTTTGTTCTTAAACGCGAATAAATACATAATACTTAGAGTTACAAGTATTATCGTGTGCGAGTATTTAATCTACACTATTTACAGTAGATTCATCATTATCGGCTTATTAGATTCTTCTAAAAGCTCGTGTATTAATTCGAGTGTCTTGTGCAACACCAAGCATTCCTCAAATCAGCTATACAGTGTACTATTCTACAGATATCAGTGTTAATTCATCTTAAAAGGAACACAGCAATCCTTACGAGCATTTTGATATATAATTCATTATTGGCATAATTACAGTACAATTATCGCCACGTGTCTAGCTTTCCCGCCAAAGCTCAGAACTTTGTATATTGCAAGTTAAGCAATCCTATTTCAGATTATTTGTGATTCAATTATTCTTTCAGTTAATTCAGTGCATCTATTTAACCTATATTGTGTGAAATAAAGTTCCATCGTATTGTTACATGTTAAAGGGTTTGTTCCAATATTACATTCGTGGACCTCTGTATCCAGCAACCTCGATCTATGTCCACTTAGCTCTACTAATCCTTTTATTATTGTTTTAAAGCAATAATTGGTCCTCCGCTATCAGAGATTCTTTCTATCATCCCTACCCATCATTTCCCTCTACTGCAGGGTCATATGCCGTTCTTGTCCCCAACATTTGCTCCTATCGCTACGGAAGCAATACACACCCAACAATAGTTCTCTGGAGAGGAGACGAACGATTTGTTCCAACCCACCTGCCCTAAACGTTACACTTTCTTTTGTAACACTATCTAGCTAAAATTAGCGTGAATTCCGCCATATTTTTATCTCCGTATAATGAAGAAACTTGTGATTGGACGTTAGAGGTGTGACGTTACAACAGCAGAACACTTAGAATTCTAGGAAAGAGGCTCACCAACACAACGAACCTCGCGGGAGATATGATATGGCACATTTACGAAACGGGAGAGTTCACTATGCCCTACTAAATTGTTCTTAGCCTAACACAACCTGTCACTAACGATATATGATAAGCAATGTACAAGCAAGAAGTGTCATGTTGGTCAACCTGCCTCGCTGAGAAAGAAAAACATCACCCGTCCGTGGAAACCTGCGCACATCGCGAGATGCCCCCCCCCCACATTGGGACGTTGCCCGAAATACATGTGATATTAGGTGTTTTATGAGAAGAAAGTTGGTTTTCAAAGTGGGCCCCCCCTAGAATGCTATTTTACCTTATAAATTACCAAACTGGATTACTTTCATGAACCAAGGCAGTACGTGACTAATTTAACAAACACGAAAATTTCATTAATGTGCAAAATGAAAGGGACGATCAAGTATGAGAGAAATTAATTTAAATAGTCAAAGAGAGTAAATATTTTACCTAAATGCACCTGGTGCTACACCAAATGCAAGAAACTTTCATTTGATATATTTACTTGATATATTTGCGTAGGTCCTCGTCGCCAGGTTGTAACTATACAAACCAAATGTTTAATGATAAACATGCTTTCAGTCAGTAATATGTTTATTCACTTCTAACACAATAATACACATAAATTAACATAATTGTAATGCTTCTTTGTTGAAATAAACAAATTGATTCTTCTTATAATGTCTGCAAATAATGTTCACATGAATAAATAAATAACTTTAAACATGAAAGTTGCTAGTGTCTATAGTTCCAAATTTAATGCAAAACTTGAATTGAATAATGTCTGTAGAGCATTAATGAAAAATGCTCATTTACTACATGAATTTGTACTTTAAAACTGTCTATGTTTGTTCATGTACATTACTCGTGTAATTTATGTGATCGTGAACTAAATAGTGTCTGTATTTATTCATATGCTTTAAGTTTTATATTGATATTCATTGACATGAATGTTTGATCAGAAATAACTCACGTAACTTTGCACTGTTGCTGTAGACCTATGATGCGAGCTGACGTGACGACACAATATTATAGTTACTGACTATAATACCCACTGCTGATGCCGTAAGAACAAGCGTTTCATGTAGAAATGACTTCTGCTGAAGTCTGTAGAATAGTGATGAGGGATGGCTGATAATTTGTCTTTCATAGACAAAATGTTGATGCAGAGGGGCAGCTGATGCCGCAATCTTGATGCTTCGAGAATACTCTGCTGAGGGGTGGTTGCATCCGTCTGTAGAGAGAGGCGGCTGTTTCCGCTGGCTGGAGTGCAACTGCTGAAAGGCGGCTGTTGCCGCTGATGATCCCATAAACGCCAACTGATGGTTCCATAAATGCAACTGATGAGTAGCTGGATTCTGAAGTTTCGTCCTCTCCAGGAAACTTAGCATGGCCGCTAGGGGCGCTGAACCGCTGCTGCATTGTGACGGTGACGTCATTAGACGTATTCAAGAACTCCAATGTACAGCCGTGGTTCTAGCAGAACCATACTCCCCTCTCTAGGAAAGAAAAATTGATGCAATTAATTTTTCTGATCTGGAAATGGACAAATTTTACTGATAGGCCTCTTGAATATGCCCTTTGAAGTTTGAACATCAACAACTCTAATTAAATTGTCCTGTCCTGGATGAACTTTGATTACTCTTCCGGTTTCCCAAACCAAAGGAGGATTGGCTGATTTCAATAGTACGAAATCTCCTATTTTGATATTTTGTGATTGTATTTGCCACTTTTTGCGACACTGAAGTTGATTTAAATATTCCTTACTCCACCTTTGCAAAAAATGTTGCATTAACATTTGTATTTATTTATTTTTATTTATTTATTTATTTATTACAAGAGATATTACAAGAGGTATTACATTTAGTAATACACCCGAATGAGCAAGACTGCTCGTGCTCGGGTGCCGTTTCAAAAATATCAAAGTGAAGAAAGAGGAGAGACAAAGAAATAGAGTGTATAATGTGCTTAACTAAAAAAGAATGTAAAACAAAAACATTAAACATAAAAACATAAATACATAAAAGGAGTGAAACAAAAATTACTTAAAAGCTAAAAAATTACAAAAAATTCTTTACATATCTATTAAATTTAACAGTGGAGTATGCTGAGAGATCAGGATTTTTTCTGATAATTGAGTTATAGAAGCGCGGTCCAAAATTAATGCTATGCTTTAATCCTGCCGATGTGAGACATTTGGGTTCTAATAGGAGTAAATTAGTATTTCGTCTAGTTTTGTAGATATGATCACTGGAAGAGTATTTTATACGATGTTTGTGAAAATATTTTAATATAGAAAATTTGTAAATTTGGTCCAAACTTAAAACATTAAATTCCGAAAATATTAGGCTAGTTGGGTAATCAATGTGTTTTCTTAGACAGATTTTTATTATTCTTTTTTGTAAAAGGCAGAGGGGCTTAAGGGTAGTTTTCGCTAATCCTCCCCAGACGAGAATGCCATATTGAATAATGGACTGGAAAAGTGCTAGATAAACGGAACGTAAAACAGTAATGGGCATACAGTGGCGTAAAATGACAAATTTATGAATTGTTCGGCGTAGTCTATTACAGATGTAGTTAACATGGTGAGACCATTTAAGGTGTTTATCAATAAAAATACCCAAATATTTCACAACGGCTGTTTCTTTCAGTGGTAAGCATTTACAATTCACATCAAAATTACAATTATGTATTATTAAATTTAAATTTGTACATTTTTTCCGCGCTATCTGACCAGTAGATGTTAATGAGAAAGGAACTAATGTTGATTTATCCACGTTTAGTGACAGAAGGTTAGAATCGAACCATTTTTTTATAATTTTCATGCCAGTATTAGCGTATTTATATGCTACTTCCCATGAATGACCACTGAAAATCACAACAGTGTCATCTGCGTATGAAAATATGGAGCCATTTATTTGATCTAGGTTTAAATTTAGCAAATCATTTACATATATTAAGTATAAGATTGGTCCTAATATCGTTCCTTGTGGCACACCAATATCAATATTTGATATTTCACTTATATGGCTGTCAACCTTTGTCATTATACATCTATTGCTCAGATATGATTCAAATAATTTGTAAACTGTTCCTCTAATTCCTATCTTATTCAGTTTATCTAATAGTATCGAGTGAATAACAGTATCAAAAGCTTTACGTAAGTCCAAGAAAATTCCTAAACAATTATTACCTTTGTCTAATTCTTTAATAATGTTACCTGTAACGTTAATAAAAGCATCGTCAGTAGATATGTTGCTCTGGAAACCAAATTGATTTTTTGATATAATTTCATGTTTTTGTAAATAGTTTAGTAGCCTAACTTTTATGCATTTCTCTAGTATCTTGGAAAAGGCCGGAAGAAGTGATATTGGTCTATAATTGTTTAAATCATTCATTTTCCCGGATTTATGTATAGGTATTATCACAGCATTTTTTAGAGTATTGGGGAAAACACCTTCTGTGAAACAAAGATTGAAAATATAGACAAGAGGTTTTACAATATATTTAATGATAGATTTCAATGTAATGTTTTTTATTCCATCAATGCCTGGAGCTACATTATTATTTAAGGTCTTCACAATGTTAATAATTTCGCATTCATTAACAGGACTGAGAAACATAGATGTGATTGGATTCATGGCTGTTTTATTGTACTCCGAAGAGTCTGACGATGCCTTATTAACGTTTGAGGTTACACTGTGCCCTATTTTTGAGAAGTATTTATTAAATTCATTTGCGATATCCTCTTTGTTTGTTATGTGAGTACCATTTTCATTTATTAATTCTGAAACCGATTTATTTTTTTCAGTACCTATATCTGTGGCTTCATTAACAGTTTGCCAAAATTTCCTAGGGTTGTTCTTATATTCTTCAAATTTTAATTTATAATAACTAATCTTCATATTTCTTATAACAAGAGTCAGCATATTTCTATAATTTTTATAATAAATTTTCAAATTTTCATTGTTTGGGTCATGAATTACTTTTCTCGCAATCTTGTCTCTAGTACGAATAGATTTGATTATGCCTACAGTGATCCATGGCTTAATTTTTTTGAATTTATGAGGAAGCTTTTGATTGCTGGTCGAACTACTTATTATGTATTTCTTAATTAAATTATAAAATAACTGGAAAGAAGTATTTGGATCTTTACATTTATACACAGAGTCCCAGGTTTCTCTCTCAATAAGCGAGACTAATTTTTCATTGTTAATGTTATTTGAAATGGGCAAAGATTGTTGAGTACCTGGGGATTTCGAAATGTGACCATTAGGATTTTTTAGTAGAGAAAAAACGGCATAGTGGTCAGTTACGGCGCTACAGAAAATTCCTGGTATAAATTTCCATTTCTTTTTAGTTTTAAAAAATATATGGTCTAAGCAAGTTTCCGAGCCTGGTCTCGTAACGCCATTTAAAAAATTTACAAAACCATGTGCATGTAACATATCCATATACCTGTTTCCAGTAATATCTAAATGATTTTCAATAATCTGAATATTTATGTCGCCAACAATTAGATGGTTATCTGTTTGCTTTGAATTTATTAAAAAGCGTTCAAAATTATCAAGGAAATCATATTTACAGGTGTTCGGTGATCTATAAATAGCTGTTAATGAAAATGTATTGTTGCCAAACGTAAAATTTAAATGCAAAGAATTACATTCTGAAATTTCTATGTCAGTGAGAGTGAAGTCTATATTATTCTTGCAACAGACCACTAAACTATCGCATTTGCTGTACTTATTCATTTTAACGTTTTTTGTATAACCGGGTAAATCAAACCCAATATCATGACTTAACCAGGCTTCCGTTAGTATAATGAAATCAAAATCTTGTTTTAGGCTTTGCAAGACAGTGCAGAATTCTAAAAAATGTTTATTAAGGCTCCGAATATTTAAGTGAAAAATTTTGAAATCATGGATTGTTTTGTTTATGAAACTAGAGCAGGAATCGGCATTTTCCAAGACTGTCGTTATTGAATTGTCGGAATAGTTGCTTAATTCATCTAATAAACCATCCATTGTTGGGGACAAAAATAAAAATATATACTTGAGGGATACAGTTTATACAATATTTTGAGAGACAGATTCATGACATGTGATTGAATTACAAGTAGATGTGTAGAATATTGTTTAGCTCCATATACAGATTTGTTTTCGGTTTAAATCTTACAACATATGTTACTTAGAGCTTATCAAGGTCCTCACACTTGTAGATTCTTTTGATGTTAGACTGTTCATTTTTCCTTACTAGAATTTTTCCGTCCTTGATCCACACAAATTTATAGTTCAGTTCCTTGGCGGTATCTCTTGTTTTATTTAGCATGTCCATTGTTGCCGCTGTAAGGTGCTCACCTGCCGTAATCCTGCTAGGGGGGAGGCATTCTAAAGAGAGTTTGCTGGAAGAGATGCCAGGTCCTTCTTCATCTCTTTTGGCTTCTTCTTTGAACTTTGACAGCCAGGTGTCTCTGCTGGTTCTCTTGCAAAATTTTATTACAATGGGTTTTCTTTTCCCCTCTTTTGTTGGTAACCTATGTGCTACACTAATGTCTCGCATGCAGTCCTTCGCATCTATGAGTGTAGAAATACGATCAATTATGTCATACACAGAATCAGACTTAATTTCTGGTACACCATGTACAATCAGATTATCTCGCCGGGAATACTGTTCTAAGTCATTTATTCTCATAGATAACTTATCATTTTCTTTTTTTAGATTTGTATTTTCACATTTCTGCTTTCTTATTTCTTCTTTCATCTCGCTAAGTTCTATTTTGAAAGAATCGAACTTCTCTGAAATGAATTCAATGGATTTTTTCATCTCATCCATCTGGGCATTTATGTCACTCTTGAAATCATCAAACATTTTTCTTAGAGTTGTCAGTATATCATTGGAGTAACTCACCTTGTCAGTGGAGTTAGGTTGCTTGTTTCTTCCCATTTTTTTCTTTCTTTGAGTAGAGCACACGACAAACACGTCCGTCTCTCTTGAGAGTAACTAACTAATTGTATGTGTTGCCATTTTGATAATTTGGCTTCCGTAATGGAAGTAAGATCTGGAGAAGGCACTGCTATTAATTCTTGACCAATCAAAAAATGACCTGGAGTTAATGGTCTCAAATCATTTGGATCATTACTGAGTGGTGTGAGCGGGCGAGAATTCAATATGGCGTCAATCTGAACTAGTAATGTAGACAACCGTTCAAAAGTAAGTTTTACATTACCCATAACTCGATGAAGATGATATTTCATACTTTTCAGGTTATTTTCGTGTCACCAGGTGTCGGGATTTCAACACTGGAATCAACACTGAGAACTAGATTAAGTAGGTAAAGTAATAGTATGAACCATATAAATAATTTACAATCAATATAAACCACAGGAACAAGGGGCCTGTTAACCTTCTGAGAATACTGATGTAAAGTATTTCAAAGGGACGGATCAGTGAGCTCACGATTGTTCATGTTAGCACCAAAATAAGAAATGAGGTGAAAAACTTGTAACCTTGATTACATTTCTTCACTGAACAATTGTATTAATGTGCCGGCATAATTGTCTACAAGCTTGGTAAAAGGCAATCAAATTCAAACTATCATAACTAGATAGCACTATAAAGATCAGCTCGTAAAAGGGGTTGAATATTTAATAAGGGATGGCTCTTCGAATATTATTCTCTCGTAAAATATTCGCCCGGTCTACAGGGTACACGTGTAAAATGTTGTAGACATGTAGATTTCTGTAGAGAAAACATTTCTAATGAGGACTGAAAAAACACTTCACTCCCACCTGAAAGGGGCTGATTAGGGGTGTGTTGGGATGTATTTAACACACAAGCGGGATGTAAATTCTTTGCAATTAAATTATTTAATCACTTACCCGCTGTGGTGCAAGAGATGGAAGAAGTCGAATTCAGAAGAACTATAAAGAGATTTTTATTGCAACATTGTTTTTATAGTATAGAGGAATATCTGCAAACTCCTTGGAAGATGTGACTGCAAAGTTACCTGACTTTTTCAACACATTTTTTTTACGGATAAATATATGGGGATAGTTTCCCACTGTACTGGATTGGTTTTTTTTATACACGAAAAACGGCCAAATTTCATGCAATATTATTCTCCAGATGTTTAAAAATCCTTATATAGGCACATTTTGTTTCTAAGAATATTTTAAATATTGGTAAAATCGGTAAGAAGTTCACAGAAAACTAACCTAAAATGGTGCTCGAAAAGAGAGTCCACACACCGGAATCGGCTCCTCGAGACAGCGCAGGTGCATGCTGGAAAGAATCCGATGGGTCACGTGGTGCTGGAATAAGGTCTGCCATCATGGCAAGGGTCTATGGTAGGTCAATCGCTATCACTGTCTAGAATACCACTGGCCCCCAAACCTTCTTTAAACTTGAGCTAACATGCCTAACCAAACCTAACGTTTTTTATTTCTTGGGGCTCTGCCCCCAAACCCACTTCTTCAATATAGAATAACTAGCGTGTGCCCGCGGCTTCGCCCGCGATAATTATTTCAAAAAATAAAAATTAAGAGCATAATAGTTAAATCATTATATTTATTAACACCTAAATCACGTGGACTACATACCACGAATGGTAAAAGCTACCTCAGATTCGAGTTCCTTAGCCCAGAATACCCCTGTACAGTGAGTTTCGTCCAAATCGAACAATGTTTGATCATATTTAGGCCTAGGATATTGATTATCCCTCTTCCGTGTAGGTTGAAAATTTCATATGTCTTCGGGCCTTGATATTCTAAACAAATGAATCGTCCAGGATGGACTTAGCAAAATCAAGTGATCGCCCGCGATAATTATTTCAAAAATTAAAAATTAAGAGCATAATAGTTAAATCATTACATTTATTAACACCCAAATCACGTGAATTACATACCACGATTAGATAGCGTCGCCTGGTAAAAGCTATCTCAGATTCGAGTTCCTTGGTCCAGAAAATCCCTGTATAGTGAGTTTCGTCCAAATCGAACGATGTTTAACCATATTTAGGTCTATGTTGATTATCCCTCTTCCGTGTAGGTTGAAAATTTCATATGTCTACGGGCCTTGACATTCTAAACAAATGAATCGACCAGCGTGAGCTTACAACATTCAAGCGATCGCGATGCTTTTATTTCCACGGTATGACAAAAATAGCCAAAGCCAACTGCAATTGATTTGACATTGAAATTTATTACTGAAATCTGATGCTTCGACAGCGCTAAAATCATGTTTTCTGCCATTTTTTCACTCATAACTCGCGAACGAAAGCTAAAATTAAAAATTCGGCTTCGAGGTGCATTTGCCCACCTTTCAGTCCATCTATCTTTAAAATTTCAGATCTCTGCGTTCAGTAGATTTCGATGGGCATCGTGGACAGACAGACAAACAGCATGCGCCCGCATGTGCCCGCGGCTTCCCCCGCTATAATTATTTCAAAAATTAAAAACTAAAAATTAAGAGCATAGTTAAATTATTATGATTATTAACACCTAAATCACGTGGAGTGCATTTCACGATTAGGTAGCGTCCCCTGGTAAAAGCGACCTCAGATTCGAGTTCCTTGGCGCAGAAAACCCCTGTATAGTGAGTTTCGTTCAAATCGAACAATGTTTGACCATATTTAGGGTTGATTATCCTTCTTCCGTGTAGGTTGAAAATGTCATGTGTCTGTGGGCCTTGACACTCTAAACAAATGAATCGTCTAGGATGGACTAACAAAATCAAGCGATCGCGTTGCTTTTATTTCCAAGGTATGAGGTATGATGACAAAAATAGTCAAAGCCATCTGTAAGTGATTTGATATTGAAATTTATTACTGAGACTGATGCTTCGAAAACGCAAAAAATGCACGTTTTTTGCTCATTTTTCACTCATAACTCACGAACGAAAGCGAAAATTAAAATTCCGGCTTCGAGGTGCACATTCCGACCCTTTAGTCCGCCTATGTATAAAATTTCAGATCTCTGCGTTGAGTAGATTTCGCTGGGCATCGCGGACAGACAGACAGACAGACAGACAGACGGAGGAAGACAGACACTTCCGTTTATTAATATAGATTATATAAAAAAACAGGGAATCCAGTCTGCGCGGGAATTCAAAAGCGCGCGCTTAAAATCGTTGGAACAGACCAATGACATGCAAGGCCGTTGGCAGTCAATGGGAGTGATAGTCTGCAAACCAGAGCCCTCATAACAAAGCCGAACATCGCGTGTGGAAATCGAGTACAATGGGAAACTAAACCCAAATTTAGTATTATTATTAATATTATTATTATTATTACAGCATTTTTAGTCGATCAATAAGAAATGTGTATATCAAGTTCCATCAAAATCGCTCCAAAATCGCCGTTTGGGCGTGATGCTGGAATATACATACATACATGCATACATACCGTACATTACGATGATTTTTATAAATATAGTTCAGTATTTCAAAGATTTTAACAACGTAAATAGTTACAAAAACTATTGATGTAACAATATATTGTTGTCATGAGGAGCTACGTAAGTACATATGTACATTTTGTGACGTCATTCCCCAACAAGGAAATGACTACCTCATATACTATCTCTGAATATATTCCCTTCACGAAGACAGCGCCTTTTCCTTGTTTTCTGATAAGAAAGAATCTGAAGATCAACAAATTTCCGGTGAACAAGTCTCATGTCAAAGGCTATGAAAATATCCGTGGAATTTAAAACGGATCTTACATCCCTTCTCTTCGTTCTTCAAATAGACTTAAATTGGCTGAGAGAGTCTCTCTCTTGTTGTGGTTCCAGTCAACATAATCCCTCCCCACCTTGGAGTTCTCACAATCAGATTACCCCCTCCCTCCCTCCCTCCCTGCTTTAATCTCCGCTTCCGATCACCCTCTCTTGTTTATTACGTCACTTTGCAATCTTCAGCAATGAAGGAGACTTTTGCTAGATAAGATAAATTGAAATGTGTTACATAAGCTTCGGTATAGGAATGTCTTTCTTATTCCTCAACAGTCTGTTCTTCCTTTTGCAGAACAAAGAAAAATACTTTCAGAATCTGTGAAGACTGTGATGAAATGTGTCCACAATTATTTATATGCTTATAGGCCTATTCAACCGCTAGATTTCTATTTAAATAATTTATTTAACACAAAAATAACTATAAATTTTGTATTCATTAACATATCGTTTTTACATAAATTGCATAATATATTGCATACGCATATACACATATTTTTCCGTTTCAAATTCAAATAATAAAACGAATCCGTGCACCCGTATGGGCATAAAGATTCGAAATGAAACTATCAAAACGTACCACAGACTCATTAACCTTACGCAAATCATGCACAAACAATTAAAATAATTCATAATTTAAAAAGAATTAAGTCCCGGTTTCAATATACAGTAGGCTACATATCACGATTAAAGTGCGATGCCCGGGGAAGAACGACCTGAGTTTCGAGTTCCCTAGCCCAAAAAAACCCGAATAGTGAGATTGTCCAAGTCATTCAATGCTCTTTTTTTCCCGGGTTGCTATGGTAATTAATCTCACAATTGAATACACTCTTGTTAATAGGTGGCATTGGCTGTGCGTTCATCACATATATAGCAATGGTTTGTCTACGGCGTTTATAGCCGGCCATTACCGCTGGCGTCAGCGATCATCGTCGTAGAGCTGGTTTCTTTTACCGGCGATCATCGTCTTTGACACTGTTGCTATCCGCAGTTATAGTTAGCCATGTCTAACAGCTCGGTGTGGCGGGGGACATGGAATTGGAAATTTGTTTGCTTTCATAACTTCAACATAGCTGTTAGATCAAGGGTCTATTGTTTTAGTGTTTTAAATTAGCCTCTGTGTTAATTGGCGCGAGCGCCATTAATTGCCGCGCTGAAATTACTCATTTCCTGCAGGTGTGTGCTTGCAGCGTTAGGCACGCTATTGCAGCGCAAGTTAGTTCGGATCGAGTCGTCACGGTATATAGACACGCGTCACAAGCGTTCCTAATTGTGTGGACCCTTTCGCTATATATATCAATTCCTCATCTGTAACTCCGCGTATATCAGGCTCCTAGAGTGTAGGCAGCTTTACGTGTGAAATCCAGGAAATAATCTTGTATTTTTATGTTAGTTACAAGAATTTCTATTGTTCTAACCTAGAAGTCTCGTGCTGTGTACAGGCTGTGTCTAGCGTTACCTTCGCCAAAGGGCGGGAGAATAGTTTTCTACAAGAACATTAACTGTATTCATTCTTTTATTATTATTGTGTATAAGTGCTGTATCCATTAATTCAGAATTCAAGCTTCTTGAATATATACCATTGCAAATTACTCAGGTTAAAATCTCTGTCCCAGCAACCTACAGTCCATTGTCTCCCTTCGATTATTATTTAATTGGCATTTGCCTGGTCCTCCGAAAACCTATATTATACTTTAATCCTACTGAGTTCCCTACATTTTGGTTCCTCCGGGCATGATCTGAGAATATTTGCAATGATTTCTGAATTAAGGAAGAAGAGTGCGACTTGTAGCTGATTTTCGTGTATGACGAAATTACAAGGAGTCCGCTTGTTGTTAATAAGGTCCAGTTTCGCGCGACCACCCGAGGGTGCCGTTCGTGTGGAGTTCGTGTCAGTTTCGGGCTTCGCTCGGCTCTAGTGATTTTCCTGAACTGCTTCTCTTCGCGCGCACCAGCTGGCTGCAAGGCAACACGTGCTCATGGTCACCACCGCCGCGAGAAGAGGACAACGGCCTCCTCTCCGACCGCCTCCACTGCCGCCCGCAACAAGAGAATACAGCTGACTGCTCAATCACTTCTACGCTGTCTATGTTAATTGTTCATCATGGAAGAAGATATGAAAGCTTTATTACGACGTCGAGGTGTATGTAAAAGAAAGTTTACATTGACACAGAACTTTCTCAACGACGTACCTGAAGATGTTAGCATATTCGTGATCAAAGCGCATTATGAAAAACTGTTAAATGAAATTGAAAAGTTTGAAGCGGTCCAGACGCAGATTGAATCCATGGTAGAAATTGATACAGAACTTGATAGTCACATACAGTATGCAGACGAGGTATCAACAGTGTACATTAATTTAAAAGCTAGGTTAAGTGAGTTGATGCATGCTCATGAGCCTACGTCAGTCAGTGTCAATTCAAATAACAGTGGCACACGACAATCAGTGAACTCTAGTGCTTCACAGGCAAGTAATGCGATAAAATTACCTACAATTCAAATTCCAGTATTTGAGGGCGATGTAACTAAATTCAAACATTATTTTGACACTTTTTCGAGTTTGATTGTGAATAATAGCAGTTTGTCACCTATTCAAAAATTCCACTATCTCATTGGTTCGCTAAGGGGCGAAGCTAAAACATTATTGCAAAGTTTGCCAGTCACGAGTGAGAACTTCCAAGTGGCCTGGGACCTATTGTGTGCAAGATATAACAATAAGCGTTTAATTGCCATATCCCACATTAAGCATCTGTTATCTCTACCTGTAGCACGACAAGAGACAGTTGCAGATTTGAGAACTTTGTTGAATCAATTCCAAAACAACTTGCATGCTATTGAAGCTTTAGAATTAGAAGTGCCACTTCATGAAGTCATTCTAATGCAATTGTTGTTGGAGCACCTTCCTGAAAGCGTGCAGCGTGAATGGGAATCTAGAATCGATTCTCAAACATTTACTCCATTAGGTGAACTTGTGTTATTTCTAGAAGCGAAATCTCATTCTCTAGAGGTGCTGTCGAATAATTCCTGCAACAGGGCCAGCCCATCAAAACCTAGAAGTGAACGTCGTGAGCCTAGAAATCAACATAATAACAGTCGTCAGTCATATGTGTCGACAACTGAACAGTTATGCCCTCAGTGTCAAGGCGGCCATAACCTGTTTAAGTGTAAACAATTCCGTCAGCTGAGTGTTGAACAGCGATGGAAAGTTGTGAAGAGTAAAAATCTGTGTTTCAACTGTTTTGCTAATACTCATCGAGTAAATCAGTGCAACGCATCTTCCTTCTGTAACTGTGGTAAACTTCATAGTAAGATGTTACACAGCAGTGATCACAGGAGAACGGTTTCACACTCGAGTGAAAGCAGTGATACAGTGAATAACAACAGGACTGAGGCTCCTGCAAGTTATTGTTCAGTGAAAATAAAGCCAGTGCTTCACGTCTTACTTGCGACTGCAAGAGTCGAAGTGCAAGACAAGCATGGTAACTACATACAGTGTAAGGCCCTTCTAGACTCTGCTAGCCAGGCCAGTTTCGTGTCTGCAGATCTAGCGAGGCGTCTGCAACTTCCTACAAGGACAGCTGATACGCCTGTCAAGGGTATAAACGGTACTTCATCTAATGCTAGTCATAGTGTAAACATAAATGTGAGATCTATGGTTTACAACTATCGAAGGAATCTAGATTGCCTAATCCTTCCTCGCATAACAGGGAAGCTACCCGCTGTCCGAATTGATCCATCCTCATGGAACATACCTTCTGAAATTCCATTAGCCGATCCTAAATTTAATATTCCTTCTGAAATTGATTTGCTGATTGGAGGAGCATTATTCTTCGAGCTTTTCCATGGTAAGATCCTGACCAATCCTGGTTTTCCTGCATTGATTAGTACGGAACTAGGTTGGATATTGTCGGGAACCATTCCTAAGTCCTCTGTGAAAGGCAATCTAGATACTGGTCCCCAGCACAACTTCTTCATCTCTACGGACAATGTGGACAAGCAGCTACGACGGTTTTGGGACCTCGAAGACTTTCCACAACAGATATTAACACAAGAAGAGAAACGGTGTGAACAGCATTATGCAGAAAATACCACTCGCAATGATGATGGTAGTTTTATGGTACGTCTGCCAATGAAACAAGATAAAACTTCATTGGGTGAATCCAGGCAACAAGCAGTTAAGCGTTTTAGTTACCTGGAGCGAAAACTTCAGAACGACTCTACTCTAAAGGAAGACTATACTAAATTTCTTGTAGAGTACGAGCAGATGGGTCACATGAAAAGGGTTTCGCCTCCTCAAGAGAATGAAATATGTTATTACCTGCCACATCACGCAGTAATAAAACCTTCTTCATCTACGACTCGTACACGAGTAGTGTTTGATGCTTCTGCAAAGACGGACACAGGGTGCTCTTTGAATGACATCCTAGAATGTGGTCCTACAATTCAAGATGATCTGTCATCAATTATTCTTCGCTTCAGAACATATCGCTATGCATTTTCAGCTGATATATCTAAAATGTATAGGAGGGTACATATGCATCCTGAAGACCAGAATCTCCAGCGTATTGTATGGCGTCCAGATAAAAGTGAGCCACTACAAGATTATGCCTTGACTACTGTAACCTATGGCACTAAGTCAGCATCTTTCTTAGCCATACGGTCTTTGAGTCAACTCGCTCAAGAAGAAGAGTCTAAATATCCTCGTGCTGCAGACGCAGTAAGAACCTCTTTCTATGTGGACGATTGCCTGTCAGGTCATGACGATCTACAGGAAGCTCTACAACTGCAAAGTGAACTTATACTCATGTTAAACAGTGGAGGATTTCCACTACGCAAATGGTGTTCAAATACCGAGGCTATCTTGGAAGCAGTGCCCGTGGAGCACAGAGAAACGCAACTTCCTTTGTCCCTCGACAACAGTGAAAATGCTCATGCGCTTGGACTTCTGTGGCATCCCAGTACTGATTTGCTACAGATACAATCACATTCCTCTCTCCAAGAACCTCCTTCTTACAAGTTTACCAAGAGAAATATCCTTGCTGTTAAATCCTCTATTTTTGATCCTTTAGGCCTCATAAGTCCTATTGTAATCCATGCCAAGATGTTCTTGCAATCTCTGTGGCTTGCTAAGCTTAGTTGGGATGAGGAGTTGCCATCTCACCTAAGGGAAAAGTGGATGGACATCTGTGACATTCTCTCTACAATTCATAATGTTCGCATTCCACGCCATGTGTTAACAGCAGCTACGGTTACCGACATACAGATACATGGATTCTGTGATGCCTCGGAGAAAGCCTATGGTGCCTGTGTGTATGTACGGTCTACTGAGAGCAGTGGTCTTGTTACAACTAAACTACTTTGTTCCAAGTCCAAGGTTTCGCCATTGAAGAAGCAAACAATTCCGAGACTCGAGTTGTGTGGTGCCTTGTTACTTGCGAAACTGTATCAGAAAGTTGTCACTGACTTGAAATTGCCTACATCACAAAATTATCTGTGGTCTGACTCCATGATTGTGCTCTCATGGATCAAATCTAATCCCCATAAATGGAAAACATTTGTGTCTAATCGCGTATCTCAAATCCAGGAGATGTCAGAGACGGCAGCTTGGCGGCATGTGGCCACCCAACACAACCCGGCTGACATGATTTCGAGA
Source organism: Ectobius pallidus (assembly GCA_964059195.1). Taxonomy (NCBI): domain Eukaryota; kingdom Metazoa; phylum Arthropoda; class Insecta; order Blattodea; family Ectobiidae; genus Ectobius; species Ectobius pallidus. Next base: position 178,084,599 of record CAXKWD010000004.1, on the reverse strand, counting down.
GGTGTGGTAACAGAACAAATCTTAGACATTGATTTATGGTGGAACGGGCCTGTGTGGATTTCACAGCCTATTGAATCATGGCCCAAACAACCTCAGCAACTTGAGCTGCAGGACAGTAGTGAGCAGCGTGACACAGTTTGCCTAGTCACACATGCTGAAGAAGATTTTATGCTACGTTTTTCCAAGCTAGCGCGTTTACAAAGAGTTACTTCGTATATGCTACGCTTTACAAACAACTGTAGAAGCCAAGTTAAACGTCACGGCCCTCTCACAGTTGAAGAGTTACAACAAGCTTTGTTGCTTTGTATAAGAATAGCTCAGCAAGCAGCCTATTCACATGAACTGTCCGATCTTCAGAGTAAGATGCAAGTAAATAACAAGAGTTCGCTCCACTCCTTGGTGCCTTTTGTGGACAAGGATGGCCTACTCCGAGTGGGTGGACGTTTGGAGAAAGCTGAGTTACCACATGATGCACGACATCAGCTTATCCTCCCTCCAGGTCACCACCTCACTAGATTGATTATTGAATCCGAGCATCTACGACTGCTTCACGCATCACATCAATTGCTTATATCTTCTCTGCGAGAACGATATTGGATTCCTAGTGTACGTAGAGTTGTGAAGTCTACGCTACATAGATGTCTAACTTGTTTTTAGTTGAAAGCCAAAGGTGCTCACCAGCTGATGGGCAGCCTACCTAGCTACAGGGTGACCCCTGCTAGAGCATTTCTACGTTCTGCGGTTGACTACGCTGGACCATTCTTCATAAGATACGGTTCCCCCCGCAGCAAAACTCAGGTCAAAGCATACATTGCTATCTTCGTATGCTTGGCTACGAAAGCAGTTCACATCGAGCTGGTTTCCGACCTTACTTCTGATGCCTTCATCGCCGCCCTGCGCAGATTCACATCTCGTAGAGGACTTTGCAAGGAAATATTTAGTGATAATGGGACGAACTTTGTTGGTGCTAACAACAAGCTTCGCGAGCTGCGTCTCTTGCTTCAGTCCAGCACCCATCAACAAATTCTCCAAGACTACGCCTCATCTAATGAATTCACATGGCATTTTATCCCTGCTTCCTCCCCACATTTTGGAGGACTGCATGAGGCTGCTGTTAAATCCATGAAATTTCATTTACGACGAGTGATGGGTAGCCAAGTGTTTACATATGAGCAGCTTTCTACAGTTCTCACCCAGATTGAGGCCTGTCTAAACTCTCGACCTCTCCTACGCCTAAGTGATGATCCTAGCAACTCATCCTATCTATCTCCTGGACACTTTCTCATTGGAGAAAAACTCACAGCCCTACCTTCTCCTCCTATGGCAGAGAATGTCTCTCATGTTGCTAAGTGGCATCAGCTACAAACCTACATACATCACATATGGCAGCGTTGGTCAGCTGACTACCTACATTCACTGCAGCAGAGACAGAAGTGGTCTGTGTCCAGCGAAAACATTCAGAGTGGTACTCTTGTGCTCCTGAAAGAAGATAATTCTCCACCGCTCCAGTGGAAGCTGGGAATCATCTCATCAGTGCATCCTGGTGACGACGGTTTAGTGCGTGTTGTGACAGTGCGTACGTCTTATGGTGAATACAAGCGACCAATTGTAAAAGTGTGTCCCTTGCCTATTCAATAAGTGTAAATCTATTAGTAAAGTAAATCTTGATCTATCCGCAAAGTGTTATGTAAAATCTGTCGATTTTAGGCGGGAGTTATGTTAGATCAAGGGTCTATTGTTTTAGTGTTTTAAATTAGCCTCTGTGTTAATTGGCGCGAGCGCCATTAATTGCCGCGCTGAAATTACTCATTTCCTGCAGGTGTGTGCTTGCAGCGTTAGGCACGCTATTGCAGCGCAAGTTAGTTCGGATCGAGTCGTCACGGTATATAGACACGCGTCACAAGCGTTCCTAATTGTGTGGACCCTTTCGCTATATATATCAATTCCTCATCTGTAACTCCGCGTATATCAGGCTCCTAGAGTGTAGGCAGCTTTACGTGTGAAATCCAGGAAATAATCTTGTATTTTTATGTTAGTTACAAGAATTTCTATTGTTCTAACCTAGAAGTCTCGTGCTGTGTACAGGCTGTGTCTAGCGTTACCTTCGCCAAAGGGCGGGAGAATAGTTTTCTACAAGAACATTAACTGTATTCATTCTTTTATTATTATTGTGTATAAGTGCTGTATCCATTAATTCAGAATTCAAGCTTCTTGAATATATACCATTGCAAATTACTCAGGTTAAAATCTCTGTCCCAGCAACCTACAGTCCATTGTCTCCCTTCGATTATTATTTAATTGGCATTTGCCTGGTCCTCCGAAAACCTATATTATACTTTAATCCTACTGAGTTCCCTACAATAGCCTATAATATTATAGTCACTCAAGAGAAAACGCTGACAGGAACAATGGAAAGTCACTTTTGGTGAACTAAATGTTAAATGGTTAAATTAATAATAAAATAATAAAATCGGTAATAATATGTCGAAAATATTGTTTTTACTAATAAATGAACTGGTAGGCCTAATTTTACTGTATGTTTCATAAATTGTAATTACAGATAACATTATTTTTCTAACAATTTATCAACACTAACACAACATTCACTGATGTGTTCGTCACTGGAATCCTCGGAGGTACTTAATATGTCAGGAGAAGATTCATTTCTTCCTTCCAAGTCATCCTCGCAGTGGCGGCTATTCAGGGGAAGTAGGTGAAGTAGCACTTCACCAGTATTTTTCCTTTACAATACGTATTTTTAAAGTTTATTTTCCATGCCATGAAAGTTGGTTTTTACTATAAACCTATCTGTATTTTTGAAATGCCCGCCACGCCACCACCTGGTGTCAAAGCTAGGAGACACTGAAATCCTGAGTGCGCAACTTGCTTCAAGTCGGCCCTGTGAAGGTGAACTGGAAACCACGCCCTCCGTTGCATGGGTAGTCTCGTCAACTAAAACTGAGGATATGCAAGCAGCAGTTTTCTCGCTTATCCCACGTCCCCATACCGACGCGAACAGACTACCCACGAAGCCGTCCCTCTTGTTCAGGCATTTTCTTCGCCAGCACCTCATACTGTCAGCTCGGAAAAAGTGGGCACGTTAGATCTTCCACCGTCTGACGCCGCCAAATTCGAATGTGTTAAATTCAGAAAAACCCGGATTCCAAAACCCCGATTAAGTATTCTGTCGCACTGGGAACACTAAGCGACTTCCTCTACCTCGATCATTAAAAATACTATTTTCTCGTCTCTTATTCCATTTCGGGGAACTCTCACGCGATTTTCCCTGCCCTAATTATTATTATTATTGCTGTTGTTATTATTACTATTATGATTATCATTATTATTATCATTATTATTGTTATTATTATTATTTTTTCTATTTTCTCTCGTCACACAACGTCACGTCACGTCACGTTCGACGAGACGAGAGAAATTAGCAAAAAAATAATTAGGGCAGAGAAAATCACGTGAGAGTTCCCAGAGATGGATTAAGAGACGAGCAGTTTAGATAGGCCTACTCATAATTTCTAAAAATATTTTAAGTTTGCTGTATGAAATGGCCGCTACTGGGTGAATTCCGTTATTAACATAAGCATGTGGCATTTTTTTCTCTTCACCTAGTTTTCCGGCCACGAGCCGCCACTGCATCCTCGTCGTTCCAGAGCAGCGTCATAAGATATTCTTCCCTTCTTGCCCTCCAGCTAGTAACTAGTATTTTTATACGCTCTATGTAATGCTAGTAATAGGCCAACGATAAAATTTATGAAGTCAAGAATTACAGCAATGCATCGGTGACGCGCCTAAGGGGGCTGTCACACTGGATTGATCGAGGGACAGCGTCCGACCGACAGATATAACGAACCTATAGACAGCAGTGGTATCAGTCACATAGCATCGATCGCCAGCGATCAACAACGAGGGTGAGAGATCATCTGGTCTGTGAAATCAAACCTGTCCGTTTTTCAATCGCCAGTCGATGGCAAACTTCGTACCCACCTGGGATGAGATAAGTAATAAGTTGTTAAAAAGCTGCTCATCTGAAATTAGTAAACCTCTTAGTCATATTTGTAATTGTTCGTTAAAAAGTGGAATATTTCCAATAAGACTAAAGCATGCTATTGTTAAGCCCCTCTTTAAGAAAGGTGACAAAAATGTTCCATCAAATTATAGACCTATATCACTCCTAACCTCATTTTCAAAAGTTTTTGAAAAAGTTATGTACAACCGCTTAATACACTATCTTAATTTGAATAACATTCTTACACCATCTCAGTTTGGATTTAGAAGTGGCATGTCCACTGATAATGCTACATTTCAACTCACTACAGAAATATTGGAAGCGTTAGATAAAAAGAAACATGCCCTAGGAATTTTTTGTGACCTAGCTAAGGCGTTTGACTGTATAAATCATGAAATTCTACTTCAAAAACTGAAACACTATAGGTTGGATAATATAACACTAAAGTGGTTCAAATCATACCTGTCTGATAGAACTCAAAAGGTAATAATAAATGGAAATGAATCAAAATTAGGGACTGTTAAAAATGGAGTACCTCAGGGATCGATACTGGGACCTTTGCTCTTTTTAATTTTCATCAATGACTTACCAGATAACTTAAGTGACGAATCAAAGGCATTGCTTTTTGCAGATGATACTAGTGTACTCGTAACAGGAAAGTCACAAGAAGATTTAGCAAGACTAGCTACAAAGACTTTTCACGAATTAAATACTTGGTTTCAAGCTAATAAAATGTCACTTAATATTGATAAGACCCACTTTATTCAATTTAGAACAAAAAATAGATTTATCTCAAACATTGTAATCAATTATCAAACACAAATCATAGAGGAAATTAGCAACATAAAATTCTTAGGACTACAAATTGACCAAAATCTTGACTGGAAGAAACACATTGTAATGATAAGTTCTAAGCTAAGTTCAGCATGTTTTGCGCTACGAACTTTGAATGATATATTACAACAGGACGCATTACTCACGGTATATTTTGCATATTTTCACTCTGTTATGAGGTACGGAATCATTTTTTGGGGTAACTCGGCACATAGGGAAAAAATATTTAGATTACAGAAGCGAGCAATAAGAATAATATGTGGAAAGAAAAAACGAGAATCTTGTAAACCGCTGTTTGAAAAATTAAAAGTCCTCACTCTCACCGGAGAGTATATATACTCTGTTATGTGTTACATGGTAGATAATATTGATAAATTTCAAAGTAATCACAGTATACACGGGCGTACTACTAGAAACATGAATGATTTACATAGACCAGCTAACTCATTAAAACTTTTTCAGAAAGGTGCTTATTATTCCGCAATACAAATATACAATAACCTTCCAAAAGAGATTAAATCACTATGTATTAAAAGCAAATGCAAATCTTTCAAAAAGAGCTCTGAAGCAATATTTAGTAACTCACACCTTCTACAATATGGATGATTTCTTTTCAGCTTGAGTAAGTGTGACATAACAATTCTTGTATCATGTTTTTTTTTATAACATGCATGTATGTTTTTATCTGACGTGTTCTATATCCTTGAGCCCTGCTCAACACAGGATCTACAGAACGAGACATCTACATCTACATCATACATACATCTACATCTACAAGTTCAGAATTGATGCTGGAAGATTTAACTTACACAATAATGTCGTTTTAAACTTATATTTGAATGAAATATAATTGCACGAATCATTTAAGGCATTTAAAACGATATCTTCTTATGTCGTTTAATTTTAAAAACACAAAAATAGATAGAGTTGTAAGCACCTAGCGGTGGGCGATCGAACTACAACAAACAACAAACCTCTTCGCTCGGCCGACTGATGGAAGCTTGAAGTAAACAGATGTAGCCTGATATAGTAGGCATAATATTAAACCTTACATCCCAACACATGTAGTATGATAATGTGCAGGAAATAGGCATTCGTATTCCTAATAAGGTAATATACTTTACCTCTAATATACAGTGATGAGTAGACCTAGTAAAATCATATAGGTACATAACCTATAATATTTTCGTTGATCGATGACGCTCGATGCAGTGTGACAAGGAACAGAAATTTAGTCGAGAGCGCAAGATGGCAGTCGGCTGGTCTTGATCGATCGAAGCTCAGTGTGACAGGCCGCTAACTACTGTGCTTCTTTTCAATCGATGACGTATACATCGATCGATAGAAATCCAAGATGGCAGGTAGTGGGTCATGTTGTGTGTGCAGCGGTTAAAAGTAGGAAAGTTTTATTATAATAGTGTGTGTATCTGTCGATGTGAATGTCGAATTTGGCGTTTAAAGTGTTCGTGTGTTAGTGTTGTGTGGATGATTGGTGTACGTCTTTCCTGGAAGGCTGGGACACATTGCAATCTGGAGCACAGAGGTAAGCCAAGACAGTGTTTGTGCCTACGAGAGATTTATGGCCGAGTGCACCATTCTCCGGTTTTCTCAGCCGTTTCGTTACCGCGGTAAACTTAATACCGGGGTATTCTCAAAATCTCTGTGCACCATTGCGAAAATACCGCGGTTTGCTAATGCTCGGAAATATTGCGGTTACTCTGCTCCGAATCCATTTTTCCATTGATGGTTTCTTCTATGGCCGCTAGGTTCTCTCTCTCGCTCTGCACGTCTGCCAGTCACGGTGGCTCCCTAGTAGGCTATTGGTTTTCCAAATTCAATGTATTTGTTGCCTTATTATTCAATAAAAATATGTTCATAAGGATAAAAGGGAATATTATATTGCGTACATATGTCGTCTGAATTCCAACTTTGAATTCAAGCACCATAGATACTGTACCAAACGTGAAATGAGTTGCTTTCGCTCTGGTTGAGGTGAGAAAGGAAGCTCATTTCAATCGATGTTACAGCACAGTATTTGCAAAGATATGTACCATCGTTCATTCTTCAAATAGATCCCACCTGTCTGTACATTTAAATAAAATAACATTGATGTTTTAAAGAATAATTCTCACACGTTTGCAATCCAAGGCAAAGCAACACCACGATATCTCTGCTCTGAGTTCGACATAGCCTCGCTTTTATTCCCGTACGACTAGTAGAAATTTTAGGTGCAAAATCATGTGCATAGCCATGAAAGGGCTGTTATAATTATTATGTTCGTGTACGTGCAGGTATGATAAATTGATTTACATACCCTATATACCGATACATAGGCTATATCGTGATGCATGGAGCCATTCACTTAAATTTGGCCTAGGACCACTGGTTTTCCATATTTCATTTATTTGTTGCCTTTTTGTTCAGTAATAAAAGTTTATAAGGAAAAAATGGAATATTACGGGTATATTGCATATATATGTCGTCTGAATTCATACTGATTTCAAACACCATAAATACTGTACTAATCATACTAATCGTGGTTACGCCCACTAGCCTACTCGATGGACCTGGTTTGGTTGAGGTAAGAAAGAAAAGTCATTTCAATCGATGTTACAGCACAGTATTTGCAAAGATATGCGCCATCGTTCATTCTTCAAATAGACCCCACCTGTCTCTCATTATTCTTTACGTTCAATTAGCCTTTGGCCTAGATATCGTAAATATGATACATTACGCTGATCTCCATCTTGGAAAGAAAACAGCGGTTTTCTCACTTTACAGCTCCTTCACGGCCGGTTTGCATCTTACCGCGATAAAAGTCGAGACCGAGCACGGTGCAACGAAAGTATGACATTACCGGGGTAAACTAAGCAACTTTACCGCGGTATTCTGAATACCGAGGTTGGTGCACTCGGCCATTAATATTCATAGTGTTCTGTCTAGCGGCAGGACTTTCAGATTTAGATTTAATATAAGGTTTGTTCTCAAGGCAGTCAGAAACCAGGAGCACGTCGTTCGCGCATGCGCTGTTTCTCCACTCGCGTTCGCAAAGCGAGAATTCGTGATTCTGATTTCATTCTTCTGTTCGATGTTTTCTCAAGGACAGTTTCTGTACTATAAGAAAAGTTTGCGGGCTCTACCATGATGTTATCAGAGACATGCGCAGTAACCTATTTTCACGCGCCTGACTCCTCCCTCCAATAACCTTGCGCCAGATGTATAAGCGTAGGTTACTTATATGTATGAATAATGGAAGATCAGTGGCGGACGCAGAAATTTTTTTCGGGGAGGGATTTGACTTTCAACTTACATACGAGTATAAAATTAGTTTATAAAACTGACCACTTAGAGTACATATATAGCCTTTTTTAAAATTTCGGGGGGGGGGGGGGATGTAACCCCCCTATCTCCCCCCTGCGTCCGCCACTGTGGAAGATAATTAAAAGTTTCCCAAAATATAGTTTATATTTTCTATGTATATTGCGTGTATAATATATTAAAGGGAAATACATATTCTATTCGCATATCGTATCGATTCAATGCAGAAACTATCGATTCCAAATTCTTCTAACCGTTCCCAAAGTGCAAATCACGAATATGTTACAGACTGGACATGCGCAGTACAACAAATTCTCAAGCAGTCACGGATTTGCTTTGCGAACAAACCTATAGTTTAATATAGATGCAGATAAAAGTTACCGGCACTGCCAAACTACGAAAGGGATTTGTACTCTAATTTAATGCGCCTTCGAATTTAAAACAGCATCTCAGTTTTGAAAGCTACAAATGGACAAAAAAAGGTGCGCGTTATATTCGAGTAAATGCGGTATTTAATTAATTTGTGAGGAGCTCACTTTCCGTCATCTCCCCCCCCCCCCGTGCGCCATCTTGACGAATCTACGAATCTATAAGGAAATGTACGAATCTATAGATCCATGGGATCCGTGACAACGTTTTAAATCACTTTTTTTAGAAAACAAACCTCCCATATACATTTTCATACTACATTTTATTTCCATAAAATAATAAAATAAATTCTCATGATTATAATGTACGATAATGGTTCAGTTCATGTTAAATAGTGAAGTCAGTGTGCTGTGTAAGATTATGGTTACGTATTGGAATAAATTGATCCTCACTGCGATCCGCTTCCTTTGATACAGATATAATTGATACATTATATCGTTGACAGCTCTAATCCTATTCACGTACATCAACACAGCTAAAACGTATTCAGTCCAATGACGCGTTTGGATATTATGACTACCTATATTACTTCGTCCGCCGCCGTGGGTGAGTCGGTAGCGCTCCTGCCTTCCACTCCGGCGGCCCGGGTTCGATTCCCGGCCGGGTTGGGGATTTTTCAGTAGTGAAAAATTTCTTTCCCGGGTTCAGGACTGGGTGTGTGTATGTGTCCTTAGGTTTAAGTAGGCAGGGGACTGGCGCACCCCGGTAACAAATCCGCTGTGAATATCCCCTTACGGGATCACCAGGGGTCGCTCGCGACCCAGAGGAATAACTTTATATTACTTCACGGTGCTTGAAAAACTGTCTGCTTGGTGGCGAACGCCGATTCGAACCCGACAGAGGTAAATGATTTTTCAGGACCTAAAAGTCATGGGCACGAAGTACCGAGTCCTATAGTAGGGGTGCCCAAGAAGGGATTTTGGGATTTACTCGAGCGCATCAGATTAAGGTAAGGTGGGTTAATTAGATGCTGAAAAGTGTGCATTTCAGAATTCTCACGATTTGAGCCTGACATAAGGGGTGGGAGGATCACAATCTTGAGGGGGGGGGAAGTCACCTTGACGTTCTCGAGCGCGGTCGAATTATTTTTTATTTTGAAGGAAATAATGCAAGAATAACGGAAGAAATATAATCTGCCGATTTCCACAAGCTTTACTCCAGCTGCACGCACTAAACTTTAAACTTGATTTTGCTACTTCGGCTTGTGGAAATCGACAGATTATACTTTTCCCGTTATTCTTGCATTATTTCCTTCAAATTAAAAAACAACTCGACTGCGCATTGTCATGATTTTCGAAAAATTCTTTCATATCTTTATGTTTCGTGCTTCCCTAAGTACGAAACCACCGCCCAATCAAAAAAAAAAAATTAAGAGAGAGATATATATATCTTTACACGCTAGCGGCCGTAATTTTGAAGATATTTGAAATCTAACGTTATTATATTATTTCTAGGCCCAATAGTTCAGACAAGTTCGTTAATGAGCAAAATTGGCCCAAGGGGGGGTCGGGGGAGGGGATTGAAAATTTTAAAATTTTATATCTCTGCCCCTATGAAGTATAGAGGGAAACTTTGTTGGAATAAATCAGAGTACTCTCTATGGAGTTCACAGTGACACCAACGATTCGGGGGTTTTGGGGGTACGAGTGGGGGGGGGATGGAAATTCGTATTTTTTGAAACCACGTCTTGTGGGGTATCGTTGAAAAGCTACAAATCAATAACTAGTTTCTTGATAGCTCTTATGATATTTGAATGTTAGAAAAAGTGCTGTTTCCTCTTTTTTGCAGTTATTATAGCGAGTTTGTCAAGCCAAGGCTTAATACAGCGACAATAAATTAGACCAAAAGCACTTCGAAATCTATCTCAGCCTATAGGCCTGCCTAAAGGGATTTTTTTTTTTTTGCAAGATTGTGACCCTCCCCCCCCCCCCCTTATGTCACGCTCAAATCGTGAGAATTTTGAAATGCACACTTTTCAGCATGTAATTAACCCAACTTACCGGCGCGCTCGGGTAAATCCCAAAATCCCCTCTTGGGCTCCCCTACCACTAAGTTTGTGGCACGTTATACAAGTACAAGGATAAATTGTAACTTATCTTATCTATGTAATCTTTTACGTCCAACGGCTTGCAACTGGCGGAACGGAAACCGCAGGCGGCCCGCGTGGCATTTTCTTCAAATACAGTTTGAGAAGTACATTCATTTAGTGAATATAATTTCATTTAAAATACCGAATCATCAATATGAATTCAGTTTTATTTAATTAATTTTAAGTTCTGCGTTCAAACTATTATCAGAGCAATTATTCCGTCACAAACTAGATTGTTACTCCGATGACGTAATACCACGACGTCAGAAGGACTTATTTTTACCTCACTAGCTAAACAATCTGTGTAATCCCAGAACAATAGATGTTGAAAAATTGAAGTCGTTATTTCTAGAATTTTCTATCCGAACCTAAATTCATAAATGAAAAATGATATTTCTCGGGTCCTGGCCATGATTCGTACTTCACATCAAATGAGTTATCTTCTAAATGAATGAAATAACTTTAACTATTTCAAATTAAATTTGTGCTGTACAATAATAAATTCCAACCGTAGATTTATCTACAGTACCACACACAGTAGGATTTTATTAAATTTCTTAAAAATGATGTATATTTCTAAATTTTATAGAATAAATGTATAATTACATTTAAAATTGTCGTGAAAATATTTAATGTTATTGCAATGTGTTAAACTAGTAGGTGCCCGGGGCTTCGCCCACGATAATTAATTTAAAAATTAAAAATTAAGAGTATAATAACTATTAAAGCATTATATTTATTAACACTTGCACGCGAATCATTCATAAACTAAGCCATTAATAATTAATGACACAGCTAAAATTCCGGCTTCAGAGTACATTCCACGATTACAAAGCGCCGCCTGAAAAAACGATCTCAGATTCGATTATGCAGTTCCAAAGCTAACTGTGAACCACTGCCTTCTACACTGTATTAGTCGTGTATTCTCGAGACGGCGGTGCTGTGAACACATAATACGTCTTGTTTCTCAGCTGTTTGTTGACAGATGAATATGATGTGAATTTCATTTGATCAATTCAGTGTAATTTTCAGAAATTATATAATGTTTCAAGGGACGGAATGGTTTGTTTGGATTTTTATTATCAGCGATATTTCAAAAGTTAAACCATCAATATTTTACAGCTGGTGCTCCCGGCTTCGCCCGCCATTATTAATTGACTCCAGGATTTTAAAGAAATTTACACTGGTAGTTTATTAAAAATGTTTGTGGTTCAGAGCTATGAAAATTGTAAGTAAAAATAAAATTAGGATATTTGTTCATTGAGTTCATTTCACGTGGGCTTTATATAATAAAGAAACGGTTTTCCTAATTTTGTACTCTTCGTGATAGTTTATACTGCCAGAGGCGAACATCGCCGAGTATACCCGATGTTTCACGAAGCGGGCGAGCAAGTGAGCACGCTATTTAGGGCCGTTGAATTGTATAAGAGTAGATACTTCTTGAGTTATCGAGAAAATCTCTTCTAAAATTGTAAATTATTGATATTAAATGACAGACCAATTATATTGCGAAAATGCAGGTAACGCCTTTGAATTATATGCACACGAATTCATTTCACTAAAAAGAGGAAATTGTAAGGCGTGCATAAAATCGTAGTCAATGCTTTTATTTTACCTATAGGAAAGGGTAAAAGGAAAAAGCATAAACTTCATAACGTATGCATAAACACGATTCTTCTTCTACGAAGTGGATGCTAGCTTAGGCCTACCGTGGGTTCACTTTGCGATAATAACTGATTTTGCGCTCTTCGGGCATTTCCGTTACTATTCGCGACTGCCCGAATGCTGAGCATGATTGTGATTGTGACGAGAAAGCATTAACCATAAATTTCATTAATTTTTCATTTAGTCTCTAAATTTTAAATCACAAAGTCTTCCTAAGTCGTGCTTTCGCTAGCTAAGAAAAGGTGTCTCGTATGTACAAATGGATGCGTTTTTGAATATCCCAAAAAGGAAAGTCTACAAACCTTCGTTCGTGAAAAGAAATGTTATCCATACATGGAGATTTTTCCGTAATTTTATCCGTTAACAAAAGCGACTGCCCTTGATAGAATGCTCTGGCGAACCCCTATTTCTTCACCTATTCCATTCTGAAATCCTAAGTCTGCCACGTATCTCAACGGAATCCTTGTTTTTGTTTGGAGTTTAGCTTATAAAATAATCACTCAACCATTCAACATTTTCTTTCTCAAATCTATCAAGTTTCTTATAAACAGTAACTGATGGCGCTCTTTATACTTCTTTTTGAAGTGAAACTTCTTTAGACGCGGTAGGTGTAAATCGAGAGCTAACCCAAACTTGCGTTACGCTCAAAATCGGAATCGGAATCGAATTGAGAATATCTGCAACGTACTTTTGATACGTGGCTCCTTCCTCTTTTATGCCCACTACTATGTAGTAGGCAATGGGTACCTAGGCGAGGCCCATTTGCCCCATAATTTTGAGTATGATTTGGAGGTGGTGTCATAGTAGTAAAGTAGGGGTGGCTAGCATGTTCCATTCTATTGTTGTTGCCGAAAAGACAGTCTATTCTAATTTTGTATGTCCAATTTCTTGCTCTAAAGTTTTGTTTTACGCGGTCAGAGGGTCCTTTTATTTAAAAATTTTGAAGTTTGGGGGGGTGTTATTATGCGGGTTGCGGCCCGTCTTTTGCAAGGGAACTATTCCAACATTCGTTGCGAGGCCTTGGAAAACCGCAAAAAACCTTGGCAGAATAGCTTGACTTTAGTGATTAGCAACAGGACCAGATTTTATTTAGTGTAGGCTTAATGCATGGTGACTTCTAGTCTGGAGATCCATTTCCTGAAATCACACAAAATGCATGTTAATTTCTACTCGGGGAACCAAATTAAAAATTTTCCCCTGCTATTTGGCTCGTGTTCAGAGTATTGCCAGTCCGAATTACCAGTTATCCGCCTTATATAAGGTATTGTGTGTTCTGTTAGAGTCCTAGTGCTTCAATCATCTCCTGTGGAAGGAGTGACTTCGGCCTCTTATGTCATAACGGCCCAGCTCCGCGATTTGGGGATTTTCGTGCCCGTTGCAACTTTCGTAGAATGTTGCCGCGCTTGTCGCTATATATTCTTGGATGGTGTCCATGTTAGTTTCCTTATGGAGGGTCCAGATTGGAGTGACTCGCGGAAGTTTAGTGATAGTGTATAATACTCTGTTTTGTAGTTTTTGCAGTTTACTCATATGAGTTTTGCTGGCGTGGCCCCACACTGGGCTAGCATATGTTATGATGCTCCTAACCAATGCTTTATTGATCGTTAATGATGTACGAATGTTTAGTTAGGAAGTGTTGTTCAACAATGGGAATAGATTCCTTAATTGGGCATACGCCTTATTGCAGTTCAGATACTTCGGCAAAAAGAAATAAACAAGATAACCAAATTAAGTATAATAAATGACAGATTAATTGCCCAAATTTATTCAAACTAAAATCATAAAATCTCATAGCCCGTGTTTGGTCTTAAAATGACCGTGAAAAGACGGAACATTCATTATAAATATTATTAACTAGAAAGAAGGCAAAGGTAAAAAGTTTAACAACATCATTTTAAATAACTATTAAAATGAGATTGCAGTGGATAGACAGAGATAGCTGGGAATTTCCCTAGCAGACCTAGCGGGTGCGAGATAATGCAATGCAGTACTCAGGTACAATGTATCGGGAATCTCCCAAGATCTTATCACAGAGGGTACTGATCCACTTAAGTAATTCTAAGAAGTCGGCTATTGTGTTTAAGCCTAGCTTCTGATGTTGCTACTGATACAACACGCTGTCCGAACCTTCTTAGAAATCCGAGACGCTAAGTTGTGGGTTTTGAGAATAAGGGAAAATCCAATTGATTTCCGTGGGAAACTAACATATTATTATTGGTCGGGAGATTTGCCAATAAGAACTGGTCTATAGTACCACGTGCCGGGATTCACGTATAATAATTAAGAAGAGTAGGGATAAATGTTTGTCCAAGAAAGTTTTCCTTAGGCCTACCGGGGCACTGTAAAATCACTCTACTTCAAGGCCCCGCGCCTATAACAGTCATATTCAACTCTACTTCAAGGCCCCGTGCCTATAGCAGTCAAGTCAATTCTACTTCGGGGACTTGTGTCCACCGTATAAAATCACTCTACTTATCTTTGTGGCTTCGTGCCCACAGAATTAATTGGACTTATAAAATTTTCGCTGTGGAATTAATTGACTTAGAAGGATTCTTACTTTCAATCGCGATTAGTCAAAATCATATACGGCAGCAATTGTATCACTAGTAACGATCTACCGAGAACTTGTAACAATATTAATTACTCACTAACAAATTTTGTAATTATTGTCAATGACTGGACTTGTATTTCCAACGGTTTGAATAAACAGAATATTCCTTCAGTGTTCAAAGAAACTGCATTATTATTCAAGCAATAATATTAAGGTGTTCTTCGCTTCCTACCCTGAAGCTGGAGGGAAGTGCTCAACGATCGACTGGCAGACCGGAGGCGGGTTCAACAAAAACAGAAATATTCAGTATATGCATTATACTGTGGCGCCCAGGTAACCATCATTCCACCGAACCGCTGTACATGGCTATTTCCCAACGTGAGGCACGAGTGAAGCTGGACATCAAGGATCACCAACTTCAAAAATCATCCCAAAACGGAAGGAAGACACCGCAGAATTTCTAGAACGTCACCCGTAAAGGCACCGCTGGAATTCAAGATCGTGGTACATCAGTTCCGGAGACCGTCGCAGAAAACATCAAAAATCACCAACAGATAAGAACTTAAATATACATAGAGTTTCAGTAAAGTAAACAATTTTATTATCAATAATTTATGAAACAGTAAATATTAATTAAATAAATTAGTAAGCCTGACATCAAATAATATTTTTTTTGAAAAGTTTGCAATTTAAGATCAAAGTAAAATTAAACTGAAACTCACTAAGTAAATTAAAGAATAAATTCAAGTAAAATAAAATCTTTTTCAAATTAAAAGAACTCAGGCATATCGAATATTTATTGTGCAAGGGTATAATTATACATGTTATGCATTATATGTTGAACTTCTTAACCAAAGGTAAGGTAGATCGTAAGAGTGTATCAGTACCCTTAGAATTTATGTATGTGGCTTAGAAACGGAAAAAAAATTACTAGGAATAAAATTAATATGGAAGGTGGAGAGGGGCACGACTTGCTTAATGGTGAGGAAATAAATAATTGTAGAATGGAGATTAACAATGAGAACAGTGTCGCGACAGGTGACGGGGTTTTGGAGCAGGGAGGTGATAATAGGGAGGAAAATAATGCAACAAATATTCAGCTAACTGAGAGTGAGAGTGTAACTGAACATAGGCCTAGGGAAATAAATCAAACCATAGACCCGAATTCTATTGCATATTTGATAGCCATGATGAAAGGGCTAGAAAAATCAAGTAATGAAACTAATGAAAGTATGAAAGGACTAGAAAAATCGAGTAATGAAACTAGGGAAAGTATAAAGGAACTAGAGAAAAATTCTGGGGAAAAGATAGAGAAACTGGGAGATAGGATAGAACAATCGAGCCAAGAACATAGGCAGAATATAGATAGGCTTGAGAGGGAGCTTAATAATATAAAAGAGGTCCAATCTAACATATGCAACGAAATCAGGGGAGAATTCTGTAGGGAACTTAAAGAAAGTGAAAAAGCAATGAGGCAAGAAATTAGTGAAAGTCAAGGGGAAATTAGGTCTGAATTAGAGAATAATATGGCATCGGTAGATAGGAAAATAGAAATTCAGGGCAAGAAATATGAAGAAAAATTATCAAATGAAAGGAAAATTTTGGAGAAAGAAATACAGAAATCGGAGTCTAGCTTGAAAAAGAATATGGAGACTCAGGTGGGAAAAGTAAAAGTAGGGTTAGGAGACAAAATCTCGGAAGTAAATGACAAGGTAGTGCATTTAGAAAATATATTAGCGGTTAAAATAGGGGAAATCTCTAAAGAAGTAAGCACGGTAGCTAAAGAGGTCGAAAATCGTAGGCCTGTAGCAAATAACTATGCTGTAAATTGTAGTGAGAGTATATGTAATGGAATAGGAAATACATATAGGCCTCCTAGTGTTGCAAATGAGTCCTGTAATACAGTACACGAGACGGTAGCCACCAGCATGCCGGTAGTTAGCGATAATAGGATTAATATATGTAATTTAATAGGAAATGAGGTATCACTTCCCAGCTTCAATGAGAGCAACACGAGCCCTCAGAGCTTCTTGAAATCTGTTGAAGAATATTTTACTTTACGGTCTATTCCATCTCAGTACAAAATGTTGATCCTCGGTAGAGCCTTAAAAGGAAAAACAAAAGAGTGGTTTGAACTTACAGTACACCCGGAGTGCAACTATGAGGATTTTAAGCAGTTATTCTTAGCAAGATATTGGGGTGAGGCGAAGAGAGCTTTAGCTAGAAATGAGGTCTATAATGGGAGATATTCACCTAGGGGCAACGTCTCTCTATCGGACCATTTCCTAAGAGTTATAGGCCTAATCAAGTTACTAGACCCCGGAATGCCAGAACGCGAGGCCATTCAGCTTGTGACGAGACATTTTCAGCCGGAAATATGTAACCTGCTTATAGTATCATGTCCCCAAACTTATAGCAAGGCTTTGGAGTTATTATCTAGTTTCGAAGTAGGAACTAACAGAGAAGAGCGTAGCGATAATAGGAGACAAAATGGACCGGATAATATGCAAATGAATCAAGATACGAGAGGAGGTCCAAATAATGACAGAGGTAGATGGAACCAAGGACATGCCAACAGAAATGCGGAATCGAACAGAGGACCCCCTAATAATAACTCATATAGAAATAATGGGAACCAAAACTGGAGGGGAAATAATCAAGAGAATAGGCCTCAAGACAGACAAGTAAATAATGTTCGATTTCATGGCAGGATGCAGAACGAAGTAGGAGAACGAATTCCAGAAAACCAGGGGGACATTAACATAGAAGGTGAAAGGAATCAGGCGCATAGCACGGGAAACCACAATGATATTCAGGGAGACATTCGTCACAGAAATGACGAAAGGCATGTAGCGCAAGACAGGCCTTTAAACTACTAGGAGACGCATTTGGAGGTCGAAATGACGTCACACAGACCGAGGGATTAAAAGGATTAAAAAGACCTGATAATGAAAATAAAACACGAGAGAAGGGGTGCGTAGTAGGATGTGCAAATAGAGAGGGTATAACACCCACATATCCGCCATTAATAAGGGTAAAAATAGACCAATTTGAAGTCGATATGTTGGTGGACACTGGCTGTACTTTTTCTCTAATAAACGAAAAATTCTATGAAACGCTGAAAGCAGCAAGAGTGCGCGTTCAGGAATTGAAAGTACATGGCCTATACGCACAAACTGCAATTGGTGCCAAATCCCATAAAATTGAGCATCAGTGTATGTTGCCGTTGGAAATTGAGGGAAAGAAGTTAGAAGTCTACTTTTTGACAATAAAACATTTAGCACATAAATTAATTCTGGGTTGTGATTCTATGACAGATCAACTAATGAGAATAAATTTTGAAGAAAATTGGGTAGAAATGGAATTAGATGAGAAAGAAAAGTTACGTGTACCGTTTTTATCTAATGAGAATATAATTACTAAGGAGTTGGAGTGCCAAAATGAAGATGTATTATTACGCGAGCCTTTCGTGGTGGAATCAGTTGTAGTACAAGAGGGAAATAGTATCGACGAATATAGGCCTATGGGAATTAAACCGGCCGTATTTATATATGAAGGTGATAATGAGGCTGATTGTGACGAAAGTGTCGCAGAGTTACAGGGAATGGAATCTGATATTGTTTGGGAGGACGAAGAATATGATCATTTGTGCATTAAGGGTTCTAATAATTATGTAGATGAAAATGAATGTGAAACGGTACACGCGAATTTTACTAACATTAGTCAGAATGGAAGAAATGAAGAGGAAAATGTTGATATCGAATTAATTCTCAGGGAGAAAGTAGAAGAAATTGATGTGCTGTCAGATGGTCAAAAGTCGACTTTATATAACATGCTATATAAAAACAAATCAGTGTTCAGTTCAACTCCAGGCCTATTTCGGGGTTACCAACACAAATTTAAATTAAAACAAGAAATTCCTGAGCGTCGCTATAAGAGTAGGCCTGTACCAATTTCAATGAGGGATGAAGCCGATAAGCTAATAAAATCCATGCTAGATGCAAATATTATTAGAGTATCGGACTCAAAGTATTTAAATCCGATTTGTTGGGTCGTGAAAGCGAATGGAAAGCTACGTTTAACCCTGGACTCTAGGCATACTAACCTATATATAGAACCAGATCAATTCCGGGCGGAGCCAGTAGAAGATTTACTTGCCAAAATGGGAGACTCAAAATTTTTTAGCAGTATTGATTTGACGTCAAGTTTTTGGCAGATAGAGTTAAGAGAAGAAGACAGACAATATTGCGCATTCAACCATTGTGGTGTTACGTACGAATATTGCCGCTGCGCGTTTGGAGTCAAAACCTCGGGCAGTGCGCTACTGAGAGCGTTGAAAATAATGTTTCCGGATGGGCAAGGCTCCTGTGTGACGTCATTTGTTGACGACTACCTGATTCATACAATAGACTTTGAAGAACACGTGAGACAACTGGATAATGTATTAGGAACATTTCTGAGGTTCGGAATGTCTGTAAACCCGAAGAAAGTCTTTCTCATGAGAAAAGAGGTTAAGTTTCTCGGGTACATTATATCGGAGAATGGCGTAAGGGCTGATCCGGAGAGGATTGAAGCAATAAGGAACATTCCTAGGCCTACTAGCGTAAAGCAAGTTAGAAAGCTATTAGGCATTTTCAACTACCAATCACGCTTTATTCCTGGTTATGCGGAGCTTATTACACCCATCAGAAAGCTCTTGAGTAGCAAATCTAAAAGGTTCAAATGGGGAGATGTGGAAGACAGAGCTTTTATAAGTATAAAAAGGGCTTTCCAGGAATCTATCCTATTAGAACGGCCTAAACAGGACCTACAATACATTCTATACACGGACTCTTCGAGTAATGCAATTGGCTGTGCGCTTATGCAGGAGCATAACGATGGAACTAAGCATATTATAGCTGTGGCCTCCAGGGCCCTTAGCGAGTTGGAATCACATGGATCAGTTACTCTATTAGAGATTTTAGGGGTGTACTTTGGGCTCACAAGATTCAATAGGTACATCTTCAACAGGCATGTTATCGTGTATACAGACCACGTTAGCCTCACTTTCATAAATAAATGCAGATTGAGTAATAGTAAAATAAGCAGAATCATTCACGAAATTAGCCAATATGACATTGAGATAAGGCACGTGCCTGGAAAGGAAAATATTCTGTGTGACTATCTCTCTAGAATGAAGGAGGAAATACCGGAGAACCAGCAGTCGTCAAATAGGCCTATCGAAGTGATGCCGGTACGCCTAGTAAGGGAACCATCCTTAAAAGCGAACTTTGCGAATATTGTAGAGTTACAGAGACAAGACACAGAAATAGCACGAGTAATTAATGAACTGAGTAGGCCTATTGAAGATGACGCAAATAAGACAAAGCTAAAATACAGGTGCATCGATGATGTAATATATAAATTATGTGGGCAGGACGTCAAGAAATGGCTAATTTATGTGCCCCGAGAAATAGAAACAAACATCATCAGTACAGTCCATACAGTTTTAGGCCACAGTGGAACGGAGAGGGTGATGCTTTATATATCTGCGAGGGTGTACATTAAGAACTTGGGACGGAAAGTAAGAAAATTCATAAGCAGCTGTGATCTATGCCAGAGGGTAAAACCGCTAAATAAGAAGTTTGATCGGCCTCCTTTGACGATCACAAGGGAAGAAAAAGGGAGCTTAATAGCTATAGACTACCATGGACCGATTCCCACTGGGAGATTCGGGATGAAGTATATCTTTATAGTGGTAGACATTTTTACTCATTTCGTAAAACTCTACCCAGTGACAAGAGCAGACCGTATCCAATGCCTCAGGAAACTTACAGGGGATTTTATTCCGACCTATGGCCCCATCCAAAATCTAATTTCGGACAACGGAGCGCCTTTCACAGGTGAGAGGTTTAAGAACGTGTTAAATAAACATGGAGTGAAGGTATATAAGGTATCAAAATATCATCCCGAGGGGAACCGGAGTGAGCGGGAACTCAGAAATGTGTCACTGTATCTTAGGGCGCTGTGTCACAGGAAGCATTCAGCCTGGGTACCATATTGCCAGAAAATCGAAGATATTCTGAACCACACAGTCAACCCAATAACAGGGATAGAGCCATTTCGATTGATGACTGGGGGTGAGCCTAAAGAACTGGTAAAAGGGATGCCTGAGGCGCTGGATTACGACCAAAATGGCGAGACTATGGAGGAAATTTGTAAGCGGGTCGTAGAGAGAATCCGCAAAAAGAACGAGAAGAGGAGAAGCAAAGCAAAGAGACACAAAACTGTGTGGCTACCTCAGATAGGGGAAGAAATAATGGTAAAAAGGAAGAACTTATCCAGCGCACTAAGAAAGGAGTATGCAAAGATGAATTTATTGTACGACGGACCGTACCAAGTCACCCAAGTTTTTAACGGAATTACAGTAGAGGCATACGACCCGGAAAAAGACAGAATTGTAGGAAGATACAACCTGTCCTTCATTAAACCATACATAAGGGCAGAATAACCGAAAGGCATTGTACTGAGTTGGAATAATGTAGGCCTATAACCTGTAATGTATATTTTACGCGGCGAAATAGCTATTGGCATGATAGGTTATCAGTCCCACATAGGTTTAGGATTAGAGGAATGTGTATAAATGAGAGTAAAATATACGTGTGTGTATTGCATTCTTTATAATATAGTGCAAGTGTAGTGAGAACTGCTTGATCGACCTTGTCAAAGTCTCATGGTAAAAGAGTGTTTCTTTGCATTCTTTATAATATAGTGTAGGTGTAGTGAGAACTGCTTGATCGACCTTGTCAAAGTCTCATGGTAAAAGAGTGTTTCTTTGCATTCTTTATAATATAGTGTAGGTGTAGTGAGAACTGCTTGATCGACCTTGTCAAAGTCTCAATATAAAAAAAAGTGTTTTTGTTTTTCTTTATGCATTCAATATATTTTATAAAATTTCAGTGAGAACTGCTTGAGCTTAATTTTCATGGTCTCACGAGGGTATATCGGTAAATTTATGGTGTTTACGTAAAATTTTGTTGTAATGTCTTGGTCGTGCAATAAACCAAGTAATACGTACAAGCAACGTAACACTACAGGAAACCGCAAGATGTATGAATGCATGAATGTGATAGGTTCAGAAAACTTGTACATGTGGGACAGGATTTAAGGTGAAGTCTCGTGTCAGGATAGGAATTAAATTAGTTATGTATTTGTGTAAGATAGTTGCAACACTGGAGGAAAATAAGGTATAATATTTTGTGGAGAGATGCAGTATATTCAGCCAGTAAGTCAATCATAGGCTATGATGATTCCTGTCTTAATAGACTGGGGCATATATTGCAGTTCAGATACTTCGGCAAAAAGAAATAAACAAGATAACCAAATTAAGTATAATAAATGACAGATTAATTGCCCAAATTTATTCAAACTAAAATCATAAAATCTCATAGCCCGTGTTTGGTCTTAAAATGACCGTGAAAAGACGGAACATTCATTATAAATATTATTAACTAGAAAGAAGGCAAAGGTAAAAAGTTTAACAACATCATTTTAAATAACTATTAAAATGAGATTGCAGTGGATAGACAGAGATAGCTGGGAATTTCCCTAGCAGACCTAGCGGGTGCGAGATAATGCAATGCAGTACTCAGGTACAATGTATCGGGAATCTCCCAAGATCTTATCACAGAGGGTACTGATCCACTTAAGTAATTCTAAGAAGTCGGCTATTGTGTTTAAGCCTAGCTTCTGATGTTGCTACTGATACAACACGCTGTCCGAACCTTCTTAGAAATCCGAGACGCTAAGTTGTGGGTTTTGAGAATAAGGGAAAATCCAATTGATTTCCGTGGGAAACTAACATATTATTATTGGTCGGGAGATTTGCCAATAAGAACTGGTCTATAGTACCACGTGCCGGGATTCACGTATAATAATTAAGAAGAGTAGGGATAAATGTTTGTCCAAGAAAGTTTTCCTTAGGCCTACCGGGGCACTGTAAAATCACTCTACTTCAAGGCCCCGCGCCTATAACAGTCATATTCAACTCTACTTCAAGGCCCCGTGCCTATAGCAGTCAAGTCAATTCTACTTCGGGGACTTGTGTCCACCGTATAAAATCACTCTACTTATCTTTGTGGCTTCGTGCCCACAGAATTAATTGGACTTATAAAATTTTCGCTGTGGAATTAATTGACTTAGAAGGATTCTTACTTTCAATCGCGATTAGTCAAAATCATATACGGCAGCAATTGTATCACTAGTAACGATCTACCGAGAACTTGTAACAATATTAATTACTCACTAACAAATTTTGTAATTATTGTCAATGACTGGACTTGTATTTCCAACGGTTTGAATAAACAGAATATTCCTTCAGTGTTCAAAGAAACTGCATTATTATTCAAGCAATAATATTAAGGTGTTCTTCGCTTCCTACCCTGAAGCTGGAGGGAAGTGCTCAACGATCGACTGGCAGACCGGAGGCGGGTTCAACAAAAACAGAAATATTCAGTATATGCATTATACTGTGGCGCCCAGGTAACCATCATTCCACCGAACCGCTGTAGCCTTAGCTCGCAAGGAGTCTATATGTTTCCTGAATAGTAACTTTTGATCCAATATTACTCCCAAGTACTTGGCTTCTGTTTTCCATGGGATGGCTTTTCCGGTTATTATTAATTCTGGAAGTAGGATTCTGAGTTGTGACCATTTCTTAGTGAATAGCACTGCTTGACATTTGTCAGTGTTTATTTCTACGCGCCATTTTGTTAGCCACTCCTCTAATAGAGGTATTGTTCGGCGTATTTGGTTTGCTGCATGTGTTGCTTTGACTGATTGTCCAGTGATCAGTGTATCGTCAGCAAATATGTGTATGTTGCTATTATTATATTGTCGTCACGAAATTAGTAGGGCTGTGACGGAACGGACTGCACAGAAAACAATCAACTCAATGATTAGGCTTATCCAAAATTTAAAAAATAAAAAAATCCAAAATTAAAAATAAAAATCCAAAAAAATAAAAACATTAATAAAGTTTACGGGAGCGCGCTGGGGAAAAGTATCAGGCATTGAGTGGGGGCTTTTACTGCTTCGAGCTAGTGGTGTGGTGAGCTTTTTCCCATTATAAAAATCCAACATTTAAAAAATAAAAAATCCAGAATTAAAAATCTAAAAACGCAAAATTTTAAAATAAAAAATACATAAATAAAATTTAAAATTAAAAATTTATAAATCTAACAATCCAAAATGAAAAATAAAAAATGATACAACATTTAAAAAATTCAAAATTAAAAAGTCAAAAATCCCAAATTAAAATGTCAAAAATCCAAAATTAAAAAAATCCAAGAATCCAAAACTAAAAAATCTAAAATCTAATTAAAAAGTAAAAGATAAACCATTAATAATATCCCAAAACAAATATAATAAAATCCCTCTAGGCAGGCCTAGAGGCTGAGGTAAATTTCGAAGCGCTTTTGGTTTAATTTATTGTCGCTGCGCAGCACTCTCCTTCTTTAGCCTTGGCATGGCAAACCCGCAATAATAAGGACTGAATTCGGCAAAGAGCAAAAGCCTACAATCATTTGTTTTGAAAACAAGAATAGGATATAATATTCTGGGAGGCCGTGCGCAAGATCAGCAATGAATAAAATTAGCAAAGCCGCTAAACAAGACAAAATTATGATATTATAATAATTCTTTTAAGTGTTATTATTTTCAAACATTAAAATCTCGCGTCATGTGAGAGCTATCAAGAAACTATTTATTGGTTTGTAGAGTACTCATCAAGAACTTTTCAACGATACCCCACAAGACGTGGTTTCAAAAGTTTCGAATTTTCATCCCCCACCCCCACCCTCACTCGAACCCCCGAATCGTTGGTGTCACTGTGAACTCCATAGGGAGTACTCTAATTTATTCAAACAAAGTTTCCCTCTATACTTCATAGGGGCCGAGATGTACGTTTTTAAAAATTTCAACCCCCTCCCCCGACCACCCCCTTGGGCCAAATTTGCTCATTAACGAACTTGTCCGAACTATTAGGCCTAGAAATGACATAATAAAATTTGGTTCAAATATCTTCAAAATTACGGCCTCTAGCGTGTGAAGATATATATATATAAATATCACAAAATATTTTTTGAACGGGCGGTGGTTTCATACTTAGGGGAGCATGAAAGAATTTTTCGAAAATCATGACATGGTATCCATTGCAATAGGTAGATTTTTCTTCGAAATCTACCTAAAAAAGACCAATAATCCAACGTTGAAAACATTAAAACAAGTTTCACTTCAGTCGCGTGGTGTTCCACGCACACTTTTTTATGTCATATTTTTTTAAAACGCAGCCATGCAAATTACCACCAACCATTCACTAAGCAATCTAAGCCACGAACGATGCACGCTACGATTTTTCTTACTAAAACCTACAAAGCAGAGTTCCATACTACACTTGATGCATACATTTCATTGTTTATTCTAAGGCTTGAAGGAAAATCTAATCAGGACCAACACTATGAAATTTTTGCTGAGAGGAAAAGCTTTTCCTATGGTTTTTATTCATACAAATCTTAGTATTGCCTTGGAAAAGTATAGTAAAAGTATCTACTACCATTTTATGCATACCACCCATTATGTACTGTATAATCTCTGTGGGGGCATACAGAATGTAGAAGTCTTGAGAAGTTCATCACTGTCGTGTAGGGGATGCAAAAGTTCGGGTTCCATTCCCGGTAGGGACAAGTTTCTGAGTGGGATTTTCCTCGCCCATGGGAAAAATTTCGGGAAACTTTATGCCATCATTAATCACATTTATCTTCTCTGATCCTCGTTCAGAATGAGTGTGGGTCTCGTCGTATGTGTTTGTGTTGACTCAGAGGAGGCCTTGACATTGGGCTGGTTACTCATCCGGGGAGGTCCTCCATAGGAAATTCCGCTCCAAACAAGACGTGGCCCTGTAAGACTCGGGGAAATAAAAGGTTCCTGCAATGGAAGATGTAAAACTAATAGAAAGAAGAAGAAGAAGAAGAAGAAAGAGAAGACCCCTGAGGAAACTAAAATGTAACGCTGAGTTAATTAATTGTACCTTAAGTATGTATGAGCATGAAGGGAAAGAGAGACATCAGAGGCTGTACAAGATATGGAAGGAAGAGTCGTTTAGCTTCAAGTAACAGGATTTTTAGCGATGCTTTGAACCGTACATTATTAAACCTGATCCTCCTCTTTCCTTTGAATTAAAGTGAAGTTCATAAGGGAACGATTCTGTGACAGCTACTTTACTGGTTTTCATACGTAATATAGGCAGCTCGAAATCGTATCAAAAAGGAAATTCTATTTTCATGTTAAGTATATTTTTTCGATGCTGCACGAACCATATCCTTAAGGCCTGCCTATATTACATGAATATTTATATATTATGATTAAGTGTATTATATATAAAACTATGCTAAACGAATATCTCTCCAAAAAACGATAATCTTTTTGTTTAGGTATAAATCATTTGCGTGTTATTGTTTCTTGTATATTGTAGATATAAGATAAGTTACTTATTATTATTTTTTTTCCTCTAGTATAACACACTTTACTAAAATAGTTTTATTTCATGTAACATAGACTAAATTCACTACTATATATGTATCTAGTGTATTATTATTACTTATAGAACTATGTTAGTGTATTTGCTTGTTTCTTCTTTTCTGTCTCTGGTTGAGTGTAAGAGAAGGCCCTAAGGCCTTAACTCTACCAGATTAAATAAAGATTTATTATTATTATTATTATTATTATATATATATATATACAATATGCTAAATCATTTGTCGTAGGCTATCTTTGGCATAGTTCTAATACAATATATAGGGTGTTAATGAATAACACCTAAATATTTTACCTATGTATAGAGGAGACATAGACAAGCAACTTTTATTAGGAGGTTTTTGCTCTATGGATTCAATTTTTCCTGTTACAGCATAAAATCTCCCAGGGCATGGCCGCCACTGACTTCTAACATTTGAAAAAAAGAACTTCGTCGTTAACATTGAGTTATGAATAAAAGAACTAGGCCTAATACAGTGGAGGTCAGTCATGTGATTAGTCTGTAAATTTTGCAGATTATTTAAACTCTAAATTATGATATAGCTGTTGATGAATGATTAATAATCAGGTTTTTATCGATCATTAAGAAGGCATGAAGTCAATTTAATGGTAATTTTAACCCTATTTCACTTAATTATTGACTTATGAGCACCAAATTGTAATGACATTATTGCCCAGTAGTATACACATTTTACGTCATAGAGCAAAAATATCATAATAAAAGTTGCTTGTCTATGTCCCCTCTATACACAGGTAAAATATTTCGGTGTTATTAATTAACACCCTATATACGGCCGGTGATACTCTATGGCTGTCAAACATGGGCGCTGACATCGACACAGAAAAAATTACTACAGGTATGCCAGAGGAAAATGATAAGAAAAGTCCTAGGCATCACATTGAGGGACAGAATCCCCAATACTACACTAATCCAGTCAGCAAAAACGACAGATATCGCTCACCTAGCAGAAAGCACTAAATGGAGATGGGGTGGCCATGTTTCAAGGTTGGTGGACGATAGATGGACATACAGGAGTACCATATGGGACCCCAGACAAGGAAGAAGGCTGCGCGGAAGACCAAAAAGGAGATGGGAGGAACTTTTCAAGGATAAAGTGGGCCAACAATGGACCAGGGTAGCCAAAAGAAGAAACGAGTGGAAAGAACTGGGGAAAACCCTGAACAATACGCAAGACTAAGTGCTCAAGACCAAGTGTTAAAGTTCAAGTGTACATGACACTCAAAATCACGAACAACTTCACTAGCGCGGAGTAGCTCGCCGTGCTAGATAAGAGGAGCTAAACCCTTCTTAGGAGGCCTTTGCCCTACATGGGACACGATAGGCTTATTTTATTTTTATTTTATTTATTATACGGTTTCTATGCGGGCGAATTATGCTAAAATCGAAATGACGGGTATACTGTTCATAACCTTGAGTTTTTTTTATTATCAATATGGCAGATGGCAGGATTGATCTGCCTATGGTAGAAGATGTAGCGGTCGGGTGGTAGGCCTTATTCCTTCAGGGATGTAGCGCCACGGAGTTTAATCACCAATACGGTGGTTCAAATTACTAAAACTACTACTAGAATTAATAATGTAGAGTTTATATACCACCTTATATCCTCAATAAAATATGTGGAGTATATTATAAGCACACGAATTCTATCGCTATATCTCTAATTTGAAAGATTACCTTTAAACTCAGTATGACACAATTTCCCAAACAAGTTTTGTACACTGCAAACAATAATGATGACATGGGGACTGCACATTGGCCTCATTATCATGCAGAGTGAATTCCATGGGATGAGTCCAGGACAAAATATTTAATGACGTATGAAAATTTTAAACACACAATTATCTTTAACGTAAACTGATTACAAAAAGCCAGAAATATTGAAAATTCCTATCCACTCATACCTTAGTCTTCGCTGTAGGCTTTGTATTAGCTGAGAAACAGGGATATTGACAACATAAATAAAATCAGGGAAATTGGTATAACAAAGTGCCAGAATGCTTTGTTTAATCAGTGATAAATTAATTGCAATTATGATATGCAAAAAATAAGTTATTTTTGTAATCTATCTCCGAATTAAGCTGCAGATTGATTCATTAAGCAGGACTGACGGAAGAACAAAAGGTGTATAGTTTGATACTTAACCTTAATTCAAACTCGTATACACTGATATAAGACATTCTTAAAATATGTCAACATTTCACAAAATACACTGGCGAAGAACCCCACTTAATGTACGTAGGCCTAATTATTTCACAGTAATATATTATCTTCTGTATATAACAGTATTAACTTGATCAACGAAATAAGCATCTGACTAGTCCGATAATCAAATGCGAAGGAATATGTCATGGCTTAACTTTATTGCAAATTCCAAAGCCGTATATGAACAGTGTAAAACATGTTTGTCAGGATAACCGATTTGCATTTGTTAAATTCTATATAATATATTACCATAAAATAGGCACTTAATTGGGCATTACTCCGATACCGGTCAACCGATTTGTTCAAATATCAATAGGCTTCTTTCCATGGTCGTTATAAATGCGTATACCAAGTATCATGAAAATCCGATAAAGCGTATTTGAGTTATCCGCGCCTTTGTGATATATTACCATAAAAAGGCACAAAATTGGGCATTGTTTCCGTACCGGCCAACCGATTTGGTCCAATATGCATAGGCTTCTTTCCACGGACATTATAAATGCGTATACCAAGTTTCATGAAAATCCGATACAGCGGATTTGAGTTATCGCGCCTTTAAAATATACACTAAATTGGGTTTTACTCCGGTACCGGTCGACCGATTTGGTCAGATATCAATAGGGTTCTTCCCATGAACATTATAAATGCATATACCAAATTTCATTCAAATCCGATTAAGCGTATTTGACAGACATTTTCCCGTCCCCCACACAACCTCATAAAGTACCATTCTGGCACTTAATAAAATCAGGTAAACTGATGTAACAAAGTGCCAGTATGTTTTTGTTTAATCAGTTATGATTGCAGTTATGATATGCAGAATATTAATTATATTAAAAAAAAGTCAAAATGGCCGGTTTCGGGATTTGAACCATGGAACTCCAAAATGTGAGGCCAAAACGTTACCATCTCAGCCACCTGGATCAGTTTAACGGTCTAGTTGGATAAGCGCATTTAAAGCAATAGTTTTGTCATAGCTAACTGTATTTTAATTGTCAAAGCCTTATAAAATCACAGTAAAACAATTGACTATGTTATCATGATAACTGATGTGCATTTCATAAATTCTTTCGAATACGTATATTACCATAAAATAGGCACTAAATTGAGCATTACTCCAAAACAGGTCAACCGATTTTATCCAATATCAACAGACGTCTTCCCATGGACATTATAAATGTGTACACTAAGTTTCATAAAAATCCGGTAAAGCGTATTTGAGTTACCGCGTCTTTAAAATAGATACTAAATTGGGTTTTACTCCGGTACCGGTCTACCGATTTCCTCCAATATCAATAGACGTCTTCCCATGTACATTATAAATGGGTATACAAAGTTTCAGGAAAATCCAATAAAGCATATTTGAGTTATCGCGACTTCTTATATATTAACATAAAAGGCACTAAATTGGGCATTATTCCGGTACTGGCCAACCGATTTAGTCGGATATCAATAGACGTCTTTCCATGGATATTATAAGTGCGTATACGAAGTTTCATAAAAATCCGATAAAGCGTATTTGAGTTATTGCGCCTTTAAAATATACACTAAATTGGGTTTTACTCCGGTACTGGTCAACAGATTAGGTTCAAATTCAATAGGGTACTTTTCATGGGCGTCATAAATGCGTATATCAAGTTTCTTGGAAATCCGATACAGCGTATTTGAGTTATGGCGCCTTTCTAATATAATCTATTAAAATAGGCACTAAATTGGGCATTACTCCGGTACCGGAGAACCGATTTGGTTCAATATCAATAGGGTTCTTCCCATGGACATTATAAATGTGTTTTCCAAGTTTCATGAAAATCCGAAAAAGCGTATTTGAGTTATGGTGCGTACAGACACACGGACAGACAGACAGACAGACGGACAGACAGACGGACGGACATTTTTTCGTTCACCACACAATCTCATAAAGTACCATACTGGCACTTAATAACACAAGGTGATCGGTTAACCAGGTGACATATCTGTATTGAAGCGAACAGTATCTGTCTGATATGTGGATACAAGGGTTAACTAAAAGATTCATACAAATCTAGGAGAGAGGTGTAAGTATTGACGTAACAACAGAAACAAAAGAGTTAGTGAGTGGAACACACCTGTTGGATCGAGTGGTCCCTAGTGGCGTGCAGAGGAAATTGGCCTTTAATCTTGTTTAACACAACGCGCATCATAATGAATGCAACACTCCAGTGCCTCGCCACAATCCCTCACTAGTAATATTGAATGCAATATTCAACAAGATTCTGACCATCATATCGTCGGCTTACAAGGAAAATGTATTAAGTGCAAGAATGCAAACAATGAGTTATTATTGACTATTCCACTCATATTTGACCAATGTTTGATATTGGCCAATAACATTTAGCAATTCCTCCGATATAGACCCATCACGACCATTTATCTTACAATATTCTTGTAGGAATCGCGAGGATGGCATTTTATCGGGTAAAATAGTCTGTCGTTACTGGACACGAAAGCATCAGTGTGCAGTCATTAATAGGCCTACGTCATATGTTGCCACTAAATAGCACGAAAAGAGATTACGTTATACAACATAACTTGTTTGGAAATTGAAATAATATAAAGGTACATCGATAAAAAACACAATTCGTGTTATTTTATTAAGTGCCAGTATGGTACTTTATGAGATTGTGTGTGGGGGACGAAAAATGTCTGTCCGTCTATCCGTCTGTCCGTCTGTCTGTCCGTGTCTCTGTACGCGCCATAACTCAAATACGCTTTATCGGATTTTCATAAATTTGGTATACGCATTTATAATGTCCATGGGAAGAACCGTATTGCTATTGAACCAAATCGGCTCAATGGTACCGGCGTCAAACCCAATTTAGCGTTTTTACTTAAAAGCGCCATAACTCAAATACGCTTTATCGGATTTTCATGAAACTTGGTATACACATTTATAATGCCCATGGGAAGACGTCTGTTGATATTGGACGAAATCGGTTGGCCGGTACCGGAATAATGCCCAATATAGTGCATTTTTATGGTATTATATAACAAAAGGCCCCATAACTCAAATATGCTTTATAGGATTTTCATGAAACTTGGTATACGCACTTATAACGTCCATGGCAAGAAGCCTATTAATTTTGGACCTAATCGGTTGCCCGGTACCAGAGAAACGACTAATTAAAAGTCACATCTTTTTTTTTTTAATTTTTGTCTACCGGTATAATTTGACAGTTAACACTATTCCTTCACTTACGCTTATCAAACTGACTGAGTTGGCCAAATGGTAACGCCTTGGTCTCGTATTCCGGAGGTCCCCAGATCAAATCGCGGAGCCGGCCGATTTCACATGGATTTTTTTTTATTCATTTATTTTATTTTTATGTGAGTGCGCGATTGTCAAGGTATCACAAATCTGTAGTTCTGCTGACGCTGGTCGATTTTAATCTGATTAGAAAAATTTATTTTCTGCATATCATAATTGCAATTATAATTGATTCAACAAAAACATACTGGCACTTTGTTATATCAGTTTTCCTGATTTTTATTCTCTTCTGCTGTTAGCTTACCTGAATGAGGTTAACTATGTCTTATATGCACAATTGGTAGCACTGGTCACAACAAGGACATGGTAACTCGAACCGATTCATGGATGGTTGATTCATACTAGGCCGTGATCTCGCAGCTGTTAGTTTTGTTTTTATACAACGAAGCACGAAAGTAATTCATCATCATCGTCTTCAAGGATTGGATCTATTAGCCCGTTCCGTCTCACAATTGTTCACGCCATCTTTCTTGTGGTCGGCCTACGTTTCTTCTTCCTCTTGGTGTATAATACAAAGCAGCTTTTACTATTCTGGTATTTGGCATTCGAAGGATGTGTTCTGCCCAATTCATTCTGTATTTTTCTATTAATGTAATAACTGGTTCTATGTTCAATTCCTGTCTAATATCAGTACTTCTTTTGTGATCCAATAAAGTATTTCCTACTACATAGCGAAGAAATCTCATTTCTGATGCTTCAGTGAGTCTTATTTGGTCAGAAGTCAATGTCCAACTTTCACATCCATATAATAAGAGCGGTAAGGCTATTACTTCATATAATTTTAATAATGTTTCTCTTCTTACATTATGTTTTAGTGTTCGTTGTATAGTACCACAGAAGTGTACAAATCTGTTTAATTTTATTTCAACATCTTATGAATTTCTATAACCTAAAGTGTATCCTAAATATTTAAATTGACTTATTTGTTCTATAATTTTTCCGTTTATAACAATTTTAGCTCTAATTGGTTCTTGTCCTTGGAATGCCATCACTTTAGTTTTCTCTGTTGATATTTTCATACCATATTGAATAGCAACCTGGCTTGATTTATGAACTGCTTCTTGTACTTCATTTTCAGTTTTTTCCAAAATAATCTGACCATCTGCAAAGAGTAAAGTAGTAAAATCTGTTTGGTTGATAACCATTTGATTATTTAATTTCGTCATCCAATTTCGGATGACCTCGTCATTATAAACATTAAAAAGTTTTGGTGCAAGCGGACACCCTTGTCTTACGCCTTGATTTATTTCTGCAGAGAGTAATCTTTGTCTTTGTGCGTATATATATTTATTTATTTTATTGTTTTTATATAGTGATTGAATTGCTGAAATTAAATATGTAGGAATACCTATAGGCCTATTTTTAAATATTTTCCAGAGAATGCTTCTTTTTATCTTATCGAAGGCTTTTCCGTAGTCATTGAACACATAATAAGTTGTCAGGTTAAACTCTCTTCGTTTTTCCAATATTTGTGTCAATGTGAAAATGCAGTCTAAACATGATCTGCCTTTTCTAAATCAATGTTGGTACTGTTCTAAATAAGTTTCTACTATAGGTACCAGTCTTTTGTTGATAATTTTAGCATACAATTTATTACAGGTATTTAATAAACTTGTTCATCTGTAGTTAGAACATTGAGGTTTGTCACCTTTTTTATAAATCGGATTTATTATAGCTTCAGTCCATTCGTCTGGTACGTGTCCACTTAACCAATATATATTTATGATGTCTAGTCTCTGTAATAGCTGTTCTGATGAGAATTTAATCAGCTCTATATTTATTGTATCTGAGCCTGGAGATTTCTTATTTTTAGTCTCTTTAATTGAATTTTTTAATTATTCTATTGTAATTGGATCTACACCTTCAGTCAGAGTTATATTTATTTCCGGATTTTCTTCATCAGTCCAAAGTGATTTAAAATAGTCTAGCCATTCAGTTTCTGAGATTTATTTAATTGTATTGTATCTCGTTCATCTTTATTTAAGTAATTATTATTTGTATAATCCGTTACATTTTTATTCTTGGAATTGTCTTGATAAATCCAACTCGAGTTGACGAGTTTCATCAGATAAACTCGTCTATCGATAAACTCGTCAACTCTCGTGGGATTACCTATGATAATAAGTACAACTGATTGTGCTCTATGCACAGGGAAAACGAACCAAGTTCCTGAGCAAAGAAACCGTCACAAACTATTAAGTCCGTTACACACAGAATGTTTTCAGGAAAAAGAATTAAGACCACTTCATACCTTTTGCCTTGTATACCTAGATAAAAAAAAAATATAAAACATATCTCTACAGGCAGAATGATTTAATTTGGTAACTGATCAGGATGATTATCAAACACTGATTTCAGAACCTGCTGTGGAAGATAGTGATGAGTATGAAGTTGATTGTTAGGATGTTAGTGGACAGTGCTTATGTAGCTTCTAAAAAGTGAAACCATAGTTACACACTTTAAAAGCATAGAGGTGCTAAGTTTGTTTTCCATCTATATACAGCACAATTTGTTGTAATCCCTACCAGTAATAATCTACTTTTTTTCATTTTTGGAAATATTACCTTTTCCCTGTAATCATATTGTTTCATTAAGTTAGTCCCTACAATAATTAAGGAAAGATAATTTTGATGTGTAAAATGTGTTAAAATGTAACCAATAGACGTGTTATTTAATTAAATTCATAACCTGATTTTTTCACAAACATACAAAATTCAAAATTCACTTTTCTCCAAACACCCCTTTTTTGAACTTGGGTCATTCTAAAAAATTGTCGTTTTGGTGTCACAGGCCTGAAAGAGAGACTTCTAGTACAAATGTCAAGCAATTTGTTTTTCAGTGGAACGTAACGTTCATGTTTATGTCAAAAACATGGGAAAAGTAAGGAGTGTTTCTGTCTCAACCCATATTCTGCATCCAGCATTTTGACATCTTGACATGAAAAGACCCAAAATGAATCGTCATTCGCGGATGAATGTTAGCTCAACATCCAAATGAAACTTTGTAGAGGATATTTCAGATTAAAAAAAAAAGAATCCGAGCAAGGAAATTAATTTGAATATTTGTCACAGGAAACAGTGATAAGGAGTGTTACCCGGCCTAGTGCTCCCCAAAGGAGAATTAAGGGGTGGGAACGAGGGTGATGTAGAGGGGATGAAGTATTCCGTATTCTTTTCCCCTTACGGCCAATTTCCGACCAGACATTGAGGAGAGAAGACAGCTAGAAACGTGAAAATAAGACTCAGGAAAAAAAAAAATATATTGGGTAACACTCCTTACGTAAATTTCTGTCATGTCTTTTGTAAACTATTTTCATTCGTCTCCAGCATTTCAGAACAAACAGATCAATCCATTTCTATTTTTATAAAAACCTGAAAACATGTTGAAATAGGAAATGAACAATGGTAACACTCATTACAAATGCAGTTAAGTTCCACCAACTTCAAAAGCTCGTATACAATCACAACACGAGAAAACTCATGATGCCTATGCGGTTTCGTGAGCGCATTAAGACTAATACGACAATGTCATGTAAATAATTATAATTTACATTAATAAATTATTAGGACCATTCCTGAATGCCTGAACACTAGTAAGGCTATTCAGAATTAAACAAGATATAACAAGGGAAAAGTCCAATGTAAGTTCCCCATCAATAAAGGATTATAAATGCCTCCAATGCTGTTAAGTACCTGTATATAAGACAAATTACTCATACTGATGTATAACATCAATTGAATAATTATTGTCGAAGTAATGCAAAGAATACTTACTTACTCAGAATTTTTATGAAAAATAAAAACACTCCACTACTACAACAACTTACTTACTCAATGGCAATAGACAATTCCTAAGCAAGCTAAAGGAATACAATCTATTTTAGGTTCATTGCCGCGCTTACCTGAACCCGCCTTTCAACCCTATTCTGTGCTAACTCCATCCAATCATCCCTCGCAAATCCTACTTCCTTAAATTCTAATCTAATATTTTTTACCTACCTACGTCTAGGTCTTCCAAGTGGTCTTTTCGCTTCGGGTCTCCCAGTCAATATTTTTAATAGCACATTATGTACATGTTGAAGTAACAACCTAACTCACAGTATGTTTTGGCACACATAAGGGATGATTTTAGCCCGAGTGATCCTATTTTGTATCCTCATGAACCTTTTTTGTAATTTCTAAGAAGTGTAACAGATATTAGGCACCCAGAAAACAATATTGGTGGCTAGAAAGGACAATGATCTGATACCAGCTAGTGGTTTTGCAGTAACAATTCAACCTCCAAATATCGTTATAAAAGGGTACTTTTAAAATAACTTCATCGTTATAGTGAGTTACATTTAACATTGTTAAGATAGGAAATTCGCCTAGGCTAGCAAAAATATTGGTATATGCAGATGTATCGTTATATCGATCTTCGTTATACGGAGGTTTGACTGTATCATGTACTGTATTATCATTATGTTGCAGTGTTAGGAAGTTCATGCAATTCCATAATATTTTTTTCAAAGCCTGTTATTGCTATGCTGATAAATTATGTTCACGAATTACGAATTTCCTAATGTTCTGAATAAATTTTATTAGGCACATAATTGCTTAGGCCTATTTATGTTTCTTTAAATAAATGAGTAGCATCCTTGAAAATATCATGCTTATTTGGCAGATAGCAGGGATTATACTGTAAAGCATAGTATCAAACAATATTGATAATGAACAAGTATTCAGGTGCATCAACATATTAATACCATGAACTTCCTAAAACTTCCTAAAACTGGCCATGTGCGTGTATTTTTATGTTGCCTACGATTGTTGCCATGGGACGTCGCATCAACACGTTCAGTCAAATGTTTCTTGCCATGTCCAGCAGCCGAACTTTGTTATGAACCAGTATAATTACGTCAATTTAGGTTATATAAGTATATTAACGAATTTTCTCACATTGCACATATTTTTAGGAAAATTTTGAGTTTATGTAATCCTATAGGTCGTAAGGACCATTACAACCTCAAATACGATCGTTTTCTTGTTTCTAAAAGAAAATTCAGAGTCGTAGCAACACAATTATTATTGCTGTTTTTGTTGTTATAGAATTTACAATTGGAATAACTACACCTTAGAAACTTAATATGGCAACGTATCTCAAGTAGACAAAATAGTCCATTGAGGTGCATTTAGTGGAAGAAGCCTGTTGATGAAGTACAGTCAGCCCTCGATATAATGCCCCTCTTTACAGTGTTAATAAATGCAAGGAAACGGATCTTCTCTCATATAAAATACAAAAGAAACCTCGTTACTGTGCCAATTCATTTAGTGCCAGTGAATATAAGACAAGACTTTTACAAAATATAGCAAGCAGTGATTTTTTAAGTTGCAGAATTATTTTAAAACTGGCGTGAATGTTAGGAAGATTATTTAAGAAACATACTGTACTGTATTTCCAAGAAGTGAGTTCCCCTGCCACTAACTGTAGACCTAA
Source organism: Ectobius pallidus (assembly GCA_964059195.1). NCBI lineage: Eukaryota > Metazoa > Arthropoda > Insecta > Blattodea > Ectobiidae > Ectobius > Ectobius pallidus. The sequence continues at coordinate 178,047,118 of CAXKWD010000004.1, read as the reverse complement.
ATGTAGTTTTGGTGGAATGAGGAAGGTATGTTAAGAAGTCGGATAGACAGCCTGTATGAGGGTAGAGCAGGTAGAAAGAGCCCTTCATACAATGAGATATTCCAAACTTTCACTTATTTTAGTTCAGTATCCATTTAGCTGTTAAACACTGCATTAAAATTACTCAGTTACAGTTAATCACTTACATGGACCCACATGATTTTTCAATCCCTTTGTCTACTGTAGCACTAGACATATACTGTAATAAATTGAGTTACTGTATAATATTTTATTTTGTTCTAAAGTTCTCTATTTGCCTTCTATTTAATTTTTCTTTCATAATACAGTACAATAAAGTGATACAGCACTGTATTATGCCATTTTTATTAAAAAAATTAAATTTCGTTTTAGTGTCACCCTCGCCTTGGGCCACTAAATGTTGGAGAACGGATGGTGGCATTATATCGAGGGTGGACTGTATTAATATTGGTTTGATATGGTTATTTAATGACGGTTCCAGACTGTTACTTACACTTTTCTCGGAATTTTGTCGCTCAGCTGCTCTTTTACAAGCCTCTAATTCCACATTCAGAGAATGACGCATTTATATACACACAAAAATCGGTTTGGGTCTGGGTCTGGATCGAACTCACGACTTTTTTATTAGAAGGCAGTGCCAACTAATTGTTCCACTCAGGTCAAGAGAAAAAATAATAATTATAGCTGCCCTGTCCGAGGTTACCAGAAGATACGGCGTACCAAGATCAGTCTGTTAAAGACAATTTTATGTATACATTATCTTACAGTTTTTAAAACAAAATAAATTGCATATGTACATAATTGAGAAGGCGGAGAAAAATCACATTGATTTAAAATTAGAAAGGTAACCATAAAAGAGAAGAAAAAACAAACCTCTTGGACAGAAAAAGCCATAACCATTATTAAAAAGTTTATTGAAATTATATTATTGAATACCGGTACAGATGGTTAAAGAATCAAGCAAGATTTGTAAAGAAATGTCCACTAGAATTTCTGTGTGGAACCCAAAGTGCCTGAAGATACCTAATGAAAATTGCGTAGCAGTACCTCGAGCACCAAAGAGTAGCTGGCAAAATAACCACAGCAAGGTTCATAGTGTTGTTGTTTTTCTCTATTCACCTCTGCAGCTTGCTTATCTCCTTTCTCAAATCTTACTGTGGGATCCTTTGTTGTTTGGTCTATCGATGACTATAATATCGACTCTTTTTATAGACCCAGTGAAATATATATAGCATATATTTTTTAATTCTTAGGCCGGCATTCATAGTCGGCGACTTAAGAACCGACTTTATAAAGCTGAACTTAATTGACAAGTCGACTTATGTGTTTCTCGTATTCATAGTCTTCTTTAAAGTCGTTCTTTATTAAGTCTGACTTCATAAAGCTCTACTTATTCTACATATTAAAGTCGAACTCAATAATATGAAAAATCACGCGTTCACTGCCGTAACAATTGAATTAGCGAATCGTGTTTAAGGTAGCCTATTTTCAGATTTTATGTAAAGTAAAGCCAACTGAGTACTATTTCGCTATCGTGATATAAAAATACAGACGGCGCTGTGCATTGTAAACAAAGAATTCAATTCATCCAGCCTTATGGCCTTAACTCCGCCAGGTTAAATAAATAAATAATATGCAGCGTGTAAGTAAAATGATCAATAGTATCTTGAGAATGTTGTGCGTATATATTAGCTTAGAGATCGTTCAGAATTAATACCGGTACGCTTATGTATTTATTTCGATATTAATTATTGTTAGAGAGATTCAAAACAGCTTAGAAAGCTTTGGGCCAATATGAAATGCCAACAGAGAGAAATGCTGATGAAATATAGGCGATTGATATTTCCTAAATTGTGTCTGCTTGAAACGAAATCTCTTTTTAAATTCATTGTCACTGTAGAATTTGAATGGATTCATCATGTTTCGCAAATAACGCTTTGGGGCGCAATTTTCTTCTAATGCCTCGCCCAGATCCTCAAAATTAGTATCCATGGTACTGGCTTAAACTGAAATAAGTCAGGGGGACCCTTGACTTGATAAAGTACGACTTATTTCGACAAATAAGTCGTACTTTAGTGACTATGAATAGTAATAAGCTCGACTTTGTCAAGTCTGACTTTATAAAGTCTATACGTCATAAGTCCGACTTCTTTGTGTCAGAAACTCAGAAGAGGAGATTAAAGTTCGACTTGGATATAAGCACGACTTATTGCGATTATGAATACCAGCCTTAGAAAAGGTTACTTACTACTTTACCGTAAACGTCGGAATGCTTTTCTGGTATGGACTATACATAATTGGAGTCATGAAGGGAAGCTCCTTAACAATGTAGCATTTACCTCCCCTACTGATGCTCTTATGGTTCATAGAATGTGTGTTCCGACTTGCAATTTCATCCTTAACGTAGCTAGAAGTACTCTTGAGAAGGGTAACTTCAAGTGCCTCGTTTTGCTAAGTTTGATTGGAGTCGCTAATTAGAAGCTTCTAACAACTTCCTCTCCCCTCAATGCTACAAAACTTTACTTTCAATCAATACATTTATCATCTAGGCCACCAAGTTTAAATTTGTTTCACATTAAATGCTTATATAAAATTATGAGTGAGTTTTATTATTTCTATCCTGCGTTCTTGTTTTTGTCATTATGACAAGCTCATCCAGTGGCGGTTTCTCCTATTGTGCTGCAGTGCAGCTTGTTTTCTGCTCGTCATATAATGTTATTTTCAAACGCAATACTATATTTTCTTTTACTTAGATTTTTAACTTGGCGCGTCCACGCGAGAATTTCTTAGCTGGTAGCTTGGGAGTCAAGAGTCGGTAATGTGAATACTACCTTTCCGGCACCACGATGGGATTCTGTGATCAGCACCTTTTTCGTAGAGCTGTGACGTCATACTCAGCCTTGACTGCCTGGCGTATATGCGAGTTTTAACCTGCAGAATGTGCTGCGGCAGCGGGCCAAGCATGAGATTCTGAGGCTTTACTAATTACTTCACGTCTCACCGGCGGGCGCGCTGTTAGTTTTGTGACAAGATCTACCTCTTTCTGACGGTAGAGGGCCGTGATGTAGCGTGAGGGACCATCATAGTCAAGTGAGCAATGTTTTTCATCTTCACTACCAAATTCGAATGTGTTTAATTCAGAAACACAGATTCCACAACCCCTATTAAGTACTTTGTCGCACTGGGAACACTAAGCGACACTAAGCGACTTCTTCTACCTCGATCAAAGTACTATTTTCTCGCCTCTTATTCCATTTTGGGGAACTCTCACGCGATTTTCGCTGCCCCAATTGTTATTGTTATTATTATTATTATTATTTTTTCTATTTTCTCTCGTCACACAACTCACACAACGATCGACGAGACGAGAGAAATTAGCAACAAAATAATTAGGGCAGAGAAAATCGCGTGAGAGTTCCGAGAGATGGATTAAGATACGAGCAGTTTAGATATTCCTACTAATCATTCTTTTAAAATATTTTAAGTTTGCTGTATGAAATGGTACTTGCAGCTCACCCTCGTTTTGAGCCACGAGCCGCTACTGAGCTCATCTCTACATTCTGTGAGTTTGGTAATCAAAATATTCACCAAAGACGAATTACGAGGGTGGATCGAAAAGTAACGCACAATGCAATTACAAACAAATGCACATATGAAGGGACATCTTTTTCTATATAGTCGCCAAGTTTCTCAACAAGTTAGTCCAGTCATTTGGTGCTCAAAAAGGGGGTTACCTGGAAAGTTTTCCGGGAGTTTTGAAAATTGGTGATTTTATAGATTTCGACGTGCTCTTTTCGAATTTTCACTTTGCTACCTCGTATCTTTGCCGCTCGCGCCGCCATATTGGAAAAATGGCGCGCAAAAACAGTTTTTTCACAATATCTCCTTTACGACTCATTTTACGGTGAAAATAGTTATGTAATAAATTAAACTAGAGAAAATTTCCTATAATTTATGTTGTAACGATGTTTTTTGTAAAATGGATAGTTTCAGCGTACGAGCACCGCAAAGTCTACTCCGACACGCGTTTTGGCCAAAGCCACGGAAGATGCGGGTACGCTAATAACAATCAATACGGCAATCAACACTTCATCTAAATTTGATTCCGTATAGGCTAGTTGTCGGCAAAGATGTAGATCTTCTTATTCTTTAGACGGCTGTATCTACGCGTTCAGACACACACACACACACACACACACATATATATATATTCTCAAACCAGGAAAAGTAAAAATTTCGCAACGAATATATTCAACGAAAAGTATTGTAGATAAAACAGCCGCAGATAACTTAATATTATTTCTGCACGCCTTCAATGGCTGTGATACAACATCAGCACTCTTTAAACAAAGAAAAATAAAATGTGCTAATGTATTAAAAAAAAAGAATTAAACGAGCTTGTCCAGGTATTCAAAAACCAAAATGCAGATCCAAAGATCATTGCTGAAGCTTCCTCCTTGCATTGTATGGTTACAGTGCCGTGAAAAGTGTGTCGTTAAACAACTATAGATATTATACATGTTTCACAAAATCAGCATATGAAAATAAATTTAATACTGCATCGCTGCCACCGACGGAAGCAGTAGCACGACAACATTCGTTCCAAACCTATCACCAGGTTCAGCAGTGGTATGGAGTTGAATATATTCGTTGTGAAATTTTTCCTATTCCTGGTTTGAGATTTTATAGGCTATGTTTGAACGCGTAGATAGAGCCGTCAAAAGAATAAGAAGATCTACATCTTAGCCGACAACTATTACGGAATCAAATGTAGATGAAATGCTGATTTCCGTATTGATTATATCAGCCTAGAAAAAAGACGAAAATTTCTGCGGTAAAAACGAAAATAGGTGTGTTCGATTAAATTCGCTGTGCTAAATTCGAAAATGCATTTCGTTTTTCTCTATCACATATGGTTAATAGACATTTGTGAAACATATTATTTTGACATATTGTATAATAAAATAACTGTATGCAGCTTTGATGCTGGTTTGAAACTTTTTCCTTTGCGGTAAGTGGTGTGATAGGTGATCTTAACCAATTTTGGGTCACTGAACATGAATCCATTGACCGTTTCTACGTAACACGTCATGTTTTCTTGCAATAGGTACTTCACAACGAGAGATATAAGTTATTGCTTAGACTAGCCTACAGGATAAAAAATACTTAAAAATTAGGATAACTTTGATAATATTTTTCGGGGAAAAATCAAATAATATTTTCAAACAGTCCAAGACGTATGTATTCCAGTATTTTTTGTGAGTGCAGGCCAAATTAATTTAGTTTTGCCAAATCATCTGATGCCGTACAAATGCTCAGTGACAAAAAATCGAAGTTTGTTTGGAGGGGGAAATATTAAAGATTTGAACTTTTGGGAATTTTTACATTGGTTATAAGCTAAAATCTATAAAATATACTTCTAACAAATGGTATCTTATTTATCTTATTACATTGATCGAGCTGAACAGTTTTGAGCATGTATTTTAATAAATCTAAAACCTATAAGTTTGCCAAATTTCAAGTTTCTAGCTCAACTGGAAGTGAATAAACATCAATGTTAATAAGTGGAAGATTAGACTGTCGTAGATGTGAATGATGTCACGGCTATCCAGCAAGTTTTTCTATACTTATGGGGCAGCTACACCAAATTTAGCACGCTTATGACTGTTGTATGTGCCCAAATTCCTACCAAACTGTATGATTCTATCTTTCATACCATGAGTGCCAATATTACATAATGTGAGAAAAATATACAGAATTTATTTAAAATAACAAAATATAACTCAATCTAAGGGATAACCGATGAAAATACGTCAAAAAGTCATAAGACCAAACTTGTAGATCTCTAAAAATCCGTTACTGCTTCTGCAACAGGTTTTTTATACGACTTACCGTTTATCTACTATAAGCCCCCCCAAAAGTCTACACAGACCTTAAAATTCCGTCCGCCATAACAGCAAACACGAAAACTAGATGTGAAACAACAAAAATAATGACATTTTTTAAATCAGGAGACCTTATTTAGTTAAAATCGCTCATTAAATGCTTTACCGCAAAATGATGCAGGTAGTGGCGTGTCCGCATCTTCCGTGGCTTTGGCCAAAACGCGTGTCGGAGTAGACTTCGCGGCGCTCGTACGCTGAAACTATTCATTTTACAAAAAAATCGTTGCTACATAAATTATAGGAAATTTTCTCTAGTTTAATTTATTACATGGCTATTTTCATCGTAAAATGAGTCGGAAAGGAGATATTGTGAAAAAAACTGTTTTTGGGCGCCATTTTTCCAATATGGCGGCGCGAGCGGCAAAGATACGAGGTAGCAAAGTGAAAATTCGAAAAGAGCACGTCGAAATCTATAAAATCACAAATTTTCAAAACTCCCGGAAAACTTTCCAGGTAAAACTACCAAATGACTAGACTAAGTCGTGTAATCGTAAGACTAGTTCGGCATGGTCTGGTGGATCATTGCTCACTACAGATGTGCAGGTCTGGTTTCAATCCTGGAGGTGTTTGGTGGTGATTATACTAAAAGTTCCCGATTCTACGGTGTGAGCTAATTCCGTAGCGTAACAAAATGTGCGACATTATTTCTCCATCTCGAACTGTTTAAGAGATATTCGCTGTCAAAAATATATTTTTTTCTTGAAATACTTTTTACGCCATGTTTTTCGGAAAACTTTTTACCTAGCGCCTAATGTATTGGGGTATACAACAAAAATCCTCAGATTCCTAAAAAATACACATTCAAAAATATATTTTTTCCTTGAAAAACTTTTTATGCCATGTTTTTTGGCAAACTTTTTTCCTAGCACCTAATGTACATGCGACGGACTTTTCTTTAATCTACTTTACAATTTAATGTTCATTTTATTAATCTTTTCTCAATAGTATATCTTTACGTAATCTAGCTCTGACGTCTGATGAACTATCGTGACAGTGACCCAGTTACGTAAGTGCACCTGTTTTAACATTCCAAAGTACGACACGCGTATACTAACATTCCAATGCTAATGCAACTTCAAAACATCCTACAGGATGTTCTCAAACTTCTTCACTTTAATTTCACTATTCTAAAAATTCTCTTTTATTGGTAGAACCATTTATATAGGGCACCATCTACCAATTCATTATGTAATTCACCAATTAAATAACTACCACAATTAACTGCTCTCTTGATTATATATATATATATATATATATATATATATATATTAAAGTCCAGTCACAAAATATTTTATATACATACAAGGTTATATATATATGCCTCTCAGCTTAGCTTTTAGACAGTTTACAACAAAAATCCTCAGAATATAAATTGTTGATCACCAAATTTCCTAAAAAAAATACACATTCAATACAGTATTTTATCTGAAATATATTACAGTTATGGTTATTCAGAGTTCACAATAGTGTAGGTATGCATAAATTTAATGCAGGTGAGATTAAGTGAAAATGGTAGCTACATACATTTCAGTAATTGATGTAAATTGTTACACGTCACCTTTTGTTATCCTCTCTCTCATAATAAAGAACACAAGGCATTTCCAACTCAGTTTCTACAGAATATTTATTTTATAACTTGGCAAAAAGTTCATGCTACATACAATTACACTTAGATCATAGCTGAATCAACTTGAGGCGGTTAGTGCTGCCATTTAGTTCATGCAGCTAGACCATGAACTTCTCCGTATACTTGAAAAGACTTGAGCTTCATCCCTTCTGCAATGAAGTTCCTAATTATATATTGCCTGGAGTTGCGCACCCCCCATATGGACAGGCATCCTGAACATGTGCCAGGGTTAGAGTCAGTAAAATGTGAGTTAGATATGTGAAGTTTGTTTGGAATTCTAAGAGGGCTGTCCAGAAAGTAACAGACGTTTTGAAATAAATAATAAACAAAGTGAAAAAAGATATTACATACATTTTGAAGGTGGACTCTTACGCTATTTTTCTACATAATCGCCATTCAAATTAAAGCATTTATCACACCGTGGCACAAGCTTTTCGATACCCTCTCTGTAGAAATCCACCGCCTGCGATTTCAACCACTTCAGAGAATTTATTGGGAAAAGTGTTTAGAAAAAAAGCTTTATACTTTTGTGTAGAAAATTCAAACAAAATCTTAGCAACGACTTCCTCTTCATTTTGACAATCACTCTACTTGAAGATAATTTCATTTTCGCGATTTGCTTGAAAATAGATATATGCATATGTATTCATGAACCACAGATTATTGTCTCTGTTGGATATTTCATGATAATGTTATAGGAGAAAAATTCAACTGACACTGGGATTTAAACCCAGGACCTTTGGCTGTCATTTGATTCTCCCTCGTACATTTGTCTAGTGAATTTATCACTCTTGCCCATTACTTTTGCAATCATATTCAATTGGTAATTTGTTATATTTTTGTGTCAAATACTATCTTGAATTTATTACAAAAATTATAATAAGTTAATGACTTTATACCATACTAGCATGTGCCCGAGGCTTCGCCCGCGATAATTATTTCAAAAATTAAAAATTAAGAGCATAATAGTTAAATCATTATATTTATTAACACCTAAATCACGTGGACTACATACCACGATTGGACAGCATCGCCTGGTAAAAGCGACCTCAGATTCGAGTTCCTTGGTCCAGAAAACCCCTGTATAGTGAGTTTCGTCCAAATAAAGCAAAGTTTGACCATATTTAGGGCTTACAACATTCAAGCGATCGCGAAAGTTTTATTTTCAAGGTATGACAAAAATAGCCAAAGCCAACTGTAATTGATTTGACATTGAAATGTATAACTGAAAACTTATGTTTTGAAAACGCACAAAATGCACGTTTTTTGCCCGTTTTTCACTCATAACTCACGAACGAAAACTAAAATTAAAATTCCGGCTTGGAGGTGCATTTTCCGACCCTTCAGCCCACCTATGTTTAAAATTTCAGATCTCTGCGTTCAGTAGATTTCGCTGGACATCAAGGACAATTCCTTTTATTAATACAGATAATATGAATTATAATGATACCTTCTCTAATTTGTCAAATATCCATTTCATTTAATCCAAACCCACCTGACACAACTGGCAACAATATGTTCTGTGAATTTGTTTGGATAATTCTGTGTAAAAAGGGGTTAAGTATTTTCAAAAACATTTAATTTTTGGCAGTTAAAATCAGAATTTTTCAAAATCCTTTCTTAGTGAGCACCTACATTATGAAACGAAGGTACTGTTAAAATTCCAAGTCTCTACCTGTTATAGTTTAGGCTCTACGTTGATTCCTGTCAGTCAGTCAGTCAGTCAGGACAAAGCCTTTTATATATATATATACAGATTCCTTGTCTAGTATATAATCTGGATTATAGCTTTTGAGGTCAGTATACATTGTTATCTTTTCATTATTCTAGTCTCAAGCATTTCAGATTCATTTTATTTAAATTATGTTAATTTAGATGTCGATTTATTACATCAGCATATGCAGTTTCATCTCTTAGCTGCTATGTTATATATTCTCATGGTTTTGTTTGTAAGATTTATAGCCTATTGTTTTCATTGTCTAGAAGAATAGAAGACAAGACCTATCGTCATTAATTCCCCCACGGTAAATAAATATTATATGTAATTTGTTGTCATTTTATAAAATACAAAGGGATCATGTGATTAGTCCATATTTCATTTTAAACACTGTAGGTACTTTCTTTCAGTGAACCATACAAAATGTCATTGACATTCATTCAGTGAAATATGCATATATATGTGATGATTAGGGCAAGGCATGTGATGATTTTGCATCTTATTTATATGAAGGTTAAAATATAGGTCGAATATGTATATATAAGTGTATCAATAAATAATCGATTAAATGTGTTTTTGCATTTTTTGCTCGATTTGCATTTTTCGTCATTTTCAAGAGATGGGTAATTTTTTTGTAATGTTTTGGCAATTTTTAGGTCATTTTCGGCATTTTAAGGCCATGTTTCAATGGAGATAGAGAGGAGCTTGTCCATGTACAAATCGTTACTTTTAGACAACAGACAATCGTTTTTATTTAGGAATCTTCGTCAAATGTTCATAGTTCATTTTAATATCGATATACATATTATATCGTATATTCAGGTTTATTGTAAACACCATAGCAGTTTGTCTTGTAGCAATAAAGAATTAAATTTTTTTCTTTCTTTTTAAATGGCACATATTTGCTAGGGGCAATCTGATGGGTATACCTATTCAGAAATAATTTCTTTTTCGCTGTTGTGTCCAAGTAAGTTAGTATAAATTTACTTAATTCTTTACTAAGAAAACAAGCGTGTTTTCTATTCCAAATTGATATATAACTCGCTGTCATCAATTAAGTTACTTTTAAAACAATAATAAACTTATTGTTTTTTTAATTTTATGTCATTTTTTCACTGTTTTATGTCATAAATGCCTTGCCCTAGTGATTAATATAAACGACTGTATAAGGATGTACATATTATGTAAGCTAAATTCCAATTTCCCTGGACTTTGTGAAAAAACGGAGAGGTGCAAAAGCTTCGCACGGGTTTAATAGAATATGTAGGCTACACACACACATACATTTGAAATGAGCGAATGTTTTAGTCTCAAGGTCTTTCCGAAAGAGTGGTATGAAAACTAAATACATTCTGCACTAAATCAGAAATAATTTTTTCACTTCCTCGTAATATGTTTTCATTAAATTATATTAACTATATACTTTCTAAAATATGTATACTATTTATGCCTACTCTTAGCTTGGTTTCAAGAGCCGCACGAGATTGACGCAAGGGCCGCATGCGGCTCGCGAGCCTCGTTGTGGGCACCCCGGTTATATACATATAACACTATACAATTTAATTATATTATTAATATTTATTTCTTGACATTTATATTGGCTATAACATATAGCCTAATATGCCACATTTTCTACACATGACCGAACGTCTCTCCACACATTAACCCAGCTTATTTAGAATCAGTAAAAAAATCTCTATATAACATCGCTATGTGCCATTATGTGCTGATTTCGATAGTATCATGCCTTGCAGTTTGTTTTGGCACTTGATACTTTGCGTTTCACTGTACCAGCCTCCATATGTGATATTTAACTTGACCTTGAACCACATAATTTGGCCTGCAAAATTAGAATTCCACTCCATGATAAGTATATGAAGTGCATTGAGTTGGGCAAGCATTGGATATTGTACGCGTCCCGCTTATGTTTCTGACGGATGCTGGGGCTCCCCCAATTTATCTCAATTAATCTCTGAGGAGTTTAATGGAAGTGAATGGCCAATAAAGTGCTGGTATTAGCCTGACGTTTGGAGGGTTTTTGTTTTATTTGTCATCCAGTCCCTCGCAGTGAAGGATTAAAACACTCACACCACTTGCTTTAGTTCTATACTATACTAACCTACTTCATCACAGAGGTTTCGTAAAACATGTAATTTTCTTAAAGCATCTTTCATCACATTTAGCTAAGATATAGATTTATGATAAAAGATAGTTATGGTAATCATCACACCTTTGATCACATGTGTGACCAGGAAGAAAGAAAATGGCGGATAATAAGGACACATGCTCCTTTGTAACCGCAAAACTTTCAATCTTGCATTGTATGACATAAAATGTTGTACAAATATGGGAAAAAAGCGGACCGACTCTTGTAGCTGATATGTAAATAAATGTAAGAGATGTAACGGAAACGTTTGTTTTCACAAGCAATGCAAATTACGTAAAATTATTTCTCAATTCAAGCAATTTATCGGCTGTAGAACAAATTTCAATACATTCCCTGCTATCCTGTGAATGCCGCTAGGCATGCGCAGTGGCTCATATCGGCAACTTAGATATTTTAGTAGGTCCGCTTTTTTTCCCCCTACTTGTACAATAATTTAAAACCGAGCGTGGTGGCATAGATGGTAAGGTCTCGGACTCGCATTCGGGAGGTCCCAGGTTCAAATCCCGGGACCGGCCAATTTGACATGGGTTTTTTCATGGTTTCCCCAGTCGTAAAGGCAAATACCGATTTGGGTATTTACATACAATGGATCTTCCTCACCATTTCATCCTGTATCATAGCCATTTAAATTAATATCAGTTGAAATTCCTTCCGTTAAAATACACCGACAATAGTAACAATTGACAAGCAATAGTTCCATGGCCTACTCTACTGTACAGGCACAGATCTCGAACTCCTGATATAGCCTCCAACCTGATAGGAGTATAAACACAGCTGAAATAAAAAAATAAAAATAAAAATTCAAAACACAAAAATCATACAAAAGGGAATAATTACAAAACCATAACAGGAGCTTTAATGCTTTAATTAATATTTATTGCTGCGATCAACAATTCCATAATATTCATTAAGAATATCCAATAGTAATACACAAAAATTTTACATACAAAACAAAATCTTATTAAATAATTTTCAAGCCAGAATAAAACTTCCTTTACTATTTCATAACATCAATTATGGTACAATCATTTCAATTATTAAAACAAAATTACCATTTACAGCATCATATAATTAAATTATGATCAGGCTTTAAAACTTAGTGCCCGAACCCATAGAGGGAGTTGATTCCGGTTACCAACAACCTGAGTATAGGGGGTGAAGGGTGATTGCGTAGGCTGATAAGACAGTCATTGATAGTAGTACCGAGAAGTGAATGCGCTCGTAGTACGGTGCCTCTCAAATTGGTCAACAGTGTACCTTGTCATTGTGCGTGTTTAAATTTATAATACGTGTTCGGCATGCCGAAAGTAAAGTGTTCTAAAACGCAAACATATATTGAAACATTTGGGAGGGACTATTATACACAAACAGGAGAAAGTATCGTTTTGCATGCTTGTAATGTGAGTTTAGATAATGAGAAGTTATTTTGTGGTCTTCCTATATCTGTATTCCGGTTTGTTTACTATCACGTGAACTAGCATATGGTAGCTAGGGCATACGCTGAGCAAAGTTAACACATTGCTGTTAACATATTCGATCGGGCACTAAGTTTTAAAGCCTGCTTATGATAGATAAGTATAAGTATCACAAAGATCTATTTTTTTTCTTTTAATAAATGAGGTCTGTGTGATACTTATACTTATCTATGCTTATTCACTATAATTATTTCGAAATCTTATAATAAATATTTAATATGAACATAAATAATTATTTTATCATATTGTTTAAATAATTATTTATAATGTATTAAATCATTTATTGACATTTATTGTTTTCCAATATAAGGCGACATTCTAAACAAGTAATCGGAAACGACAGAAGCAATTTTCCGGGCTATTAGGCCCGCTGCACTTGAGATGCTATTGGAGCGTTGTCTGCGGCCGGAGTTCGCTCCAGTAAGCCACTGAAGATGCCTACCACAGCAGCATCAGGTTTTAAAAACTGTAGACCAGGGCCTAATAGCCTGAAATATTGCTTCTCTCTTGATTCCGACCATGAAAGCCTTCCATTTGAATCAACTGGAATATTTCAGCGTCCAGACTTGAAGCTGAAGTTGAGTAGAGTTACAAATTCCTATTGTACCACTTCTTTCTATTGTTTCTACTCTACTCTAGTATTAATGCAATAACCGTCACTGTACTTACAGTTGCAGCCCGTGCATAGAGCTCTTGCGGACAATAATAAAATATCTGATATGGCCTATTTTGTAAATGGTTACATATGGTCATGTATAAATAAGATAGGCCTACCAGATGCTCAATATATATTTTGTGTCGCCTAGGCCTTTCGATGTTACCACACCATCTTCAGGGCATCTTTTGCTGGCTTGGAGCTCCAATAATTAAAATGTGTCTGTCTGTCTTTATCTTAGTTTTACCTCTCCCTTTTAGGATTTAAGCGACCCAAGCCGCCCGGGTCTTACAGGGCCGCGACCTGTCTGCAGAGGAAATATCTTTGGATCACATGCATACTTTTTTGACCAGACAAGGACATGGAGGACCTCCCCGGATGAGTGATCAGCCTGAGAGAAGCGAACGCATCCCCGACGCCACAGCAATAATTAAAATAAAAAATAAAAATGTGTGTCCGTTGACTATGATTTTCATATAAAAATCCTACGAAAATCCTGCAGTGGCCTATTGATGAAACAATGACATCATTCAGCTAGATCAAAAGTGCACATTTATTATTGTTATTATTATTATTGTTATTATTATTATTATTATTATTATTATTATTATTATTATTCAGTAGATATATTTGCACATGTAAATTATTATTAATAACAAAGAATCTGATCAATGAAATACAGCACAAATGGAGTTAGTCTTAACTGGCTTCTGAATTACACAATCAGAATTTCAGTGTACCCATCTACTGGTGTAGACTAATAATGAACTAATGGAGTTAATCTTCTTTGTAACTGAAAATACATGTCTGTGAGTTTCTCACAACCAATAGAAGAAAAAAAAAATTAAACGGAGTTAGTTTGACTTCTGAGTGACACAAATATTAATATTAATAATTATATGTTTATTAGTAGGGCAAGGCATTTGATGATTTAGCATCTTTCTTAAAATGAAGGTTAAAAGATAGCTCGAATATATATAAATGTGTATCATGAAATAAATGATTAAAAAAGGGCAACTTGTTTTTGCATTTTAGGTAGATTTCGAAGAAAAATCTACCTATAGCAATGGATACCATGTCATGATTTTCGAAAAATTCTTTCATATCTTTACGTTTCATGCTCCCCTAAGTACGAAACCACCGCCCGTTCAAAAAAAAATTTTGTGATATTTATATATATATATATATATATATATATATTCATATCTTTACACGATAGCGGCCGTAATTTTGAAGATATTTGAACCAAATTTTAATATGTTATTTCTAGGCCCAATAGTTCGGACAAGTTCGTTAATGAGCAAAATTGGCCCAAGGGGGTGGTCGGGGGAGGGGGTTGAAATGTTTAAAAATGTATATCTCGGCCCCTATGAAGAAAAGAGGGAAACTTTATTTGAATAAATTAGAGTACTCCCTATGGAGTTCACAGTGACACCAACGATTCGGGGTTCGAGTGAGGGTGGGGGTGGGGGGATGAAAATTAGAAACTTTTGAAACTACGTCTTGTGGGGTATCGTTGAAAAGCTCTTGATGAGTATACAAATCAATAAATAGTTTCTTGATAGCTCTCATATTACGCGAGATTTTAATGTTTGAAAATAATAACACTTAAAAGAATTATTATAATATCATAATTTTGTCTTGTTTAGCGGCTTTGCTAATTTTATTCATTGCTGATCTTGCGCACGGCCTCCCAGAATATTATATCCTATTCTTGTTGTCAAAACAAATGATTGTAGGCTCTTCCTCTTACCGAATTCAGTTCTTATTACAGTACTGCGGGTTTGCCTTGCCAAGGCTAAAGAAGAAGAGTGCTGCGCAGCGATAATAAATTAAACCAAAAGCACTTTGAAATCTACCTCAGCCTGTAGGCCTGCCTAAAGGGATTTTTTTTACTTTATTTTGTATTTTCAACATTTTTAAGACATAGGTAATTTTTCGGCAATTTTTAGGTCATTTTCTGCATTTTTAGGTTATTTTCGGCGTTTCTATGCCTTTTTCGGCATTTTAGGTCAAGTTTCAGTGGAGGTAGAGAGGATCTTTTCTATGTACAAATCGTAATTTTCAGACAAACTTTTTTATTTGAGAATATCCGCCAAGTTAATTATAGTTAATTTTAATTCAGGTTTATTGCAAAATTTTCGCTAAGGTGTCGAAGTACTATAGATTTACTTACTTTTTTAGCAATAAAATAAGTGTGTTTTATATCGTAAATTCATTCGCATAAATATCGCATTGTCATTCGTTAAATTGCTTTTTGCACGACTTAACTAATTAGTGGTACTTACGAATATTGTTGCCGTGGATCTAAGTTGACATTCCCGCACGCAATCTTGTTGATATGGAAACAAAACAAATTTCCGTGCGGTAAGAGTTTCCGTGCGGTAAGAATCTACTTACGGCACTCATCATAATACAAGCCTTTATGGACAAGGCCCCCCCAGGACAAATATTCGGGCCCCATAACAACAAACACATGCGAATCACTTTCTGAAATATAACACCCATCTTCAATAGTGTATATAGCCTACAAAATATTTTCAGCTAATATCTCAATTATTATAAATAAATTGATATAAATAATCATCGTGCAAAAAATAGCATGCAATACTCGTGCTGTAAGCGCATAACCGATCTCGGAAATTGAAAAAACTCGGCGCAAGCACCTTGTTTTTTCAAACTCTTTCCTCGATCCGTATGCACCGTAATAAGCGGGAAATTTATTGGTTTTTTTTTAAATTTTGTGTCATTTTTTTCACTATTTTTAGGTCATAAATACATTTTTTCACTATTTTATGGTCATTAAATGCCTTGCCCTATTTATTAGGTTTATTTGAGTGCGGTGCTGTTGGGTTGGCAACACAACTCGCTGGCTTAATCTCTGGCTTAGGCTGACTATTTACTTGACTTGGTGATCTTTGTTTGGATCAGAGTAATCCCGTCTCTATCCTGTCTCCCATTAGATAAAGTTAAGTGGACCTCGGTGTGGAGACAACCGGACTTGCAGTCAGCAGCGACACTGGTTGTGTTTCCTAACACTTTTTTCCGGAATTGAATATTCGGTAGAATGGAAAATTAACTAGGACTAAATTGATAAATTGATTTTTTGACGTATAAACTTCTTTAAAATCGGTCTTATAGGGGATCGCTTGCTAACTCCCCATGAAACGAGAACACGTCAAATCTGACAAATGAATGTAAAGACCACGGCATCAGTAGGCTTATTCCATTTTTAAATTGAATAGTATGCAGTCAGATGTTTCTAAATTCATTATGTTATGCCTTGCTTTAGGTATACAAATTTAACAGAATATGCATTTAAAATTATTAAGTGCCAGAATAGTAGCCTACTTTATGAGATTGTGTGGTGGACGGGAAAATGTTTGTCCGCACGATAACTCAAATAACGGATTTTCATGAAACTTGGAATACGCATTTATAACGTCCATGGGAAGAAGCCTATTGATACTGGACCAAATCGGTTGATCGGTACCGGAGTACTGACCAATTCAGTGCCTTTTTATGGTGGTATATTAGAAAAAAATTATCAAATGCAAATCAGTTCTTATGACAACGTATTGTTTTACAGGATTCATATACGGCTTTGGAAGTTGCAATACAGTTAGCTTTTAAAAATAACAGTACCCACATATTCCTTCACATATGCTTATCAAATTAGAGCTTTGTTCTTTCGTAACCCCTGCTTTAATGAATCAATCTAGAATTTAATTCGGAAATCGATTAAAAATAGCTTATTTTCTGCATATCATAATAAAATGCAATTACCACTGATGAATTAAAAGAATTAGATGCTCTTAGATTCAGGCTAAATGCACACTTAACCTGCTCGAGCTTTTCCAGACTTCCGTGCTTTCGTCAAGAATGAATTCGTGAAGTAATTTACTGCACTGAGGTTACTAATTTTCCAAGTAGATTTGTTTTCATGAAAGCGCAGAAAATTGTTTTTGTTGAACGTTACATTGCAATGTTTCAGGAGAAAAATTCCTCTGACTCTGGGATTAAAACTCGTCACCGTCGGCTTTCCGAGCTGATGCTCTACCAAACGAACTATCCAGAGTTCGATTCACAACGCCAGATGGAATATAGTACAATAATAGTGAAAATCCAGTCATAAAATCTGCCTCGCCACACGGTGTATGGCGTAAACGGTTCATTGAGGTAGACCATTAGCAGTAATGATAGAAGAGAGATTCCATCTGGTGCCATGTGGAATAGGCCTATTTAGGTCGCTGATGCCAAATGTGCCATTAGTTTTGCCATGCATGAATCGAAACTAGCTCAATTTGTAGAAAATCGGTCACGCGTTTGAATCCTGGTGTCAAATGATTTTTTCTTCTGAAATATGCTAATATATTCTATTTATATTTTTAAACATGGCCGTACGGTGAAATTCTGTTCGAAGGTGGTTGAATATAATGTTTTCTCAGCTCCATGTGCTTGCACACATTGTAAAGTAATACACTATTTTTAGTAACTAAACAGTTTTGTTGTGATCAGTGCTTTTTTTCTTCTTACGAATATTTAAGGGGTAGGCTACTCTCGCTTTCGACTTGATGGATTATTGCCAAACTTACCCACATATTTAGAATGAAAGTGGAGTCACACAATATGCATAAGGTTATACGAATTTAAGTCCTCTGGATTCAGTTCCTACACATTTATTCTCCCCGTATGCTGCAATTTAATCAACGATACGATCACAGGGTTTCTTACACCTTTTCTCAGAAGATGCTAAATTTAAAATGAAAAGTAGCTATACTTCTATTTTCCAGAGTTTCGGCCTGACAGGTTTGCGACCATCCTCGGAACTACTGCGGGATATTACTGATCACCTGACACGTATATAAGCGAAGTCATTTTCACAAGGGCACTTATAAATTAACACATGAAAAACAACTGCAGAATAGCCAGAAACAGAATGACACGTGCAGCAACATTAATTCATTCAATCATTAGTTATAAATTAACGTTTACAAGTGTTATTTTAATATTGCTGTATTACGTAAAAAGATATACGTAATAACGAAACCATTGTTTTTTTATTTTATGCATTATGTTATAAACCTTAAAAAATCGGAGATATTTCGGGAGTGGTTTCAACCCCCTCAACCCTCCCCCACCGTATACCCATGTTTTTAATTATTGTAATATTAGCCTAATATTTGAGATGTTATTTTGAACACATCAGGGCGGTTTTCACCAAATGAACAACACCGAAACTCGTGTATTTCGCAAACACAACAGCACATGTTGTAAATTCGAGTAGTTGGCGACTCTCTTGAGTAGTTTTCTGATTTGCAGTTGAGTAGATTCAGGGATTTTTAAAAATTAAATGAAACCGGCCATGGGCAAATTTTCAAGAATTATTTATCATGTTCATCGTTTTGTTTTCCTTTTTCTCCCTTATTACACACAAACACCCATTCTAGAAGCGGGAGTCGAGCCCATAGCCTCTTTCACCACGGCTCCAAGGCAGACACATTAATACCGCGGCTAAGGATTCGTTTCCCCCGTACAAAACGAAAACAGAATATAAACGTATTTCTTCCGTCCCCACCAGCTCATCGTTCACTACACAACCCTTCTACTCTAATTGTCGGGGACTGTTGTGTTTTTGTTTTGCAAGTCCCGATAGCATCGCAAACGTCAACTGTTTTTTGCATTTGTGTTGCAACTGTCGGCATTGTGTGAAACAGGTTGTTTTGAGGACAGCGAAAATGACCGAATGAAGAAAAATATGGATAATGGAAGAAGGATTTCATTCATGTTTCCCGCAAGTATCCCTTATAGAAATTAAAAGACATCAATATTACAAACTTCGAATTAACAAAATATGTTATACAAATAAATCACAGTCATTTTTACACCACGAGTTGTCTAATAAGTACAGCGAAGGTTTTTATGACTTAAAATCGCCTAAATAGCAGAATAAATATGCATTTGCGACCTAAAAATTGCAGGAACATATTTTATAGTACAAAAGATATGCCTCATTTAAATTATTATTTTTTTGTAATTTACTTTGGTGGTGTGAACTAATAGAATGAAGGCCAGAAAGGAAAAAGTAAATTTAAGGAATTTCAAGGCATGTAAATTTGTTCCTAAACATAAGATTCTGGGGAATTTTCACCAACTTTTTTGTCAGATCAAATTTGCAAATTTTGAAATGAAAATGTTTCCCTATTACCAGCTAAAAACGATTTTGTACGTAAGAAAGCTCAAGAGAAGTGGTGCAAGCCTGCCTTCTAATGGAAAAGACAAGAACTACAACAGCTTATGGCGAGAATCGTCTGGTTAGTCAATTACGAGGTATTCTAAAAACCAGAAACTTAAACATTTAATTATGGTCAAACAAAAACGGTCGTATGCAACTTTCCTATTAATTGTAATTAAGACACTTGTTAAAAATTATGAAATGAGCAACGCGAGTTTCATAAACATACTTGTCTCTTAATAAATGTCATTATAGGCTTCTTCCATAATATATAACGCGATCGGTAAGACCTGAGCCAAACAAACGGCTGCGCAGTAGTCTACGATGACGTAATCTAGACCTGCCTGACCTTCATAGCACGTGATGTTCTTTGCCAGTGTTCATATTGTACTGACCGTGTAAAACATCTTAGTTAGCCTCACAGCATTCAATAGTGAAGACCCAACAGCGATATTATTTATTTATTTATTTATTTAACTTGGCGGAGTTTTGTAATACTTAAATAATATTTCATAACTAAAATAAAAATGCTTTATTCACTTTATTTTTGTTTTCAATAGTTACCGGCTATTATGAACCGCATAGTTTGGAATTAATAGTACTGTATATGCATTCTCTTCTGCCCATACTCCATTGCTACCGGCGGACGATAAGCTATCTGCGCGTGTTTGGCTCAGGTCTTACCAATCGAGTTATACTATTACATGTAGCAACTACTGAGTGCTAACATTATAATAAAAAAACTAACACTGTAGCCAAGCTGCAGTTTGCTTAATATGATTTATGGAACGTGCATTCTTAGACCACTCAATCATATTAATAAGGCCGTGGAAATTTTCTCTAACAATTTATTCACAATAAATTATATTAAATATTTTCTGAGAAGAAAACCTGTCATGTCGAAACTTACCCTCAAATTTTGTATATCGATAGGTCTTCATTACGGATAGACAAATGCAAAATAAAATCTATTTTTATTTATACAAGGCTTTGCTCTCCAGTAAAAGGACTTGGGGAAATGTAACAAACAACCTTACTTTCATAAGATAGTGGATATTTATTTTCCCACTGGTGGGCGGATAGCCTATATTACACAGCCCAACAAAAAATAACTTTTGGCTATACTTACCGGATTTTGGATATACTTAGTGCGCGATTCCAAATATCTAAACAGTTTTTCTCTGCCAGCTCTACATTTATATAGAGTGCCATTTACGTAAACTCTTTCGCTTATTCTAGCGAAACAAAATCTTCCTTGATAATATAGCTAGTGAAGGTTCTTGACCATACTTTGGACATGTAGGACGAAAACTGTACGAAATACGGAAAAAACTAAAAGCTAGATTATTTTTTGGTCCTCAAATTGACACCTCATAAGTCATAAACGACCGTACAATGTGTGATAATATCAATTTTTTGAAAGACCCCATATTATATTGTTATTGTAGTTTTAATGTAATGTTAGTGTATTGCATTTTTCTTCACATGGTGCTGCAAATCCTAAGGAACAAGGAAGTCGAGTTGTGGGCCAAACTTCCACACAAAGGAAAAGGCGTAGAGCTGTTTAGAGAATATACACCGGCGAATAAGTGGATGAGAGATCACCACTGCCAAGCCTCTCGATTCCTGCAAACCTTTATTTAAAACCCACAAGATCCTCCCACTACCATGTATCATTATTTTTGAAGCCGCCCTGTTTGCTTATTCTCATAGACTCCTTTTCAAAGTTAATTCTGACTACCACTCTTACAACACCCGACATAAAAACAGCATAGCACTGTCGAAACACTCTACCCATCTATTCGAATCTTCTCCATACTACTTATGCTCTAAAGTATTTAATTCACTCCCCACTCATATCACATCACAAAAAACAGAAATTTCATTTAAGAAAATGCTTAAATCCTTTCTTTTATCAAACTGTTTTTATAATATAAGTGATCTCTATTCTTTGTAAGTGTGTATATACTATATTCTTAAATTTATCATTCAATTTGTATAATTCATCTTTCATATACTGTAAAAATAGAGCTGGAAATAATATTAAAATGAATAATGTAAAATGTAGCATGTTTAAATATTGAACATGCATTGAATATTTGTATGTAAATTATTAATTTGTAAATGTGTGTGTTAAACTTTAAGAAATGTAGTTTATAAGTATATGTAAACTATGTAAAACACTGTACTGTGTAAGAAAATAAACAAACAAACAAAAAAACCAAGGTTTATCCTGCGCCGAATGGAGAGAGGCTATAAAAATGACTGCAAATGTTTGTGCAGTGCGTTCCCTGCCGGGTAGATCCCAGGACAACACCCTCTGCCGGCGCTGCCACAGAGAGCATGAAACCCTTGCCCATGTCCTGGGAGCCTGTCCCTACGGGGAGGTACTGCGAAATCATCGTCATCACACCATCAGACATATGATAGCCAACTCGATGAGAGATCATGGTTACTCGGTTTACGAAGAGGTTTCCGGTCTGGCCACTGATGGAAGTAATCGGCGTATAGACATGATTGCCTTTTTACCATCTAATAAAGCTGGATATATCCTGGATCCGACTATACGTTTCGAGACCCATAAGAGCCAACCCGAAGAAGTTGATGCCGAGAAGAAATCAATATATGAACCAACCATTGATTTCTATAAGACTAAATACAAACTAGAACGTATCTCTGTCCATGGGCTGATGATCGGTGCACGAGGTACAATTCCACAACACCTCGTCCAGGTCTGGGATTCCTTTGGTCTTAAAAGGATACGTCTTCAAGATATGGCCATATCTGCAATACGTGGTTCAATAGCAATCCTTCGTAACCATCTCTATACCAGTTGAATTTATTTATTTATTCATTAGTATATATATATATAATAATATTATCATGTTTATGTTTATGAATCGAATGTGTGTGTTCATTAATTTGTTTTATGTGAATTTTTATTTTGTCATGTACTATGTTTCTATTGTTATACTTTGTCGTCATGGCAGCCTCCTAATGGGGGAAGTTTCTCGAAATAAATAGAAGCTACAAATAGGCATTGTTTTTTATTTATATCAAACATAAAATGGGATAATACGGTTAATGGTAATACCATATCTCACAAAACTAAAGCTGACAGGGCAAAACTAATGGCACATTTGACATCAGCGACCTAAATAGGCCTATACCCAAGAATATATATAAAATCTAAGGCACCAAATGGCTGTGTGTCTGTGTTATTTGAAATCAGGATCCAGCACGAAAAATAGCAATTGAATAATGTCACAATCAATCGTTAAAACATTTCTTTTGTAGACTTTTGTGGACTTTGTAGACATTTGTAGAATTCTTCGAAAAAGCCGGTCATAGGTAATACCGTGTTATTTAAGCATTTTGTGTGCTTTAAGGAATTGTGGCCCGCAAGTTCCACTGTGTTGTGTTGAACATATTCACATCTCTGGTGTTTCTGTCATGAATTCATATTTCATATGAGCAGTAAAGATAAGTGGAATAGCCTTTATAATGGCTGTTTCGGGTCCATGTTCCACATCAGGAGCTAGCCTGGAGATATAAATATTGACGCATGGCTATGGCGCTTTGATGTGGCTTTATTAATATGGAGCGAGTTTAATGCATCTAATTAAATAACAATTGTATGAACTCAATAGACTTAGTAGCTTGCAGCTGATTATATTATCCATGTAAATATGCGTTACTAACACGTGACAGAGCAAGTAAGAAGCACACGCGTAATACAAGTGACAAACTCGAACTGTTTCCAGCCGCGGGTAACATGTTGTTGCAAGTTTTAAGACCTTTATGGCCGGTTTCTGATACGACTTTTATCTTCTTTCGCAAAGTTACCTGTGGTATAACACGCTGGTATGTGCAAAAGCGGTTTCTGAAACCACATTTTGCGTTACAGTTAAGCTATGGTTTGTCTACAGCGTTCATCGCCAGCGATCACCGCCGGGGTCAGCGATCATCGTCGTAGGGGTGGTTTCTTTTACGGGCGATCATCGTCCATGATACTGTTGCTATCCACAGTTATAGGTGGACATGTCAAACTGCTCAGTGTGGTGGGGGGACATGGAATTTGGAAATTTGTTAGCTTTCATAACCTCAACATAGCCTATAATATTATACTCACTCAAGATAAAACGCTGACAGGAACAAAGGAAAGTCACTTTTGGTAAACTAAATGTTAAATGGTTCAATGTATAATAAAATAATAAAACCGGTAATAATATATCGAAAATATTTTTACTAATAAATGAACTGGTAATTTTTACTGTATGCTACATAAACTGTAATTACAGATAACAGTGTTTTCTAACAATTTATCTACCATTTACAACACATTTTCATTTGTGTAGCTATCTTTATGGTCCTTTAAGCTCATGTCATACAGGGCAATGTGTTTAGACATGAAATCTATAACATTTCATCTGCAACTTAGGAAAAACCACAGTACTTCGTGCAAAATGGCTGTCTTCTGCTTTTCTTGACCTACTATATACATGATAATCTGCGGCGTTCATTGCCCTGAATGTGCCTCAGAAGCAACTGCCGGCGATCACCGCCGACCCCGGCGGTCATCGCCGGCGTTCATCGTCGTAGACAAACCGGGTGCATTGATTTACATGGAGAGCAACATGCAGCGATGAACGCCGTAGACAACCCATAGCTTTACAGGCACCAGCGCTCGAGCTGGTAACTGCACCAACACGCGTGGTTACCTGGCTTTTAGATTTATGAGGCACATGGACGTCACATGGTCCATTTATTTTCTATAATTTCTTTTCTCTGAAGGACTAAATCCACGAGCTGGTGAAATTTTTTGAACTTTTCTCGCAGGTATCCATTCTTTAAACAAATCACCACGAAGAAAGCACAGCCAAGCTGAAGCAAGTCTGCTAAATAATTGCATTAATTGCCCGCTTTACGATAAAAGGCATGGTAGCGACATCTGTGGATAAAGCTAGGAACCAGCCAACAGTCAGCTGTTTTGTTTAGTGAAAAAACTTTGCAAGCAAAAAAAAAAAATACTAAACTAAAAAAAACTAGAAAGTCCACTGTAGTGACATCTGTGAACGTTGTGAAGAAGACGGGCAGAGGTAAATCACGCTGTTATTAACAAGCACTGATAAATTGGCGATTTAGGTTTCAGAAACTCATGAAAGTTATCTGTGCTGTTAAAATTTAAAGTCCATGTAGCTAACTCTATGGTAACTGCGATGTACCAGCAACCTAGTATTAAACTATCCAAATGCGTCAGAGAAGAAATTTCAAACTCAGGGAACCTGCATGAGCATGGCTGTAAAGCTGGGTTTACACTATGTAACTTGTTTATATAACTTGAGTTATATGACATGTTTTCCAAAATTGTTACAAATGCATGTAACTTGTTACATATAACTTTGTGTTATATAACTGATTTTTGTGTTATATAACAAATTATACCGTTCCCGCATGGACTGAGAAATGTGTAACTTGTTACATGTAACTTGCTACAAGTACATTTTGCTGCGTAGGAACAAGACACTGTCCACCTAACCACAAATAATTAGATTTATCCAAAAGTTCAATCCATGCAACGTTTACTATGCTTTTCAAATGTACAAGTATAATAATATTATAACCTAAACTCACATAATTATATGTCCCTCTACAAAACTCTCATATGTAATATCAGATATCAATGTTCCATATCTTGATGTCGCTGATATATCGTATAAATGGATATGTCCAAATATTATCAAAGAATATATAGTAGTAAAAGCTATTGTCGATTACACTGTACTCAATTACACATTGAAACTAGCAAATGATGACATAACCACTTAGAAATTGTTAAAATAATTAAAATTGTATTAAATTTAGTTATCATGTATAGTAATTGGTTGGTTAGGTTAAAAGCTGTGCACTATCATACCAATGTCTGTTGCATCTCTATTATGCATATGTAAATTTGCCGACCACTTTTTAGCAAATGATTGCCATTAATATAAAACAACTCGCAGGCGCACAGAAGTCCAGTAATTGTAGATTAATATTAACCAAATTGGTGATGGTTCATGGTAGTATCGCATTGCATTAATTGAAATTTGTGGCATTTTTTAGTGTTACAGTTGTACTCAGGTAATTCTGACTTCGAAATTTACAGTCATAAATAGGGACTGATGCCGATCTAGATATGATCGAAATGCGCATATCCAAGAGAGAGATTTCTCAGCCAAATATAAGGATTTAATGCAAGCCCTCTTGTTCAAGAGAGAAGGTCGAGTTGATTCTATTCCACCGAGGTCATGGGAACCTGTGAAAGATGGGTATAACTCGATTTGTAAGACCTGAGCCAAACCTGCGCAGTAGGCTACGATGATGTAATCTAGACCTGCCTGACCTTCATCTCACGTGATGTTCCCTGCTGTACAGACCGTGTAAAAACATCATAGTTAGCCTCACAGCATTCAATAGTGAAGACCCAACAGCTATATTCTGTGAGTTACATACCAGTACTTAAATAATATTTCATAACTAACTAAAATAATACTTTATTCACTTTATTTTTGTTTTCAATAGTTATAGCCTATTATGAACCACGTAGTTTGGAATGAATAGTACAGTATATGCATTCTCCTCTGGCCCTACCGGCGGACGATAAGCTATCTGCGCGTGTTTGGCACGGGTCTTACCGATCGAGTTGTACATTTTTAATCGAGGGTCGTTCCGAAAGTAATGCCTCATATATATTTTTTTTTTTACATGTAAACTACAGGAGATGCATAAATCACAACAGCACAGCTAATTAGAGCAATATTTCAGCTACAGACTATCATTTTTCCACATAATCACCACCATTCGTTATGCACTTTTGCCAACGATGAACCAGAGCCTGCATGCCGCGCTTGTAAAAATCGGAACCAGCTGAATCTAACCACTTTCTTAAAGCATTAACAATAGCATCCGAGCCATGAAAATGTTCGCCACGTAGTCCATCCTTCAGAGGCCCAAAGAGAAGGAAGTCTGAAGGCGCTAAATCGGGACTGTACGCTGGATGTGGTAAGACAGTCCACGTGAATTTTGCAATGAGTAACGTGAGGGCAAAACTGGTGTGGGGCCGGGCGTTGGAGGTGAAATTTGGTCTTCTTCTCTGGCCTTACCCTGGAAATTCGGGCTTTCAGCTTAGCCAGTGCCGTATTGTAGAACGCTAAATTGAAAGATTTTTCAGGCCGCTTCCAGGCCCCACATCACTCACAATACTTAGCTTTCTTTTCCATTCTCTATAACAGTGACGTAAAATAGTAAGTCCCTGCATTCTTCTCCTAAAGAAAGCCTACAATATCGTTTTTATAAGATTTTTCATTTTCTAGCTACGTTGGTTACAGATAAATAGGCATACACAAAATCACAGATAGATACCCAAACACAAGTTTGAAAACAATAATAATCCACACATTCTTCTACTGGAGTAGAAATTGTGTGCGAAAACCTAGAAAATTAATTATAAGTGCAACATTAACTTTTCTGTTCTTTGAAAAATATTCAGATATAGAATTAGATTGAAGGTCAAACCTGCTACAGTAGAACATATAATGGTTCTGACTGAGTCCACCCGTATCATCTGCTTCAGTTGTCGTTTGTCCATAAAAGTGTAATTACTTCTTTTCACTAGAATGTAATTTATTCCTTTTCATCATCATCATAACGCCGAATATTCCTGGGTTAAAATCTTATCTTCGGAAGAATTTATACAGAATCCTCGCAGTTAAACTATCGGTGGTAATAGACGGTTGCTTTCAGTGTGCTCTCTCTCTGAAACAAAAAGAAGAGAAAAGAGTTGTAATGAATGTAGAAAATAAAATGTACATAACAAGAATCAGTGAGTTCAATATCACCCAATACAGCCCTACTAACTTTTCTCTCCGACCCGCCCCGTCAAACCGACCGAGCGAGTAGGTCTGCATTGGCATATTCAAGAAATTTTTCCACCAAGCTCGCTACAAGTCGGGGGGAACCGGTTTGCTGTAGGTTTAGACCGACATAATTAGCCAAGACAGTATGAGTGAGAGTGTAAATTTGAAATAATACTTAGGATATATGGTCGGTCTTCAGATAAGTCGAATCTTCTCACAGATGTTCAATATGTGGAGGTTATATTCATGCCACCAGCAATGCGTCTGGAAACAAATAAATTAGGACTGTTAACAGAAATTATATTTTACATTAGCTAAATAATAAAACTGTCGGACATATCCTCGGTATTTTCTGCTGAGCCAAAGGAATGGTAGCAAAGGAAAAAATATATCTATAAAATACTGTAGGAAAAACACAAGAAATGAACCATACTACTGTAAATATAAATGTACTAAATATATGTTCTACATATGCTTCCCTGTACTTATTCAGACTTGCCAATTCTGGAAGCTTATTCTTGCCTTCATATCCATTTGCTGAATATTTCTCTATGAAGTAAAGAAGGTCGAAAAGGCCTATATTTTGAGACAAAAATCAGCGGCCGCCTTTACCCTCAGAATTAGTCCTGTACACATTTCAACAAGAGTTAAGTGACTCTCAAGTCTGTAGCACCAACATACCTATAAAGCCAGTTGAAAGTCACACAGACATCACCGGTGAACGAACCCGCGACTTTCCGCTTTGGATGCCACTGCTTCAATCAATAGGGATGTAGCGAACTAGAACCAACAGATGTCTCCACTGCTCTAGCCGGTATGCGCTAGCCGTTCGTCACTTGTTTTTCGAGTTGTTGTCTGCTGGTTCCATGCTTTTAAATGGCGTTTCATCTTAGCAGACTGAAAAATACGTTCGAACTTTTCTTTTTTTGTAGCGGGTAAAACGCTACGAGGCGCATTTCTTTGTATACTGGACACTTCAGGAATATATTTACGTGAAAAAGCGTAAAGAAAAATTCCAAAAGATAGACGCTATATAAGTCGAAGAGAAGGTAGAATAAGCTGACAAATACTGCGAGAAATGTCGGCTATTAACTGCAATACTATGTTCCCTACGTACAAAATGTTTTGCAGATACGAATATTTATATACAGTGCTGCTAATTTGGCGATTGGGTATGATTCAAAATAACAAAAAGAATGTACATCTAGGGTTCAGACAGTAAAATACTAATTGATATACGTGATAAACACTGATTATGTGGTGTGTATTCGCAGACATTTTTAATATTATTTATTTTCTATATCAAATGCATATTTAGCCTATAGCGTCATATTAAAAACGTATTCAAAATCAAAATATTAAAATATGTTTACATCACGAAAACTTACCTTTCCTGTCCCTCGTAGTTAAAAACGATGGGAACTTGGGAATCGATTAGGCCTTTTTTTCTTCTTCTCATTCCTCATTCTTTCTTGTTCCTTTTATTATCGGTAAGTTTATGCTAGATCATCGTTACATGATTTTCATTTCTAGTTATAAAACAGAATATTGTTAAGAATATTTCATTGCATGACATAGCAGATTATAAAGGCAGAATTTAATAATTATCATACGTTAAGTTAAGTTATTGGCAACGCTATTGTCACAATTTTTATTCGAGGCCGTCAATCTAACTTGGCTATTTAGAAATCACAGAATTTATATTTTGATATCAGATGCAATAGAAGGCTACAGTAGCCTAATTTACACATATTTATACAGCAAAGTAAAATAAATAGGCCTAAAATAACTAAATAAATTAAACAGGGAAGTGGTCTAAAAATATAAAGGTGCACTAAAGATACAGTTTAACAAAGGTATAAAACTAACACAATGTACTGTAATTATCATTGCGTTACTAGGTAATTTTTATTTATTTATTGTAATTTATTCTATTTTTAAATGGCCTATAACATCTTCTCGATGCC
The DNA here is from genome assembly GCA_964059195.1 of Ectobius pallidus. Classification (NCBI taxonomy): domain Eukaryota; kingdom Metazoa; phylum Arthropoda; class Insecta; order Blattodea; family Ectobiidae; genus Ectobius; species Ectobius pallidus. Next base: position 178,017,414 of record CAXKWD010000004.1, on the reverse strand, counting down.
CACGGCAAATTTAATATTAATTTAAAATTAAAGAATATCTAATCCCCGCACTGCATATAAATATTCATACATTGATAACATATTACTGCAAGTCGAGTACAAAATAATGTCGTCTGTATCGGAAATATCTCACAATATTTGTTCGTTAATCCTTCCTTTTTAGTGTTATTTAGAGCCTATCTGCTGTGGTTTTTCTTTCGTATTTTTGACACTTCAACATTCTAGAAGGGCCCAGTAGACAAGGAAGTACGTATAGTAGCCTCGTGTCCTCTATAAAAATATAAAATTACGAACATATTTTTCGGACTGAGAAGTTGGAGCGCCATTTAAAAGCATGAAGCCAGCAGAAGAAAACTGGAAAAACAAGTGACGAACGGCTAGCGCATACCGGCTAGTACACCCACGCTATCTGTCGGAGAAGTTTGGCGAGCTACATCCCTATTACACCATTGAGGAAGCTATCTTTCTTCTCCATGTGCCACATTTTATCCCTCTTATTATATAGATAACAAAGTTTTGACTGTATGTCCTTGATCTGAGGGCTTTTATCTCGATACTCGTCAGACCTCCCTTATCTCTTAAGAATTCTACACAGTCTGTAAATAAATTTGTGAATGGAAATAGCACATGTTTGAGATAGTAGAATGCAAAGAATTCAATTATACGCATGATAGTATAAATTCAAGTGAGATTGCAATGGGTGTCATTCTTATCCCACTCTAGATACAATCACTCATTTATCTCAAGCTATTCAATTGGATTTTTTTAGGAAAATCTTAAGAATCAAGTTTAATGTTAAAAACAATCTAACCAACTTACCAAACACATCGCATCGAATGTAGGGTGGTTGATGGATTCCTAGAGATCATATCGTTTTCATATTTATATTCTTTTGTAGTCTAAATCCTTGCTTAAACTGGAAATTTAATTTCTACAAAACATTTCTTAATTGGATACCTGCTATCCCGTTGCTAGGAGATTTCCAATAATAGCAGAACATCGCTTTGTTGTGAAGAACCTACTATCAGGGAACAATAATCGTTGAACAAGGAGATGTATCAAGATCTCAATTGGTTGGAATTTGTGTAGATAATAAACTGCCATGGGCTATACTTTCTCTTTCAACTTTAGGCACGAATAAAGAATAATAAAAACCTCATGCGAAAATATCGGACAGTCAATCTTGCATACCCGCGATTATTCTTTTTTTGGATTTTTTAAAATAAAAATACTTCAGCAAAAGGTATATAGGCCAACAAATTAGCAACAAACAATCATTATTAGGAATGTATTTTCAAATCTTTAATGCCATTTGCATGCAATATTTACTGTCAACCTTCGTTTATCTTCAAATTTTCTTTCTAATTCTTATCGATAGTTCATAAAAAAAAATCCAGTTCTGTACACTGGAGAGACATTTGGAAAAAATGAAAGAAAGTACATATCTCTAAGGTATTAAAGAAGCTTCAAATTACGTTAAGACGATACTTAACACGTAGCCTAAGTTGTTTAGATTATCTATTTATATAATTTCTCATTTTCTAGCTACGGTGGTTACAGATACACAGGCATACACAAAATCACAGGCTTATACCCAAACAAATGTTTGGACACACTGTTAATACGCACATTCTTCTACTGGAGTAGAAATTGTGTTCTACTGGCTAAGAAATTGTGTGCGAAAACCTAGAAAACTAATTATAAGTGCAAACTTTACTTTTTTACTACTTGATAAATATTCAGATATAGAAATAGATTAAAAGTCAAACCTGCTACAGTGTTACATAGAATGGTTCTGACTGAATCCACCCGTATCATCTGCTTCTGTTGTCGGTTGTCCATAAAAGTGTGATTACTTATTACACTAGAATGTAATTTATTCCTTTTCTTCATCATCATAACGCCGAATATTCCTGGGTTAAAATCTTATCTTCGGAAGAATTAGTACAGATTCCTCACAGTTAAACTAACAGTGGTAATTGACAGTTGCATTCAGTGTGCTCTCTATGAAACTAGAAGAAGAGAGAAGAGTGGTGATGAGTTTGGAAAATAAAATGTACATAGAAGGTATCGGTGAGTTCAATGTCACCCATGACAGCCTTACTAACACTTTCTCTCCGACCCGCCCCGTCAAACCGACCGAGCGAGTAGGTCTGCATTGGTTTTATTAATAAAATTTTCTCAACCAAGCTCGCTACAAGTCGGGGGAACCGGTTTGCTATAGGTTTAGATCGGCATGTTTAGCCTAGACAGTATGAGTGAGAATGTGAATTTGAAATAATACTTAGATTATACGGTCGGTCTTCTGACAAGTCAAATTTTCTCCCAGATGTTCAACATGTGGAGGTTATATTCATGCCACCAGCAATAAATATACGTCTGGAAACAAATAAATTATTAATGTTATCAGAATTATATTTTACATTACCTAAATAACAAAACTGTTGGACATATCTTCCTCGGTATTTTCAGCTGAGTCACAGGATTGGTAGCAAACGAAACTAAACAAAATACTCTACTAATACCACAAGTAATCAACTATACTACTGTAAATATAAATATACTAAATATATGTTGTACATATGCTGCAAATTCTTTAATCTTTTTCCAGTCATATCCGTATGCAGAATATTTCTCAGTGAAATAAAGAAGGTCGTGAAGGCCTATATTTTAAGACAGAAATCATTTAATATTCAATATATAATACAACCCCATATTTTATCCCCCTTATTTACCGACGAAAAAGTGTTAGTTATCCATATCATCTTATCTTGAACTGAGGGCTTTTAGCCCGATACACGTCAGACCTCCCTTATCTCTTATGAATTATCCACAACCTGTAAATAAATTTGTGAATGGAAATAGCACTTGTTTGAGATAGTAGAATTCAAAGAATGCAATTATACGCATGGTTGAACAATTTCAAGTGAGATTGTAGTTGGTGTGATTGTAAACCCACTCTAGGTGCAATCACTCTCTATTTATCTCAAACTATGCAATTGGATTTCTTTTTTAGGAAAACCATAAGTAGGCTACAGGAATGAATTTTATTATTGAATATAAACTCACCAACTTACCAAACACCTCGCGTAGAATGTACGGTGGTGGTTGGATTTCTAGAGATCATCTACTTTAATATCCTAACGGTTTTGTAGTCTAAATCCTAGCGTAAACTGGAAATTTATTTTCTACAAAACATTTCTTAATTGGATGCCTGCTATCCCGTTGCTAGGAGATTTCCAATAATAGCAGAAAATCGCTTTGTTGTGAAGAAGCTACTTTCATGCAACTATAATCGTTGAACAAGGAGATGTATAAAGATCTCAATTGGTTGGTATTTGTGTAGCTAATAAACTGCTATGGGCTATACTTTCTCCTTCAACTTTAGACACGGATAAAGAATAATCAGAAACTCATGGGAAAATATCGGACAGTCAACCTTATCTTCCCGCGATTATTCTTTTGTTGGATTTTTATAAATCAAAATACTTCAGCGAATGGTATCTGTATCTGGTATCTGGTACCCTATGATCCCCAGGTGGGGCGAAGGGGCCTCCAAGTGGAGGTTTCATTACCTATACTAATTTTGATATGCTTATTTTCCGAGAGAGGGTAGAGGGACAGGTGGTAAGCCCATCGCCTCGCAACCCCCCTCTGGAAACTAAGTATTTCTTGGACGTGAAAGGGACGAGAAATTTTGTCCAGAGGCTCTAATTTAGGCTTGGAGTTCTTTTAGGTGCCGTAAATCTACGACACGGGCCCCCCAGCTTAAAGTCCCTCCCGGAGGACTCCGTGCCCAGGATTTTTACGTCCTGAAAAATCCATCGACCGCGGCCGGGTTTGATCCCGCGCCCTGCGGATCTAGAGGCGGGCACGCTACCTCTAGACCACCGCGGCCGACAGCGAATGGTATATAGGCCTACAAATAAGCAATACAAAAAAATCATTATTAGGAATGCATTTTCAAATCTATAATGCCATTTGTATACATTATTTACTCTCAAACCTCGTTTATCTTGAAATTTTCTTTCTTATTATTACCGATTTATTCACTGCCGATACTTTTTGGAGAAAAATACGAAGAATGAACATATCTCTATGTAGTGGTATTAAAGGGAGTTTCAAATTATGTTAAGACATTACTTAACATACTTAACACGTAGCCTAAGTTGTTTGCAATTTCGTTTTTATATGATTTTTCATTATCTTGCAAACGAAACAATATATCTATAAAATACTCTACGAAAACCACAAGTAATCAACCATACTACTGTAAATATACATTACTAAATATATGTTCTACATAGGGGAAGGTTGCCTATGTTGGACCGATTTTACATTTTGCTTCCCCACGACTTTATTGTGTATTTAATTGATACAAAATATATCGTACAATAATCTACATTTTATACACTATCATCTGGTAGTATTATATTTTGATTAGATATATGTTTCCAAGGCCTACAGTTTAAAATTTAGAAGTCAGTAAATGGTCCTAATTAGGAAACCGGTTGCTTAAGTTGGACCTACGGTAAAACTGTGAGTAAAAAAATAATAATTGTAATATTTTGAAGAACCTGAATTCTGACAAATTTATTATTCACACAGGGCATTTAAAGTAAGTTAGTTAGGGCCTATTATACAAAACCATTAATTATAATTTGTAAATTAGAAGCAATCTATTTTGTACTGATGAAGTGCTTCAAATAAGAAACAAAGAATAACCTAGGAAACAAATTGCATAAAAAATGTAAAATATACCAAACACACCAAATCTGCCTATACGCTGAGATCAAGAATGGAAGTTATGGTGGTCCAAATTAGGAAACACGCAGTGGTCCAACTTCGACAACTGGACGCCATGTAAAGAAATATGATACTACAAGGACTCACAAAATGTAAAACTAGTTTTACGATATCTATTTATTAACTAATGAAAGGCAGTTGTAAAATATAATGTAGGTAATTCTTTTGCTTACTCTTACTCTGCACAATAGCTTATAATTTGGAGCGCAACTCTTGTTACACAAACGAGGAGAACACGATAATTGCAATATTTTTTTCTTCAAAGGCTGTAGCCAACTGACCATTGGATCACGCTTCCTTGACAACATTTCTGACCCGTAGAGCCAATTTGAGGGTTTAAGTTATTAACACATGGCGAAATATGGAGGTCCAACTTAGGCAACGGTCCAACTTCGGCCACTTTCCCCTATGCTGCCGTGTATACATTCAAACTGACCAATTCTTAAAGATTTTTCCAGTCTTCATATTCATTTGCTGGATATTTCTCAGTGAAATAAAGAAGGTCGTGAAGGCCTATATTTTGAGACAAAAATCAGCGATCACCTTTACCCTCAGGATTAGTCGTGTACACATTTCAACTAGAGTTAAGTAATTCTCAAGTCTGTAGCACCAACAGAAAGATTAGGCCATTGGGGAACGAACCCGCGACTTTCCGGTTTGGTTGGCACTGCTTCAACCAACTACATAAAGTAGAATGCATTTTTAGGCATGGTAGGACAATTTCAAGTGAGATTCCAATGGGTGTCATTCTAATCTCTCTCTAGATATACAATCACTCTATTTATCTCAAACTATGCAATTGAATTTTTTTAGGAAAAACATATGTATAAGAATGAAGTTTATTATTAATAACAACCTAACTAACTTACCAAACACCTATCATCGAATGCAGGGTAGTCATTGAATTTCTAGAGAACATCTTGTTTAATATTTAAATTCATTTGCAGTCTAAATCCTTGAGTAAACTGGAAATTGATTTTCTACAAAACATTTCTTGATTGGATGCCTGCTATCCCGTTGCTAGGCGTTTTTCAATAATAGCAGAACATCGGTTTGTTGCGAAGAAACTACTGTCATGGAACATTAATCGTTGACGAAGGAGATGTATACAGATCTCAAGTGGTTGGTATTTTTATTGCTAATAAACTGCTATGGGCTATGCTTTCTCTTTCAACTTTACACACGAATAAAGAACATCCTGAAACGCATGCGAAAATATCGCACAGTCAACCTTTCCTTATCTCGATTATTCTTTTGCTGGATTTTTAAAAAAACGAAATACCTCAGCGATTGGTATATAGACCTACAAATTAGCAACAAAAACATCATTATTGGGAATGCATTTTTAAATCTGATGCCATTTGTATACAATATTTACTGTCAACTTGCTTTTATTTTGAAAGTTTCTTTCTAGTTATCGATAATTCATGCAAAAAATCCAGTTCTGTACACTGGAGAGACGTTTTGGAGGAAAATACGAAGAATGAACATATCTCTACGTAATAAAAAAGGGAGATTCAAATTACATTAGAACAATATTTAGCACGTAGCCTAAATTGTTTAGGCCTATATTTTCTCGGTCCCCGTAGAGTAGATTTTATGTTATTATTATTATTGGAATTGTATGAATACATAGTTTTTCATTATTACATGGTGTAATTTCTGTAAATAATAATTAACTTAACATTTATTTTAGTTTGTAGTAAGAATTTTAAAAATTAGTTAATTTATAATCAGTTTGTAAATTAAATACATTTCCTTTTGTTACCCTTTTTCACTTTTGCATCTGACGCAGAGCCTTTCGTGACAATTGCTGTAACATTCATATTGATGGTGTCAAACTTCTTCACGACAATGCTCGCCTCCATGTTGCTGCAGCTGTTCGTGAGAAAATCAACAAATTTGGTTGTGAGGTGCTCCAGCATCCTCCATACAGTCCAGACCTAGCATCGTCGGGCTTTCATTTGTTTGGTCTCATGAAGAAATCCCTGGACTCTAAACGCTTTGCGTTAGATGCAGAAGTGAAAACAACAGTCCGCAAATGGCTTTACTCCAACCGAACGGACTTCTATGAACAGGGTATTTTGAAACTCGTATCACGATGGGAGAAATGTGTTGAGAAACTTGGCGACTATAGCCTATAGAAAAATAGACAAAAGATGTCCCTTCATGTGTGCATTTGTTTGTAATTGTGCATATTAATTTTTTTCGTAAAATAAATTGTGCTTTACTTTTCGATCCACCCTAGCGTTATATTAATATGACTATTATTTATGTTAGAATTCAATTAATTCAATTCTTTTATTCATCCATTATATCATTACATGATATGGGATACGTCATACAATTCTAATAGATTAATTTAACTTAATGAATATAATAAATACACATACAATTTACCCATCTAATAACACAAATATTCATCTACAGAATAGTACGATTCATTACATAGAAAAGCAGATAATTGAGTCTTGAATTTGGTAAAATTTTCAATTTCTTTAATTTTGGTAGGTAATTTATTGAAGAGTAGTATTCCGTTATGTGTGAGATAATTTTCAAATCATTTTGTATTGTGACTGATTAAGGCTAAATTAGATTTTCCTCTGGTATTATGAGAATGTATTACTGAATTTGTTTTGAATTAATTAATGAACGATTTTATGTGCAAAATAACGTAGAATATGTACAGTCGGTAAAATAAAAAAACGTCGGGACTCGTATGCAGTTAAAATTAAAGTTTTAACGCATTAGTTCACAAGTTTCCTATAAAAAACATAAAATACAGGCCATTCTCGGAACATACGAGGCCATGCGACAGGAGGGAAAAAACGAACAACGAGGGAAAAAATGAACAACGCGGAAAGCGCAACACACGATATTCAACTTTATGTATTGTCATAATTCATTTTGCTTTGTGTCAACTCGCCAAATACAAATGCTAGCTCGAGAGAAAGTATAGTTAGGGCTGTAATTGACATGCATTTTTCGGCCTCTGAAGCAGCGAGAGGGTTTCATATTTATGAAAGAGTAGCTCAGAGGTGGGAACTTCACTATAATGCGACCGGAAGTTTTCATAGGAAATGTGGATCTGGCCGGGCGCGTATTTCGATGCTAGATTGGTTGCAGAAGTTGAACGTAAGTTATTGATTTTGCACTACAAGTACCGGTATTATAACATAAAATCTTTAAAAAATGTTCCTTGAATAAACATATTCCTCGCGAATCTACCTATATTAATTATTAATATTATAAAAATTTGCAACCAAGAATATGGCGGATTTGAGGCATATAGCCACAGCCTTCTATACATGTTTGTTTTGGAACAAAACTGACTAAATAATCAAGAAAATACATGGATAGACAAGAGGCGTGTGTGAACCTAACCTTACGTCTTCCTGTACATGCGCATATGCTCGTTCGTGATAGTTTATAAAATAACGCCCGACTGTACATACATGGTAACGTCATAATGGTCTAATCCCATTAGTTGCATTTAGACCTTAACAATTTTATTTCGTAGAAATTATTGTATTCCATCTAACTGGGAGAATTGAATGATTACAACCGAAATGCACTGACTGAGTTGAGGATATCATTGGTTAGAGGAAGACACGTTAGGTTGATAAAGCTGCAGCAAATACGACTTAACCCAGTTTCCATAGTGTCAGAAGCAAACTACACCTCTCCTGTTTCCAGTCGATTAACTCTAGTTATTTCAGACTAAAACGGCACATAATACCAGTGCAGTGCGATGTACCAAGGAGTCGCGAGGTGCACAAACATTATGGCACTTAACTCAAAGTTTTGAAATATTATTGTTGCAGGAATAATCAATACGTCTGATGTGTATTGCACTGGTACCTATGCGGTCAGTAAATCCAAAGATCCAAAATCGAAATATTAATTTATCATAGGTGATCCCACGAGAGTTGACGAGTTTATCGATAGATTCGCGACTGCGCGGCAGGAGCGAATTTATCTGGTAAAACTCGTCAACTCGAGTTGGATTTATTAAGACCATTCCATGAATAAATATGTAATGGATTATACAAATAATAATTACAAAAACTATAAACAAAACTGTACATCAAAACAAAACTAACAGTTGCGAGATCACGGCATACTATGAATCAACTATGAATCGATTCGAGTTATCATCTTGGGATTAGTGCTACCAATGGTGCATATAAGACCTAGTTAACTTCATTCAGGTAAGCTAACAGTAGAACAGAATAAAAGCACAGCTCCTAATCGAAATTGTGTTTTTAATCAATGTACATTTCTATTATTTCAAAATCCAAACAGTTATGTTGTGTAAAATAATATGTTTTCGTGCTGCTTAATGGCAACATGTGACGTATTAATCGCTGCACACTGATGCTTACATGTCCACTAACGAGCTGACGACTTTATCGATAAAACAGTATCATATTAATAGCAAGCATTTTATAAGATTAACGATCGTGATTGGTCTATGTCCGAGATTGCTAAACGTCATTGGTATATGTCAAACACGCAGCGTATGAGTGGAATGGTCCCTAAATGAACTTTCTCCCCTTAGATAATTTTCATTACATTCTTTCGGGCACGATGTGTGAAAATGCAAACTGTATGAAGCAATTTTCAAATTAATGATCTTTTAGTACAAGTTCAGTAAGTTGTTCGTAATGTACCAAATGGAGCGGAGCATTGAATATAATGGCACGCTAGTGGCTCTTGTTGCTTATGGTTAAGCCAGTTTGGTTTGTGTTTTATGACGTCATAAAATGAAGGAGAAATATATTGCAGAGAGCGCAATAACAATGGCTGTGTGCTATATCAGAGCGGGGCTTGGCGTCCACTCACCCGCCCATCCGACCCTCTCTCTCCATTTCTTTATGTCCTCTATTCCCTCACAGAATATTCAATCATTCAGTTGAATGAAGAAGGAACCTAATTTTCTTTTGATTAACCTCCCAACAAAATCCCTGTTCCCCACTTATAGACAAAAGTATAACCAACTCAGTACAACGTTTTGTACAAATAAAACCAGGTAAACTAATGTAACAAAGTGCCAAAAATGCTTTTTTGCACGACGTAACTAATTAGTGGTACTTACGAATATTGTTGCCGTGGATCGTAACTTGACATTCCCGCACGAAATCTGGTTGCTATGAAAACAAAAGAAATCTCCGTGCGGTAAAAATTACAAAAAGCACAAGTGCCGTAAGTAAAATCATAATAATACAAGCCTTTATGGAAGACCGGAACCAAGGCCCCCTAGTTTGTGGCGACTTTAACAGGACAAATATTCAGTCCCCATAGCAACCAACACATGCAAATAACTTTCTGAAATAAACATCTATCTTCAATAATGTATATACATAATATTTTCAGCTAATATCTCAATTAATATAATTAAATTGATATAAATAATCATCGTGCAAAAAATAGCATGCAATACTCGTGCCGTAAGCGCATAACGGATCTTGGAAATTGAAAAAACTCGGAACAAGCGCCTCGTTTTTTCAAACTCTTTCCTCGATCCGTATGCACCGCTTACGGCACTTGTATCGCAATATAATATTATTTAATCAGTGATGATTGCAATTGAGGACTGTTTTGACAAAACTCAACATCTCCATTTTTTGCCAAAATCGTTTTTTAATGGCTTTAGGTGCTTTAAAGTGAGATCTTTAAGATAACATAACAAATTCATTTTGAAGTCTCAATATGCAAGGTTTCTATCTTCTATATCTTAATAAAAACTAAAGAAACCTTCTCCTGAACCATTTATGTTTTGGCACATGTTTAGTTTTGTCAAACCGGTCCTCAATTATGATATGTAGAAAATAAGTTATTTTTCTAATCGCTGTGGAGGGGGATGCGTTCGCTCCTCTCACGCAGAGGGCTCGGGTTCAAATCCTGGTCGGGACAAGTTACCTAGGTGGGTTTTTTTCCGGGGTTTCTCCTCACCTGTGAGATAATGTTGGATAACTTTAGGCCCTTGTGGTCCCCAGATATCATCTGGCCGTCATTATTATCTTCATCCCATCCTCGCCTTGTTTGGAGTGAGTGTGTGTGTGAATGGTATGTCTCGTCCTGTGTGTTCGTGTTGTCTCGGAGGTGGTCCCGGCATTGGGATGATCACTCATCCGGGGAGGCCCTCCATGTCCTTGTCTGGTCAAAAAAGTATGTATGTTATCCATAGATAATCCCTCTTTTGACAGGTCGCGGCCCTGTAAGGCCCGGGCGGTTTGGGTCGCTTAAATGTCCCTAAAAAGGGAGAGGTGAAACTAAGGTAAAGATAGATAGATAGATTTCTGAGTTAAGCTCTAGATCGATTCATTAAGCAGGCCTTACAGAAGAACAAGGTCTAGTTTGATAACCATAATGTGTGAAGGAATATGTGGGTAGTGTTAATTTTGTCAAAGCTAACTGTATTTCAACTTCCAAAGTCATAATTATATGAACACTGTAAAACATTATGTTGTCCTGAGAACTGATTTGCATTTGATAAATTCTGTCTAATATATTACCACTAGCAAGTGAACACGATTATTTACTCACCTGCTAGATGTATTGTTTAAATAATTTACTTAACAGAAAAATAATAAAAACACTATACTTATTAACACTTATATAGTTTTAACCCCAAGATTATTTTTTCCAATTAAAAAAATTTAAAGGAGAAGTACGATTCTGGTCATTTTTGTAGGGTATATATACTTGCACAAGAAAACCTTAACATTCTGTTCAATACTTTTTGACTTATCAGGAAAATTGCTCTGAAAAATGTAATTTACGAGAAAAGAGCGTATGGCATTCTCTATGTCCAGGGTAGAGAAAGTTATGTGATTGCAACACATTGTGCATTATTTTCGTGGAATTCATTCTTCAATATTTATTTATAACATGAATTATATTGATAGCTTCTCTAATTTGTCAAAGTCCCGTTTCATTTATTTCCAAACCTACCTGTGACCACTGCCTACAATGCACTGTTGTCATGAGAACAGTAGGCTACATGGAATGTGATTTGGATTTAATAATTCTGTGCAAAAAAATATTATGTTTCCTCTAAAACATTTGTTTTTAGGCATTTAAAATCAAAATTTTGGAAAAACCTTTCTTAGTGTGCACTTACAATATGAAATGGAGATACTGTCAAAATTCCAAGTCTCTACCTATTATTATTTAGGCTCTACGTTGATTCTCTGTCAGTCATTAAGTTTAGAGACTGTTTATAGAGATAAAATAGGCACTAAACTGGGTATTACAAAATGATATTCCAGTTTGGCCGAAGGAAATGACGTACGTAATGTTGACAAACTGAGTTACCAATAGTGACTGTTGTTAAACAATTAAGGATTTAGTAAAGCGAGTGGATAATCGAAAACTGAAATGTGGTTGTCCATTTGAAAGTAATGGGGATTTTTGCGTAACCGGAAATGTATTAAATGTTGAAGTTTAGGCCTAATTGGAATTTAGTCAGCTCAATTGGATGTGGAACATTTAATTATGGCTGACCAATGAAAATTTATGAAAATTCTTTATAACTGGATATTAATTATTGTGCCGCCGTGGGTGAGTCGGTAGCGCGCCTGCCTTCCACTCCGGCGGCTCACGTTCGATTCCCGGCCGGGTTGGGGATTTTTCAGTAGTAAAAATTTATTTTCCTGGGTTCAGGAATTGACAGATTTCCACCTTTTTAGTCCATTAAAGGAGCTCCTTGGAGGACAAAAGTTCAAGCCTGATGAAGACATCCAATTCGTGGTGCATGAGTGCCTACAGTGTCAACCAGAATAATTTTTCACATGCGGTATCGAAGCACTTCCTATCTGATGGCATAAGTGCATTGAACTGGGAGGGGACTATGTAGAAAAATAATGTACAAGCAATCATTCTTCCTGCAGAAAAATAGTGGAAACAAAATCAATTGTGGTTTTCATTTGATTCTCAACTAAGGATTGAAAATTTTGTGTAATAGTTTTTCAGTTAATTGTTATTATAATTATATCCAGAGCACAAAATGTACATTCTACACACACCTATTGCATATAATTTTAATGATTTTCTTTCCTTCCCGTATCCCCTTCTGTAATTTTAATTCGATGAAGACTGGATGTACTTTTGTACAGTGAGTTCCACGCAAGAGTTGGCCAATGACGCGGGTTTCTGCGTCGCGGCGGGCACAGCTCCAACTTCCGAGCGATCGGGTGAAATATCTACGCAAATAAAGTCCCGATCGGTGTAATCATTCAGGTTCTCACATTTACAGTTAAAATTACAATGAAAATAACCACGTACCTCATCATAAGAGATGTTGGAAATATTCTCCTCTTGCATCCACACATTACTGGCACCTTTTTAGGAAATTTTCTTTCACGCGCATAAGTTCAGCTTCCGAGACAGAGTTACTTTCTCTTGTGATAGGCCTATGTGATATTGTCTTTAAGTTCTTCTAACAGTATGTGAATACTGTATTATGTATGAGGAGACTTGAAAAATAAAGTGTAGCCTATAGGTCAATTTCCCATACATTAGAAGAACTTAAAGACAATATCACAAGAAAAATTAACTCTGTCTCGGCAGCTGTAATTTGGGCATCTTTACGATTAAAGAAAATTTTACATCTATTCAAAATATTATTCGGAGCCGAGAGTATTGTCCTTAGTTATGTTTGTGCTAGGTTGAGAACTTCTCTTGAATCCCTTCCCCCCCCCCCTTGTAAAGATCCCTAATATGTTTTTCTTTGCTATTGTCGTCTAATTCATGTTGTCTTTCAGATAGCTAGAAATAAATATGTTAGCTTCGTCAATTTCATGGGTTGTGACAGAACATTCTAAAACTCCATTTCACACATTTTTATTTCTTGTTATTGTTATGACGTGTTCTAACCTAACGTATTGTGTTTGCAGTGTCCCGATAACGCATTGTTCGTGTTTACTCTTTGTTTTCTTTATACCAGTGAAAACAATGGCACTTTCTTAAAGAGGATTAGTTTACAACGTCTTTTGTGAAGAGTTTGAAGAGGAAACGCGAAATGCGGACCACAACTTCCTTGTGAGGTGTAGCTCATACTTTTGGCCTACATCAACATTGTCTTCTTTCATGATACAGAGTGTATTATGCAAGTGAACTGCCATATCTGTATAAAACACAAATAGTTTCACACACCCGCTACTTGAGGCTTTTCCAGTAATGAGAATGGGTTAGTAGAGGAACAGATTCAGAGCTTTCTGGTGACATCTCCTGGGAGAATTGGGATAATTGGAAAAGGTGTGTGTTGTATTCACTGCCTTCTAAACTGTATTAATCGTGTATACACTGCCTGTCCTATACGGCTAATTTTGCGTACTCGGCGACATTACAGATGGCAGCACCTTTCACACCCAGACTGCTTCTTGTTTTTTGCTACAACATTGTTGATTATGTAGTGCTGTCACCGCCGTCTCATAATCACTGCCTTCTAAACTGTATTACTCCTCGAGACGGCGGTGCTCATAATATAGTCTATCAATGCGTCTAATTAATTTACATTTATTTTAATTATTGCTCCAAAATTCAATTTCAAGGTAAGTGTCATATACTGGAATAATATTACGTTCTAAACAAATAACACAAGTATCTGTGTCTGTTTAATGCTTATTTTGATTAGTGATTGCTGCAATCTGGGTGTGAACTGTGTCGCCTCTACTGGATAAATTAGGCAATTTAACAATACTCTGAACTCCATGTTAAAATAAAGCATAGGACAGGCAGTGTAATTCTCGAGACGGCGGTGGTTGTATTGCAACGATTTTATGTTTTTCTGGCCTAATAATAATGTTGTTGGTATTATCAATAAGCTTTATTCTAGGGAATCTCTCTCTCTCTCTCTCTCTCTCTCTCTCTCGATATATATATATATATATATTACGTTCTAAACAAATAACACAAGTATCTGTGTCTGTTTAATGCTTATTTTGATTAGTGATTACTGATGTATATATATATATATATATATATATATATATATATATATATATATATATATATAATTATTACACATTTTTGCCATTAAGACAGTGTTTAAACTTGAATGTTACATGATTATACACTTCCTTCTTGTTTCTTCTTCCTTTTCTCTTCCCAAAATCTCTTCATTCTTTGACTGTGTTCCTCTTTCCTTTGTACGGTCCATATTTTACCTGTTTTCTTGCTTTCTTTTACTTCAAATTTTACGTTCATAATTTTGTTTCTGAATTTGTTTCTTTCATTTATCATTTCCCTATTGATCCCTGCTTGTTTTAAGTCTTCTTCTATTTCTTGCAGCCAATTGGTTTTTTTGACTGAACTGTTAACTACATCAAAAATCCTCTTTGTGAGTCTGTTGTCGTTCATTCTATGTATGTGTCCATAGAATGTTAGTCGGCGTTTTCTGATCATGTCTGTTAGTCTGTCTGTGTGTTCGTATAATTCTTTTGTTGGTCTCTTCATCCATATGCCATCTGTGTGTATTGCTCCAAAAATTTTTCTGAGGATTTTACGTTACGATTTATATATATATTTATATATAGATATATATATATATATATATCGAATCCTATGTCCCCATGTTGGGACGAAGGGCCTCCAAGTGGAGGTTTCTGTTTACCGATGTGAATTTTGTTACGCTTATTTTTCTAGAGAGGGCACAGGGACAGATGGTAAGCCCATCGCCCCCAAACCCCCCTCCGGAAACTAAGGTATTACTTGGACGTGAAACGGCCGATAAATTTTGTCCAAAGGCTCTAATTTAAGCTTGGAGTTCTTTTACGTGCCGCAAATCTACGACATTCTAGGGAACATTTCCTTGTTTCATGTAAGTAGGCCTACTCCCACATATTTATAATAATAATGTCAAGAATTGGAAGTAAGCGTACTTAAATAAATTCTCTATAGAGGCCTAAAGGTCGGAAAGCATCTGCAAGGGCGAAGATTTATTGCGTTGCACAATGGATAACAGGAATATACGAATGTAATAATAATAATAATAATCCTTATTGTTCATTGAGGTTCTACATAGTAGAGTTCCTATTGAACATTGTCATAAATTTCCAAACAAAATGCTTCGCTTCAGGGAAGTTACAAATAGTTGTTTGGAGAGATTAAGTTCAAGTCGATCCCTTGTTCTAACAAGAAGAAATGTATGTCAAGTTTATCTATTAAAAACTATTAACAGGGTTAAAAATAAAAAAATAAATATTATTATTGAAGTATGAAGTTATTTGGATTAAATTCATTCAAGGAATAATATGCATTAGTTACTAGTACATGTCGTATAGTTCTACAAAACTTGATTTCGGACAAATTCTTCACCTCATGGGGAAGCTTATTGAATATTTTGATTCCCATAGCAATGGGACTCATTGCTGTTATTTGAAGATTGTGTCTAGTTATTGCTATATTATTTGCTGTTCTTGTCTCATGGTCATGAATATCTTTATTTTTGTTGATATTTGGTTCATTTGTTTTTATCAGTCTAAGTAACTCATATAAGTACATACCAGTCATAGTGAGGATATTATTGTTTTTAAAGATATTTCTGCATGAATGCCTTCTACTTAATTTAAATATAATTCGAAGGGCTTTTTTTTGTAATTTGAATGTTTTCGCTTTCACTTGAATTCCCCCCAAAAATTATTCCATAATTTAGATGAGAGTAGAAAATTCCGTAGTATATATTAATTAATGATTTAATTGATACTAGGTCTCTAATATTTCTTAACAGGTAGATGGTAGAGTTTTTTACTTAAATGTACTGAATAAGAGACTTTAGTTCAACAAACAAGTTTAATAATTTCTTTATTATTATATCCTACATTATGAAATCTGTAAATTAAATTAAATGTATATTATGATGATGTAGTGCAGACGATATCCCGATATAATATTTTGCCTATCAAACAAGGGGTCTTATACTATCTTATGATCAGTTTACTTGAATCTAAGACATATTTTAATTAGAATCCTTAAGGGCCTTACACTGAATTCAATTATAACATTTACATTTAAGTAAGGTAATTCTCTTGCTATTAGAAGGTAGCAAACACCTAATAATCATATATGAATGGTGACTGGAGTATACCTTCTATATCCATTATAAAATTATAATAAATAAGTACTGAATAAGTTGTGACCTCAACTTAATAATAAATAATAATATTTAATAAAACTCTAGACCTATGAATAACATTAACAATTAACACAATCGCATTCTGTGCCTTATAGTTCTTGAAATTACCTTAAATGTTCTATGGTAAGTTATGGATAGGCCTATAGTTTGTCACTGGCTTATTGAAATTATAAGTTGTACCAAATGCTTAAATTTTCAACTATCAAAGCGAATTTTACACGGAATCTGAAAGAGTAATTTTGCTTCTAAAGGTGATGAGGGACGATTCTAAATACAATTCACAACATGGTATCCACTCGCAAGGCTTCAATGAATAGTGAAGATGGCACTCATCACTAGAGACCGGACGTTAGACACTTCAGAACTTCAAAATAGACAGGAAATGGAATTTCAAAAATGCAGAAAAGGCAGGTAAAATGGGCACAAAAATTGTAAAGTATATGCTAAAATCTTTACAGCTGTTGCAAAAGTAGACAACAGGTCGAGAAATCTAATATATTTGAGTTTATGTTTCCGTATACATCCATCGCCACCTATTAACAAGACCGTATTCAATTGTGAAATTTTTTGAAGGTGTCCTTGCTCGGTTGCTATCCTTATTCATTTGTTTATAACTCACTATGCAGGTATTTTTTGGGGGGAGGAGGATAGTGAACTCGAATCAGATATCTATTTTCCCCGGGCTGCGCACTTTAATCGTGAAATGCATCTCGAAACGGGGTTTTTAACATTTTAATTATCAATCTTCCTAATTGGTTAATTGAAGTCAACTCATCCGGGCTTATGGGCCGTGGTCGGTCAGTTTTGTTAGCTGACGTTTCCCCTGCGAGCTGCGTCGGGCATCTTCAGAGCGTGTCTATGGCTGTCTGGTGTCAACTGCTGCTGTTTTCCCCGTAGGACCGATATTTATACTGTCTTCTGCGCGCTGATTGGTCGGCGCTCCGTCATGGGATGTGTTCTTTTTTCCGATTGGTTTGAATCCCTTAAACTGTTTCGGAGTACTTTATTTTTACATTTCGTTTTTGTTTAGCCGGAAACCATCTATCTAATTGTTTATGACTAGGAGGTGCCCGTGGCTTCGCCACGATAATTCTTTTAAAAATTAAAAATTAAGAGTATAATAATTATTAAAGCATTATATTTATTAACACTTGCACGCGAATCATTCATAAACTAAGCCATTAATAATTAATGAAACAGCTAAAATTCCTGCTTTAGAGTACATTCCACGACATGAAAGCGCCCCCTGGGAAAACTATATCAGAATCGATTATGCAGTTCCAGAGAACCTGTGAACACATAATACGTATTGTTTCTCAGTTGTTTATTGACATGAATATGATGTGAATTTTATTTTATCAATTCAGTGTAATTTTCAGAAATTATATAATGTTTCAAGGGAAGGAATGGTTTGTTTGGATTATTATTATCAGCGATATTTCAAGAGATAAAACCATCAATATTTTACAGCTGTTGCCCCCGGCTTCGCCCGCCATTATTCATTGACTCCATGATTTTTAAGAAAATTACACTGGTAGATTATTAAAAATGTTTGTGGTTCAGAGCTATGAAAATTGTAAGTAAAAATAAAATTAGAATATTTGTTCATTGTGTTCATTTCACTTAGGCCTTATATAATAGCGGTTTATCTAATTTTGTAGTCGTCATGAAAGTTTAGACTGCGAGAGACGAATATCGCCGAGTATAGAGCTCTGCGCTTTTAAGATGGCCGCCGAGAATGAGGTATTATCCACTTCCGGTTATCTCAGAGGCCCATGTTTACACTACAGTTCTGTGCTTTGTGTCTTGTTTTGGAAGTAATTATGCCGATTAACTCCTATGTTCTCGGCTGTTCGGCCGTTGGAAACAAAAATTGAGGACTTAGTTTTCACAGTTTTCCAAAAGAAAAGGCTATTTTTCAAGAATGGATGGTAAAATTACGCCATGGAAAAACACCTTCCCAGTTTTCTCGTGTTTGGAGCTGTCACTTCACAGAAGATGATTTTAACGTTCCTTTGAGCAGTTATGGTGAGCATTTCATGTTTTCTAGAGTGATTAAGATAATTTTGATATAGTAGATGTTGAGAAAAATATATAAGCCTATGAAATAATAAGTATACCCGACCAACTTACCCTAGTTTAGGCATGTTAAATTAGCATTTCATCTTTTCAGTGTAATTTTTGTTGCCAATTTATTTTAACATTTAAGAATGTCAATGTTAATCGAAATTTCTCCCGTAACCGATAAAATGGCCAATCTGTATTATAATTGAGTAAAAAACAAACCACATACAAATTTTTAGGTTATGTGCTTTGCAGATAGCAAACTCAGCGTTGTTTTTGTCCATCAACACGTTCACTTCAATGCACTTGATGAATTTTCTAATTGCTAGAGTCCGGCCAGCTTTCATACTGCTGCCTGCCCTACGCTTTTCGAGCCAAGCGGTTATGGAGTCTTCGTCGAAAAGTTTAAGCCGTTCTTTCTTGAATGAATTTATCGGCAAGAAATTTGTCGAAGGAAAGTCGTGGGTAGAGTACTTTCTGGTTCTATAAGCTCAACTTCGAACAAGGCAAAGTTCCTATCCGGATTTTTCTCTCGCCAGAGCAACCTGCAACCAAAACAAACAGCGACGTTTTATGTACATACCTAGTTAATAAGTAACTAGTTGTAAAGATATTGTAAGTTTAGTACCTAAAAATGCCTCATGTGCTATATCTAGGTTTAACATTGTAAATATTCCAATTATCATGTAACCTATACTAGACTTAAGTTTATTGTAACTCACTGATTTACTATGTAAGATATCATGACAATGCCAGAAACGTGTAAAAAAGTCTATTGGCTGCAAATAAATATTGTTATTATTATTATTATTATTATATTAGACTGTGTTCAATAAGCTATGATACGAAAAAGCTCATGCATTTGTAAAAAAATATGCGTGGAACGCCACGCGACAGAAGTGAAACTTGTTTTAATTTTTTAATATTTTTTTCAATTCTTGATAATTGGATTTTTCAATGTTGCATTATTGGACTATTTAATATTGGGTTTTTGGACTTTTTAAATTTTGGATATTTTAATTTTGGAATTTTGGATTTTTTAATTTTGGATTTTTTAAAATTTTGCACCTTTGAATTTTTATTTTTTGGATTTTTTAATTTTGGACTATCAATTTTTAGATTTTTCAATTTTGGATTTTTTTTAAATCTTTAAGTTTTTAAATTTTGGATTTTTTTAATATTTAAATTTTGGATTTTTTGAATTTTTAATTTTGGATCTATGAATTTTTTTTTTTTAATCTTGATCCTTTAAATCGTATAGCAGTTCATTACTCCTAATCATTGAGTTGATTGTTTTCTGTGCAGTCCGTTCCGTCACACCTCACTAATTTCGTGACGATTTTGAATGTGACACTAATTTCGTGACGACTTTTGAGCGTGACACAAGCTCTGGATTTACCCCTATCGCGGCTAAAGAAGTTTCACTTAAAAAAACATGAAAATAAATCGAAAAAAATATTGGAGACCGCAGCCATACTGCACCATATTAGAACAGTTAGCAAACGTTTCAGAAGACAGGTAGCTTTGATTTCTCACCTTGCAATCAACTCTTGCTTCGTTAACTTTGAAATATTTGTTGCACCATCTTCGAATAACATCCGTTTTAACTCCTTCACTGTAAAATTGGAGAACCGTCCCAAACTCATACTGAAAACACACAAGAATGAGGAAACCGGAAGTTCACAATACCTGACTGTGGAGAGCAGCGCGCTCAAGTGGCAGGAGGAAAAACTAAAAAAGCCCAGAGCTCTAGCGGGCGAGCGAGCAAGCACGCTACTTAGGGCCGTTGAATTGTATAAGAGTAGATGATTTTGATAAGGTTCATGAATGTGTGGTATGTTTTAATAGAAAAGTGAGACTGTTCCATGAACCTACGGACTACCAGTACAACACTTCATTCTCTGAGCTAAACATTTATTGGGAAACGACATACGTAAGATATTAACAAGATTCGCTTACAACAGTTCGCAACTATAGTTACAGGCATTGTTATTATGCAAAGGGTAAATTCCCTCAAGCCCTTGTTGTAAGGGTCTAGCACCTTAACCCCATACCTAGATAATTCAGTGAAAGTGGAATACATAGTCTATCGTAGTCCTCCAGTTTTATTTAGTCATAAAGTTATAGCCTGAAATCGTTCATTGGATTATTCAACTTTTAAAGATGAAACGTCGCCAAAATACGTCAGTAAATTTAAAGCGAAACGTATTTATGCAAAGTGCAACAATTATTTTTTAAAATATATTTAAATTCGGCTTAACTAATATATCGAATATCGGCTAAACGAATATCTATCCAAAATACGCTATATATATATTTTTAGATATAAAACATTTGCTTTTTATTATTTCTTGTATAGCCTATTGTAGATCTAAGTTAAGTTACTTATTTTACTAGTGTAATACATTTTGCTAAAATAGTTTAATTTTATGTAACAAAGACTCAATTATCTACTGTGCATGTATGTAACTAGTGTATTCTTACTGTTTACAGAACTATATTAAGCCGGGTCCCCACTACTTAACATTTAGCACCAACATGTTGCAGTTAACGTATGTTAGATGTTTATCATCAACTTGTTGGAGTATAGGCTACAAGGCAAGTGGTTTGTCTGTCTCCACTACAGTGTTATAGGTTAACATTGGTTGGCGCGATTACGAACAGAAGTTAATGAATAATAAATAACATTCAAAAAGAAAACGTCTCTTAAGAGGGCAGCCAAGATTACAAAATGAGAGTAACTTTGTATACTCGTTATTGTCTTCTTGTTAACTGTCTATGAATTTCTTAAATACTAATTTTGTACAGATGTCTTGATCTTTTCAAAATAACTTTCACATTTTTCAACAATGGAGTATGCCATAATAGTATATTGCGATACAAGTGCCGTTGGCGATGCATACGGATCGAGGAAAGAGTTTGAAAAACGAGGCGCTCGCGCCGAGTTTTTTCAATTTTCCGAGATCCGTTATGCGCTTAAGGCACGAGTATTGCATGCTATTTTTTGCACGATGACTATTTATATCAATTTAATTATATTAATTGAGATATTACCTGAAAATATTATGTAATAACGTTATTGAAGATAGATGTTTATTTCAGAAAGTGATTCGCATGTGTTTGTTGTTATGGGAACCGAATATTTGTCCTGGGGGGGCCTTGTCCATGAAGGCTTGTATTATGATGTGCCGTAAGTAAATTCTTACCGCACGGAAACTCTTACCGCACATAGCAACAAGATTGCGTGCGGGAATGTCAACTTACGATCCACGGCAACAATATTCGTAAGTAGGCCTACCACTAATTAGTTAAGTCTTGCAAAAAAGATTATTTTAAAAGTAGATGCGATATTATTGAGAACACTAATATACCAAATACACACGTAATACAAAATGGATGCCGGCAGTGTTGAGAAAGCTGTCGACTGCTTTTTGTTTAGACGGAAATTCCCGAAACAAAGCCGATATCGACCGACTAGTCAATTGACTTGATGTGTTGTCCATTTTCTCCGGAAAACAAATAAGCACATGAAAATGTTAAGTTCAACACGCTGGGTTTGCATGTCAAGTCAATTGGAACGCGAAATTGCAATATACATGTCAATATCAACTTGTTAATATTGACTTGGTATTAAAGTTTTAGAGTATTTGTTTTTTTATTTTTTTTCTGTCTCCGGTTGAGTGTAAGAGAAGGCCTTAAGGCCTTAACTCTGCCACATTAAATACTTATTCATTTTATTTAAATTCCAACAGTCATGTCATAGGCATGAGAACATTAATGTTGTTATTTACGGAATATTTAACTTGAGGCTAATCTTCTCACATAAATAAAAAAAAGTCCGATATCACTGTCGATTTAGGTATTTCTATTTATCTAAAAACCAACATGGGTCTAAGGGAAACCAATCCATGCAATACGATATCCCATGGTTGACCGAGAATCGATTCTGGACAGGCAATGATCATTACCCAATGAGGCTGGTTTGGAGTACTTTTTTTATTGGAATGGCTTGTGTAGTCACAATGATCCTGCATCACACTCGCTCCATTACCCTGGAGGCTATATTCACTAATAAGGGCCATCCACATCACTCGCGAGCGTAGCCAATCTGTAGGGAGACAGTAAGCATTCGTTCATTACATTTTTGTTAGGTCTAATCAACGCTGAGTAATAAAAATTATACTTATTTGTCAATTATTTCGTTGCCAAAACAATTTTAGCAAAAATGTTACCACTATATACAATATTAGTAGTTCTTTTACCGATGTTTCTGATGAGCAGGGCCCGGATTTTGATGACATGTCATCTTTTAAAAGGAACATCATAGAGTCGCCCACTAGTGCACATATTCTGATCATGACTAAAAAAATATGTTCCCTATTACAGGCCATGGAGACCCAGAGAATTCCAGGAGATTGGGGCTCCCTGATCTTTAGACAATCGGTACATGAAGGTTGTAAGATTCTCAGCCTTACGCACCGGCCGCCTATACCCCCAGGATTGCTCCTGGTACTCATTTCTGTTGGAGGCTGAGTCGATCCCAGGGCCATAGTGCCACCAGGAGGATTAGGATAATTGAAAATCTCCAATGACCTGATCGGGGATCGAATCCGCAACATTCCGGTTTGTAGTGCAGCGCCTCAACTGCTACCCTTCGGCATCCCCCTTCTGATCATGACTCCTAGATTATAAAAATGGTAACTTTTAGGGTCATTCTTTTCTCATTTTCCCCATTTTTTTAAATTTTAGGTAATTTGTAGAAATAAATGCCATTGTTTGACCATTTTTTGTTATTTTACGGTCTTTTTTCCCACTAAAATAGAACTAATTTAATGTGTTTTAATAGTAGGCTATATTGCAATACAAGTGCCGTAAGCGGTGCATACGGATCGAGGAAAGAGTTTGAAAAAACGAGACGCTTGCGCCGAGTTTTTTCAATTTCCGAGATCCGTTATGCGCTGTTAAAGTCGCCACAAACTAGGGGGCCTTGGTTCCATTCTTCCATAAAGGCTTGTATTATGATGATTTTACTTACAGCACTTGTGCTTTTTGTAATTTTTACCGCACGAAGATTTCTTTTGTTTTCATAGCAACCAGATATCGTGCGGGAATGTCAAGTTACGATCCACGGCAACAATATTCGTAAGTGCCACTAATTAGTTACGTCGTGCAAAAAAAAAATGAAAACAGGGTTTACAAAAACCTAAAAATCCGGGCCCTAGTGATGAATTAGTAATCTCTGCATTAAGATATTGAACCAAGGATTAACCAAAATGCTGAATAAATGTTATTTCTGAACAAGACGTTAGTGAACTGTGCATAAGGACCAATTCGGCAATAGTTTGTCTCTTTTTAATTATGTCATTGGTAGAACATTATATTCAGGAAGAATGGAGTTAGCAATGGCAATTTACACGGTTTCCAAAATCAGTTAACTCCTATTACAGGACTTGGCCGAAGTGGATTTAAATCATTGCACAGTGTAACTTACAATGGACATCTTCGTCATCTATCTGCTATAACGAGCTTACCAGTCATATATTAAACTTCATCTGTTATCCTCTATAAAACATATTTTATGGCTTCGCAACGATCCTTGTGTTCAAGGACACACGAACTCACAACAGTGTAATTTATATGTGGAATTACACCAAACACGCTGTATTAAACTCAGACTGTAAAATCTATATTAAGGAAGTGTCTGTCTCTCTGTCTGTCTGTCCGCGATGCCCATCAAAATCTACTCAACGCAGAGATCTGAAATTTTAAACATAGGTGGACTGAAGGATTGGAAAATGCACCTCGAAGCCGGAATTGTAATTTTCGCTTTCCTTCGTGAGTTATGAGTGAAAAATGGGCAGAAAACGTGCATTTTTTGCGTTTTCGAAGCATCGGTTATCAGTAATACATTTCAATTGTTAAATCGATTACAGGTGGCTTTGCCTACTTTTTGTCATACCTTGGAAATAAAAGCATCGCAATCGCTTGAATTTTGTAAGCCCACTCTGATCGATTCATTTGTTTATAATGTCAAGGCACGCAGACATTTGAAATTTTCAACATAGACCGAAGAGGGGTAATGAATATAAGCCTAAATAATCCAATAGTATTCGATTTGGACGAAACACACTATGCAGGGGTTTTCTAGGCCAGGAAACTCGAATCTGAGTTCGAAGAAAAATCTACCTATTGCAATGGATACCATGTCATGATTTTCGAAAAATTCTTTCATATCTTTACGTTTCATGCTCCCCTAAGTACGAAACCACCGCCCGTTCAAAAAAAAAATTTGTATATTTATATATATATATATATATACATATATTTTATATATATATATATATATAAATATCACAAATTTTTTTTTTTATTTTTGAATTTTGAAGATATTTTGAAGATATTTGAACCAAATTTTAATATGTTATTTCTAGGCCCAATAGTTCGGACAAGTTCGTTAATGAGCAAAATTGGCCCAAGGGGGTGGTCGGGGGAGGGGGTTGAAATTTTTAAAAATGTATATCTCGGCCCCTATGAAGTATAGAGGGAAACTTTGTTTGAATAAATTAGAGTACTCCCTATGGAGTTCACAGTGACACCAACGATTCGGGGGTTCGAGTGAGGGTGGGGGTGGGGATGGGGTGGGGGATGAAAATTGGAAACGTTTGAAACCACGTCTTGTGGGGTATCGTTGAAAAGCTCTTGAAGAGTACTCTACAAATCAATAAATAGTTTCTTGATAGCTCTCATATGATGCGAGATTTTAATGTTTGAAGATAATAACACTTAAAAGAATTATTATAATATCATAATTTTGTCTTGTTTAGCGGCTTTGCTAATTTTATTCATTGCTGATCTTGCGCACGGCCTCCCAGAATATTATATCCTATTCTTGTTGTCAAAACAAATGATTGTAGGCTCTTCCTCTTTACTGCAGGTTTGCCATGCCAAGGCTAAAAAAGAAGAGTGCTGCGCAGCGATAATAAATTAAACCAAAAGCACTTTGAAATCTACCTCAGCCTGTAGGCCTGCCTAAAGGGATTTTTTTTTTCATACTGCTATTTATAATCGTGGAGTTCACTTCAAGAGTCGGATTGTTAGTTGTTTAATTAATTATAATAATCGCTTAGTATATGAATGTTTCGCGTGCAAGTGTTAATAAGTATAATGTTTTAATTATTTTGATCTTAATTTTTTATCTTCCAATTAATTATCGTGGGCGAACCCACGGGGATCTGCTAGTTATTAATATTCGTTAGTTCAGCGATGCCAGTTTCAAATTACACTGAATCTAATAAATAGAAGTTGTACATTTTCATAAAATTAATTACTTTTTTTGGAATTTTAAATTTGTAATTACTGAATTAGAATTTCATATTCAAGAAGCATACATTTAGATTTACAAAATAGCAGGGGATCCTTTTAATTGGAACCAAAATTGTTTATAATCGTGAAGAAACATGTCATTCTGAATACTAAATGTAGCCTGTTGCGTGTAATTTTCAGAATGAGGATGATTCACCCAATACCAGCCTAAAATTCTGGAAAGGAGAAGACGTAGTAACAAAATCATTTAGATAATGCTGAAGGGAAAAGCTGACACTGAGAAAATTTAAATGAAACAACACACAATCATAAGGGATATTTTGTCCGCCGGCGTGGTCTTGTGGTTAGCGTCGCTGACTACAGATCCGTCGGCCCGGGTTCGAGGTAGGGAGGTCTGGTAGGGGTGCACTCAGCCTCGTGATTCAAAATTGAGGAGCTACTTGATAGAGAAGTAGCGACTCCGGTCAAGAAAACCACCATTAACGGCCGTGGGTGTCGGCATGCTGACCACATGCCCCCCAATCCTGCCATCTGCCTACGGGAGATGACGCAGCGGTCGGGTGGTAGGCCAAGTCCCTCCAGGGATGTAGCGCCGCGGAGTTTAGTTTAGTTTTTAAGGGATATTTTGGTCCGAAACTCACTGACAACCAATATGGAGTTCTAATTAGGTTTTGCCTCGCAAACAAATTGGTTTTACATGAAGTGGAAATATTTAAATATGTACTCTCGGGAGAAAACCGAATGATTTTATTCATTTCTTTATCTATCAATCAAGACCCCAAAGAGCAATAATACTCATAACTATGGTCAATACATTATAATACACAGAGAATAACAATATATTTACTAAGAGGTAGGAAAAGTACAATCATCAAGTATAATCTTTGAAATGTGGATCTACCGTAGAATGCTTAAAATTCCATGGACAGCAAGAATAACTAATACCGAAATATTGCAACGGCTACACAAACAAAGAGAAATACTAAGAATTTTTAAAAGAAGAAAAACTGCATACTTAGGACATCTATTACGGAATACTAAATATATGCTTCTACAGTTGATAATTGAAGGGAAAATAGAAGGTAAAAGAAGAAGAGGGCGAAAAAGAATATCTTGGCTGGATAACATTAAGCAGTGGACAGGATTACCAAGGGTAGGTCAACTATTACATACTGTGGTTCATAGAATGAAGATGCATCATGTGGTCGCCAACATCCATTAATGGATAGGCAGAAGAAGAAGAAGAAGAATCTAATGAAACATAGCACATTACTCAGATTATCACAAAAGCCATAAATTTAATAGAGAAAATAGAAAAATAGGATTCATGAAAGTAGTTGCGACAAGAAATAAAATTTAAAATAGTCTTTGAAACAAAATCTTTATATTTCTAATATCCTTAATATCTTGCGGTAATTCATTATAATTTTTGCAAAGGGAATAATGAATTCCTTTAGTACCATACTTCACTGAGGAATTTTGTGGTAAGTGTATATATGGCCGCTTACTGGTCGGGAAGAACATAATCTGAGAGTGTTCGAAAACAGGTTGCTTAGGAAAATATTTGGGCCCAAGAGAGATGAAAATGGGGACTGGAGAAAACTGCATAACGACGAGCTTCATAACCTGTACTTTTCACCGGATATAGTAAAGTAATTAAATCACGGAGGATGAAATGGGCTGGACATGTTGCACGCATCGGGGAGGAAAGACCCGATAGATTTAAGGGAAGTAGGATTTTCGAGGGATGATTGGATGAATAGGGTTGAATGGCGGGCTCAGGTAAGCGCGGCATTGAACCTTCGGGTTCCATAAAATACATAATATTTGAAATGTCCCCCTCTTTCTTCTAGGCATGCATGCACTCGTCGAATCATGGACTGTCGCACCCTTTCAAATACTCCGGGATGGTGTCGAACCATTCGACATGATGCTCGAACCATTCGAAGGTTCGACACCATGATTCGACGAGTGCACGCATGCCTAGTAGCAAGAGGAGGACATTTCGAACATTTTTTATGACTTTTATGTGTTGACGTGTTATGAGCGTACCAATGTGTTGAACAGTTCCTAACAAGAAAACAAAGGATTATGGGATCTATGTTCATATGAATTTTTTCCTTCTTTTGGTATAAGGAACCCATGGCCGAAGTTTGTAAAAGTATTTTTGAAACACCCTGTATATACAGGGTCCGGCAGAAAGACCTCCCGTATTTGAAGAGCGCGCTGTGTGAGTTGTGATGGGGATACGGTGGTGGAGGTGGTAGCGATTTGTAGCTGTATACTTGCCATTTTCAGTAGTCGCAATGGCTTGGCTTGGTGAGCATCGTGCGTTTGTTGTGGAAGAGTTTATTCGTAATGGTGGTTCTATTGTTACTACTCAGCGAGCATTTCGCATTCGGTTTGGTCTTGGCCGACATGATGCTGTTCCGGATGGAAAAACTAGGCCTATTCAAGTTTGGGTATCAAACTTTAGAGCAACAGGTTCTGCATTAAAAAAAATCTCCTGGCTGATCTCGGACCGTAACAACGCCGGAAAATGTGGCACGTGTGAGAGCGTCCATCCAGCAATCTCCCAAGCATTGAGCACTGAAATATGCAGCTGCCCTGGGAATATCTGATAGGAGTGTAAGAAGAATCCTGCACCGAGAACTTCATATGCACCCCTACAAAATGATGGTTACCCAAGAACTAAGTGAGAGACACTTAAAGAGACACTTTTTCTTTGGGGACACTTAAAGGCGCAAGTGTACAAACATCGCCCCACAACCCTGCAAGAACTTAAGGAGGCAATCGCCCAGGAAGTGGCTGCCATTCCACCAGAAATGACACGAAGGGCTATGGGCAACTTCCGAAAGAGGCTTCGTCAATGTGTCAACAATGGAGGACGCCAGTTGACAGACATAATTTTTAAAACAAAGTAAATGCAAATGGCATAGTATTTGTTGTTCACAAATAAAAGTATTTTTTCTGTATCTTTTTTTCTTTCTTTGTAACTGCCTTTTGAAATGTGGGAGGTCTTTCTGCCGGACCCTGTACTTTCGACAGTTATTCTACCCAATTGACAGACTACCCAATTGACAGCAAACATTAAAACAATAAGAAGAAAAAGTTTCATACTGAAAACAATGAAGTCCCGTTCGGTGGACCATCTTTAATCGCAGACAAGCAGTAATGATATTGAGTGATATACAATCATATTGTACTCAGAGAAGAACACAAGGGAATATCCCTCTCTCTCTCTCTCTCTCTCTCTCTCTCTCTCTCTCTCTCTCTCTCTCTCTCTCTCTCGCTCTCTCTCTGTCTTTCTTTCGGATGTATGTTTGGGTGAGATACTGACTGCCCATTCCAAGACATTAACTCTGTTACAATGGAAAGCGACAAGCTTCGACAGGTTTCTCTAATTTGCTAGAGCAGCTCCAGTTACAAAGGAGCCTTATTGACCGTAATAGTAGGCTAACTCCGCCCCCCCCCCGCACCTCATAGCCTATTTTGAAGTCTCTTCTTTGGAAGAGTTGATACATATTATAGCTCTCGTGACAATCCTGTTTTATGCTGTGACACGAAGCATAATATCAAACTAACACAGTACTTGGATATAATCTTTATTATTTTTATTAAGTGCCAGTATGGTACTTTATGAGATTGTGTGTGGGGACGAAAAATGTCTGTCCGTCTGTCTGTCCGTCCGTCCGTCCGTGAGTCTGTACGCGCGATAACTCAAATACGCTTTGTCGAATTTTAATGAAACTTGGTATACACGTTTATAATGTCCATGGGAAGAACCCTATTGATATTGAACCAAATCGGTTCACCGGTACCGGAGTAATGCCCAATTTAGTGCCTATTTTAATAGATTATGGCGCCTTTCTATGAGAAATACGCTCAAATACGCTGTAATGGATTTCCATGAAACTTGGTATACCCATTTATGACGTCCATGAGAAGTGCCCTATTGAACTTGATCCTAATCTGTTGACCGGTACAGGAGTAAAACCCAATTTAGTGTATATTTTAAAGACGCGGTAACTCAAATACGCTTTACCGGATTTTTATGAAACTTGGTATACACATTTACAATGTCCATGGGAAGACGTCTATTCATAATGGATAAAATCGGTTGATCTGTTTCGGAGTAATGCTCAATTTAGTGCCTATTTTATGGCAATATACGTATTCGAAAGAATTTATAAAAAAATGAAAATCAGTTATCTTGACACATAGCCTATTGTTTTACTGTGATCTTATAAGGCCTTGGAAATTAAAATACAGGTAGCTATGACAAAAAACACTATTGTTTTACATGCGTTTATCCAACTAGACCGTTAAAATGACCCAGGTGGCCGAGATGGTAGACCTTTCTTCTTCCGTAAGCCCTGCTTAATGAATAAATCTGGACCTTAACTTGGAAATCAATTTAAAAAAAAACATATTCTGCATATCATAATTGCTTTCATAACTGATTAAACAAAAACATACTGGCACTTTTTGACATCAGTTTACCTGATTTTATTTAATTATGCAGAAGTTGAATCGAAACTTGCATATGGAATTTGTTTCTGGGGATCTTGTTCTCTCTTGACTGCCTTATACAGTAGAAGCCCGAAATAGCCCGGTTAGAAATACCGCGGATTCGGATGTAACGCGGGGGAAAGTATGTCCCCCAATAAAAATATACCGTATTTTTATAAATTTTTATAAATAAAATTTTTATTTTGGAAGTTGAGTTAAAACAGTAAAAATTCTGAAAGAGCGGTTCTGCAGTACATTTTTTTTACCGTTAGACCCGCCCTCACCAGCTAGTTGACCACCACCACCGCATTCCAAAGGATTTAGAAGAAGTAACGGGTCATGGAATGAATAGTGTAGTTCTATAAGGATTTTAAAAAATCTGCACCTGCCAGAAATTCTTAAAACCTAGGAAAGTTGAAATATGATTTTAGTTTGAATCACGCATTCGGAGTTCGGAATACAAAACGTCGCAGAAGCGGAAAGCATATTCAGTATGAGATAAACTGAAAATGATTGATCGTGTAAAAAACGGGGAAACGGGATTATTGTACCTGAATGTTACAGTGTATGTTTTAGTAAATGTTGTACGTTACTCTCGGGAAATAGAAAAATTCTCGCGCCCCATCTGCGAAGGAAGAGCCGTAAATTGAGATCAGCTACAGGACTGGATTAAATAGCATAACTGGTGAGTAATTTTTAAGACTATTGTACAGTAAAACCTGTCTTAAAGACCACCCCTCTTTAGCGACCACCTCCTTTAAAGACCAATTTTTCTAGGAACCGACAGTAAAACCCATAAGGTCAATGTTATTTTTACCCCTATTAAACGATCACCTCTCTCCCCGACCAACGACCAGAGTTTAATTTGCGATAAACTCCTCTATAACGACCAAAATCGTAAAAAATATTTACTCAAATATTAGGCATTAATCAGCATTTGAACAGAAATACTGATGTGGGCACTGCAAGACGTCTCTTCAGTTTTCAATATTGTACTTTTACAAGAGTGATGGACAGAAATAAGAATATGGTTGAACAATGCTTTGGGCTTTTTTCCCCATTTGCCTTCTGGGAAATACCTTACTGTACAGTGCACGGCATGAACAGGACACATTCCAATCTCCTACCTCTGACCTGCTTATTTCAATATCCTTAAGAATTCATGCCTTTATTATCTACATGATCGCAGTGACTCGGAGAGGTAATTCTATTTCTTATGAAAACGTTTATTCAATGGACGTGAGGTGGTTTCTGAAATTCTCGATTCTAAGAAGCGTAGCAGACGAGTCCCTTCAATTGTCCTCCAAGCAAAATGTAATGTAGGGAAAATAGACGTGTCTTTCTTTTCCTGGAAAACATTACCCTGTTATACTGTGAAAGTAAGTAATAATCAACTGTGTGTTACATAATACACCTGCTGTATTGTACCGTATTTATTCTATTGTATTTTCAGTTTTAAGACATAAAAATGCATTCCCCCTATTAAGAGATCACCCCTCTTAAAGACCACTTTTTCGTGGAACCGGGAATGGTCGTTATATAGGGTAGAGGTTTTACTGTATTTTATATTGCTGTATAACAATGGTCTCCTCCGCGGGGTCGATTTTTGTCACTTCTTTGGTCACATTTCGATATAACGCGGGGGTAAAGCATGTCCCCATCAACCGCGTTATATCGGGCTACTACTGTATTTTATTGATCAGAAATGTACGAGGGTGGATCGAAAAGTAACGAACAACAATTTTTTGAAGTGAAACTTCTTGAGGCGCGCTAGGAGTAAATCGAGAGCTAACCCAAACTTGCGTTATGAACAAAATCGTCACGAAATTGTTACACACAAAATCGCCACGAAATTAGAGGGGCTGTGACGGAACAGACTGCACAGAAAACAATCAACTCAATTATTAGGCTTATCCAAAATTTAAAAAATCCAAAAATTAAAAATGTATAATATCTAAAAATCCAAAATTTAAAAACTCCAAAAATTAAAAATTAAAAATTAAAATATTCAAAATTAAAAAATCCAAAAACTAAAAAAATTACTGGTGCGCGCGGGGGAAAGGTATCAGGCATTGAGTGGGGGCTATTACTGCTTCGAGCTAGTGGCATGGTGAGCCCTTCACCATTATAAAAAATCCAAAATTTAAAAATAAAAGTCCAGAATTAAAAAAATCAAAAAATCTAATATTTAAAAAAAAAACAAAAAAATAAAAAATCCTAAACACAAAGTCCAAAACTTAAAAAATCTAAAAATCAAAAATTAAAAATTAAAAATTAAAAAAATTAAAAATTCAAAGATCCAATGTTTAAAATCCAAAATTAAAAAATTAAAAATGTTACTTCTATCGCGTGGCACCCACTTTTTTTTTTGCAGAAGATTTAATAGGTACAATTACAAACAAATGCACACATGAAGGGACACTATTTTTCTATATAGATGGAATCAAATAGGGAGCAACGGAAATGTTTGGAGTTACTAACGGGAAAAAACGTTGAGGAAGGCATTGGGAAGTATTTAATGAAAGCGAGACAGCTCAGGTTTGAAAAAGCGACAAATTGGAGAGCGGGTGTGGAGGGTGAGGAATAGATTTACTTTGTTTGTGTTATTTTGTATTTATATTATTTGTTCTTTTTTTGTGTGTGTGTGTGTGTTTTTGCGTAAGCATGTACGGTCCATGTGGACCCGTGCGATTGTTTGCATTGGAATTTGTAAAAAGTTAATTATTGTAATAAACACTTACTTACTTACTTATATAGTCGCCAAGTTTCTCAACACATTTCTTCCATCCCGATACCAGATTCAAAATACCCTGTTCATAGAAGTCCATTCGGTTGGAATATGGCCATCTGCGGACTGTTGTTTTCACTTCCGCATCTGACGCAAAGCGTTTACCGGCCAGGAATTTCTTCATGGGACCAAACAAATGAAAGTCCAACGGTGCCAGGTCTGGAATCACAGATATAGAGGAATAGATCGGCAGCGTAAGGGGAGGGACTGAAGCCAACGCGTTCGCTGCGTCGCCATATTGCGATCACCAACAATCTGACGAAAGAGAGGGAAGCGGGCGCGGGAATCAAACAAGAAATGTTTTTTAAAGCTGTTTAATTGGAATTTCACAATCCAGTAAATAAATTAATAAATATAGTTTAATGTAATTCGGCCATTACAGCAGTAGACGTCACACTTAGGTACTATCTTATATTAAAAACAGGTAAACTGATATAACAAAAGTGCTAAAGTGCATGTACTACCTAGTCTTAAATCTGTATACAGAAGATGCGTCTATAGGATTAATGTTAATGTTGTTAATGTTAATTCATAGTCACATATCTTTTACAGTTATTCAGCTTTGGCTGGTAAACTGGTGACTCGTCAATTTGAGCTTACTTGCTACAGTTACTAACTAGGAATATTCTAGCTTAGGCCTACACTATATTACTTGTAAATCACGACTACAAATAAGGAAAATCTAATACTAATGTAATTATTTTTCTAATGCTATTAATGAGTGCTTGAAAATGGAATGATTTCTTTTACTATTTTTTAAAGTGAAACTTCTTTAGTTGCGGTAGGAGTAAATCGAGAGCTAACCCAAAGTTGCGTTACAGATAAAATCGTCACGAAATTGTTACGCTCAAAATCGTCACGAAATTAGTGGGTCTGTGACGGAACGGACTGCACAGAAAACAATCAACTCAATGATTAGGCTTATCCAAAATCTAGAAAATCCAAAATTAAAAATCTAAAAATCCTAAATTTAAAAAATAAAAAAATCCAAAATTAAAAAATCGAAAGTCCAAAATTTAAAAATTTAAAATTTAAATTAAAAATCGAAAATCCAAAATTAAACATGCAAAAATTTAAAAAATCAAAGATCCAAAATTTAAAACAATCCAAAATTCTAAAATAAAATATTCGAAGATTTAAAATTTAAAAAATCCAAAAATCCAAAATTTAAAAATTAAAAAATCCAGAATTTAAAAATCCATAATTTAAAAAATCCAAAAATTTAAAATTTAAAAATCTAAAAGTCCAAAATTAAAACATCCAGAAAATAAAAAAGATCAAAAATTAAAAATCCCAAATTCCAAATTAAAAAAATTAAAAGATAAAAAATTTAAAATTTCAAAAAAACCAAAATTTAAAAGTCGAAAAACCCAATATTAAAAATGTCCAACAATTCAAAATTCAAAAAATGTAATAATCCAAAATTTAAAAAATAAAAAAATTAAAATTAGTTTCACTTCTGTCGCGTGGCGTTTCACGCACACTTTTTTTTAGTTATTATAATTATATGTTAACCTCATATTCAAGGAATTCTCTGATTGAGTAACATGTTCTTTGCAAGAACCAGTTTTTATTTTTAATTTTGAATAGTCAGCTATTTAATGCTTTCGTTTCGTTTGAAATTTTATTGTATGTTTTTATGCCCATGTATTGTGGTGTATGCTGTAGGTGGGTTAATCTATGGGAACAGAATTTTAACAACAATGTTTCTGGTGTTGTATTCGTGAGTATGTTGGGTGTTGTATTGGTCAAAATTAATGTGTACATGAGTTAGACGCTCTAGTAAATATATTGAAGGAAATGTTACTATTTGTACATTTCTAAAGAGTGTCCTTCATGATTCCCTGTAGGATGAATGGGTCATCATTTTTTTTTTTTTTTTTTTTTTGCTTTCCCATTTGCTGCAGTTTCCCCAGACAATTATTCCGAAAACCAGTATTCAATGAAAATAGCCGTAATAGACCCAGTTTAAGGAATAGTAATTTGCCAAATTTATAAGTTAATGTTAATTTGACCTCAAATATAGTGGTATAGTATGTATTTCAAATTACAGGGATTCCCAAACAACTCTGTGGTTCACCATTTCACTATAAATTCGGGATTATGTAGGAAGAAACACAATTTTCCGTAACGAATACGTGGTACTTGAGCGGGCACTTTGGTGATACCAATATGGCGTCGGCACTGCTTCCCTTGCCCCTCTTCACCCCTGACTCGGCTTCACTGCTACCTGCAGTTAAGGATACGACGCTGCCGATCTATTCCTCTATATCTGTGTCTGGAATGTTGCCGGCCGTCCGGAACCTGGCGCATCACAAAGGTTATCACGGCCATCTTCGAAGATTGCGCACCATCTGGAGACATTTCTACGGTCCATACAGTCGTCCCCATACACGCCACGCATGTCCCTGTGAATTTCGCTCGGGTTATGCCCTTTAGACCATAAAAATCGCACTACACCTAGCTTCTCTTCAAAGTGGACGATAGTAACATGCGCGCCATCTTTGTTGCATAGTTCACGCTTCTCCCGCTAGAGCTACACATGAGAACAAAATAGAGTCCGTAGCGGAAGCTTCATTCTCCAT
Organism: Ectobius pallidus; assembly: GCA_964059195.1. NCBI lineage: Eukaryota > Metazoa > Arthropoda > Insecta > Blattodea > Ectobiidae > Ectobius > Ectobius pallidus. The sequence goes on along the minus strand of CAXKWD010000004.1, from coordinate 177,981,197 downwards.
CTTGGTGGAAGTTCAACATCCCAGTCGCAATACCAACGCAGAAAAAATTACTGTGCGTTACTTTTCGATCCACCCTCGTAATTGACGATGTATGATAAGCAGGCTTTAAAACTTAGTGCCCGATCGAATATGTTAACAGCAACCGTACTGTACAGACTTTGCTCGGCGTATGCCCTAGCTACCATATGCTAGTTCACGTGATAGTAAACAACCCAGAATACAGATATAGGAAGACCACAAAATAACTTCTCATTATCTAAACTCACATTACAAGTATGCAAAACGATACTTTCTCCTGTTTGTGTATAATAGTCCCTCCCAAATGTTTCAATATATGTTTGCGTTTTAGAACACTTTACTTTCGGCATGCCGAACACGTATTATAAATTTATAAACACGCACAATGACAAGGTACACTGTTGACCAATTTGAGAGGCACCGTACTATGAGTTCATTCACTTCTCAGTACTACTATCAAAGATTGTCTTATCAGCCTACGCAATCACCCTCCACCCCCTATACTCAGGTTGTTGGTAACCGGAATCAATTCCCTCTGTGGGTTCGGGCACTAAGTTTTAAAGCCTGATGATAAGACACCCCTGAAGAAATTTTATTAAATCTATTTCTCAATTTGTATAATCCAAATAAACTGAAGATGGCATTGTGATACTGAAATGCATATCAAGCCGTATAGAAGAATTATTTTTACAAATAATTTAAACTTCAAGAAGCTCTACATATGTGCGTGCCTGGTATGGGTTATATTTTTTTATTTTAATGAACTGTAAATATTTAACATTTTAATTCTAGTCTAAAATATTTAACATCTTGACTCCTTTGTATAAGACATACCAGGCTTTTTGACAACAGTGAATATTGTAAATTATAACACAGACCAACAGCCATTTTGGTGCCTTAGAACTTAGGCCTATACCTATTCTTGGGTACATTTAGGTCACTGATGCCAAATGTTCCATTTGTTTTCCTATCAGCTTTAGTTTTGTGAGATATGGTATTACCATTATGCATATTATCCCATTTTGCGTTTGATATAAATAAAAAAAACTGCCAATTCTTAGCTTCTGAGTTATGTAAAGAAAAAAAGCAACACACTAACATTACATTAACATTATAATAACAATATAACATGGGGTCTTACAAAAATTGATATCACATACTGTACGGTCATTTTATGACTTATGAGCTTGTCAATTTGAGGGCCAAAAAGTAATCCAGCTTTTAGTTTTTCTGTACTTCGTACAGTTTTCGTCCTACGCGTCCAAAGTATGATCAAGAACCTTCACTAGCTTATATCATCAAGCAAGATTTTGTTCGCGAAGGAGATTGTAAGTTAATATACAAGTAATATACAAGTAGAGCTGGTAGAGAAAAACTGTATACATACTTGGAATAAGCATAGCCAAAATCCGGTAAAACATCTGAGACACCAAACAAAATGTTCTTTTTTGTTGGGCTGTGTAATTTGTGTTTTGAATTTTATTATTATTGGCACTAGCGGAAAGGAGAAAAAGCGCTAGACTGTGCGAATTGTTCAAAGCGTACAGAGATCAGCCTGGCTGGAAGTAAAGTACAGTCACCCACATATTTATCAAAAAAATGATTATTCACGTAAAATAAATAAAATCAGGTAAACTGATGTAACAAAGTGCCAGTATGTTTTTTTTAATAAATTATGACTGCAATTATGATATGCAGAATGTGTTTTTTTTTTAATTTATTTCCAAGTTAAGCTCCAGATTTATTCATTAAGCAGGGCTTACGGAAGAAGAAAGGTCTACCATCTCGGCCACCTGGGTCATTTTAACGGTCTAGTTGGATAAGCGCATGTAAATCAATATGTTTTTTGTCATAGCTATCTGTATTTTAATTTCCAAGGCCTTATAAGATCACAGTAAAACAATAGGCTATGTTGTCAAGATAACTGATTTTCATTTTTTTTATAAATTCTTTCGAATACGTATATTACCATAAAATGGACACTAAATTGAGCATTACTCCGAAACAGGTCAACCGATTTTATCCATTTTGAATAGACGACTTCCCATGGACATTATAAATGTGTATACCAAGTTTCATAAAAATCCGGTAAAGCGTATTTGAGTTACCGCGTCTTTACAATATACACTAAATTGGGTTTTACTCCGGTACCGGTCAACAGATTAGGTTCAAATTCAATAGGGCGCTTCTCATGGACGTCATAAATGGGTATACCAAGTTTCATGGAAATCCGATACAGCGTATTTGAGTGATGGCGCCTTTCTATTAGAAAGGCGCCATAATCTATTAAAATAGGCACTAAATTGGGCATTACTCCGGTACCGGTGAACCGATTTGATTCAATATCAATAGGGTTCTTCCCATGGACATTATAAATGTGTTTTCCAAGTTTCATGAAAATCCGAAAAAGCGTATTTGAGTTATGGTGCGTACAGACACACGGACAGACGGACAGACAGACGGACAGACTTTTTTTCGTCCACCACACAATCTCATAAAGTACCATACTGGCACTTAATAAAAGAAAACAGATGACAGACGTAGGAACATTTTCTTTTCTAAACCGGACTATCAAGGATTGGAATGATTTACCTGCAAACGTACTAGAGGCTTTCCCAAGAAGTGATAAGGCGTTTAAAAATATACTGAAATCGCTCCATAATAGACTTATTCAAATGACAGTTAACGGAAGTGACGTATAGCGACGGTGAAAAATACGGTAAGGTTGTAAGCATGCTATGTAAGTATTGTGTAAATATTTATTGTGTGAAGATGTAGTGTATAGTTCATAAGCTTTGCCTATGTATAAGTGGGACGCTAGGACTTGAAGCAAACACGCGCAGATAGCTTATCGTCCCCCGGTAGCAATAGAGTAAGGGCAGAAGAGAATGCATATATTGTACTATTCATTCCAAACTATGCGGTTCATAATAACCCGTAACTATTGAAAAAAAAAATAAAGTGAATAAAGTATTTGTTTCTTTAGTTATAAAATATTATTTAAGTAATGGTATGTAACTCACAGAATATCGCTGTTGGGTCTTCACTATTGAATGCTGTGAGGCTAACTAAGATGTTTTTACACGGTCTGTACAGCAGGGAACATCACGTGCTATGAAGGTCAGGCAGGTATAATTTACGTCATCGTAGACGACTGCGCAGCCGTTTGTTTGACTCAGGTTTTACCGATCGAGTTATAACTACCACCGGGTGGAAACCCAATTGTAGTTAATAAATATTCATTCATTCATTCATTCATTCCAGAGGCATTGCCAACTAGAAAGTTAGGTTAGATTTCTTAAATTACAAATGAGGAAATAAGGTGGTGTATAGGCTACTATATTATGACAATCATCATTGTAAGGGATTGCGTTCACTCTCATCACAAGCGGGTCCGGGTTCGATTCCTGGTCGGACAAGTTCGGGAATTTACCTCATCTATAAGACGAATATGAGAAAACCCTCGGACATCATTTGACTGTCATTATCAGTTTCATATCATCCGTCTTAATTAAAATAGTGAAAAAATGGGGGTTAGTTACCCATTCTACTGGATTCGTTAATTTTTTTTTTTTACACACTAAAACGGTGAAATTTCATGTAATATTATTCTCCAGAAGTTTTAGAATCCATATATAGGCACATTTTGTTTCTAAGAATATTTTAAATATGGGTAAAATCGGTAAGAAGTTCACAAAAAACTAACCTAAAATGGCGCTCAGAAAGGAATCACAATAATACAGAATCAGCTGCTAGAGACAGCGCAGTGCATGCTGGGAAGAATCCGATGGGTCACGTGGTGCTGGAATCAACTGCCAACATGATAAGGGTCAGACAAATCTCCGGAAGATATAATATGCCACATTTTCGAAACCGACAAAAAGTGTATCGTACATTATTCGAAAATGCAAGGGCGCTTCGCTTCGGCTGCCGCCTCCGCTCGCGCACTTAACTAATGTGGTTAGTGTTTTGCATTATTTAGCTTTATGTAGAGGTTGCAGGACCGTATGGAACAGACCAATGACATGCAAGGTCGTTGGCAGCCAATGGGAGTGCTGGTCTACAAGCCAGAGCCCGCATGCCAACGCCGAACTTCGCGTGTTGAAATCCAGTAGAGTGGGAAACTAAACCCAAAAAATGAATTTATAATCTAAAATGGTGAGAAAATGACCCATAATTTTAAAAGATGACTAATAAATACACCATTATTACTGATAATTACCTAGTAGTTTTTTAAGAGTAGTGAATTGATAAAAACATTTTAATGGATAACAATACGCTATATGTGAATTTACTATCTAAAATACACTTATTTTGTTACTAAACAGGTATGAAAATTTATATACTTTGACACAGAAACCTCTAACCTTATAAATGCCGAAAAAGACCTAGAAATTGCCAAAAAAGACCTATCTTTTGAAAATGACGAAAAATGTAAAATAAAGCAAAAAATGCAACAAATTGCCCTTATTTAATCAATCATTTCATTATATACATTTATATATATATTCGAGCTATCTTCTAACCTCGATAAAAAAAGATGCAAAATCATCAAATGCTTTGCCAATTGCAAGGCACTTATTGAAGATAGCAGTAGGCTTATATACTAAAATCTAACCTCAAACCCGAAGAACTTATGACAAAAATTCCTTTGATAGCGTATGTAAGCTTTTTCTAAACTGATAATTAAATTATAGTGAACATGTCACGTTGCTGTTCTGTAGGGTTTAGTGAACAATATGTGACCCTCATTAAAGGGCTATAATCGAACCAATACTGTTATGGTCCCGGCATTGGGCTGATCTCCCGTCAGCTCGTACTCCTGTATGACCTTATGGCCATTTAAACAGTTCCTACAACGGGAGAGGTTTGTAATGAAATGTTTGAAATTTAACTCAGCCTCATGAACCTTACCCAAGTCATGCATAAACAATTATTAAAACCATTGATAGTTCAGAAGCTAGAATTCCGGATTCGATGTGCATTGCACGATTAAAAAAATTACCTCAGATTCGAGTTCCCTAGCCCCCCCCCCCCCGCCACAAAAACCCGCACAGTAAGTTTCGTACAAATCACTCAATTATATTTTTCCCGGTTGCTACGGAACACCAATTAAGCCTAATTTTACGAATACTGTCTTATTAATAGGTGGCGTTGAATGTACACACAGTATTCATATCAAATTCCTACCTAGGATGGTTTTTATGCATTGGAAGATTATTACGATTCTCTAACTCTATATAGTCACCTACTGCTTTAAACAATTGAGTTTTAATTAACATCATATAGTAAATATTATCACAGTATATATGTATAATTGTATTATTTTTCGAAATTTTAAATAGTAAATAAGCTAAATAACAAAATACCCAAAAACTCGCGAAAAGAATTCCCCGAAATAGTATATAAATTACACTGATATAATACTAATGCTAAAACTTAAAAGCAATATTCATCACTTTTTGTGGCGCATTCTCGGTTACTTTTTTTAAAAGAAATAGCCAATGAGAGTGATTTGGCGTATGATGATTAGACGTGACTAGTAAAAGAAATAAGAGGCGAATAATTCGCTATTTTCCTCTGCCTGTAGCATAGGTATTGACCACCGAATTCGAAGTTGAGTTTTTAACCTAAATACACTTTCTGAGGTACCCTGAATAAAAAAATAAAAAAAACTATTTTCAGAAACATGTCTCTGTGTCTGTGTGGATGTCTGTGAACAGCCTAGCTACAGAACAGGAAATAGTATGAAAACAAAATTTTGTATTTTGGTTAGGTCCCTTCTGAAGATTGACGTTAAGTTTCTCTTATTTTCGATTTTCTCAATAACTGCTTTAACTAGATTCTTTAAATTTTACACATGGGTTGTTTATACTAAGAGCTAAAACTTTTATTTGAAACATTTTTTCGAAGCAATTAACTGAAGGGTAGTTATAGGCAACCCACTTTGAATAGTGTTCTTTGCAATAGCCTATGTCCTCCTGTTCTATATCAGAATGTGAAGTGATAAAAATGCATTGGCCATGCTTAAAGCAAAGAAAGTTACTAGATTACATTAATCGGATTTTATTTTGGTTATGTATCTTTCGGGGATGCGATGTGATGTGGTAAGGATATTCTCTTCGTTTTTACAACCAATTTACATCAAGAGAATGCCATACATAATAATTTTATATTATACTAAGAGGCTAACATTTATCTGGGGAGAGGAATTTATGTGAATTTCACCTCAGATTGTTTATTCTGTTTGCAATGCTACAAAAATTATGGGAATTTGGGTCAGAAACTCTTCAGAAAAGAGTGACAGAAACCAAGAACAAACCCTATTGATAGAGTAAACTGAGAAGCCTATTAATGTAACGCCGGCCTAATAATGGCGTCATATCGCCCAATGAGAATGACGCAAGAACTTGTTTTTAGATTACATTACGTTTTATTTAGTCCATCCGCGCCCAAAATATTGTGTGAGATAATATTCGAAATATTGAACATCTGTCGCAGTCGGCAGACGAATTAATGTAAAAAAACAGGTATATAAGCAGGAAATGAAACAGAGGTACAGAAATTCTACAATGATATGTAAGAAAGTAAGAAATCAAGTTTTAATGAAATATGATAATGTGTGCTTTATTAGATTGTGTGGTAATGGAAAATGTCTGTCCGTGTCTGTCTGTACGCGCGATAACCCAAATACCTTTCATCGCATTCTCATGAAACTCCATATACACATTTATAACGTCCATGGAAAGATGCCTATTGATTTTGGACCAAATCGGTTGACCGGTTCCGGAGTAATACCCAATTTAGTGCGTATTTTATGGTTATATATTAGAAAGAATTTATCAAATGCAAATCAGTTTTCATGGCAACATATTGTTTTATAGTGTTCATATACGGCTTTGGAAGTTGCAACACAAGTTTTTACTGCTTCGGGCCTGCCTTTGAAGCCGCCACTGCGCTGTTGAAATCCTAGTAACCAGGTCCACATTAGTTATGACAGGAGTCACATACACTAGGTTTTCATTTCTTTTGGGGTCACATCAGCGGTTGTGCCAATATTCGGCCCGAAACGAGAGAAAAACATAAAATCTTCATTTTTTGCATAAAATCGGCAAACTTTTTAGTGCCGTATCTCGGAAGCTATTGGACGAACAGAGATGTAATTGTCCTTAAATTCTTGAACATTTAATGCACTTTAGGAATGGTTATCAGTGGCGTACCAAGGGGGGTGCGAACGGGGTGGCCGCACCGGGCGCCGTAAAGAGGGGGGCGCCAAAATTGAAAAAATATTTTTTTTTTAGTTGAAGAAAAATAAATTTTTCAGGCAAAATATAAGGTCTTATTGGTCAAATTTTCTTTATTACTTTGTTAAATACTGCAGTATTATTATTTAGAAATGAAATAAACTTTTCGTTTTAAACTATTTATAGACAATACGAAATAGGTTGTGGGCGCCGCTCATACAGGAAAAGTTTACGGTGTAATTTAGCAATTGTATCAATTGAACGTGATGTGGCTGCTACTATAGACTTCAACTGTATTATAAATAAATTTGCATCCATCAAGGCTAGGAAGGGACTTTTTTTTTTTATGACTCTGAAACTTTTTTTCTCTTTATTCTTTTTCAAACAAAGTAACCTTATAATACAGCTTTATTTCATTCATATTTTTCTCTTTATAATGTGTTAAAGTAACATACTACTTATTAAAAATAAATATTTGTGAACATTGGGTCAAGTGAATAAACATGTAGCAGTTGCTTTTACTTGAAAATAACAGAATATGCTTCAAAACATGTGAATAATAATAGAGAATTAGCTTGTGCTAATTAACAAAAGAAAGTTATTGTAGCAAATGCTGAATTTTCCAGCACTTGCTTTAAAAGGTATGAATAAAAGCAAGACTCTGCTTTGACTTCATAGCAAATGCTGCAAATTTTTCAAGTGTGGTTATACCCATGCTACAGTTTTAATTTTATTGAAAGTGTACACGATGAAATGGCTGCTTTTATGCAAGAGAGAACTCCTAAATATCGCAGGCGTGTTCGGACTCTTGAAAGTGATTATCATTCTTCAGAATATGAACAAATTGTAACTGTTTATCACTTTCTTCACTGGTCATAGAAATTTCAGACTCAGAATGTGACATTTTGATGTCGATAACAATTAAAGACACTCACATGTTCCCTATTATTTTCATGACCTGCTTGATTGATGTTTATTTTTAATTATCTAGGGGGCCTTAATCCACAGAAAGGCTAAATTTTTCCAGCATTTACTAGCTAGCACTAGTAAAAGATTATTCACACAAAACTGAGCTAATGCTAGTACTATTACTTAATACTAGATAGCAAATGCTTTTGCTAATACTTAATTCTAAAAGCAAATGCTTGCTTTTTATTCACTTGACCCATTAAACTATGTTTAAATTAAACTCATTGAACCTTGAACCTTTTAGTATTAGGGGGCGACTACCATCTAATTAGCCCTGGGCGCCAAGTAGCCTTGGTACGCCACTGATGGTTATAACAAGTAATATAAAAAATTCATGGTTAATGAGTTATAGGCCTAAGGCAACTACTGAAAAAAGTATTACGCAGCGTGTAAAGGTTTTGAACCTGCAAACTTGGGTCCACACTACCCTAACGAGATGAGTCAGGCCAAGATGGCGGCAGAACTGTGCAACGATGTAGAAACAGCTCTCAGTAATTTTGTTAGTGTAACCGAACTGAACAACAAGCCGGGAAAAAACATGAAAGAACTTCTTCTGAAATCGGTGAGTACCATTAGGAAAGCTTTTGAAACTCTTAAGACGAACCTGAACAAGTGCAATGAAGAAAACAGTGTGTTAAACAACAAGTTAGGCGAGGTGGAATCACAAGCGAAACGGGCAGCCGAGAAGACATGCTGCAACGGCTATAGGTGTGAGGCGCCATCTATGAATACGGGACCCAATAGACAGCCGATACCACCTGGCGGCGGGCAGCGCAGACTCTACTCCAACGTCGCTGACTCAGCCGATACAGAAAAGCGCTTCAAACTCATAGTGACTTCAAAAACCGATCAAACGGTGGAGACGATGAAAGAAACTCTGAAAGATAAAGTAAAACCTACAGCAATGAAAATAGGTATTAAAACATTTAAACCAATTACGGACGGCAGGATTCTAATAGAGACTGGTAGTAAGCAAGAAATAGAACAATTGAGTGCCACAATCAACGCAGAATGTAAAGATACACTGGAGTCAAAAGTCCAAAAACTAAGAAATCCCAATATGATCATTTTTAACGTTCCAGAGGATGCTAGCATGGAGAACGTAGAAGAAATCATACTAACACAAAATCCAGAACTACAATTAAACAAAGGAGACATCAGACCTAAGTTTATCCAAAGAACAAAAAGGAACTACAGAAACCTAATAATAGAAGTTGCCTCACAAGTACGCAAGCAGCTACTAAATGCAAAGTTAAAAATGGGATGGCTCATCTGCAACATCGAAGACTACCTGGTAGCCATGAGATGCTTTAAGTGCAGTCGTTTTAACCACAGACACCGCGATTGCAGGGCTACGGAAGAAACATGCCCCCTTTGCGCAGGCAACCACAAGCTGAAGGAATGTAAATCTCCTCCACAAGACTACAAATGCATTAACTGTATTACACACAATAAATACAATAACAATGGAAAATTCAGCGAAGATCATGCGTCTCTTAACAAAGACTGCCCTAGTCTAATTGCAGTCCTTCGGAAATACAGACAAAACACTGACTATTAATGGCTACCCCTAATAACCGTAAAGGAATGCAAGCAACTCTCAAATGTCTGCAATTAAACGTACAACACTCTAGAGCAGCAACCTTAAACTTATTTCAACTAACAACAAAGCTAGAAACAGATATAGTCTTCTTACAGGAGCCATACTTATATTGCAACAAACCGCATGGAATACCCAGCATATATAGAACGTTTTCATATGGATTTGGTAAAAGAAGGGCAGCAATAGTCATCGCAAATCAAGGATTAGGCGCCATAATATTGACTCAACTCTCCGATGAAGATACAACGGTACTCGAAATAACCCAAGGGGTCTACAGCTTTATAGTTGTTAGCATGTACCTGGACATCCAAAATGACGTCGAGAATGAATCATTAAAATTAGCCAGGATATTAGACTTTGCTAAAGAAAAAGGCGTAATTGTAGCTATGGACAGCAACTCTAGGTCTACAGTATGGTTCGACGCTCTAACAAACAGTAGGGGCAGAAAACTGGAAGAGTCTCTAATAAGCAACCAGCTATTTATAATGAACGAAGACAACGGATTTCCTACATTTGAAAGTAATGGACGCAAGAGCAAAATAGACCTCACTTTAGCCAGTGCACGCATAGCAACAATCGTAATCAACTGGGAAAGCAATACTGAAGAAAGTTGCTCCGACCATAAACTTATTTCGTTCGATATAGGACCGTCAAAAAGCAAACATGGGGTAGTTTCATTCCAAAGGGCCCGATTCATAGTTAAAGAAGGCGACCTTAATAGATTCAACGACAACTTTATAAAAGAAATAAAAGCACGGCTCCACTGCAAAGAAGAAACAATACAAGAATTAGACAAGGAACTGGCTGTGTTAACATCAAAACAGACCGACATGGAAGATATTTCAAGAACATTTCAGACAATCCTCACAGCAGCATGTGAACACACCTTCAAAAAGAGCAAAGGAGCTATGAAATCAATGAACCACAAGACAAACCCATGGTGGACCAACGAGTTAACCATCATGAGGAAAAGGACCAACGCCCTAAGAAGAAGGTACCAGAGGACAAGAGGGGACGAAGATCTGAGACAGCAAAGGAAAGCAGGTTACGAAACAGCGAAAAGAGAGTATCAAAACACCATTAAAAGGGAGAAGATACGGTCATGGAAAGAGTATTGCAGCATCACCACGACGACCGACCCTTGGAACGCAGTATATAAGCTCGCTTCAGGCAAGTCAAGAAACAAACCCATGTCTACAACACTAAGGAAAGAGGACGGAACGTATACGGAGAGCCGCCTGGAAACAATTAATTATATAATCGACCATTTCACAGCAAATGACGACGAAGAAAATGACAATGAACACCACAAAGAGTTAAGGACACAATCCAGAATAACTCCTGACACACCAAACGATAAACCATTCACGAAAGAAGAAATCTGCGAAGTACTAGAAAACATGGATGGATCCAAAGCACCCGGAGAGGACGGGATAACAAGCGACATCCTAAAACAGGTGTACAGCTTAACTCCATTATATTTGACGCAAATCTTCAACAAATCCTTGGAAACCGGACACTTTCCCGCAATATGGAAAAGAGCAATGATTATCCTAATTGGGAAACCGGGTAAAGAGAACGACGACACAGCATCGAAATACCGTCCGATAAGCCTAATAAACGTAGCAGCGAAAGTTCTGGAAAAAATACTTATAAACAGAATAATGCATTACCTGTTCTCCAGAAACCTATTAAGCAGGAACCAGTTCGGATTCACACCCCAAACTGGAACAGTGGATGCAATCATGGAACTCAAAAAATTTGTAGAAGAGAGTATACACTCAAAACAGTATGTCGCAATGATCTCCCTCGATGTTAAAGGAGCTTTTGACGCCGCCTGGTGGCCTAGCATCCTCTGCGCTCTAAAAGAATTTAGATGCCCAAGAAACCTCTTCAACTTAGTTAGAAGCTACCTTAGCGAGAGACATTGCACACTTACAGAAAACAGTATCACAGTCGAAAGACGTATAAGTAAAGGATGCCCACAAGGTTCCTGCTGCGGACCCGGTCTGTGGAATATCCAATATGATTCACTGTTAAAATTAGACTACAAAAACTGCACGAAAGTCATTGCCTTTGCGGACGACATCGTTATTCTAGTCAAAGGAACCAGCAAACTAGAAGTAGAAAACAATGCCAATATCGAACTCCGGAAAATATCAACATGGGCAGAAAACAATAAACTATCATTTAACGAGCAGAAATCGAAAGCTATTCTCATAACAAGAAATAGACCAAGAACCGGACCAGACATACAGTTGTACCTAAACAGTAAGAGAATGACACAGGTAGATAGTTTGAGGTACCTTGGGGTAATAATTGATAAGAAATTCCGATTTAACCAGCACGTTGATTACATAGCCGAAAAGACAACAAAACTTATACACGCCCTTTCGAAGTCTGCCAAAATCAATTGGGGACTAAGATCAGAAGTAATGAGGACAATCTACAAAGGAGCTGTATTACCTATGGCATCTTATGGAGCCCCTGCATGGATCCAATCACTGACAAGAAAAAAAAATGCTGAAAAACTAAAAAGAGTTCAGCGATTGATAAACATAAAGATAGCCAAGGCATACAGGACAACATCATACGAAGCACTATGTGTGCTTACAGGATTAACCCCAATAATAATATTGCTAACGGAGACTGCTAAATTCTACAACATAACGAAAAAATCGGCAGGAGCTGTTACGCTCGCCGGGGAAGAAACAATTCTGGATACACCTACGAACTATGAGCATTGGCCCCACCCTGCAGAGAAAATAAGTATAACAAAACAAAATGAACGAAATTATCCAATAAATATTTACACAGATGGCAGCAAGAACGACAACGGAGTAGGATCTGGAATAGTTATATATGTAAACAACCAACCTGTCCATCAGTTACAATATAAGCTACACAATAATTGTTCCAACAATCAAGCAGAACAATTCGCCATACTCAAAGCACTGGAAAAGCTGGAAGACATAGACACAAACGGATTAGAAAAATCAGTCGCAATTCACACCGACAGCAGGATAACTCTCGATCTGCTCAGCAACCACAAGAAACATAACGAATTAATCGACAGAATCCGATGCATCACGGCACACCTACAACGGCATAATTGGGTACTCCATTTCACTTGGGTGAAAGCCCACGTCGGAAACACAGGCAACGAAAAGGCAGACTGTCTGGCTAAGCAGGCAGCTGGCAGCACTGAAGTAGAAGCAGCTTTCAACAGGACACCATTAAGCGCGGTCAAAAGAACTCTAAAAGCCAATTGCTTGGAAAGGTGGGAAACAGAGTGGCAAGCTACAACCAAAGGTGCTATAACAAAAGCCTTCTTTCCTACTGTACAATGCAGATTACGGCTAAAAATCACCCTCACACATAACTTCACAGTGTTAACGACAGGACATGGCAAACTTGGCGCATACCTACACCGGTTCCAAATAATTGAAGACCCGACCTGCATCTGCAATAGAAACATTCAAACAATTGACCATATTTTGTTCGAGTGCGAAGTGCTAAAAAATGAAAGAAAAACACTAGAAACAACCATCCTTAGATTAGGGGGACATTGGCCAGCAGATAAAAGAGAACTAGTGAATAAATATTTAAAATCTTTTCAGAAATTTGTAAATAGTATAGATTTTGAGAGGCTACACAAAATTATAATCTAGGCTAAGTATTTACTACATAGACTGTAATTAATACACGAAACATGTAATATTGCGCTATGCAATGGAGCATGTAGCAAATAAAGGTTTTTTCAAAAAAAAAAAAAAAAAAAAACTACCCTAACGAGTCCTGATAACTAACAGAAAAATCATAATTATATCACGCTTTGCAATTTTAATGTTTAATTTGACGAACCAACCATAATGAAACAAATATAAAACATCTGCAATTAAGTACCGGGGGTATGCAGTAGCGTAGTGGTTGAGGCGCTGCGCTACAAACCGGAAGGTCGCGGGTTCGATCCCCGATGAGATCGTTGAACTTTTTCAACTGGCCTAATCCTTCTGGTGGCGCTATGGCCCTGGAGTGGATACAGCCTCTAACATAAATTAGTACCAAATGGGGTAAAGGCGGCCGGTTCCTTAGACTGAAAACCTTACCACCTGCACGTGCCGAATATGTAAAACCTCAACCTTCTGGAACACTCTGGGCCTCCATGGTCTTTATAGGGAACACTTGAGTAAAATACAACGGCATGGTATCGGCGTAAGAAAATCCTATAAAAATCTGTTTTAAAATGACATTAGATGTTATTATGTATTATGTGAGATAACATTCGAAATATCGTCAGCCGGCAGCAGACTGATTACTGAGGCATCTTATTGACTATTCAGGAAAAAAATAATTGACACAATTTTTACTGTAAAGCAAGACAATGTTAATTGCGATTTATGTTCTTTGACCAGTTGTCAGTGGTCATTCGAAAGTCATATAAATAATTTACCGTGTCATTGTTATTACTAGCAGGTGCCCGCAATTATTTACTCAGCTGCTACGTTTTTACACAAATTGCTCGAATTACATAATTTGATTCTTCATTATGTATATATATTTTTTTATTTCAGCTGTGTTTATACTCCTTTTAGCTTCAAGGCTATATCAGGAGTTCGGGATCTGTGTCTGTACAGTAGAGTAGGCCATGGAACTATTGCTTGTCAATTGCTTCTATTGTTGGTGTAGTCTATTTAATGAAGTAAATTTCAACGGATATTAAATTAAATGAATATGATACAGGATGAAATGGTGAGGATGATTCATGGTATGTAAATATCCAATTCGGCATTTGCCTTTACGACTGGAAAAACCATGAAAAAACACATGTTAAATTGGCCGCCCACGGGAATTGAACCTGGGACCTACCGAATGCGAGTCCAATACGTTACCATCTCGCTCGGTACTATTTTATTATATTGTTTTGCATAATAAATATAAATAATTAAACTAATAGAACGATTCTTATTCTTCCGTATGGGCTTACAGATTCGAAATGAAACGTTTGAAATTTACCATAGACTCATGAATCTTACCCAAATCATGCATAAACAATTATTAAAACCATTGATTGTTAAGAAGTTAAACTTCTGGATCCGATGTGCATTTCACGATTAAAGTGCGATGCCCGGGGGAAAAATTACCTCCGATTCGAGTTGGTTCCCTAGCCTCCCCCCCCCCCCCAAGAAAAACCTGCATAGCGAGTTTCGTCCAAATCATTCAATGGTTTTTTTTCCCCCGATTGCTACGGGACACCAATTAAGACTAATTTTACGAATACTGTCTTGTTAATAAGTGGCGTTGAATGTAGGCTACACAGTATTCATATCAAATTCCCACCAAAGATGGTTTTTATGTATTGGAAGATTATTACGAAATCTCGGACTATAAAAGCATTACTCTATATAGTCACCTACTGGTTTAAACAATGGAGTTTTAATTAACATTATATCGTAAATATTATCACAGTATATATGTATAATTGTACTATTTTTCGAAATTTTAAATTATAAATTAGCTACACAACAAAATACCCCAAAACTCGCGAAAGGAATTCCCCGAGAAAGTATATAAATCACACTGATATAATACTATTGCTAAAAGCAATACGTGAATCCCTTTCTGTATATGAAAGTGATCTGGCCGTATGATGATTAGACGTATCTAGTAAAATAAATAAGTGGCAAATTACAATTACAATTTGTTGTGTTCGGGGGTGGTTCAGTTCAATATATTAGAGAAACTTATACTAAATAATTACTTAAAACAATACATAATTTGGAGAGGTATGAAAAAAATATTATGTATAAAAGGTTAGAACATGTTCTATTTACAATACAAAGGTACGAGGTAATACAATAATAATACATAACAATTTATTTGTTCAAATTTTAGTAAAAGACAAAGAAATTAAGATCTATCCGAATTTTAAAGTTTAATATGAAAAATGTTATAACAGTAACAGTAGAAAACAGAAGTAATAATTATATAAATTTTCTAATTTTAGACCTAAATTGTTTGTTGTTTAAGCTATTCAGATCAGGATGGTTGGTAATAAATGAATTGAATAGTCTTGGGCCAAAACTTGAACAGTGCTTAGCTCCAGCAGTTGTAACATTTTTTGGTTCAAGTAATAAATTAAATTGATTCCTTCGCGTGTTATATACGTGAGATTCTGACTTGTAATTGTCACGATGTTTATGAAAATAATCCAGTATGACGTACTTGTAAATTTCAGAAAATAATAATTTGGAAGAATAGTCAGGAGGCTTAGATAAACAAATCTTTATGATGCGTTTTTGAAGACAAAGCAAAGTGCTGAGGATCGTTTTTTAGTTCGCTATTTTAATTGTATTTACAATATAACAACAAAAATAATAAACATTTGGGTCAATAACTCTTTAGGACAAACCCCATTGAAAGAGTAAACTGAGTAGCCTATTACTGTAACGCCGGCCTAACAGTGGCGTCATATCGGATAATGAGAATGACGCAAGAATTTGTTTTAGATTGCATTACGTTTTAGTTGGTCCATCCGCGCCCAAAATATCGTGTAAGATAATATTCGAAATAATGAATAAGTTATCTGTCGCAGTCAGCAGGAAATGAAACAGAGGTACAGAAATTCTATAATGAAATGTAAGAAAATCACGAAACAAGCTTTAATGAAATATGATAATGTTATTAAGTGCCAGAATGGTACTTTCTGAGATTGTGTGGGGGACGGGGAAATGTCTGTCCATGTGTCTGTACGCGAGATAACTTAAATACCGTACGGTTTATCGGACTTTCATGAAACTTGGTAAACGCATTTATAACGTCCATGAGAATAAGCCTATTGCTATTGGGCCAATTCGGATGACCGGTACCGGAATAATGCCCAATTTAGTGCCTCTTTTATGGTAATACAGAGTGTTAATGAATAAGACCGAAATATTTTACCTGTGTATAGAGGGGACATAGACAAGCAACTTTTATTAGGAGACTTTTGCTCTATGGATTCAATTCTTCCTGTTATAACACAAAATCTCCCAAGGATATGCACGCCACTGACTTCTAATACTTGAAATATTAGAAGGAACAAAGGGAAACAAAGGAACAGTGAATATTGTGTAGGGGTCGGGAAAATTGTAAAAAAGACGATCGATATCTTGCAACTCTGAGGGAAAAAAGACAAACGAAACATTTTTGTTATGTCTGGAATTAGGAATAAAAACAGAATGCAGTGGCGGGCAATCATGTGATTAGTCAGTAAATTTTGCAGATTATAAAAATTCGAAATTATGGTATAGCTGTTGTGAATTATTAAGAATCAGGTTTTTATCGATCGCTAAGAAGGCATGAAGTCAATTTAATGAAAATTTTAACCCTATTTCGCTAAATTATTGACTTATGAGCACCAAATTTTAAGGACTTTAATACCCTGTAGCATACACATTTTACGTCATAGAGCAAAGATCTCCTAATAAGAGTTGCTTGTCTATGTCCCCTTTATACACAGGTAAAATATATCGATGTTATTCATTAACACTCTGTATATTAAAAAGAATTTCTCAAATGCAAATCAGTTCTCATGACAACATATTGTTTTACACTGTTCATATACGGTTTTGGAAGCTGTAATACAGTTAGCTTTGACAAATAACACTACCCACATTTCCTTCACATATGCTTATCAAACTTTAGACTTTTGTTTTTCCGTAAGCCCTGCTTAACTCGGAAGTCGATTACAAAAATAACTTATCTTGCATATCATAACTGCAATTTATCATAGACTGAACAAAAGTATTCTGACACTTTGTTATGTCACTTTACCTGATTTTATAATAATTGTAAACAGTTCTACTTTAAACAGTTTTAGAAATATTTGTTATATTAATTTTTTCCCATTTCTCCCCCCCCCCCGCCCCCCAATCTCATTAGAGAGGTTTTCGGTCCATGGGTTTGGAGAAATAGCTAGAAAAATAATAATTGACGTTTATGTTATATTGGTAGCACAAGAGTTATGAAATATTTAAATTAATATAAAGTAATATAAACAGCTGGGATATCTAATTAAAATAGGCAGCAGTTGTCTGTTTGAAATAAAGTTGAAACTTGAAAGAAATAAAATTTATTACAGAGTGATCTTGTATTTTCAGCCAGAATAGAAGTAAATAAAAAGATAATATGAAAGGGAAAGAGTTAAAGTATAACGAAAGTTACTTAAAGTCGATAAAGTTATTATTAATATAAGTAACCTAATAATATATACATAAAAAGTAAGTCCAACCAATATATTTATTTAAAATCACTACATCTCCATTTTATTTAATTTTAAACAATTTGCAGTTATACTTCTCTCTCCCTCTCTCTCTCTCTCTCTCTCTCTCTCTCTCTCTCTCTCTCTCTCTCTCTCTCTCTCTCTCTCTCTCTCTTTACCTTAGTTTTTTACTTCTCCCTTGTAGGGACGTTTAAGCGACCCATGCCGCCCGGCCCTTACAGGGCCGCGACCTGTCGGGAGAGGAATTATCTATGGATCACAGACATAGTTTTTTAACCAGACAAGGACATGAAGGGCCTCCCCAGATGAGTGCCCGTGCTGGGATGACCCGGTGGCTGGGTGCACCGGTGACCAGGGCTCTGGGATGGCACAGAGTCGCCTCCTCTTAGGCTATCGGGCGGGTCCCGTAAGTTGCGAATGCGGGCCCCACACTGTGATGGTGTGGGGGGAGGAGGAATAAGCGTTTACGTGAATACTCCTCCCCGGACAGTTAGGGGCGCCATGTGTCGTACTTCAGGGACATGGTGGTGGAGGGGATGTACTTTAGCCCTATCCTCGGTTTTCGAGGTAACAGGCGGGACCCCCTTTGTAGACTGAAGTACCAGTGAGGGTGATGCGTACTGGGGCATCTAGGATTCGGATGGGCGTGCTAAGCGATGTTATGGCGGGCAGGGTGCGCCGCCACTTAGCCTCTAGCCGTCAAAGGGTCATCTCCACCTACAAGTGGTGTCTCCCCGTTTTTGCAGACGGAGCGCTGGCCTAGTCGACTGTTGCTGAAACAGTAGTCGGGACGGTATTGAGCCGGTCTGGGTTCCCTTAGGGGTCGTTCTCTTCGGAGGCGCCCGACCGGGGCCCAGGTCTTACCGTGTTTGGTGTCGGATTCGACGTGGTAGTGGTTCCCGTACTCAGGGTACGAGGAGGGGGGTCGTTGTGTGTGCGTGACCGGTACCATAGTAGGGGGAGGCATAGTCCAACGATCCCTGCCATGACTGGATGTCGGTGGCGTTACTACGGCGATGCTCCCGACCTAGAGGGCGGGGAGGCCTAGGTGGTGCTGGATCCACCGAACGGTTCCTACCCTCCCCAAAACGCCCATCCTTAATCTCCGTGTCACATGGGCTATGCGAAATCGCGAGGCGGCCTCGACAGGTGGATATCCCTACCAGGGAATTTACTCTGAATCTCTCTCTCTCTCCCCAGATGAGTGATCAACCCAATGCCGGGGCCACCTCCGAGACAATACGAACACATAGGACGAGACACACCATTCACACATACACACACTCACTCCGAACAAGGGGAGGATGGGATGAAGATGATAATGACGGCCAGATGACACCCGTGGACCACAAGGGCATGATACTTTTCTATTTTTGAATTTAATTGTGCAGGAGTTCAAGTCTTATATATTATCAGGTACCCTATTATAATTATGTCGATTACATATATATAGAGTCCTAGAAGGGAGAGTGGGGGAAGTGGAAGGTCATTAGCAGAACATTGTCGCTGCGTGTTGTGCACAGTGATCTCAATATATAAACAGGATACACAACAGCTGTGCTTTGGAATTGCATAAATCGTGACGTTCACTTGTTGTTAAGTTGGCTACTCCGTACGTATTGGTGAAGTGTGCTTCCTATGATAAACATGTGTTTTTGTTATTTTTCATGACAAAATGGGCAAATATTGCGTGGCATATGGCTGCACAGAGCTCCAGAGAAATGGAATTTGACTTAAGATTCACAAGTAGGTTATTTTTGTTTGGAACATTGAGGATACTGCCCGAATCTGACTTAACCTCAAGCGTAGCATAGCCACGAACGCTTGTCTTTTTCTTGCCTGTTTATACAGGTTTTATTATTTATTTATTTTTTTATTTTTTAATTATTAATTTTGTTTTCTTTTTAATTTTGGAAATTTAGATTTTTTGATTTTGGATTTTTAATTCTTTAATTTTGGATTTTTTTTAAATTTTGGATCTTAGATTTTTTATTTTTTCATTTAGATTTTATTATTATTTTTTTAATTTTGGATCTTTGAAATTTTTATTTTTTGGATTTTTTATTTTGGATTTTTACATTTTTTCAATTTTGGATTTTCGATTTTTTAATGTTTTTATTTTTTAATTTTGGATTTTTTAAATTTTGATTCTTTGAATTTTATATTTTTGGGATTTTTTAATTTTGTATTTTAGTTTTTAATTTTGGATTTTTAGATTTTTTCTATTTTGGTATTTTTTATTTATTTTTTTAATTTTTAACTTTTGGATATTTTTAATTTTGCATTTTTTATTTTTTTTAAATTTTCGATATTTGGATTTTTAATTTTGGATTTCTTGTTTTTTAAATTTTAGATTTTTGGACTTTTTAATTTTGGATCTTTGATTTTTTAATTTTGACATTTTGGATCTTTGATTTTTTTTTATTGTTTGGATATTCCGCGGTAATGAACCTCCGGGTTCCATAAAATAGATAATATACCTTTAGATTGCTTAGGAATTGTCTATTGCCAGTGAGCAAGGAAGTATTATTATTATTATTATTATTATTATTATTATTATTATTATTATTATTATTACTACTACTACTACTACTACTACTACTACTACTACTACTACTACTACTATTATTCCCATTTGCAGGTCCTCGTACTAGGTCTGAAAAAATTCCTTTGATTACTCCTAATCATTGAGTGGATTATTTTCTGTGCAGTCCGCTCCTAAACACCCTATTAATTTCGTGACGATTTAGAGTGTGACACTAATTTCGTGACGGTTTTCGAGCGTGACCCAAGTTCCCGATTTATCCCTACCGCCGCTAAAGAAGTTTTACTTCAAAAAATAAATAAATAATGTGAATTGTATCTAGTACCGTAACGGTACAGTTGAAGGACACAGTTTATACATTTCCAAAGCATTTAGCACAGATTTTGCCTATTCTCTTTATATATCGAAATCAAGCATAATATCGCAATATGTAGGCCTAATGTGAATTTATTTTAATTTTTTTAAATGCGAGTGTTTACAACTGTTTACCTATGTACATTCACGCCTGATTCAGATTAAATAAATATTTTACCAAACCATTACGATATGAAATTAGTTTTCTTATATACTTAAAAAGCATCAAGTAGTTTATATTGAAACGTTTAATTCGTAAAAGTGTTTTAAAAACGACAATACATCTTCATAATTCCATTAATACACATGAGTTTGTTAGAAGGAGATACGGGATAGGAGTGAAAGTATACGTTCACTTTCATGGCGGACCGCGAACCCTGCCGTCACGATTTTTCATCATGCAGTGCTACCTCCAGTATGTAATAGAGCTCAATGGTTGTGCATCTTTCACTTGGTTGCAGAGTAGTCAGGTAGATGTCAGCCTGTTTTCTAACAGTTTTTACTGGGTTAGGCCGGCATTCCATTATCCAAGTTGTTTGGTCAAATCGTCTAGAAAAAAGAAAATGGCCGCCCGTTGCTTCAAGAAAACCTAAATTGGACGAGCATTTGAAGACTTTCTGCATGTCGTTACATTGGATCAAAGATTTCCCGCCGTTCATAGCATAGGGGTCCAAAATGGCGGCTAAACATAGACTGTTTTGAGAAATAAACGGCACCAAAATAGTTTGATACCACATTTTCTTCAAGTAGTCCTATACAGTATATGATTATTCAGTATTTAATTCACATTTCAAAAATGATATACCGGTACTACATGCCATAGTAGTAATATAGGGATATACGAGGGGTATTCCGAAAGTAAGTTTCGTCAGTTTGTCACACGGACACTTTATTGACCCAAAAGCAATACAGCATGGCAGCATGACCTATACACCGTGCACTATTTTTCGACATAGTCGCCAGCGACATTGAGACATTTGTCGTAGCGTGCGATCAGTTTGAAGAACCCACTGTGGTAAAACTCGGTGCCCTGCGATGCAAGGAATTGGCGCACAGCCTGCTCCACCTCAGCTTCCTGACATTACTAAAGGTTCCATACAGACCATTTTGAGTGACAAATTGATGTTCCATAAGGTTTGTGCGAGATGGGTTCGTGGAGGCCGCACTTTGCGGGGACGGAAATCGGGAGATCAATTTCAAACAGCTCTATCTCGGACAATAAAAGGTTCAGCGGCTGCAGCCATTTTGAAAGAGGGGAGATAGCGGTACATGGCAGTGGCGCCAAATCTCTCGTGCCATCGTGAGCGGTACACTAATATAGTGTTCGCGCTCAAACGATACCCAGGCGGCAACAAAGGGAACGGCCCTCTTTTAAGTCTGACCCTCATCAGTAGTGATTATTAGGATCTACCCACCCCTAACCATATGCGGTTGTCCTTGCCACTACCTGCCAGCCAAGTCGGGCGTTGTTGCAATGTCATGTTATTTCCTTGAGTTAGCAATTGTGCTTATTCTGCATTTCTTGTTAAATCTATATCTATATCGCCATACAACTTGTATGTTTGTATGTATGTATGGGGGAGAGGCGTGTTGGGAACTACCCTAAGCACGTAGGCCACTTGATACAACTTAGTGTTTGACATTTTATAATTGGGTAATTGGGAATGTGACACGAAGATTGGCGACGAATTTCTCTTATTGTTTACATTACTTTACACTAAGAAACATTCATTTTTCGTGCTTTTCTTGAAATCGACTGGAACGATTTGACTTTGCATATAAGGTGCTTATATCAAGATATAAAACTTTTATTTCAAACATTTTTTCAAACAAATTCTCTGAAGAGTAGTTATAAGTCAGGTACGTTCATACAAAGTCAGTCATGCCTGGTGAATATTAATAAATCCTTGAATCAGGCTGAATCAACTGACTATGCACTCCTTGCAATACGATCTTTTATTGTAATATGAAGTGGGAAAGGTGTAGGCCTATTGCCCGTGCTTAGAGTAACGAACGTTTTTGGAATGCATCAAATCCGATTTTATTTGGATTATCCTTCAGAGAACGACGTTCTCTTTATTTTTTACGACTTTTCCATGAATAGAATTTCGTTTTTCGTAATTTTCCCGAAAATGGTATTAACGATTTTGTAAAAATTTTCTGCATGAATTGTATAATACTAGGAGATGCCCGTGGCTTCGCCCACGATAATTCATTTAAAAATTAAAAATTAAGAGTATAATAATTATTAAAACTTTATATTTATTAACACTTGCACGTGATTCATTCATAAACTAATAATATTAATGAAACAGCTAGAATTCCGGCTTCAGAGTACATTCTACGATTTATCAGAATCAATTATGCAGTTCCAAAGGAACCTGTGAACACATAATACGTATTGTTACTCAACTGTTTATTGGCATGAATATGATGTGAATTTTATTTGATCAATTCAGTGTAATTTTCAGAAATTATATAATGTTTCAAGGAGAGGAATGGTTTGTTTGGATTATTATTATCAGCGATATTTCAAGAGTTAAACCATCAATATTTTACTGCTGGTGCCCCCGGCTTCGCCCGCCATTATTCATTGACTCCAGGATTTTTAAGAAATTTACACTGGTAGATTATTAAAAATGTTTGTGGTTCAGAGCTATGAAAATTGTAAGTAAAAATAAAATTAGAATATTTGTTCATTGTGTTCATTTCACTTAGGCCTTATATAATAAAGAAACGGTTTTCCTAATTTTGTAGTCGTCATGAAAGTTTACACTGCGAGAGACGAACATCGCCGAGTATACCCGATGTCTCACGAAGCGGGCGAGCGGGCAAGCACGCTATTTAGGGCCGTTGAATTGTATAAGAGTAGATACATAATATATTATATACGGTAGGCCTACACTATGCATTATATTATGCTAATTGCATAAACTTTCACTTGAATTTTTTTCCTAATAAACTCTGAAGGATTATTAGCTACTCATTTCATACACAAATTTGCCTCACGAATAATGCGATTTTCGAGACTATTGAACTACCTAGCATTTCCTGAAAAAGTCTTTATTTTTCACCTTTCTTTTCTTCACATCTGAAGAATATATACTGCTTCTGTTTACATCCTCTAGAACTTGGTTTTACCACATTCTCTGGCTGACATAAGAACAAAAGAAATAACGATTTTATTACCCAGCGTACAATAATAATAATAATAATAATAATAATAATAATAATAATAATAATAAGTAGAACTAAAATATACCGTCTTTATATTAATGATATACTAAAGTGAAGTAAAGTGTTCCCTATTACAGGCCATGGAGGCTCAGAGAGTTCCAGGAGGTTGAGGCTCCCAGATTTTTAGACATTTGACACAGGAAGGTGGTAAGGTTTTCAGCCTTACGCACCGACCGTTTTTACCCCCAGGATTGCTCCTGGTACTCATTTCTGTTAGAGGTTGAGTCGATTAATGATGCACTATCAGCATAAATAACAAACCAACCAAACCATTTTTTTTTGTAGGTAGGCCTAAGTGTTCCTTGCAAAATTAATGCATCTCAGCGGTATTTATTGTGGAACTTCTAAATATCTTATGACTCGGATATAACTTACTAACATGCATTTGGGTTCTTAATGCAGAATATTACATTTTCACAGTTGCTTTCTAAAGCAGTTGTAACACATATAATAATCATTATGCGATACACAGTTACTTATTTATTATGACTATTTCATACATTTGGAAATCAGCGCCACTGTGGCAACAACGCACATCTTAAGGCTTTGGCACGTGCTGCACATTTGCCTTGCCTCCTTTTCGGCTATTGTACCCCAAGATGTTTATGGAGGGTGGGTCGGTTTGGGATTAGGGCACTGAATTAGACGGTTGCCGCCTGGGGTTCCTTTGGTAGTGGCTTCTATACCCGCGGGCACGCCAGTCTGCTGCGACTCGCTCTTCTACGGCGCAGTGCGCCTGCGTCATGCCTCCTCCGCTGACGCCACTTCCGTCGTGGAACCAGCCACGGGTGGGGATTCGTCTGGCGTTTGTTTGGTTCCCCTGGTGAACACGCCGCTCCTGCCATACATTGACGAAACTTACTTTCGGAATACCCCTCGTATTTTAAAAAGCCCTGCAAGCTAACCTAAACTCGTCTCACATAACCTTCAATATAAACAATGATTCAGCCTGATTTTGCCATTTAGATATTTCACTCTACAAAAACATTTATAAACTAATAAATTTATGCCATTATTTATACTGTTTTACGATTCACCATAGAAACTCAAGCCTTCTGTATATAGCCTGCATTTTTTACTTAGTATTGAGCAGACCCAATGTATGTCCGCATTATAAATCACAACCATTCAAACAATACTTTCATGGCAGAGCATTTTATACTATTTAAGCCACATTTCGAAAGCGACAAGCCAGAAGATATAAATATTGGCATGTATTATAAAAAGGCAATGCAAGCTAACCTAAACTCGTGCCATCGTTAACATAACATTCAATTTAATGAAAGTAACGATTCGGCCTGACTTCCTTGTCATTTAGATATTTCTGCAATTATGCTACAAAACATTTTTTTTGCACTCCTTAGCTAGTAAGTGTTACTTACGAAAGTTGTTTACATGGATCGTAAGTTGACATTCCCACACAGTCTTGTTGCTCTGGCCGTTGCGATGAGGTTAAATTACTTACGGTCCAAGCGCCACGTCATAATTCATTACGATACACTTCATAATACAAGTCTTTATGGACAAAGCCCCCAGGACAAATATTCGGTTCCCATAACAACAAACACATGCGAATCACTTTCTGAAATAAACATCTATTTTCAAGAATGTATTTACATAATATTTTCAGGTAATATCACAATTAATATAATTAAATTGATATAAGTAACCGTCGTGCAAAAAATAGCATGCAACACACGGGCCGTAAAGGCATTTACGGGTCTCGAAAACTTAAAAACCCTCGGCTGCGCCTCGGGTTTTCAATCTGTTTCCTCGACCCGTAAACGTGCCTTACGGCACTTGTATCGCAATATACTATTATAAAACTAATAATCTAATGCCATTACAAAGAATTTTTTTATCATTTAATCTCCGAAGCCCTAGAGCCTGGTAAACAGAGAAAATTGGTTTTGCTCAAAGCTGTTGGATGTAGTGTAATAGCGCATCTTTGATTCAAATATCGCCTGAGAAGTTCTTGGATAGTGGAATACCGGCCTAAGAAATAATGTGTGTTCCTAATCTGCGCGTGCGCACCATGAAGCTGACATTTCAAACTAATGAATATGAATTTAAGGTCTAGGATTGCGCAGACTGCGTGTACACAATATCACTGTGCGTTTTATTCTAATGGACGTGACCCATGTCGATCGGGACAATTTAATTGCCGAATTTTAACCTCCGTATCAGCTACAATAGAACTCGATGCATTGTAAACGCCAATTCATATTCAACCCATGCATCATGTCGATCTCTCGCAATAATTCGAGGTATACGCTACCAGACTCAATAGTCATAATATGGCTCTGATAAAATCGCAATCAATTGAGAAACAATACAAGTCTCACATTTCTGTAGCATTATGTGAAAACATAAAGAAAATGCATTTGGAAATATGATTGAAGCGCTTACATAACTTTCTCTATTCTTCATATTCCAGCTTGGAATAAGCGGCTGCATTGCAGGAGTGCGCATTCACTTTCCTAAAATCGTTCAATGTCTCAAATAATTTGCTAGGAAAGACTAAAAACCTAAGTTTGTGGATGAAATAAGTAGGTTACAGCTATCCATCAGATAATCTATATGGAATATTTCATTGATATGTCGTCATTCAACTTTTGACAAATCAAGTGTAATGCAATTTAAATTTTCTGCCAATCATGTTTGACCCTGTTGATAAAATACCACTCAGTAGCGTTTATCTGACTTTATCACTTCGGTAGCATTTGTTTCATGTTTTCATCAGCGGATTACTGGAGACTTGCTGGGAGGTGTTTAAACATCCACCCTACAGCTCGGATCTCACTCCCATTGATTTTCATCTTTTCCTACGAGTACACCTCAAGAAATGACAGAGAATGATAAAGAGGCGGACATGGTTGCCACACAATGGTTCAAATACCAGGCGGCAGACTTCTCCGACACAGGTATCCTAATGTTGGTCCTACAGAATGAAAAAGGTCTTAATTCCGGCGACGAATATGTTGAAAAATAGCTGAACACTTGCTGTATCCGTTGAATTAAACAATTCCATGAAATTGTATTATGTTTCTGTAAACTTACTTTATGGATGGCCCTCGTACTTCAATCAACAGTTTCTATTCGTATTATGTAATAAAAGGAAGTGTTTGTTTGTCTGCCTGTTGTCTGTGTGCGATCCCCAGCCAAATCTAGTACAGAGATCGGAATTTTTAGCATAGGTGTCCGGAAGCACCTCGAAGACGGATTTTTAATTTTCGCTATCGTTCTTTTTTTTTTCGCTAACAAAGCACCAGTTTTCAGTAAAATATTTCAATTATTGTAAAATGAATCGCAGGTGGCCTTGCTCTGCAGCCATAACAACCGAGAAACAAGAGCATCGGTAAAATCGATTTTTTTCAACATAAAGTATCAAATTGTTGATCGCTTCGATGTTGTTCGCCCGCTCTGAAGGATTCATTTGTTCATAATGTTATGGGACGCAGAGATCTGATGTTTTACATAGGTGGATGGAAGAGGGATAATGACTGTAGGCAATATAGGAAATCGTTGAACAATTTGGACGGTACTCACTAAGCAGGGAACTTTAATTTGATATTTTTGTCCCCAGGCGACGCTTGCTACTCGTGAAATACCTAACACCCCGAGGTCGGATTTTTAGCTATGCCTAATCATTTAGGTTATAAAAACAAGAAACTAGCGCGTGTAAGCGTTAATAAATATAAAGTTTTCATTATTTTGTTCGTAAATAAATTACTTCAAAATCTAGCGATTGAATTAATAATCGCGGGCGAAGCTGCGGGCACCTGCTAGTCTAGTTAAATGAAATCGTTATTCATTTAACGTTATTGCCGTCTTTAGAAAAACGCGATAAATGAAAGTGTTTGATGGAAAGTCAGAGAAGCAAAATTCTTAGGCGTAGCCTAACCCAAATTATAAATGTCACAGTTTTAATACGATTTTTCGTTTTCTACATGCGCTATTCACACAAAATGGTGAATGCTGCGCATGAAATTTTATTGTGGAACATATTACAGGTATAGACATTATTAAGGCAAAGCATTTGATGATTTTGTATTTTTTTTTAATGAAGGTTAAAAGGTAGCTTGAATATATATAAATCATATATATAATGTATCATGAAATAATTGGTTAAATAAGGGCAATTTGTTTTTACATTTTTTGCTTTATTTTGCATTTTTGTCATTTTCAAGAAATAGGTCGTTTTTGAAAATTTTTAGGCATTTTCGGCATTTTTATATCTTTTTCGGCATTTTAGGTCATGTTTCAGTGGAGGTAGAGAGGAGATTTTCCATATATAGATCGCTACTGGGTCATTCCATATTAAATCAACAAATTTTAAGAAAATTTTTTGCCTCACCATTTTTGATTTTGATGAAATTTGGTAGGTGATGTGTACCAGTCTTCTGAACCCCAAAACAAATCTTGTTATACCTCTAAAAAATTTTACTCCTGAGATATAGACATTTGTTTGGAACACGAACAAGCAAAAAATGTAATTTCAGACCTATTTTCTGAAAGCCGTAGAATTTCTATTTGAATCAGTAGGATAATCAAATAGGGCTCATTGGAAAGCTTAAAGAATGGACTTTCATTTGTGCATACTAAATTAGATTTAAGTTAAGTCTAAACAGACGTTTCTAGGGCTCTAATCTTCGTTCGTGAACTGTCGTTTTGCGTAACTTTAGACATTAAAAAAACAATGAAGGACTTGGAGTAACAGGCCAATTTTTTTTCATGTTACAATTATGTATGAGGAGTATGTGTAGGAAAAAAACTGAGCTGTTACTGGTGGTCCTTCACCCTGAAAAATTTGCTTAAACTTCGAAAAAAATGTAAATCGGGCTTTTTCTCGGTCCCAAAAAGTAATGTGGGACAGGTGATAAAAATCTGAAAATGCCAAGATGAGAAGCCCTTATAGTGTACTTTAAAATAAAAACAAAATCATTTTGTGACCCGAAGGGATAGAGGAGCTACAAGCCTTTGAAATATCAAGAAAACAACACTTGACCGCTACTGAAAATAGGCTAAGCAGATAGGATAATTACCACAAAATTTAATTTAAATTTACATATAATATAAATCATTTATTTACAAATGAGAATTTTCCTCAGTCATACAAATTTCTGATTTTTTGTAATTTTTCTAACAATTTTTCACATTTGACTTCTTTTTAAGCTACATTGAGGGCAATTTCAAGTAGGCCTACTGTATTTTCAACTATTGTATTTAGAAATCATTCTTATCCTGGTTTTTTGGATGTAGGTAATGCATTAAACACTAAAAGCTGCATAAAGCTCTTTAACCTTTAACCAGTTTTGACTGAAACTTCATCAAGTTTATTCCTAGTCCTGTTCTCCTTATTCTGTGGCAAAATCCCGTTCTTTTTCACTAAATTTCTTGATTGGCGGGCTAAGTATTGGCTGACATTAAACTCACTCTGAACTATACTAATACTCCGACTACTAGGAGCTAAACTTACAATGTTCTTTAGTAGTTGATGCAACTTTCTTTTTTTCTTTAAGCTTGTGAATTAGTTGCTTGTACTCATTCGCTAAGCTGGCAGGCTGCATGTTCATTGAAAATTCCTCATTATCAGTTGAAATGTTCAAATCAAAAGACTTGCTTAACTTTCCTGTTATAGATTTGACTATCTTACTAACTTTATTTGTTAACACTGAGGGTCTAGCTTCAACTGACAGCTTCTGCACCTTAACAGGAGAAATACCAAGGACTGAACTGAGCATCATTAACTGTTTCAACAAGAATGGCTTCAGGTTTATAAATGTCTGGGCATTCATCTTCACTGTCAGTACCGGTCTCTGTGCCTTGTTTTGGTTTTTTAATTTTTTTAACATTTTGTGCACAATACCTTCCCTGTGATTAATTTCAGCTCAGGACTGCACATGGAAAGTGTCATTGATATTTATCTGAGAGATATTTTTAATAGGTTTTGAGTAAACACTGTAGGGGTCAGAGCAAGACCATACACAAGATTTGGAAGTATCTGTCCAAAAATTCAGCCTTGTGAAACATTTTATATCATCGCAACCAGTTCTAATTGAAAATAATGTTTTTTTGTTCTTCAGTGAACTCGGAAATAGTATTGAGTACTGAAGACCTAGAGTAAGATAATTTATGAGATACCTCTCCTCTGAAGATGCAAACAGTACAAGAACACTCAATCATAGTAATATACTGGTAACAATTTCAATAGCATGTATTCAGCACAAAATAACAATAGTAATAATTTAAAAAATAAATAAACTAATCAAAAGATAATGAAGCACAAACACAACCTACTTGCTGTGAGTCAGCTCAGTAAGTGGATAGTGGACAGCATTGAACAGAGGGGCTGGATTATATGAAGCTATGCACATTCAAACATGACTTGGTCAGCAACCAGACTCCAATGAACAGTGCGTGTCCAGAACTTATCCTATTATAACAGTTAACATATAATTCAATATACTGTATAGAAGAGTAGAGTTTAATGCAGTACGTACACCTAATAAACCAGGATAAGAATGGTTTCTAAATACAGTACTTGAAATTGCCATCAGAGTAGCTTAAAAAGAAGTCAAATGTGAAAAATTGTTAGAAAAATTACAAAAAATCAGAAATTTGTATGACTGAGGAAAATTCTCATTTGTAAATAAATGATTTATATTATATGTAAATTTAAATTAAATTTTGTGGTAATTTATCCTATCTGCTTAGCCTATTTTCAGTAGCGGTCAAGTGTTGTTTTCTTGATATTTCAAAGGCTTGTAGCTCCTCTATCCCTTCGGGTCACAAAATGATTTTGTTTTTATTTTAAAGTACACTATAAGGGCTTCTCATCTTGGCATTTTCAGATTTTTATCACCTGTCCTACATTACTTTTTGGGACCGAGAAAAAGCCCGATTTACATTTTTTTCGAAGTTTAAGCAAATTTTTCGGGGTGAAGGACCACCAGTAACAGCTCAGTTTTTTTCCTACACATACTCCTCACACATAAGTGTAACAGGAAAAAAAATTGGCCTGTTACTCCAAGTCCTTCATTGTTTTTTTAATGTCTAAAGTTACGCAAAACGACAGTTCACGAACGAAGATTAGAGCCCTAGAAACGTCTGTTTAGACTTAACTTAAATCTAATTTAGTATGCACAAATGAAAGTCCATTCTTTAAGCTTTCCAATGAGCCCTATTTGATTATCCTACTGATTCAAATAGAAATTCTACGGCTTTCAGAAAATAGGTCTGAAATTACATTTTTTGCTTGTTCGTGTTCCAAACAAATGTGTATATCCCAGGAGTAAAATTTTTTAGAGGTATAACAAGATTTGTTTTGGGGTTCAGAAGACTGGTACACATCACCTACCAAATTTCATCAAAATCAAAAATGGTGCGGCAACGCCCATTTGTTGATTTAATATGGAATGACCCTACTTTCAGACAACAGACAATAGTTTTTATTTGAGAATCTCCGCCACATATTAATTTTCAGGTTTATTGTAAACATCAAAGCAGTTTGTCTTGTAGCAACAAAGAATTATTTTTTCTTTCCTTTTAAATGGCACATATTTGCTAGGGCCAATTTGTTGGGCATGCTAGTTCAGAAAGATTTTTTTTTCTTTTTTGCTAATGGTGTCCAAGTAGTATTAGATTTACTTACTTTTTAGTAATAAAATAAGTGTGTTTTATATTTTACATTCATATATAATCCACTGTCATCCGTTAAATTGCTATTAGCAATTCATTACTTTTAAAAAACTAAATATACAGGGTGGCGCACGAAATGTCATACAGTTTAGATTGTTTATATAATTTTTAATATACAAAATATGTCATACAAATTTATATTAAATTACTCCCCTGAATGTGCATGATTAACGAGCATGCAGGACGTGTTCAATATGTCCACCTTGTTGGCGTAATCACCTCTTCGAGACGAACCCTGATGTTTGTAACCACTCTACGACACAAGCTTTCTGACAGTCCCTGAAAGAAAGTTGTGATGGCCGCTTGCATTAGATTTTCAGGTTTATTGCGATAGACTGTCTCCTTCAAGTATCCCCAGAAGAAATAGTCACAGGGATTGATATCCGGGCTGTGTGGCGGCCATATTGAACCGCCCTGAAAACGTTCTGGATATCGATGGGACATTGCACGTGGTCCAAAATATTCATGCAGGAAATCAAGAACAATGTTTGCTGTATGAGGACGAGCTTTATTTTGCATGAACTATTGTGTCTCAATTGGCAGCCTTCTTGCATAGAGGTGCGGAAGAAAATTATTTTGTAACATGCCCATGTAGCGCGCACTGTTAATAGTGACGTTAAAAAAGAAAGGCCCAATGATTCCATGACTGGAAATCTCCGCGTAAAACAACACCGTCTTCACTTTCTATCCGAGCGTCAACCGGCTCTTGTCCGCCATGTTTCACAAATAATAACAATGGTTAATGTGCACAATGTGCAATGTTTCACAAATCGAATCGGGTGACCCCACGCATGCGCGGCATTGACAAGTGCTGCCTTCTAACGAACCATGCATGGACTAAGGCTAATCGTCATAAAATTTGAAAGTTCTAAACCCCAAATTAAACTTTTTATTACACATTTTCAGTGTATGACATTTCATGCGCCACCCTGTAAGTAATAATGGAAAATTTATTGGTAATTTTTTTTTTTAATTTCGTGTCATTTCTTCACTATTTTTAGGTCATAAATACATTTCTTGTTTTGCATTTTTTCATTATTTTATGGTCATTAAATGCCTTGCCCTAGACGTTATTATATAGGCTACTCTCTTCCTGCTAAGTACAATAATATCCAGCTTTCTCCAATGAGGGTTAAAACTCGGTTCCGAAACTAATAAATGAAATCCATGAAACATCAGATTTAAGACAGGGCACACACGACGGAAAAGCCTCAGCCTGTTATTCTGTAGGCCGTAATAGACATAGATTTATATGCATATGCATTCATGAACCACAGATTATTGACTCTGTTGGACATCACATGATAATATTATTTTCTCCTATAATATTACCTAATAGACATGTTTACGTGTTGAGTGCGAGCAGTACATGACTTTCCACTATCAGACAAACCTAACAGCACATTTACATTCAAGCAGAAGTGACACACTCAAACTTAATAACAATTATTCCTCTCTGGACATATGGTATGAATCCAAGGATTCTTAAAATAGCTTCAGAATTCATATTATGTGATCACATTGTGCATTCACAGCTTTGACTTATTGAAATTCGTCAAGGTAATCCTTATTTGTAAATAAACGACGCAAAAATATGTTGCACAAACTTTCTGGCATATATGTGTAAAAAGGCTAGCGCAGAAAAAAGTAAATAATAAACAAAATTAAATTTTATTTAATGCATTTTCATAAAACTAACAAATATCTAGAACGGAAAGCATCAGGGTCGATCTTGATGTTCAATGTTTTTACCGTGAAATAATAATATTATAATAATAACAATAATAACAACAATGACAATAACTTGGGGTTTGCATGGTTTCTTCAATCTCAAAGGCAAAAATGCAGGATACATTGAGATATAGCAGAGCAATAGAAGCAAATGCTGCACGAATGAGTTATTACAAGAGCCTACTGGTAAATTCAGGTGGCCACGAAATTTGATTTGAACTCAGGACCTCTTCCCTATAACCCTACACCACCTAGGTCTAATTGATTTTGGCGTGTCTTCATTTGACTGTGATAAACTGACTACATTTCACAACAATAATTAGATTAAAGTATTTGAATATTCATATTTTAATCAAAATGTTTGTTCTGAAATTCGCGTTTAAGTCATGTTATTTCGTTTTTATCTTGATACCTATTAATTTTATAAAAAATGTATTTAACAAAAAATGTTCTTTTTAATTTTCTCTACGACTTGACAATGCTAAGTTTCCATGTATCACCCAATGTAATGGAGATAGCCTAGAAAAATTGAACATGGATACGAGTAAAGTACCCTCTAAATCATTTTTACAGAAAAACGGATATAGCCATTTTGTTAGTCATAGATAAAAGTTTCCAATTTTAAATTTTCATTAAAATCGTTAAGCCAATTTTTTCAAAAATCAATATTTTTCAAAAAAACTTTCATGAAAAGTCCCCTCAATATTTCAATTATAAAACTCAAAATCTGGGCGGTTCGATAAAATTCCTAAAAAGTCCTTAATTCAAAAAATGAAGTAAATACAATGAACCTTTTACCCGCTGTGCTTGTCCAAGACAGACGGACAGACGTCATTCCAAAACACTTTTTTCGGTTTCTAGGCATCGTTAAACATGTATTTCCGATGTTATCTCGATTTCGATTTTTTGTCACGATCACAATACTTTCTCTATACTACGTAGGCTATATGGGAGAAAGTAAAAAAGGGTTTCAAACATGATTATAATAATTACAAACCCATTAGCAATGTACCAGTTGTTTCTTAAGTCTTTAACTATTTTGAAAGGCCTACTCCTTCCACTCCAAGGCAGGATGGATTTAGAGTTGGACGTACAGTCGGTCAAATAAAAAAACGTCGGGACTCGTATGCAGTTAAAATTAAAGTTTTAACGTATTAGTTCACAGGTTTCCTATAAAAAACATAAAATACAGGTCATTTTCGGAACATATGAGGCCATGCGACAGGAGGGAAAAAATGAACAACGAGGGAAAAAATGAACAAGCGGAAAGCGCAACACACGATATTCAACTTAATGTATTGTCATAATTCATTTTGCTTTGTGTCATCGCCACATACAAATGCTAAAGAGAGAAAGTGTAGTTTGGGCTGTAATTGACCTGCATTTTTCGGCCTCTGAAGCAGCGAGAAGGTTCCATATTTATGAAAGAGCAGCACTATAATGCGACCGGAAGTTTACATAGGAAAAGTGGATCTGGCCGTTCGCGTATTTCGATGCTAGAATGGTTGCAGAAGTTGAGCGAAAGTTATTGATTTTGCACTAGAAGTACCAGTATTATAAAATAAAATCTTTAAAAAATGCTCCTTGAATAAACATATTCCTCGCGAATCTTATTAATTATTAATATTATAAAAATTTGCAACCAAGAATATGGCGGATTTGAGGCATATAGCCACAGCCTTCTATACATGTTTTTTTTGGGACAAAACTGACTAAATAATCAAGAAAATACATGGATAGGCAAGAGGCGTGTGTGAACCTAACATTAAGTCTTCCTGTACATGCGCATATGCTCGTTCGTGATACTTAATCAAACACCGCCCGACGTTTTTTATTTGACCGACTGAATAGTGTACAAAAAAGAATGTGTATATTTCTATGCCAGAATGCAATTGCAAAGTTCTATGAAAATGATTAATACAGATAAAACATTTTTGTGTTTTTCTCAAATTTATCGAAATTGGAGAAATGATCACTTGGAAATGACCGATTCTAATATTAGGCCATCGTCTTATTTAAATGGGAGATACTAATCTGTGTTTTAATGGCAAAGCTTCTCATTTTAAGGAAAGTTAGGCTATGAATGGTATCTCACAGGATTCCGTTTTTGCGCCCGTCGCGTCGTGTTTATTGTAAACAAAACTATCTATGTGCAAATGTCCAAAATGAATGCGTAGAATCCTATTTATTTGCTAACGACTTCCAAGTACATAAGGCTATGTTATTTCTGAACTGCCTCCAGCGACGAGCATGTGCTCATTATAGGCAAATGAATTCACTTTTCATGTATTGTCTACGAAATAAACATGTTCACAAAATAGCTATTTATGTAGCAAGTATGCAAAATAACGCTGTAACGGACGAATATAGTATAGCACTATACTGGATGAGTCCTATAAAGCTTTTGTATACGTGGTGCTTACAATATTGTTTAGTAAAAGCTCTCTAAATTATATAAAATGAAACAAAAATACCGTATAATTAATTATAATGAAAGGTATAGCCAGCCAAATTGTTAATGCCATATGCTCTAAGGTATTTAATTCACTCCCCTCTCATATCACATCACAAAAAACAGAAATTTCATTTAAGAAAATGCTTAAAGAAAATGCATTTTCTTTTATCAACTTTATAATATAAGTGATCTCTATTCTTTGTAAGTGTGTATATACTATATTCTTAAATTTATCATTCAATTTGTATAATTCATCTTTCATATACTGTAAAAATAGAGCTAGAAATAATATAAAAATGTATAATGTAGTAAAATGTAGCATGTTTAAATATTGTACATGTATTGAATATTTGTATGTAAATTATTAATTTGTAAATGTGTGTGTTAAACTTTAAGAAATGTAGTTTATAAGTAGGCTATATGTAAACTTATAAGTGTAGGCTAATGTAAAACACTGTACTGTGTAAGAAAATAAACTAACTAACTCACAGCCGCCTGAATCGCAGAACAGAAATGACGTAAAAATACGAAATGTGATAGCCTACAGATGCTTAATATATGAGTCGCTTGTTTGTAAACTATAATGCGTACGAACAAGTATTTATAAATAGTTTGTTTAAATATGAGTGATAATCCCGAGGAAATTTCAATTCAAGCCACAAACAATGAATTGGAGCTGCTGCCTGCAAAATCTCGGCAGCAGTAGACTATGAGAAGGAATATAACTATTTTTGCAATCAAATGCTGGTGCATCCATGGTTAGAAATGTTTCTCTTATGAACGATAATGTGAAAAGTTGTTGGCTTATATTGTTGTTATAAGATGAAGTTTTGCGAAAAACGCTGGTAAAATTTCTGATTATCATGAAGAAACATGTTGGCTTAAATTTGCTGTTTTATGATCAAATATACCATACATGGGCATTTACTGGTTCGCGAACCACTTGTGGTTCTTGACCTTCCCGCATAACCCACAAGATGGCATTGCGGATATTCGGTGTACTTGGAGGATTATTCCCATCCATGAGTCATAATCTCTTTGCAAGCAGTGACGAGTCGCGACACAGTTCCGATTGGAAAGGCGTTATGGCTCATTCTAAAGCCTTTGTATAATGAAGTAATTGCACACGTAAAAGAATAATTAAAAATATAAAATTGTTTGTATTATTTGTTTCTTGTAGTGTACATTATTAAGTGAAATTAGTGTTTCCCTAAGAATGAGCAACCGCCATTGCACTTATTGTCTGCTTGTGTCTCCATCTGCCCGTTCTTTTCGAACTATGTGTAAGTTGACCAAGTTTGCGGGTTGCGTGTCAATGGATAGGGGTTTGCCCATGATTGAAATATACGCTTAAATCCATGTTAATGTTGGTATGACTGCTCAATACCAGCTGGATTTTGTTTATAGATTTCCATGACGACTTTCGCGTCTTTAGCCGATAAAACTCCATTTTAAATGCAGTTTTATGCAAGTTTAGCGACCTAGCTTGCTAAAATGCAATGTTTTTTGTCGTGTTACCAGTCCGACAAACAGCAATTTTAGAGAGCGTGTACAAAAAAGGAATTTAAGCAGCTAAGTGTAATTTTAAGATAGACTTAATTTTATCGTGTATGTACTAAGTGGTAAGTTATTTAGGATTTAATCAATTTTACTTTCTCGCATATACGTAGTAGCCTATAGAGAAAGTATTGTGATCGTGACAAAAAATCGAAGTCGAGATAACACCGGGAGAGCATGTTTCATGAAGCCTAGAAACCGAAAAAAGAATTTTTGGAATGACGTCTGTCCGTCTGTCTGTCCGTCCTTCTGTGGACAAGCACAGCGGGTAAACGGTTCATTGTATTTACTTCATTTTTTGAATTAAGCACTTTTTCGAAATTTTGTCGAACCGCCCAGAAATTTAGTTTTATAACTGAAATATTAAGGGGACTTTTCATGAAAACTTTTTTAAAAAATTTGATTTGTGAAAAAATGGCTCTAACGATTTTAATAAAAATTTAAAATTGGAAACTCTTATCTATAACTAATAAATTGGCTATATCCGTATTTCTGCAAAAATGACTTAAGGGGTGCTTTACTCGTATCCATTTTCAATTTTTCTAGATTATATCCATTACAGTAGGCGATACATAAAAACCTACCACAGTAAAGTTGTAGAAAAATTTAAAATGAACATTTTTTGTTTGAAACATTTCTTTGTACATGTAATAGATATCAAAATAAAAACGAAATAAGGACAACTTAAATGCGAATTTCAGAACATACATGTCAATTAAAATATGAATGACATTTTGTTGCCCCTAGTAACAAGAAAACTATAGGCCTAATGTACTTATTGTTGTGAAATGCAATCAGTTTAGCTCAGTCGCAATGAACACACTAAAACCAATTACAGCGAGGTGGTAGGCCTATGGGCTAACAGGAAAGAGGTCCTGAGTTCAAATGAAACCTCGTGGCCGCCCAAATTGACTTGGGTTTTTCATGGTTTCCTCGTTCGCAAAGGCGAACGCCGGGTTTGTAGGACTTGCTTATTTTCCATAACTCATCGCCGCTATGTCACTGGATATTATAATCGTTTAAACTGAATACCGCATTAGAAGACATCACTAAACAATAGAAACATGACGCGAATGAGTTGTTAATATAGACAGCGTTTCTCAACCTATGGTGCGCAGACATAATTAATTAAAAAATATCATAAAGCAAGTGGGAAGTAAAGAAGTAGAAATTTTTCACATAAAATGGACACTAGATGTCAAAGTTTTTAAAATCTTCGAAAATGCAGGTCATATTGCAAGTTTCCTTACTTTTGCAGTTACGGGCCACAGTTTCAAACCCCTGATGCACTGACGTCTATGGTTCCCTCTTTCATTCAAAACCCTAAAAAATAAGACTTTGTCGGAATTTTGTTATTAGAGGCGCCATGCAGTTTTCAACAACCTATCTTTATGAGAAGGGATTTTCATCGCCCGTTTAACAAAAAACATAACACAGAAACCGACTTAATGTATCTGCTGATCTTCGACTAAATTTGACTAATATTGAGCCAAATATCCAGGAACTCTGCAAAAGGCGACAAGCTCAACCGTCTCATTAAAAGTGAGTAATAACATAATTCCTAATTACAGTATATTATCAAAATGGTAATACATATTAAAGTCTGTTCAAAATATAATTTTACTGTCAATAGTTTCATTCCAATTCAATAACTGTGTTTCCGTCGGATTAAAAAAAATGTATTTCGTTATAACGACCTATAATTTAATACCCCAAATATTAAGAATAGGCCTATAGGAATACATATAGCCTACTTTTAACAATGGGATGTAAAATTAGGGGTCCATAAAGTTTTCTAGACATTTTAGAAGTCCTCGGGTTCAAAAAGGTTAAGAAATGCTGATATAGACTAATGGTTCACGCAAACATAGCCTACTAAACACGTGATATGACCTACATGCAGTTAAAGCGTGCAATATAACCTAAGTAGTAGTAGTAGTAGTAGTAGTAGTAGTAGTAGTAGTAGTAGTAGTAGTAGTAGTAGCAGTAGTAGTGGTGGCGAAATTCAAATATAAGTCGCCCCGATATTCACATTTGCACGGACTGTGTGATGTATTTTGTTTCTGAGCGAAGCAGAGTGACCAACTGTCCTTGTATATTGTCGCAAGCGCCTTGTATCCACCTCTACATATAGCTAAATAATGCATAACACTAACCACATAGTTAAGTGCGCGAAGCGGAGGCGGTAGCCGTAGCGAAGCGCCCTTGCATTTTCGAATAATGTACGATACGCTGTTTGTAGGTTTCGAAAATGTGGAATATTATATCTCCCGCAAGGTTTGTCAGCCTGCCACCTCTCGTCTAGCGGTAAGACGTCACACCTCCAACGTCCAGGCACGAGTTTCTTCATAATACTAGGACAGAAGAATTCGCTAGATCGTGGTATAAAAGAAACTGCATCGGTGAGGATAGGTTGGGTGGGACCGACTCATCCCAAGGTGCGACTTATATTTGAATTTTCCCGTAGTAGTAGTACTAATAATATGCAGTTTTACTGCCATTGATTATTATTATTATTATTATTATTATTTTATTTCACGGTAAAAGCATTGAACATAAAGATCGACCCTGATGCTTTCCGTTCTAGATACTTGTTAGTTTTATGAAAATGTAATACGTAAAATTTAATTGTCTCTTTAATTTAATTTTTTCTGGGCTAGCCTTTAACACGTATATGCGAGAAAGTTTGTGCAACGTATTTTTGCACCATTTATTCATATTTAAAAAACCTCTCGTGTACATTTTCACTGCATTAAATGAAGAAAATAATATATGCCTAAGGTTATAATGTGGTAGGATTCCCATAATCTATATAAAATGTATACGAGAGGTTTGTTTAATATAAAATTACATAAATCCTAGTGATATTATGACAGTGCTAGTTATCCAATGATTCTGTAATGTTCTCATATATAGATTTTATAAATTAATAATAAATATTTGTTTAATCTAATGGAGTTAAGGCCTTGAGGCCTTCTCTTACACTCAACCAGAGACAGAAAAAAGGAACAAACAAATACACTAACATAGTTCTATAAGTTGTAAGAATTGTCCCATATATAAAAGAGTGGTTGAAATAATTAAATCAAAAATAAATTATGGATGAATTAATTATTTTTCATCAAAACTTACATAAATCAATAGTCCCTACTCAGGAACTGCTAATGAATACTGACTTTAATACAGGTTTTGTTGACCAATGCAACAAAATATTATGTGTACAAGAACCCTTTACTAGAGGAAATCGTGTAGCAGGCTTTGGATTGGAAGTTACGATTTACGCCACAGATGATCACACTTTAAGAACTCGAGCAGCTATAATAACGAAATGCAAAGGCGTCTTACAACTTGCCCAACATTGTTCTGCAGACTGTGTTCTTATTTCTGTTAATTTTTATAGTTTAAATATTTATGTCTGTAATGTATATTGTGACCCTCTTTGTGACTTTGAAATGTTTCTTCTTAAACTCGATGAAGTTTGTGTTCAGCTCAAAGGCAGAGCTATACTAATAACAGGCGATATAAATGCAAAGCATAGTGCTTGGAATAGTCCCGTATCGGATAGTCGTGGGAAAAGATTTTTTGATTTCTGTTGTGCTCACAATTTGCATATCTTGAACAATAGTGACTTACCTACTTACACTCGAAGCAATTCTACTAGTTTCATAGATGTAAGTGTGTGTGTAGTTTGCAATTACTCCCCTTCATTAAGGAATGGTCCGTCAGTGATAAACCTACCTTTTCTGACCACAAACTTATTGTAATAAAGATAGCTCATACTATCATATCAGCTGGAGTGAATGACTTAATGTATCTTACGCGTGTTTACAAAACAAAAAAATATTAAATGGTCGCATTTTCGGAGTGCAGCAGTGCGGAACCTAAGACCTATTAGTGAACAAGTTAAATATGTTAATACTCACCAAGAGCTGAATAAATTGGTAGACAATTTGACAAACACTATTAAACAAATGTGTGATAAATATCTTCCTACTCTTTCTCACAGAGTAGCAAAGAATTACTGGTGGAATCAGGAGCTGACTATAATGAGGAAAAGATTGTTGGCCTGTAACAGGAGATTTAAAAGAGCTAAGTGTCTCCTACTCAAGGAACGTTACGAAGAGGTCTATCATAAAGTCAGAGACGAGTATAAGACTAAAATCCATCAAGCAAAGAACAATAGCTGGAAAAACTTTTGTTCTCTACAGTCTGCCCAAAATCCATGGAACGTAATATACAAACTATGTAGAAGACCAGAAAACTTAAACAGAACGTTGTCTACCCTGAAAACAGAGGATGGATTTACAACAACTGCGTTAGATACTGCAAATGTATTGGTTCGTAGATTTTTTCCTGATGACACAGAAGACACTCCAGAACAGCAATACATCCGTTCTGAATCTCAGACTGATCTCAACACACCAGATGACTGTGCCTTTACATTTTCTGAGGTGGCACGTGTTATAAGTCTGCAAAACGATTCTAAGGCGCCAGGAATCGATAAAATCTCTGCCAACATTATTAAAGCTGTACAAATAAGTCAACCTACATTGTTGTTGGAGATTTTTAATAAGTGTTTAACATTAGGAGCCTTTCCTGACTGCTGGAAAACAGCGATAGTGAAGGTCATACCAAAACCTAATTGTAAACAAAAACATACAGCTGCCTCCTTCAGACCCATTAGTTTATTACCTGTCTTGGGGAAATGCTTGGAAAAACTCATCATTGAGCGGGTTATGTTTGCGTTCCAAACTAATAATATGCTAAGTGACCGACAATTTGGATTCACTCAACAAAAATCAACCGAAGATGCAGTGAGCCAAGTGGTTGATTGGATGAAAGAGACTTTTTTAGAAAAGAAAATTGGCGCTATGGTGTCCTTAGATATATCGGGCGCTTTTGACCACGCTTGGTGGCCGAAGATACTTTTACAACTAAAAGTAAAGAAATGCCCCAAAAATATATTCAACCTAATTAAAAGCTACTTTAATAATCGAAAAATAGAGCTTGCCATAAGTGATCAGAAAGTAACCAAAGGTATTACACGTGGCTGCCCCCAAGGGTCAACCTGCAGTACAGGATTCTGGATCATATTATATGATGATCTTCTTAAACAAACGCTTCCAGAAGACTGCAGCTTAATAGCGTATGCAGATGATGCTTTACTGCTTGCAAAATCAAGCACTTTTGGAGATATACAGCACAAAGTAAATAATGGGCTACAGGTCATTTTTGAATGGGGTCAAGCAAATAAACTTCAATTTAATCCTGAGAAAACTTCTGCTATGATGATTACCAAGCGAAGGAAAATAGACGTTGTGAATTTCATAATGAATGGACAAAACATTAAAATGGTTGACAGCTTTTGCTATCTGGGTGTAATACTAGATACAAAGCTAACATTTCGATCACATTTGAATCACATTGCCAACAAAGCCAGTAAACTACTTCTTAACTTATCTAAGGCGTCCAGACCTAGTTGGGGATTTAATTACTCCATACTGAAAATTATTTATCGCGGAGCGATTGAGCCTCTGATTTTATATTGTGTTGCTGCCTATGAAGAAATTTTACATAAAAAATGGGCTCAGAAAAAATTACAGCAAATACAAAGAGGATTTCTTCTACGAATGATAAGAGGTTATCGTACAATTTCTACTGATGCTGCCCAAATTATAGCTGCCATAGAGCCCTTATATTTGAGTGGACTCTTCTTGGCTAGTATAAATAATATTAAGAGAGGTCGAAAGATCCCCGATATTGTCTCCCATTTACAACTACAAACACCGGTACATTGGAGTTTACTCGGCCATCCAGCACATTATAACACCAGTTTCATGCAATTGTGTTCTGAACTTGTAGACCAACATTCTTACTACATTTATACAGATGGGTCACGTTACATTAATTGTGAAACTCAGGAAGTTATGGTGGGATGTGCTTTTGTGGTTTATGATAATAGTGCTTCTGAAATTTATTCTGCTTTGTATAAACTATCGTCACACTGTTCTGTGTTTCAAGCGGAATTGTTCGCCATAAAAGAAGCTGTTAAATGGTGTATTGATAGTAGCAATAGTGCTTGTATAAACAGTGACTCACAGTCGGCTTTACAAGCTGTAGATGATAAATATAATAAGGATGCACTAGCCACAGACATTAGACATGCACTAAATACAAGCACAATTCATATTTGTTTAACCTGGGTCCGAGGTCACATGGGAAATTTGGGAAATGAGAAAGCAGATGAATTAGCTAAGTTAGGTGCTTCTT
This sequence comes from Ectobius pallidus, assembly GCA_964059195.1. Taxonomy (NCBI): domain Eukaryota; kingdom Metazoa; phylum Arthropoda; class Insecta; order Blattodea; family Ectobiidae; genus Ectobius; species Ectobius pallidus. Next base: position 177,937,250 of record CAXKWD010000004.1, on the reverse strand, counting down.
CAAATGTTAAAACTTCTTATAGTTTATGCCCTATATCCTTCATTAAGAAAACATTAAGAGAACATATGCACAGCCAATGGGATCGGATTTGGCAAGAAACGAATAACGGCAGCACAACGAAAGATTTGTTTTTCCCTAGAGTGCAAGATAGAATGGCTTGTACACTTTTGATTCCGGATTATATTACGACTCAATTCTTAACAGGGCATGGGAAATTTGGTGAATACTTACATAGATTTAAAATTTCTATCTCTGCAAATTGTAAATGTAAAGAGGAAAGCCAATCTGTTCGGCACCTCTTATTTCATTGTCCATTATTTACGCATGAACGTTATCAGTTAATATTATATTTAAATTTTCTAAATTTTGACTTTACTACACCAATCTCCCGTCTCTTCTTAAATAAGCAAAGTTACAAAGTTGTTTTAAGTTTCATGAATAGTGTTTTTGCAAAATTGTAATATGTATATGTAGTTTACTGTATACTCTGTATATATGTTTAATTTATAACCCTAATATGCCATCTGGTAAAATAGGGTTCTGTATTTTTGGGAATTCAATAATAATAATAATAAGTTGTAAGAATACGCTAGTTATACAGAGTGTTTCAAATTACTTTTACAAACTTCGGGCATGGGTTCCTTACACCAAAAGAAGGTAATAAGTTCATATGAACATATGTCTCATAATCCTTGTTTTCTCTTTAGGAACTATTCAACACATTGGTACACTCATAACACGTCAACATACAAAACTCATAACAAATGCTCGAAATGTCCTTCTCTTGCTTCTAGACGTGCACACATTCGTCGAATCATGGAATATGGTTTTCAAATATTCCGGGATGGTGTCGTATGGTTTCGCAGGCTTCCATGACACGTCGATGAAAAGGAATATGGGACATATGTTCATATGAACTTTTTTCCTTCTGTTGGTGTTAGGAACCCACGCTGGAAGTTTTTAAAAGTATTTTTGAAACACCCTTTATACATATACAGTTGTTAATTGAGTCTTATGTAAAAAAAAAAAAAGTTTAATGTTAAAAATTAAAATATTTTAGCAAAATGTGGAAATGAAGTAACTTAACTTAGATCTACAATATACAAGAAACAATAAAAAGCAATTGTTTTAAGTATACCTAAAAAATTATCGTTTTTTGGATATATATTCCTTTAGACTAGTTTTAAATCTTGACAGCGTATAACAGACCCTGATGCTAATGCTTATATTCTGTATCTGTATCTGTATCTGGTACCCTATGATCCCCAGGTGGGGCGAAGGGGCCTCCAAGCGGAGGTTTCATTACCTATACTAATTTGGATATGCTTATTTTCCGAGAGAGGGTAGAGGGACAGGTGGTAAGCCCATCGCCTCGCAACCCCCTTCTGGAAACAAAGTATTTCTTGGACGTGAAAGGGCCGAGAAATTTTGTCCAGAGGCTCTAATTTAGGCTTGGAGTTCTTTTACGTGCCGTAAATCTACGACACGGGACCCCAGCTTAAAGTCCCTCCCGGAGGACTCCGTGCCCAGGATTTTTACGTCCTGAAAAATCCATCGACCGCGGCCGGGTTTGATCCCGCGCCCTGCGGATCTAGAGGCGGGCACGCTACCTTTAGACCACCGCGGCCGACAATGCTTATATTAGAAGCTATTATTAACATCCGATGGCAGCTTTCAATTGTTCGTGCAAACGTGATTTATGGAATTATCTTATAGTATATTGCGATACAAGTGCCGTAAGGCACGTTTACGGGTCGAGGAAACAGATTGAAAACCCGAGGCGCAGCCGAAGGGTTTTTAAGTTTTCGAGACCCGTAAATGCCTTTACGGCCCGTGTGTTGCATGCTATTTTTTGCACGATGATTATTTATATCAATTTAATTATATTAATTGTGATATTACCTGAAAATATTATGTAAATACATTCTTGAAAATAGATGTTTATTTCAGAAAGTGATTCGCATGTGTTTGTTGTTATGGGAACCGAATATTTGTCCTGGGAGCCTTGTCCATAAAGGCTTGTATTATGAAGTGTATCGTAATGAATTATGACGTAGCGCTTGGACCGTAAGTAATTTAACCTCATCGCAACCGGCCTTAGCAACAAGACTGTGTGGGAATGTCAACTTACGAGTCATGTAAACAACGTTCGTAAGTACCACTTACTAGCTAAGGAGTGCAAAAAATGTTTTTTTGCTGTACAGTAACATTTAGGTCTGTGTTTTGTGGCTCATGTGGAGTTGTATCAGCGTGTAAGTGCGTTGCTTTGCAGGTTTCATTTTCATAAAATTAGCATTTGCAGAGTTCACGTTCCAAAAACGGCAGAAATTTAGCGTTACAATGTAATTAATGCCTACCACCCTCTTTAATTGTCCCCAGCGTCGCGTAACCGAGAAGCAAGTTCCTTTGTAATCTCCCGCTGCTCAAGATATTTCCTTCGCTACTCCAAAAGTTTCTCTTTTTATAACTGAGACTGAATAAATTTTATGCGAAACCCTCACGTGACTTTCTCTAACTTAAGTATGTACTTAAGCGATCTTCTCGCTTCACATTCCGACATAAACCGCTGCATTGCGGGAGTTGTTTTATCCACATGCAAGTGACTAGCCTTTAACTATCTTCAAATAATTTATAAGAAAATATACCTGTAGATAGTAATATAGGATAAAAATTCCTGTGACACTGGGACTAGAACCCAAGACTTTTGGCTATCCGTACCAATGATCTACCAACTGAGCTACGCCCGAGTTCGATCCACAGAGCCAGATAGAACTCCGCTAATTATTGCACAGTAATATACCTTTTGTATATAACAGTATTCATGTAGTACTCAATTTCAACTTGATCAACGAAATAAACAAACATCTGACTGCATTGGAGCCTAAGTCCTCAATGATTAGAAATGTGGCATTGTAGTATAGATATTTTTAAAAACATGTAACCTATAATTAGTTGTTACTCTGTTACCGGTCAACCGATTTGGTCCAAAATAAATGGGCTTCTTGCCATGGACTTTATAAATGCGTATACCAAGTTTCATTAAAATCCGATAAAGCGTATTTGAGTTATCGCACGTACACACACGGGCGGACGGGCGGACGGACAGACGGACATACATTTTCCTGTCCCCCACACAATCTCTTAAAATACCATACTGGCACTTAATAATAGTAATAAATTCTTCAAAGACTTATTAAAGTAAATATTTAGATAAAAGAACTAAATCCAATCTGGAAAAACTACTGTAATTTATGGAATCAGCATCCGGGGTATTATATTAATAAGATCGTTGAAATATCCTTGGAAACAGAAAAAAAAATTCTCTTTTGTTGGGCTGTGTAATCGTTGTTGAACAACATTTTACAGCACAGGCTCGTCTGCACACATGCAATAAAGTGACTCAATTCTAGAGCAAGTTAATCGAGTGCTCTAAGGCTGCCTATTGAATGCTGTTAATTAGAGAAGCTTTGCAAGTGGTGCTGCCAGGCTGCATGTTTATTTCAAAGCGAGGCCTAGTACAGCTTCCATAATGCTTAATATCATTTGATTTTAAACAAGGGAAGGGACGGGACCAGCCTCAGGTACACTCATACTGACTCCTATTTATATGTATTTTTATAACTTTATTTATAGCATGTCCCATTACAAATGCAATACTACATGCCCTATTTACAATATTTACATTGGTATTCATGTAAATAGATTCCAATTTATTATTTACAATGTTTACTTTTATTTTATTGCTTTAATTATTACTACTAAACTCCTCACTTTAAGTATAATTAATTATTACCAAATTATTAATGTTCACTTTTATTATTACTTAATGTTGTTCCTTATTACTTTCTTAATTTTCCTTTTCTAATTTTAATACTACTGTTTAAAATTATATTCAAATTTTACTGGTCCTTAATCGATTTTGCTTAGTTCTTCCAATTCTACTTTATTTACAAATCTTATAACGCTTGTTTTGTGTCTTTTAAATATTTCTTCTTTACATATTGGCCATGCCAGCCCACTTCTTCAACACTTGTCTTAAATGGTTGTCGCTGTGTTTTTAATTTAGGATATTCAAAAATAAAATGGTCCACCCATACACGCACTCGGCACTTCCAATTATTTTTAACCGATGGAAGTAGCTTCTTAGCGGCCTGTCACACTGATCTTCGATCGATCAAGACCAACCGACTGTCATCTAGCGCTCTCGACTACATTTCTGTTCCTTGTCACACTGCATCGAGCGTCAACGATCAACGGAAATATTATAGGTTGTGTACCTATGTGATTTTACTATGTCTACTCATCACTATATATTAGAGGTAAAGTATATTACCTTATTAGGCCTACGTCTGCCTATCTCCCGCAAAATATCATATTACATGTGTTGGGATGTAGGGTTAATATTATATCTACTATCTCAGGCTACATCTGTTTACTTCAAGCTTCATCAGTCGGTCGAGCGAAGAGGTTTTTTTTTTTTTTTTTTGTAGTTCGATCGCCCACCGCTAGGTGCTGTATATTTGTACAATTAAGTTGCATAAGAAGATATCGTTTTAAGTGCCTTAAATGATTCGTGCAATTCTATTTCAATCAAATATGAGTCTAAAACGAAATTATTGTGTAAGTTAAATCTTCCAGCATCAATTCTGAAATTCAGGTGGGTACGAAGCTTCGGAGTGCTGCCATCTTCACTCATCGAACGTCGATTAAAAAACGGACAGGTTTGATTTCACAGACCAGTTGATCCCTCTCGCTCGTTGTTGATCGCTGGCGATCGATGCTATGTGACTGGTACCACTGCTGTCTATAGGTTCGTTATATCGGTCGGTCGGTCGGTCGGTCGCTGTCGCTCGATTGATCCAGTGTGACAGCCCCTTTAGTCTTCCGTGTCCTGTCAAGAATGTTGTTAAAGTTGGGGTCAAGTCTAATTTCAAGTTTACTCGGCTTTTAACAGTGGGGAAGAATGATTTCGTTACTTCTCCTTTTGATGTTTCGTTCCAGTCTACCTCCCATTTGGATATTGCATTTCCTCGCATTTTTGCCAAAATTTCACTTTTTGGTATTTTGTCATAACAAATCTCCGAGTCCCTATCCCTTGCTGCTTCCTTTGCCAGATTATCTGCAAGTTCGTTGCCATGGTGACCTACATGTGCCTTTATCCATCTAAATTGAATTCTCCAATTGTAATTTTGTAATAGCCTTACTTGTTTACGGGTTGTTTGTATTAGTACTTTGTGGTTCCACGGTTTTTTTTTTTATGGAATCTGTAGATATCTGACTGTCTGTATTTATTACTGCCGTCTGGGGCTTTGATTATTGGCATTTGTTCCGCCTGGTTATTTGAACAATCTTTGTGCAATCTGAATTTGCCTTGGTAAGTCATATCATTTCCAATGAAGATTACTACTCCTGACTCCTGTATATATGTGGATGGTGATGGTGGCCTCATCGTGCAGAATCAATATTCAGACCAAATAAAATTAAAAAAATTTAATATATCATTGACTGTGCCTATAGAATGTTCACAATACTATTATATAGCAAGGTATTATATCTATGTAGATACATTTTACTACTGACTGAACATGTAAGATAAAAACTAATGTATAACATTTGAGTTACGTATTTTATAATATTGGATATGGACTATAATATATTTATAGATAGTTTGAATTCAACGAATTAAAAAAATCACTGACGTCAGCATTATTTTTAGGTCTATCTCATTCATTTCTAATTTTAACCGATTGAATATATGCATAGTGTAACATCCAATGTCTTTTTAAACATAATTTGGCACCAGTATCAATAACGGACCTGTTTGATTGGCTATATTGGCACATTTATAACTGACTTGTCTTATTAGTTAGACATTATTATATTACAATATATTGTAGCTTTTATCAATTTGTAGTTCTAACCTAACTTACAAATAGTTTTGCTGTATAATGTAATATATTGCAGTTTAAATAAGATTATCACACTAATAAATGTCTACTGTACAATGGAATTTTATTTTATATAATTTTATATCTCTTAGGTAATCCACACTTATATTTGTTCATCGCTTCTTTGTTGAGGGCATAAGGCTAACACTAATAATTGTTATTCAAGCTTCCCTCGTATACAAGATGAAATTCATTAATAAAATTTAGACCAAAGCCTCAGGAAGATGGGAGTGAATTAACATTCAGCTACATGGCATTCCGCCTATGAGTGAAAGGTGAATGATGAATTAGTTAAAGAGGAGAATGTTGTTGTTATTATTATTATTACTCACTATTACTAATTACTTATTTTTATCAGTCTCTCCCCGGTCCCTACGCCATAAGCCATAGAAGGGGGGGAGGACCCATCTTAGTTTTGCCAGTGGCGAAGGGAAGGGGGGTCTAGGTGGTCCGGACCTCCCCGAAATCAAAATATAACATTCTATTCAAGTTATTTAAGCTCTATTTTGTCAAATATTTAATTATTTTATTCAATAATAAAATACTGAATTTGTAAATGTATTCCTAATATTTCCGCTTTTCCATGTGTTATTTAACTTTTCTTATAAATAGTAACAAGTGTTATAATTTAGGTTACGATTTCTTGTTTAATTTGGCATGTCTTAGAGTATAGTAAACAAATTTGCTAACTAGTTTTTTCAGTGCTAAAATAGTGCAAAATGTGATTTTCATTAGTTCAATATTTAAAAATTTTCCAGGAGAGAGCCCCCAATCCCCCCTATCTTGGAGGGTATTTCATACCCCCAAACCCCCCGGCACTTTCGACCCTCCCCGAAATTATTTTCTGGCTACGCCATTGATCCTAGCTAAATATGAGCCTTCGCAAAATGAGTTTGCTCAGGCCTAAGAGAAAAAAAATTTAAGATATTCTTGGAAATAATTTATTTCAGTCTAGATATGCTATTTACAAAAATTAACGTAGATGTATCTCATTTCCGTTCAGGTATTACTAGTTTGACCATGGGTAATGCTTTCTCCGCCTGTTTACCACTACTTCAGCGAAAATTTTAACATGAAACATTTATAAGAAGAACAATTACATTAGTGCAATTACATAAAACATATCCACCATCAGTATATTCTAAAACTATACCTAGTACAAAATAGACCTATGCTAATTCTACTTGGACAACTATGTAATCAAGTGTAAATATTGATGTAGGCCTACTTTTCATTCCTAGGCCTATGATAATATACTTTAACGAATCTTAAAATAAACTTGTGTAGGTCTAATTCTTCACGACTAACCTGAAATATAATGTATAGCCTAGAGTAGGCTAAGTGTTATGTACTTTTCATGCCCATTGAGCCATTCATATTGAGCTCTTTAAATTTGTTTAGGTACTTACGATTCTGGTAGTAGCCGTCATACACCTCGCTTGAACCTGTGTTTCTATATGCCGGTGTATTCACAGGCCCAAATATTTTTACTTTCTCGCATATACGAAGTATGGAGAAAGTATTGTGATCGTGACAAAAAATCTAAATCGAGATAATACCGAGAAAACATGTTTCATGATACCTAGATACCGAAAAGGGTTTTTTTCTGGAATTATGTCTGTCCGCCCGTCTGTCCGTCTGTCTGTCCATCTGTCTGTCCATCTGTCTGTCCATCTGTCTGTCGTCTGTCTGTCCGTCTGTCTGTCTGTGGACAAGCACAGCGGATAAACTGTTCGTTGCATTTACTTTATTTTTTTAATTAAGGACTTTTTCGGAATTTCATCGAACCGCCCTGAATTTGGTAAATAGTGCACTAATCTATGGTATCCTTGCATGTGGTAACTCTTCTAGTGTGGACAGAGTTTTCAAATTGCATACGATGCTCATTGTAAGCACCTGTTTATCCCAGAATTCTGACAGTTGTTAACTTAGGCCTATATAGCCCATATACCAAAGCCTAGTTGAGGTTAAATCCAACATAAATGAGTATAATTTGTGATCAGATCACCATAACTACAGTACAAGACATTACCATCCTCTTGAGGAACCGCCGCCAGACTGAATGTAACAAAACGCAATTTCCCTGCAAAGGCAGTATTGTTCTTCAAATAGGTTACCCCGATATGCATTATGTCTGCCTATTTTAAGATTTAAAAGACGATTGCTCCAATGGCTAGCAATAATTTTTTTTATAATGTAAGTGAATTTTTAGATGCATCTGCAAATATGTAGCCTAAATGTAATTTTAAATGTTGAATTATTATTATTATTATTACTATTATTATGTATTAACATAATTTGGCGTGTTTATTGTTTAATTACTGCACTGTGACACTAAACAGGACAGATCTTACAACAAATGTATAATGTAAGAGAAGCTTGCCATATTGTAATAACAAACATATTGTGATTCCTGTATCGAAGTTTGAATTCTTTTTACATCAGAAAGAAACTTTGCAAGGAAACTGATATGCGAGACAATTTTCCTGTAACAGCCGCTAGCCATCAAATTCCTGTTACATTGCTGTAGCCCCGACTTCAGCTCCTGTCGCCGAGGTCGGATAGAAGCATTTTTCATGTGTCCGCTTTTCCATGCCTTCATATTTCTTGAAAGCAGCAGAGCGCGATTCACAAGGCTACAGAAACAAAAGACGACCCAGCTCCACCTCAGAGTGGTTTCGTGTTGTAATTGTTTTCTTATGTGGGAATGTTTTCAGGATTATGTTGAACTCACATGCAACTTATTCTAGCTACTGATTATTTACTGACAATATTATAGGAGAAAAATTCCTCTGACACTGGGATTTGAACCCAGGACCTTTGGCTATCCGCGTAAGAGGAATTTTTCTCCTAAAATATTCTCATGAATTGTCGAACAGAGACAATAATCTGTGGTTCATGAATGCATATGCATATATCTATCTAGAATATTTACTGCTAAACGTTTCCGTTGAAAAGCAAAATATAGCCCCTGTCATTTAATACATCAATGTTTTCCTGTAACTTGATAAATCCGTAGCCTACGAAATTCCTTTCCACTTTCAGAGTTGTATGTCACCTGGGATTAATATTGTGTACACACTTCCCGTTTCGAATAGTATCCCTAAGTCACATGAATTTCGTTTTAGGCAATTGTTTTTTTATGAAGTTAAAGTACCTAAATTTTCAAGCTTCATCTTCTCCTACATTATATAGAATGTAAAAAAAATCCGTATACAAACTTGGAGGGTTTGTAGAGGAGATGAAATGAAACTCTTTTTTTATGTGACAAATATCTGACAGGTTCTCTGTTGGGAGGGGTGGGCTAGTACAGTGGCCACCACGTTCTCCTGATCTCAGTCCTATGGATTGCTTTTTGTGGGGGAGATGAAGCGTTTGGTGTACGAAACACCAATAGATACTACAGAAGAGCTGGTTGTCCATATGACTGAAGCTGCAGCAATTATTCGTGAGACACCTGGTTCCTTTGAACGTGTGAGACAATCAATTGCAAGCAGATGTCAGCTGTGCATTAATGTAAACGGACATTTTCAACAAAATCTGTAAAACATTCATCAAACGGCAGGTTTAATACAATCACGCCATCCACTGTCAAACCCTTTAAGGACCCATAGCAGGGTCAGATCTTTGTCACATAAAAAAATGTGTTTCATTTTATCTCCTCTACAAACTCTCCAAGTTTGTATACGTAATTTTTTCCCACCCTATATTTGAATATCTCTTACCAATATGTGTTTTGAGACATTTGTTATTCTGGGTGTCGTATTTTAATTCAAATAAACTCTAGAAAATAATTTCGTTTCACTTCAATAAGAACTTGTGCTATGTAGACTGCAGATAGTGCGTATCAACTGCAATCATTTGCAGAGAAAATTAAGTTCTGTTCTTAATTAGATTCAGAATTCTGTATTTACTCAAACCAAGTGGAATTTTAAACTTGACACAATTAAACTGTAGGCCTGTATACGAGAAAAACTAGACATTCACCAAAGCGATACTCGAAATTAATGCCATACCTAGTTTTCTCCAATGACATTTACACACCGTCATCAGTCATGACAAGCGAACATTGTGAAGTCTTCGATTACAGATGTTCCAGAAGCACTAATCCATTATTCTTTCTTTTAAGCTTAGGCTACGTTCCAAGGAGGTTTCCCGGCAGCTGTGCGATGTCAGAAAAGTCAGCGGGTTGTTGCATTAATTACTTATTATGGACATGCGCAGTAAGCATCATAGTGGAAATTTCTCTCGCGACGCCATTCCCCATTCAGCTTCAGATTATTATAACAAGAAAAACAAATTTTTGTGACATGAAATTAATATGGATTCGTTTCTGTAAAAATGACAGCTAACGTCTCAGCAGTACGAACTCTACCAGGATAATAACCTCCGTCGGCGATCCCAAACCCTTGCATACTTTCATCCCTCAATTTCTAGGTCTTTGAAGTAGTTCATTTTTTAGCAGCGAACGGAAGCTCCAGGAGAATGGATATGATTGTGATACCACCTAACAGTGAAGTAGGATGCATATTAGTTCCCACAATGAGGTTTTAAAAACATGAAGGGCAGCCTGAGGATGTCAACGAAGAAAAGAAGGCCATGTATATAGCAACTACTTCATACTTCAAACAGAAGTAGCCTAATCGGCCTGATGTTAATACACGTGTCGTACCTTCCCTTATAACTTCTCTACCTGGAAAAGGTTTATCATGAAAAAAAAAAGAAAATCAAGGATACTGCTGTTTTCTCGCCCTTCTTCGTCACCAGTTATATATAGGGCAAGGCATTTGATAATTTTGCATCTTTTTATATGAAAGGTTAAAAGATAGTTCGAATACGTACATATAATGAAATAATTGGTTAAATTTTTCGTGATTTTCAAGAGTATCAGCAATTTTTAGGTAACTTTCGGCATTTTTTGGGTAATGTTTCAGTGGAGATAAGAGGAGCTATTCCGTGTACAAATCGTTACTTTCAAACAAATTGCACGTGTTTGCTAGGAGCAATTTGTTAGGCATGGCATTCAGAAATAATTTCTTTTTCGTTAATGGTGTCCAAGTAGTATAAATTGATTTACTTCTTTAATAACAAAATAAGTATGTTTTATATTGTAAATTTATATATAACGCACTGTCATCCATTAAATTGCTTTTAGCAATTCATTACTTTAAAAACCTAATTAAAAGTAGTAATGGTAAATTTATTGGTAATATTTTTTTTAGTTTCATGACATTTTTTCACTATTTTAGGTCATAGGCTGCTTTAAATTTGAAAGAAACATGTCAGCGTATCATAGGTCTGTTATATGATTAATATTATTGCCAATGGATTTTGTAAAATGTTGACATAATTTAAGAATTTATTATATCAGTGTATACGAATATGAATTAAGGTTAAGAATCAAACTTTAGACCTTTGTTCCTCCGTAAGGTCTGCTTAATAAATTGATCCGGAGTTGAACTCTGAGATCTTTTACAAAAATATCTTCTTTTCTGCATGGGCCTATCATAATTGCAATTATCACTGATTTAAAAAAGCGTTCTGGCACTTTCTTATATCAGTTTACCTGATTTTATTATTATTGCAGTTTGTTTGCAGGAATAAAGTGACTTAGTATTAGAAGTTTTATTGTCAAGTTCATATATATATATATATACACACACACACACACAGAGAATTGTGATCTTTTGGCATGATTACGTTCTAAACTGCAAAATCGCGGGGCACCAGGGTCACATCTGCCTCCTTTCAGCTCTATGTTGTAACAGTGTTGACGTACTTCACAATATTCATACCTTGAATGGTGTATTAATTTACATTTGTTTATAATAGTAGGCTGTGTATTAAGGAAACCTGGCGGTCGCTTTGTTGTGAACTGCGCGTTGAGATCTGTATTCATTGCTGATTTTCAGCTTTTCGACTCACAGAAAGTGGGACGCGGAAGGCGAGTGAAGCCATTAGGCTTACTTACCAGTCATTATGGGGAATCAAGTTGGCCTACTGCTACTCTATTCAAGAAACTAGATTCTGTCTTATCCTATTAGCATAAAGCTCCAGTAAGCGAGCTCAAAATTAATAACACCGGTGCTGTTATAAATGTATCAAGCCTACTATATAGATACTATGCCTTGAAAGCGAAATACAAAGAGCATTTTATTTATTAAAACAAGTAAAAATAAAACATCAAATTACATTTTCATTATTCATGTAATATTAAAGTCCTATTTCTTTCTATTCTGTTATTGACAAAATGTTACAAAACATATATAAAAAGATTATTAAGTCAAATAATTTTTTTTTTTTAATGTTAATCGCCAGAATGGTACTAGGTGAGATTGTGTGATGGACGGAAAATGTCTGTCCATCTGTTCGTGTGCCTGTACGCGCGATAACACATATACGGTCTATCGGATTTTCATGAAACTTGGTAACGCATTTATAACGTTCATGGGAAAAGTATATTGATATTGGACTAAATCGGTTAACCGTTACCGGAGCAAAGCCCAATTTAATGCCTATTTTATGGTAATATATTAGATAGAATTTATCAAATGCAAATCAGTTCTCTTAGCAACATATTGTTTTACAGTGTTTATATACAGCTTTGGAAAATAACACAACCCACATATTCCTTCACATATGCTTAACAAAGTAGACCTCTGTTCTTCCTCAAGCCCTGGTTAATGAATCGATCTGGAACTTAACTAGGGAACAATTACAATATATATAACTTATTTTCTGCATATCTTAATTGCAAGTATCATTGATTAAACACACGCATTCTGGCACGTTGTTATATCAGTTTACCTGACTTGACTTTTGAAGAGAACCTTCTTTAGCCGCGTTAGGAGTAAATCGAGAGCTAACCCAAACTTGCGTTACGAACAAAATCGTCACGAAATTAGTGGGGCTGTGACGGAACGGACTGCACAGAAAACAATCGACTCAATGATTAGGCTTATCCAAAATTTAAAAATCCAAAACCCAAAATTAAAAAATCTAAAATTCCAAAAATTAAAAATTAAAAAATCCAATATTTAAAAAAACTAAAAATCCAAAATTAAAAATCGATAATCGATAATCGAAAATTCAAAAATTCAATGATCCAAAATGTAAAAAATCCAAAATTAGAAAATTAAAAAATCCAAAAATCCCAATTTAAAAAGTCCAAAAACCCAATATTAAAAAAGTCCAACAATCCAAAATTGAAATAATCCAATAATCCAAAATTGAAAAAATCCAAAAATTAAAACAAGTTTCACTTCTGTCGGGTGGCCTTCCACGCACACTTTTTGTTATTATTATAGGTAATATAACGAGAGGTATAGACTTTATCCTCGTTGTAAATTGCAAGTGAGAGAATCCGGACATTGAGTTATATTTTTCGTAACTATTGAGAAAATACTTACAAAATTATATATATGATGAATAACTAAAATCACCAAAAATGGATAAAACACATCGCTAATTGTGTCATTGTAAGCAAGATAGCCGATGGCGAGGCAAAATGCATATTCGAGTCACGCTGCGTGTGGTTATTAATACCGTCACTTTTCGTAACGGATCACCAGTTATGCTTAGAATAAATTCTCTGAAATGCACAATATCTAGTATTAATAATTTTGTAATGGGCTTGAAGCACTGGTACTTTGGTTTTTGCGAGGTTGTCCACCAGCACTCCCTTTGGCTGTCGATGATGTGTCATCTCATTGGTCCTTCTCGGACGATGCTGCCAACGTCCGCGTTCGAGCGTTTTTCAATCCCTCTTAGAAGTCATGTCGCACACCACCATTCCGACTGGGTTTCGTACCTGAGAGAAGTGTGTCTTTTAGGACATACTAACAAAAATTAGATTGAAATTTATATAAATTAAAACCATTATAAAATGGTGTATTCTGATGTATATATTATATATTATCTCGATATAGGTCTATTAAAATGTTAGTTATTATTTGCGAACCAGCATGAGCCGCCAAATAACGCAAATTTCGCAAATAAAACCACAAACGCCATAAAGCGCGAAATAAAACTATTTTTGGTATTTTTCCCCTATATACCGGTAGACCTACGTGTTTCACATGGCTCACGCACAATGCGTTCCATTCTGATGCGACTGTGATCAGTGACGCCGTTTTGAAAAAAAGAAGATGGGGAAGCTTTGTTCTAGTAAGGGTAGCCAACAGTCTTTTTAACTAACTGTAGTTATTTTGCCCTAACTTCTACTATCCACCCTATGGATTATAATAGTGCGATGGTTGGCAACATTTTTGCGAACCAAACTTTTTGAAGTTGTTTCGTAAACATAAATTCATAGGCCGTTCAGCGTTGATAGTTTGGGGGTCGTCTTATAGGACAGATTATGCTAAAACTGTAAAACTTTGACGAAAATTTACATTTCGTCTTGCCTGAAGGTTCCCTTACCTGCAGAAATGTACGGTATATTAATTTACTTTCAAATGAAGGGGCGAAACCCGCAACAATAATAAAGTTTATGTGAAGGGTTTAGATTAGGTTAAGTGAGGTTATGTTAGGTTAGGTTAGGTTAGGTTAGGTTCGAGTAGGTAGGTTTAATGGAATATAGTACGATTTAGTGTGAATTCATATCTCAGAAGTTATTATATATTTTTCAAACTTAAAGGATGTCTTCAATTAAATCTAACGAGATGCAGTAGGCCTATGCGCTGTACCGGAGTCTTGTTGGAAAAATGCAAATTTATTTGCAGAAGTGTTTGAAGATAGAGTAATTAGTGAGGTGTTATGGCCAGCACGATCTCCAGATCTTATCATCATCATGATATTCCAGAGAATATAAGAAGAGAAATTGCAGCAATTTCACAAGATGAATAAATGCATGTAAATGCAAACTTTCCTAAAAGATGTCAGAAATATGTGACGACAGACAGAGGTAATTTCCAACATTTTCTGTGACAGACGTAGGTGATTATTCTAACTGTAGGCCTAATTCAGAAATGTGCGCTTGAATTGAGGGGTTATGTACGTGAGCCTTTACCGGCCGACGACTTCCTTCCAGGCCGCCACGAGGACCGTGCGTTCTCGGCACATCGCAAAAATACAAAGAATGGATAATACCCGCATTCCTTTTCAAACATATAAGTATAAACCATCAGGTTACAGAAATATAGGAAGACCTATGAAACTCTGGAGGGAAATACGAGGCTGGAACAGGAGATCATCTCCTAAACCGTGAAGTGTTGTTGATGATGATGATGATGTGTTTACAAGTTCTTTTTCCTGAAGTATTTTTTCTCGTTGCCACGTTGCCAGCGTGAAGAAGCATTGCTTATACCTTACTTGTCTCTGGAGTGGCACTGATAGCACTTCTCTAGTACTCTTTTATGCCGGTTGTTGACCAAGAGCTACTAGCTTAGCTCACATACAATGAGGGATTTCACATATAGTTGTGCTGGATTTCATAAGTAGTTTTGTCGGTACAACTACATATGAAATCTCGCACTGTATGTGAGCTAAGCTAAACTAACTTAGCTTAGCTCTTGGTCGACAACCGGCATTAGTGGCACTCGCTGTCTATTCTTGTGTAGCTTTGGCACGCCACTGATACAAGCGGCAGAAATTACTATGGACAGACACGCCACTGATGTACTTCGTTATTTGCTTACGGAATGGCATGCGCCGATTGTACCGTACTTTGTGTGGATTGCCATGCCATTGACTTTTCTTGTTGCTGGAAAGTTTCTGTTTTATCTGGGCACGGAATTAGAAATGATTCCCACAATGGAAAAGTACATATTAATGGATTATACTCGCCTCGGCTAAGATAAAGTTTCTCACAAATCCAGTCCGCTACCGAAAAATAATAATTTTAATCAGCATTCAGGCTTAGCAAAGTTAGAGTTAACTCAACACAGGCAAACATTCTGCACTCTATACAGTTACGACTAATGTAACAGTTATTTATGATAAGAATATTGTAATGTTTCTTATTGTAATACGACGTGGGAAACTTCTGAAACAAGGCCGAATGGAAATTAAATTTATCTAAATTTTTTAACATTCATAACTAGCGTTCGGATGTTTATGACCTAAAAAGTGGAAAATATGACTGCAAATATAACCTTAAAAATGACTAAATATGACCCAAAAATCCTAAATACTACGAGTACCTCATAAAAGAATTATTTTCTAAAAATAAATTTTCCAATTTAAAACTTTTAATGACACTAAATTATTACATCACATGAATTCAATCAGATAATCACTTTTTAACAATTTTACAGGTTATTTACAGTTTTACTTGTAAATAACTTTTAATCTATTGATGTTTCCAGATACCACTGCAAATGTGAGCTGATTTTTTTTTTTTTTTAAAACATGTCTATTGCAAGTTGTTAACAAGAAGGAAGAAGAGTGCTACTACTTGTTATTGTCCATTCAAATTTCAGTTACAGTAAAAGCAAAATATTCGTGATTCTTTTTCGAAAAAAAATTTAAATTGGCAACTTAGTGCACATAGGCTACTGCATAATTGTGCTCTTTTACCGAATTTATATCTGAAATATGACGTTAAATTACAAATATGACCCAAACATGACCAAGACCATAAAAATGAGCAAAATATATCTTTATATGCAAAATAAAGATTAGGATATCAAATGTGGAATTCATGTTTAATTTGTGTTTGCTGCGAGAATGGAGGTCAACAAAAAAATATGACATGTCATAAACATCCGACCCTATTCATAAGATCATAACATATCAAAGATTTTAGTTTTGCGAGAAGTGTATATGGTTTTGTTTATAACGAGGTTACAAAATAACCAACTATACAACATTTAGTTGTGGGATCAATGTGACTATAAACAACTCTAATGTGAAAAACACAATCATTTCCACTATTCTTAATACCTACATTCCAGTTTAGAGTCCTATCCTACATTGAGATAGTGCTTATTCGGTTCTCTCAGCTTCGTTCAATGTAGCAATATTCACGAGGCAGGACTTAAAATCTTAGTTTGTATATGAAATGAGTGGTTCATGACTACCCTTTACAGAATTTATTACTGAAAGGTGAAATCAGACTGAAAAATGCAATGCCATAGCTGGGATTTGAACCAGGATCATCGGCTCTCCGTGCCGATGCTCTTACCAATTGAGCTACACTGGCATCATGCCGGTACAACATTAAATTCTCCAACTGACTCACAGGAGTCATGGAAAGTTTCAAAACTCGTTTCAAAAAAGGTCAAACTCTTAGTAAAAGATTATATTATAAGATATAAAATACCAGCTGTGCAGTATACTCTGCATATTATGCCACTCGTATAGAAAATTTAAACACATTCGTTAGAACCATTTCGAAAAAACCTCGAAAATGACATTTTCTTCCTCTAAAGTGGAGGAAAAATGAAGAGAAAATCGTTGCCACGCTTTGTGTAGCATACTATTCCCAGAAGATATCTAATCCAAACATAATTGTTTTGTTTTTATACGGTTTTTCTTTCTCGAGGTATGCTGGTCAAAGGCACACACATATAGACTTGTTTTTTTTTTAATAGCATTTTTGGATTCATGGGACCTCAATCATATATTTATTTGAGAACGCCACAACGAATTTCGGGGTCGATTACTGATTATATATTTTAATAACAAGTATAGGCTTAATATACACTCCACCAATGCTCAGTATGTAATGTTATGTAAGTTATATTAACAAAATCAAATTATACATCTCAGTAGGAAGATGAAAATAATTGAAAAGGCTATTAAATTAATACATTTTTAGACAGTCGAAGGTAAGAGAAGCACTTTTAACGGTAGACGAGTTTAAAAGAAGAAAATTATGCCACTGAGTGTTACAAAATTTTGATACTCCAGAGGGACCCACTTTGATTGCTTCGCATGGAAAATACTATTTTAGTTCAGAATAATTGCATACAATTACTAAATAGACTCAATCTGACATAAATTGAAAATATAAAAATTCATGAGGCCTTCTTAAACGCTAAATTTTTCACGGTGGTCACAAATATGTGATACTTTCACCTGGAAAGCGTTGTTCATTCCATCCCTTACATTAGCAGCCATGTACGAGAAATCTCTGTCTGCGCAAGTGCATACTAGGTGGCAGGAGAGTTTACGAACAGCTGTAAAGCTCCCAAAATGGCTGCAGCGTGCGTATTAAAAATTATTTAAAAAATATTAAAGCCTGTCTAAAAAAGTAATGTATGATATAGTGGTAAAATTATTTTATTTTGCTCGTAGGATTGCTTCAGTCATCCTTACGCCCTCGATCCAGAAACATACCTACTCGCAAAATTAAAATCCTTCGTTTAGCCCTGGTATCATAACTAAAAACTGATTTCGCGGGCACTAATAAAAGGCCTCGCGGGCCACAAGTGGCCTCCAGGAATCCCTTTGAAAACCGCTTTTTTAAACTGTACAGAATCTTTAACAGTATGACCTATCTGCCAGAGCTACAGTTCGTATTAAAGAGGCTTTAAATATTGATGAATTAATTTTTCATACTCTTAAAAGTTTGGGACGTGTCATTCATTTTTCTACTGTAGTAAACCATAAACTATTTTGCCAAAATCTGTAAGTTACCCTTGTCATTGTAGGAAAGTTTACCTTGTTACCTCTGAAATGTAGACTTGCAGGAATGTATTTAGTGAGGTTACGGTTGACTGCTCTTCATAAATACCTGCTGTTGTTTTTATTGATATCCTTTTTTTATTTTTCTTATTTTTTAAATTTTTCCTTTTCCTTGTTTCCTTTGTTTTCCCTTTTTCTTTATTTGTTTTTCCCTTTTTCATTTTTTCCTTATACACACAAACACTCATGTTCGAGGCGGGACTCGGAAACCACAGACTCCTTACTCGCGGCTAAGGAACCCGGATGCCTGTTTTATTATTATTATTATTATTATTACTGTTATTGTTAATATTGTTATTAATATTATTATTGTTATTAGTCCACCACTGTGGCGCAGGGGATGAGTTCGCTCCTCTCACGCAGCGGGCCCGGGTTCGATTCCTGGTCGGGACAAGTTTCCTGAGTGAGGTTTTTTTCCGTGGTTTTATTCACCTGTGAGACAATTGTCGGGTCACTTTAGGCCCTTGTGGTCCCCGGATATCATCTGGCCGTCATTATCATCTTCATCCCATCCTCGCCATGTTTGAAGTGTGTGTGTGTGAATGGTGCTCTGGTCCTATGTGTTCGTGTTGTCTCGGAGGTGGCCTTGGCATTGGGCTGATCACTCATCCGGGGCCCTCCATGCCCTTGCCTGGTCAAAAAAATTTGTATGTGATCCAAAGATAATCCCTCTCCCGACAGGTCGCAGCCCGCTTAAATCCTAAAAGGGAGAGGTAAAACTAAGATAATGAAAGAAAGAAAGATTATTATTATTATTATTATTATTATTATTATTATTATTATTATTATTATTATTATTATTATTATTATTATTATTATTATTATTATTACTATTATTATTTTATTAATATGTTGTTATTATTATTGTAGTTTAAAAAGTCAAGCTGGAATACTTACTTTGCTTTAATTAGTACGCAATGAAGAATTTTTTTTCGCTATTGAACTTCAATAAGCAGTTTTCTTTGCGAGAAAAAAACACACCTAAAATTCCGTTTTGGATCCCGCTCAAAAATAAAATAATGTGGAAAGTGTGATCTGATAGATGTGATGGAGTAATAAGGTAATTCCACTTCTGTTCTGGACTAGGCAAGTTATGGTAATACAATTGAGACAAGTATTGGTATTCCCTCCGCTGCACTTCTCTCTTGAGCGACCATTCTGCCTGCTATCTCCCCCGCACAGCCACGCTTCCCAACATGTCACGAGATATCATCGCAACCACGTCAAATCCTCCGGGGAAACCAAACTTGAAAATACGGACCAAGTATGGATACTGTCAAGGGACAAGATAACTATCTTATAACTACCCTTCAGCCATTTTATATTGAAACAAGTGTTTAGTCTTAGCACAAGCAGTTAATCTGCAGCATTGAAACAAACGTTAAGACAAAAAATAACATACTTCATGCCACATTGCCACAATAGTATATTGCGATACAAGTGCCGTAAGCCGTGCATACGGATCGAGGAAAGAGTTTGAAAAACGAGGCGCTTGCGCCGAGTTTTTTCAATTTCCTAGATCCGTTATGCGCTTACGGCACGAGTATTGCATGCTATTTTTTGCACGATGATTATTTATATCAATTTATTTATATTAATTGAGATATTAGCTGAAAATATTATGTTTATACACTATTGAAGATGGATGTTATATTTCAGAAAGTGATTCGCATAGGTTGGTTGTTATGGGGACCGAATATTTGTCCCTTAAAGTCGCCACAAACTGGGGGGCCTTGGTTCCGGTCTTCCATAAAGGCTTGTATTATGATGGTTTTACTTACGGCCCTTGTGCTCTTTGTACTTTTTACCGCACGGAGATTTCTTTTGTTTTCACCGGAATGTCAAGTTACGATCCACGGCAACAATATTCGTAAGTAGGCCTACCACTAATTAGTTACGTCGTGCAAAAAATACCTAACAGCGAATATGAAATTTCCATTTGATCAAATATTTTGGTCAAGCTATGCTGTTCTCATCAGAGTTGGTTAAAAAATTATATAAGTTAAATAGGTACCGAACAGAAAGTAAGATCAAATTAGTAGCCTTAATAAGGATACACGCATGGAGGTTGCCTGAATGACTGACTGACACCTATACTGGGGCATAGGGCCTCCAAGTGGAGGTTTCATTACCTATACTAATTTTTTCACGCTTATTTTTCGAGACAGGACAGAGGGACAGGTGGTAAGTCCATCGCCTCTCAACCCCCTCCGGAAACTAAGGAATTACTTTGAAGGGCCGAAAAATTGTCCACAGGCTCTAAGTTAGGCTTGGAGTTCTTTTACGTGCCGTAAATCTACGACACGGGCCCCACAGCTTAAAGTCCCTCCCGGAGGACTCCATGCCCCAGGATTTTTACGTCCTGAAAAATCCATAGACCGCGGCCGGGTTTTATCCCGCGACCTTCGGATCTAGAGGCGGACACGCTACCTCTAGCCTGAATAATCCCCCCCCCCCCAAAATGTAATACATGTTACTGAACATTCTTATTAATCAAGTGGCACAAATTTAAAACACATCTTTTCAGCATTTCATCAATATTGAACTCTGCCTTTCTTTCTCTAATAAATTGCGCCTTTTTCGTGGTTAACTTGTTTTCAGTGCTGTCATTTTTTTTGTCATGACACCAACTGAAGAGCTACTTGATAAAGAAGTACCTGCCTCCAATCCTGCTCTCTACCTATGTTAGATGATGTAGTGGTCGCATGTTAGGTCTAATCCCACAGTCAGTATGGAGAGCAGTAACAACATTGCAGTATTTTAGCAGGAAAGGTCTGCTAATACTGACTGTTCAGGGTGATGTAGGAATTGGAGCGGGAAATGGTCGGAGATAGACTGTAAGGGCTGCTGGACGCCTGTAATGAAGTTCAGCATACAAAGGATCAAAGAGGAATACGATTTTTATTTACACGTAAAAACCAAGAACAAAAAGTCTCCATGCCAGACTATTTAGTCTCCATGGTATTTAATGGGGACGCAGAAAGGTTATAATGTAGTTGTTATTATTATTATTATTATTATTATTATCATTTATTACTATTATCATTCTTTATTTATTTAAATTTAAATTTGTTATAAACAATATTCAAGTGACTTAGGAGCAAAATTAAATTTGAGGAAAATTAATAATTAAGGAATCGCGCACAATGTGCATTATCTTAACCTAAGATTTAACCTACTGACAAATACCCAGTCCTGAACCCGGGAAAGGGATTTTTCACTACTGAAAAATCCCCGACCCGGCCGGGAATCGAACCCGGGCTGCCGGGCAAATTGTTGTACAATATTTGGTTTCCATGAACCATAGCATTTTAAAATCATATTTTACATAAAGCATTACTTTATTTTATTATTATTATTATTATCATTATAACAAGGCTTTTAATGACCATTAATTAGTGAAAAATACAAAATTATAAATGCATTTATGATCTAAAAATAGTGGAAAATAACACAACATTTTAAAAAATCAAAACTTTACAATTTTTATTTATAATTAGGTTTTTAAAGTAAGGAATTGCTAAAAGGAATTTAATGGATGACAGTGGGTTATATACGAATTTACAATATAAACCACAATTATTTTGTTACTAAAGAATTAAGTAAATGTATACTACTTGGACACCCATAAGTTAGCGAAAAAAAATTCTTTCTGAACTGACATGCCCATCAAATTGCCCCTAGCTTATATGTGCAATTTAAAAAGAAAGAAAGAAATCTTTATTGCTAGAAGACAAACTGCTATGGTGTTTACAATAAACCTGAATTAAAATGAACTATGAACACTTGGCGGAGATTCTCAAATAAAAACGATTGTCTGTTGTCTGAAAGTAACGATTTGTACATGGAAAAACTCCTCTCTACCTCCACTGAAACATGACCTAAAAGTGCCGAAAATTACCTAAAAATTACCTATCTCTTGAAAATGACGAAAAATGCAAAATAAGGCAAAAATTCAAAAAAATGCTCTTATTTAATCAATTATTTATTGATACACATTTATATATTCGAACTATCTTTTAACCTTCCTATAAAAAAATGCAAAATCAGCAAATGCCTTGACATTATTATAGCACTGATTTCATGCAATCATTTATCAGAACACCTGTAGCAGCGTAAATAGGTACAGAATTACGTAACCAGAAAATTAGAAAATATTGGGTACAGAAATACCAACATGAGAGAAGAACATATAAAGATGACAACATGGAAACGTTTCCCTACAGGACTGAATGGTAATTGCCTAAAGACTTGATCGTCGAATCGTTTTCCTATATTACCCATACAACTGAACGTTAGGTATTTTGCAATCTTTATGTGAACGTAGCCTATATGATGAGCCGGCTATTTATTTACCTGAATACATTAATAAGATTACACTGTATTTCTGGTAGAGATATTGGTAACCTTAGAAAGACAGTGACATCTCGAGAAGGAATGAGAAATTCGTAACTGAGCGGGGATGCCACATTTCTTAGGGATGTTATTAATATTACAAGAATGTTAACATCCTCGCTCGCGAATTAAGCAAGTGGAAGATATTAAACATTCTTATAACACTCTTATTTCTTCTGGCTGTGGAAAAGCAATAGACTACTAATTTTATGATTCACGAATCAATAGAGCGGAAAGTTTTCAGAAATCAGGACTGTACAGATAACAAGAAATATCAGGTAACCGATATGGTATAACTCTACAAGAGTGGTGACAATAACTAGCGGTGATAATAATTAGGGACAAGTTTCTTAGGTTTTAAACTATTTTGTTCCTTGTTAGCTAACTGTGATATTTTAACACTAGCTTAAAAGACCCGGCGTCGCCCGGGTTTTGTATTTTGTAATTGGAAATTAGCTTATGAAGGATTTTCAATTTTAAATTCTAGGTCCTTATATAGGCATTTATAATTTGAAATAGGAAGAACGACTTATTACACTCAAACTATTCCCTCATAAAACGCTTGATATAGTTTTTTATGGCTCATAGAGGATCAAGAATGTTGCATCCCATCGCTTGTACAGTGCACAGCAAGCCTGGTAGAGGTTTAAATAAGAAGAAACAGAAATTCCTGTAACATAAAATTGTAATATCGAGGCGGGAAATTTCCCACTCTTATGTTACCATAAAACATTATCACTTTCATACTTTTCTCTCCAAAAACCTGCGATATAATATAATAATATACACATTACCATACCTCGTTTTGTTTTCTCTATGTCCAGGGTAGAGAAAGTTATGTGATTCCATTATTTTAGTGGATTTCATTCTGTAATATTTATTTATAACATGAATTATTTTGATAACTTCTCTTATTTGTCAAAAGTGCATTTCAATTGTTTTTTCCAAGCCCACCTGATACCATTTGGCAACAATATATTCTGTGATTTTGAATTGATAATTCTATGTAAAAAGGGATTAAGTATTTTCAAAAACATTTAATTTTTGGCATTTAGAATCAGAATTTTTCAAAATCCTTTCTTAGTGAGCACCTACATTATGAAACGAAGGTACTGTCAAAATTCCAAGTCTCTACCTGTTATAGTTTAGGCTGTACGTTGATTCCTGTCATTCAGTCAATCAGTCAGTCAGTCATTCATTCAGTCAGTCAGGACAAAGCCTTTTATATATATATAGAGATAGAGATAACTATCCGTTTCATAGTCATGGCAGTCACATGGTCTAATCTTATAAAACCTAAAATTGGCTAAAACTGTTTTTTCAAGTAAAATACAATAAAATAACTATAATAATTAATCTAATTATAACTTATTATTGTTCTAAAATTACTTTTCAAATATTTTCCTACATTTTTCATCTTGCTCATTGTATCCAGCATATTATTTTTTAAGATAAAATATACCACTGCGTTTTGTAATTTTGTCATTTTGTACTCCATTGCCCCGGTCAAGGAAATCGTTAGTAAACCAAAATCCTTGGTTTCTTTAGAAACAAATTAAAGACATTCTTAAGGAACTTATTCACAGTGTTTGCTCCAGAAAGACGCCGAAAGTGAAGTATTCTAAAAGTTGACTCATCTTTTGGAGTTGGAAATGACAGGGTAGTTCTAAAACTAAGCAAAGTGTATTCCTAAAGTTTTGTGGTTCAAAGTCATGAAAATTTAAGTGAAAATAAAATAAATTAAAATATTTTTCAGTGTTTATTGTATTTATTAACGTGAAAGTAAAAAATAATCGTCTGAAATGGTCAAGTAACTAAAATAAATCTATTTTAATGTTTAAAAACCTAAAATAGGGTAAAAGGTAAAGTGATCCCTATACAGGCCGTGGAGGCCCAGAGGGTTCCAGGAGGTTGAGGCTCCCAGATTTTGGACATTCGGCACATGAAGGTGGTAAGGTTGTCAGCCTTACGCACCGGCCGCCTTTACCCCCAGGATTGCTCCTGGTACTCATTTCTGTTAGAGGCTGAGTCGACTCCAGGGACATTGTGCCACCAGAAGGATTAGGCCAATTGAAAAATCTCAACGACCTCATCGGGAATTGAACCCGCGACCTTCCGGTATGTAGCGCAGCGCCTCAACCACTACGCTACGGCGGGTAACTTATATAAAAACCTATAAATCCGTGCCCTAACAATAAAAAATAAATTGAAAACATTGTGAATCGTATTATGGTTTGTTGCAGGTCAGGTGGCTGTTGTAGAACAAGAACCAGAGTTTCTTCAGCCTCTAGAAAACCACACAGTGACTCAAGGCCGGGATATCTTCTTCACATGCGTTGTCAATCATTTGGGCCCCTATAAGGTAAATAACAAGATTGTCTGTATTGTTAAAATTACAAAACGATTTTCTACTACTGTATGACTTTCCTAAACCACAGCAATGATTATAATTATTATTGTCGTGATATGTTTACGAATGGAGGATCGGGTATAGGCTATTCATTAAGAAGGAGATGTCATTTAGGTGCATTGACCTTGGTGTTTACTCGAAGGACAAAGGGTTTGAACCTTGTGCTATATTATTAACTGATTTTAATATTCTTGTAAAATCATTATATCGTTCTCCTTCAGGTTCTCCTGAATGATTTTACTAATTTAGATAATATGCTTCAGGACTTGTGCAAATATCATTATGAGATTATTATTTGTGCAGATTGGAATATTGATATTAATGTTCACTCTCCTATTATTAGATTTAATTTGTTTATTATAATCGTGTAATGTCCACCGCTGGCGCAGGGGATGCGTTCACTCCTCTCACGCAGCGGGTCCGGGTTTGATTCCTGGTCGGGACAAGTTACCTTGGTGAGGTTTTTACCAGGGTTTTTCCTCGCCTGTGAGACAAATATCAGGTAATTTTAGGCCCTTGTGGTCCCCGGATATCATCTGGCCGTCATTATCATCTTCATCCCATTCTCGCCTTGTTTGGAGTGAGTGTATGTGTGTGAATGGTGTGTCTCGTCCTATGTGTTTGTGTTGTCTCGGAGGTAGCTCAGGCATTGGGCTGATCACTCATCCGGGGAGGCCCTCCATATACTTGTCTGGTCATAAAAGTATGTCTGTGTCTGATCCATAGTTCATTCCTCTCCCGACAGGTCGTGGCCTCATAATGGTCCCTTTGAGGGAGAGGTAAATTACGAAAGAGAAAAAAAATATTATATTATTATTTCACTAATAATCTACTTACACGTGGTAATTCTTGTATCGATAATATTGCAACTAATATATGATAAATTTCATATTTACCTTTGAGGATCAATTACGCTTGATAGATAAAATTCCTCATTATTCCCTCAATTTTCTACTTAAAATACAGGCGCAATCATTTGGGATTAAATCGTGATTTATTGTTAAATAATAATAAATAGGCCTATGTGTAATGTTCACGTGTGCGACTAAAACCAATGATAAAAATTGTCAATAAAGTAGTTTCCTTTTAATATCTGTTCTCATAAACAGAAACTGAAGATGGCATAAAACTTGCTATGCCGAAATGCATCTTCTTTAAATTCTGCATTGACTACGCAGCATCTTGGGATTGCTATAACACCTGTGAATTGCACAAACAAGGCATTTCCAAGTGGCATCACTTGCACAAGAAGCTTGTTTATGAATTGTTATGAAAAAGTAGCATTACTATATTGTGTTTTGATTACATAATCTATACAAGTGCTGATTAGTGATTTTTTATAATAACGACTGGTATCGCAACACTACTGATCAGTTTTTATCAACATTTATATTTTTTAACGGCATTAATTGAATGAAAACTACTTTATTGACAATTTTTATCATATATAAATTATACTATACTTATAAATTTATGTTTTGGTAAGGGATATTCCCAGATTGTCTAAAACTCAGTAAAGTAATTCCTTGTTTAGGAAAGTAAGTAAAGATAACATCATAAACAATAGGCCTATTTCACTTGTATCTATTTTCTCAAAGCTTGTAGAATCTGTTATGAAGGAACAATTAAATCACTTTTTATACAACATCCTTACGCCTTGGCAATATGGATTCCAGAAGTGTAAATCTACCGTGACTGCTCTTGAGTGTATTGTAAATCATATTTTAAACGGTTTTGAGACTACATTATTTGTTTCCTTGAGTATGTTGGACTTAAGCAAAGCGTTTGACTGCATTTCACAAGAACTTTTAATTAGTAAATTATGTCATTATGGTAATCTTGGAATTTGTCTAGATTTATGTGCATCATATCTTACTGGTAGAAAACAGTGTGTTTATATAAATGGCGATTGTAAGATTTTTTATTTGGTCTGCGGAGCACCACAAGGTTCTATTTTGGGACCTCTATTATTTATTATTATGGTTAATGATGTAGCGAATCATATTGAAGCAATTCCTGTTCTGTATACTGATGATACATCTTTTATAAGAATGGATTCCGATCTTCTCCTACTTAAGACAATGAATGCAGATATCTTAACATCCGCTGAATTATGGTTTTCTAGAAATGAGCTGGTAGTTAACAAAGAGAAAACCCAGGAAATTATTTTTAGTTTAAGATATGCTAAATAAGAATATTCCCCAGTAAATTTACTCGGTTTTGTCTTAGACAAGAAATTATCATCGAATGACCAAATATCATTTTGTTGTAATAAATTATCCAGAGTAATTTTTCTTCTTCGTAGACTAGTTTCATCCGTTTCAAATAAAGTACTTAAACAGATATATTTTGGCCTTTTCCACTCTCATTTGTCATATGGGACTCATATTTGGGGTAACTGTCCTCGTGCTGATAAGGTATTTATATTACAGAAGAAATTAATCAGAATCTTAAATGGAAAATACACCTTTGATCATTGCAAACAGCTTTTCATTGACACTCAGATATTAACTTTTCCGTGAATTTACATTTTTTGTCTTTGATTTCTGTTAAGGAGAGAATAAATGATTATGCTGTACGTTCTGAAATTCATCTTTAGTTATAATACTAGAAACTTCAGACAAATCAAAGTCTTCGAATAGCTGGGAATCTATAGGAGTCAGAGTTTTTAATATGTTGCCTCCTTCTGCTAAACATATACATATTATACATTTTAAGAGAATTTAAAAAAAAAACTTGGTTGTTAAACAAGGCTTTTTACTCCGTTGATGACATTTTTATAATTGGAATGCATGATCTGACCTTTTAAAATTTACGGTTTTAGGGTAACCTTGACAATGCCTTATTTTTTGATAGATTGACTGTAATTAAATTATAATTATTATCTATTAGCTTAAAACGCCCGCCCTCGCCCGGGTTTTTATTTTGTAATTTGAAATTAACTTATGAAGGACTTTCGATTTTCAAACTCTAGGGCCTTGTATAATATGTACGTAGAACTTGAAATGAGGAAGAACGACTTATCACACTCAACCTATTCCCTCAGAAAACGCTAGATATAGCTTTTTATGGCTAATAGAGAATGTCGAATGTTGCATTCCATTGCTTCTACACACCATGCCTGGGAGGGGTTGAAATAAGAAGAAACATAAATTCCTACTACATATTTTATGGAAAATTTTATTTCTCACTCTCATGTTACCATACAATCGTTTCGGAGCTGAAATTTAAAAAAAAATCAATATCACTTTCATATTTTCCTCCCCCAAAACCTGGGATATAATACACTGCGGGCATAGGACTGAAAATGTTCCATCCTATTTTGTCTTCTTTTAGATGTTTAGTGCCTATGATAAACATCCCTATACAAAGCTTACAGCTATGAATGTCTTATCAGTGGATAGGATTTTTTTTTTGCCGAATTCTGATATAGGATACTCACTGTCACACACTTAAGCTGTCCCTTCAATACGACCGCTTATTCTGCATCAAAATGTGAAGTGAGAAAATGATATTTTCCATGTCGAGGGTGGAGAAAGTAATGTGACTGCTTCACATTCTGCTTTATTTTCGTGGATTTCATCCTTCAAGAATTATTTTCACAAATGTATTACATCGATAGCATAAGAATTTGTTAAAGCCCGGTATTATGTAGTTCCCAAAGCCCTAATGTGAACACTGTAAACAATACACTTTACCTCATGTTATTTTATACTCTTATAACTAAGCAAATATATAGGACCTCTTTCTTGTGACGTAGCGCTGGAAGTTGTAGATTTATAAGAAAGCTGCCATTACAGTAGAAAAGGATTGAGTTTCTAGATTGCATATGGGCCTATTTGAGGATTGCAATGCAGTTTCCATCCCATCAGCTGAGTGGTTCCAAATCCTCCTGGAACTGTGATTGAAATGGGCTCCAGGAATTCACAATTTGTTACATGATGACCGTGAAGATGGCTGGTGAAAACTTTGTGTGTAAAATGAAATTGTCTATAAGTTCGGTATAGTTGCCAGGTTAAAATTTCTATGCACCGAAATTACAGAAATTCATGACGTAATAAATCAGTGAGTAAAGAACCGAGAACTAAATGCAGATAAGATTTTAGGGTTATTGGGCGTGCGAAATGTACGGGTACACATACCTTGAACCAGTTTATGCCGCGAATGCGTAAAGCTAGGATGCCTATCGAATTGTCCTTTACTAGCAGGTGCCCGCGGCTTCGCCCACGATAATTAATTGAAAAATTAAAAATTAAGAGTAGAATAATTATTAAAGTATTATATTTATTAACACTTGCACGCGAATCATTCATAAACTAAACCATTGATAATTAATGAACAGCTAAAATTCCGGCTTTAGAGTACATTCCACGATTAGAAAGCGCCGCATGGGAAAACGATCTCAGATTCGATTATGCAGTTCCAAAGCTAACTGTGAACACTGATAATACCACTGCCTTCTAGACTGTATTACTCGTGTGTAATTCTCGAGACGGCGGTGGATAATACGTATCGTTTTTCAGCTGTTTGTTGACAGACGAATATGGTATGAATTTTATTTGATAAATTCAATGTAATTTTAAAAAATTATAAAATTTGTCATGGGGAGGAGTGGTTTGTTTCGATTTTTATTGGCCGCGATACTTCCAGGGTTAAACTATCATTACATTAGGCCTATAGCTGGTGCCCGCGGCTTCACCCGCCATTATTAATTGACTCCAGGATTTTTTAGAAATTTCCACTGGCAGTTTATTAAAAATGTTTGTGGTTCAGAGCTATGAAAATTGTAAGTAAAAATAAAATTGGAATATTTGTTCATTGTGTTCATTCACTTAGGCCTTACATAATAAAGAAACAGTTTTCCTAATTTAATACTCTTCGTGAAAGTTTAGACTGCTAGAGACGAACATCGCCGAATATACCCGATGTCTCACGAAGTGAGGGAGCGAGTGAGCAAGCTATTTAGGGCCGTTGAATTGTATAAGAGTAGATAGCCATTCTACTGGCACCTCAAATGATAATGGTTTCGACAACAATAAATTCAGATAACTGACATAACAAATTGCTAGAATGCTTTTGTTTAATCAATGATAATTGCAATTATGATGTGTAGAAAATAAGTTTTCTTTTTTGTAATCTATTTCCGAGTTAAGCTCCAGATCGATTCATTAAGCAGGGCTTGCGGAAGAACAAAGGTTTTAAGTTTGATATTTAACCTTAATTCATACTCGTATACATTGACATAAAAAATTCTTTAAATATGTCAACATTTCACAAAATGCACTGACAAAGAACTCCGCTTAATGCACGTAGGCCTAACTATTTCACAATAAGATATCTTCTGTATATAACAGTATTCAGGTAGTATTCATTTCAACTTTAACAACGAAATAAACATCTGATGCATTGGAGTCAAGGCCCTCAGCGATTAGCAACGCGGCTTTGTAGTATATTCATGATTTCCCATTTAAAAAGCATGTGACCTGTAATTAGTAATTACTCCGGTACCGGTCAACTGATTTGGCCCAAAATAAATAGGCTTCTTGCCAGGGACGTCGTTATAAATGCGTATACAAAGTTTCATGAAAATCCTATAAAGCGTATTTGCTCGTACAGACATATGGACAGACAGACAGACTGTCTCTCATTCCCCAAACAATCTCATAAAGTACCGTTCTGGCACTTAATAAATAAATAAATAAATAATAGTCAT
Organism: Ectobius pallidus; assembly: GCA_964059195.1. Classification (NCBI taxonomy): domain Eukaryota; kingdom Metazoa; phylum Arthropoda; class Insecta; order Blattodea; family Ectobiidae; genus Ectobius; species Ectobius pallidus. Next base: position 177,906,154 of record CAXKWD010000004.1, on the reverse strand, counting down.
GAAGAATCCCATACGGGCAATGGCCTCTCACAGTGGAGGATAGCTCTAGAATAACCCCACAGATGAGCTAGTTCTGTGGGATTTGGAATTAGCCTATCTTTGAATCTTGTGAAACATATTGAGCAAACATTATATATACACCTACACACACACACATACCGGGGCTTATTCAAAATCTACTTCTAAGCTTTTGACTGTCCTGTTCATAGTTCATACACTAGCTAGTTTATAATTTTCTTCGTGTCTTCTCCACTCTATGCGATTCTGCGCGGTTCGAGTCCATAGGCTGCCGGTGTGTTTCTTCATTTCATCTGCCCATCTTGTATTCGGTCTTCCTGGACGCCGTTCCCCCTTTCTTGGTTCCCAGACGGTCGTGATGTGTGCCCAGCGATCGGCGTTGAGTCTGATTACATGACCTGCCCATTTCCATTTCAGGATCTGCGCTGAGTATGCTGCATCCTTGACCTGCGTTCGTTCCCTGATAGTCGTGTTTTTCACCCGGTCTCTCAGTGATATGTGAAGAATTTTTCTTTCCATTTTTCTCTGAGTGGTTTATATTTGTTTCGTCTGTTGTTGGTTTAGAGTCCAGGTTTGTGATCCGTATAGTAGAACCGGAAGTATGCAGCTGTCGAGGATACCCCTTTTGATATCTAGTTTCTGCGCTCTATCCATCAATATGAAGCTCAGACTCCAAAATTTCTTCCATGCTTCGGGTTACTTCTTTCTGACTGCTATCACGAAATTATACACTTTGTCCTAGGTATACATACTCTTGAACATAGTCTATAGTTTGAGAATCTACTTGGACTTGAATTTCCCTGTCGTTGGTCATGATTTCTGTTTTCTTTAGATTTATCAGTAGTCCCACTTTCCTACACAGATTTTGTAGGTCGTTTAGCATGGCGGTGATTTCTGCCGCTGTATGTGCGAAGAGAACTATATCGTCGGCAAATCTCAAGTTTGTTAACCTTGTCCCGTTTATATCTATTCCATAATCTCGCCAATCCAGTTTGCGGAATGTTTCTTCAAGGAGACAATTAAATAACTTTGGAGAAAGTGGATCCCCTTGTTTTACTCCACGGAGAAGTTTAAAAGGTGCCCCTTCCTTGTCCATTTTGATTTTGGCGTAACTGTTGGAATATATCTTACCCAGTAAGCGGACATAATTTCTTTGTATCCCCTGGTTCAGAAGTGCTTCCAGGATGCAAGGGTGTTCCATACAGTCGAAGGCTTTTGCGAAGTCCACAAATGCTACATATAGATTTAGGTTGTACTCCTGCGATTTCTCTAGAATTTGACAAACTGCTTGTAGATGGTCGGCTGTGGAATACCCTGCTCTGAATCCGGCTTGTTCCGGGGTTTGGTTGTCGTCTAGTACGCGCGTCATTCTTCGGGTCAAGATCTTAGATAACAATTTGTATATATTGGATAATAGACTAATAGGTATATAATTGATCAGGTCGTCTTTTACGCCTTTATTGCGTAACAGGATGATTGAGTTCACTTTCCATTGGTCGGGTATGCGTTCTGTTCGTATGATTTCGTTAAATATGTCTCTAAGTGGTTTGGTGATTACTTCTTCACTCATTTGTAAACATTCATTCGTGATACAGTATTCGCCAGGTGTTTTCCCTTTCTTTAGTTCTTTTAAGGCTACTCGTATTTCAGAGTCTAGTATGGGGGAACTTCTTCGTCCACGTCCATGTTGTATGTTTCCAGTTGTCTGTTCAGATCTGCTGATGTGGTTCTATACAACTCTTTGTAGCATTCAGTAGCGGCGTCTACAATCCCTTTCCTGGACACTGTTTTTCTACCTGCCGGATTTTCTGCTCCTGTGATTAGGTTCTTTCCTTGGTAAATTTCCTTTTTCACTGCTTTTGTCGACTTTGTAGTTTCCATAATTGTTCTCACCAGGTTGGTGTTGTACTCTCTTAAGTCTGTTCTAATAGCTTTTTTCATTATCTTGTTCAGTTCCTCGTATTCCAATTTTTTCTCTGGTGTATCGTTTCTGTGGGCCTTCATTTCTTCTCTCTTATCGAGTAGTTTTAGGGTGCTTGTGCTGAGTTTGTTTCTTTCCGAGGTCCCTTGGTTTCTGGTTTTGTCTCCTGCTTTTAAAATACATTTTTCCAAAGCATTATACTTTTATACTTTTATAGGACCTAAAACAGCCTATTTTTACGAAGGAGCCTAATATTGCCTTTTTGCTTGTTTTTCCTCTAAAGTTCAAAATAAGTTATTTTTTGTTATAAATTCTAGCATTTATTTTCAGTTCGTACTAAATTTTTAGGTCCGAATGTGCAGTACTTGACACATTTATGACGTGGTTAAATAGTAAGGAATGTTTCGTCTTCAGTAGAAAAATTCCTTGGAATTTCCAAGAAAATGTAGTGTTTTTCTCCTGACTCCCACATCCAGTAAACAAAAACGAAAAAAAGTAGTTCTTTGAATAGGCCTACAAGGGATTGAATATGCTAGCGTGCGTAGCTTCTGGGCGCAGGGATTAGGTTTTCAAGGTTATGGTAGTAATACAGGCCCTAGTAATAGGTCTATATAATTCAGTGTACCGTAGGCCTATATCTGTGTTTTATCATGATTATTGATTAATGGTGACTTCAATAAAATATAATATTCTGCATTGCAATTGAGATATTTCAGAAAAATGGCAACTTAACGATTTTATAAGAGACTATTTTACGATGTTTAGAACCTATTTTCCAATTTTTAGAGCCTATTTTAGGTACCTAAAACAGCATTTTTAGCGACCTAAAAGTCCGAAGTCTAGTTATTAGTATATCGTTGTTACAGTATTTTTCAAATGAGAAGCCAATTCCTTCACCGCCAATCACGTGTACGAGCTAATGTGGTGCCGCTATCAGTAAGGGTCTTCCCTCCGTCTCGCCGTCTCTGATTGGACCGCGTATCTAAGCAGGAGAAGGAAGAAACGGCTTGTCATCTGCAAAACACTGTAGTATAGGCTACCGTTAGTTTTTAAAATGCATACCGTATAGACGTACATTAAAGATATATGTGTAAAATACCTGTAAAAACATCCAAGATTAGAAGAGTAAAATCTGAATACAAGAAAGGATTTAAGTAGGCTAGTTCTGATAGGTCTTGGCCTTTCTGACCTATTGTTTCTTGTTTCGTTGAGGTAAAACCTGTAAAACAGTTTAAATGGGAAGAAAGGAAACAAACCCCGTATTCTGGTACTTTGAACATCAAACACATACAGATCCAGATGCATAAGAATTGCCTGCTTGCATGCTGAGAAGGGTTGTACAATACTTTTTAATAATAATAATAATAGAGCCAATTTTTCAAAAATAAAATTTAAAAAAATTCATGAAAAGTCCCCTTAATAATTCAGTTATAAAAACCAAATTTTGGGCGATTCGATAAAATTCCAAAAAGTCCTTTATACAAAAAATAAAAAATGAACAGTTTATCCGTTGTGCTTGTCCACAGACACAAAATTGTGAACTGAAAATGTTTTAAAAACATATCTATTGGAAGTTATTAACAACAAGGAGGAAGAGATAATTGTGCTTTTACTTACCTATGATTATCATTTGATTTCGAAATTTTTTTGTTATTAACCTTGACTGCAATGTCCATAATCACTGGGGAAAATTGAGAAGAGTTTCGTTGAGCGGCTTCAACATGAAGGTGTTTTGGAAACTTTGCATTTTCGGGGACATTTTCTTTTTTTCCTGTCTCTCAAGTTTACCTCTCCCGTTGTTAGGAACAGCTTCGATCCAAATAAATTCTAATAAATTTTCAGCATTAGCTTAGGTCTACATAATTCGAGTTTACAGTCTAGAAATTTTGTTTTCGCCTGCACCGTACAGCACAAAGTCATAACCAGGGCCCGGATTCTAATGACATGTCATCTTTTTATTGACGCTTCATAGACATTGCCAACTTGTAGATAAATCCTAATCATGACCTCTAGATGATACAAATGTATTTTTATTAGGCAATTTTTTGTCATTCTATGCAGTTTTATATTTTTAGGGCATTTATTTCAATTTTACGTCATTATTTTGTAGGGTAATTCCGGGAGAGACGGCCACGCGGGGGAGTCGACCAATCGCTCTGATTTCAAGGCCGATAAACATATTTGAACGTAACTTGGTAGGCGGCAAGCTTTTGGTACTAAGAGTCGATTGTTGAACACCTGCGCTGTTTATATTTAGAAATTCGCGATTTATATAACATTATTGTTTTCTAACTGGCCATTTATTTTTTGTATATTGAATGAAATAAGCAGAAGTCCGACATTATTACTAACAGTTAAACGATACTTACTGTGTGAGGTGAGCGAACCTTATATATTTCACTTGCATTGCGTGTTCTGTTCTAAACATTTCCATTTTTAACTACTGACTATGGTCATCTCACCTTTACAAAAGAGAGATGGCCCTCTGTTTTTCCGGGAGAGTTGGCCAACAACTTAAGAGCCATATTTTCAAGATCTTCTGATTTTTTCTAACACGAAATGTAAAAATTTTCACTTAAGACTAATTTCCATCGATTCTCAATTATTTATTTTTATTGCTATGGAAATAACATAAACGAACATATTAATACGTACACCTTAATGAAACATTTTGAAAATCCAATCCAGAAAGATGTATGTAAATAGATACGACTCTGACAGTGTACCCCTAATTAAATAAATTCTTCAATTCATTTTCAAAATTATTTATTTATTTAAAAGCGGTCATGGAAGTCGGCATGCCGACCAGGTGCTCTGGATCCTGTCATCAACTAACGAAGTCGAAAGATGCAGATAAATGATGTAGAGGTTAGATGGTGTGCCCTTCCCCTCCATCGGATGTAATAGCATGCAGTAGAGTTTAGTTATCTTTTCAGAAATGTATCAGAACTTTTCAGTTACTCAGAATTGATTCTGTTTTCCAAAATATGTTTATTTTTACGTTGTAATAACTTATTTTAGCACTTAAGTTTATTTTGTTTGTATATATTTATAGAAGTACAGCTACCTAATCCTTCTACTTTGTTACTCTTCGAAAATGGTGTGACCGACTGTCCCTATGTCCTATGGCAATCTCCCCCTGACACCTCGGGTGAGATGGCCAACGTACCGTTTTTTAAAATGTTGGGATTTCTCACCCTAAATTACTTTTTTCTCCATAAAACATTATGTTATGAAAACGTGACATCCAGGAACCTGACTGAACATTTTGCACACGAATTATCTTGAAAATCCTTCAAGTTATTGAGCATTTAAAAAAGCGTGGCCATCTCACCTGGATTTACCCTAATTTTCGTGTCATTTGCTTCCTTATTTTGTCATTTTCATGTATTTACATTGAGTGTATTAACTTTTTTCGTCGTTAGCGGTGTTGTCTTTGAAGAGTTGTTTGTTTAATGCAAGAAGGAAAAATTTGGCGTTAAAGTGTTGTCATGTCCCATTCGGAAATGAGAATCACAGAAACACCAACATTTTGTATTACATTACTATTGTTATTAGATTGACTTGGTACCAGAGTCTGCCACCTGCTTGGATTTGAGAGAGAGCAAACTACTGTTTACCCACTATAAACAACAATATAATCCGGCAGACCTCAAAAGGAAATGCCGAAGTTTGACTCACCAGTGCCTCAGTGCTTCAGTGCCTTTTTTTCCCATACGGATAATACTTAAATAAATTACTAGGTTACTAAAATACAAAATTAAAAACAATTTTATTATTTTTCTTCTCAAATGTTTCAATCGAGAACAATGAAAAAAGTTTTTAGACCTACAACCTACAACAACCTTTCTGCATTTATAACTTATTTTTTCTAATTACAGTATGTACAAATTAGTCTATAACTTTGTGTGTAAAATAATAATTTTTTATAAATAAAATGTCAGTTTTTAGGTCATTCTTTATCATTTTTAAGTCATTTTCTTTAAAATTTAGGGGCATTTTATAGGTCATTTTTCAAACGATTTTAGGTTTCAGAATCCGGGCCCTGGTCATAACAATATAACTAATAGACCAGCTATTATCTCTCTCTGTCTTAAAAACGTGGCTTTCTGTCTATTCACCATTTTTCTCGGCTATCTAAAGAACTTAAGGAAATGCTTATGCATTATTGTAGTAAAAATTAAAATGAATATTCTTTGTAAATGACATTTTTCTTCTTAAAATTAACACTCGTATCATGACATTAAATTGTTGTCATCAGATATGTATTTATATTTTTTAGAGAATTCAATGCTAAGATTTCTCAATTCTATTCATTTCAAAAAATGCATTTCGTTCATGACACTACAATGTCAGGTTATTCCAAATTTTCTAAACACGTTGACTGTACAGAAATTTAAACACATATGTTCTCGGCCCTATTTCATAGAAGTTACAATTTTACAGGTGACAGGTATCAGTAAATTGTTTTACAGGTTTATATTTTGACAATTGTGTTTTTCATAAAAGCTGACAACTTTACATAAATGCCATGACAATTTTGTAGATTTGTTTGACAATTTTTCATATTGTTGTTTCTCTAAACTTTTGATTTTAAAGGTAGTCTGACAAATTTGTCAAATCTTAGGATTCCTACCATTTATAAAACTTTCATAATGTAGTCCAAAAGAGTAGGTAATGTAATGTGTGGCATAACTTGGCAATTCTTTTTTTAGTTAAACTTTCTTGATAAACTTGCTAAATTGTCTTGTTAATAATCAACACTAGTAGTAGTGATATTGGTAGTAGTGAAAGTGATGAAGAAATAGATATGAGACCATGCAGGGTTTTTAGGCAACAGATTAACCTAACTTTCAATTTCAGTGACTTTGTATTCAAAGAGAACTATAATACAATTATTTTCGATAGTAATAATAGATTGCTTAGCTATCACATTCAATGTTGAGTTCGATTATAAGATGCGTATATGAGAGTCATCTACAGTGTACTCAAGTTATCTTTAGGTTTGGCATAAAATAGTCGCGTTTATGAAAAGTGTTCTTTTAGTCTGACAATTTACATAAATTTGCCTGTAATGTAAGGAAAAGTTGTAATATTTATGAAAAATAGAATTGCCATGTCAACTTTACATATTTGTCAGATTGACATAATTGTAGTATTTGTCACACCTGTAGAGTTTTATGAAATAGGGCCCTGGTTCAACATTACCTACAAATTTGTAGGATAAAACGAATAGTAGTAAAGTAAATAACAGGTAAATACTTACTTTTCGTTGAATTTTCACTGCCTCCTTTGACTTCATCGATGGATCTTGAAAAGAATTACCAGATATTTACCATGTTTACGAGTTGTATTCAAATCAGTCTCAGAATGCTGATCATATTGAGTACACTCATGTAAACGGGGATTCAAAACGGTCCAGATCGAATCAACTCTGTTTTCAGTATCTTTTACAATAAGCCGCAAAAAGATTGAGCCGGCTATAGACTTAAGCTAAGGTTTGTCTACAGCGTTCATCGCCGGCGATCACCGCCGGGGTCAGCGATCATCATCGTAGGGGTGGTTTCTTTTACGGGCGATCATCGGTCATGATACTGTTGCTATCCAAAGTTCTAGTTGACCATGTCATACAGGTCGGTTTGATGGGGGGACATGGAATCAGGGCCGTCGCGTGGGCATGGTGACCGGGGCGATCGCCCCGGGCGCCGCGACCATCGGGGCGCCGCGGCAACGGCAAAAATAAAACAACAAAATTTGAAATAATATGTTAGATGTTTGTATTTTTTAAAGTTAAGTATAACTGAATTTTGAATATTACGTTGTTTGTATTTATTGAACAAATAAATATTTGACACCAATAACTTTATATTTTCTAAGTTACCCCAAAATAAATATTTGCTCAAAATTGAACAGCTGGATTTGCTTGTATACTGTTAATAATAATAACCTAATAATAATGCGTGTTTAACCCCATTATGTTTATATGTATTTGATGGTGTCGCGTCACGTCGCTCGCTGTGTGTTTGTGTTTGAATCCATACAGATAGGTGGAATGTCTAGTGGGTGCACGTGGGATTAAGTTTTTTTTTTGGGGGGGGGGGCGCCTGACGAAATCTTGCCCCGGGCGCCAAAAAATCACGCGACGGCCCTGCAGGGAATTTCGAAATTTGGAAGCTTTTATAACCTCAACATAGCCTATAATATTATACTCACTCAAGAGAAAACGATGACAGGAACAAAGGAAAGTCACTTTTGGTGAACTAAATGTTAAGTGGTTTAATGAATAATAAAATTATAAAATCGGTAATAATATATCGAAACTATTTTTACTAATAAATGAACTGGTAATTTTACTCCATGTTACATAAATTGATATTACAGATAACAGTGTTTTCTAACAATTTATCTACCATTTGCCACACATTTTCTTTTGTGTAGCCATCTTTATGGAAATTTAAGTTCATGTCATACAGGGCAATGTATTTAGACACGAAATCTATAACATTTCACCTGCAACTTGCAACTTGATAATGTATACATGATAATCTGCGGCGTCATCGCCTTGAATTTGCCTTAGAAGCAACTACCGGCGATCACCGTCAACCCCGGCGCTCATCGCCGGCGTTCAACGTCGTAGACAAACCGGCTGCATTGATTTTCATTGAGAGCAACAGGCAGCGATTATCGCCGGCGGTGAACGCCGTAGACAAACCATAGCTTTAAGTTCCAGATACTGAATACTGCGCATGCTCGTCTTGTAATCGCCTCCATACACAACATAGCATGTAACTAGAGATCTTTGAAAATGGTTTTATTTTTAAGCAAAATTACTAAGTTGGCGGTGTTATTTTTAAAATATAATCTATCTGTCAAATTTTGTAATCCACTCATTATAATTATCATGATTGAGCTCTCTGAAAACCAGGTGTTTCTATTGCCTGCTTTTCATAAGTCCATAGTGAATCCCAATAATAGGGTAGACCTATTGATAATTGGTTGAATAAGTAATGAAGGGAATAGTTTCTTAAAACTGAATTTACTTATAATTCCGGTATTCAAAAAAAGTTTGGGAAGCCATTGGAGTTAGAATGTATGGTAGGTTTATTTATGATTTATCGTAGGTTGATCCTGTGGTCTTCCTTCTTGACTGCATGATGTGCAATGAGCAGTTCCTTTTGGACTGACTATTCAACTCGTACGCCGAGTGTTTGATATTGACCAATAACGTTTTGCAATTCCTTGGATATAGACCAATCACGGCCGTTTATCTTGCAATATTCTTGTGGGAATCGTGAGGATGGTGTTTTATAGCGGTAAAATCAGCTGCTCGTTACTGGAGACGCAAGTATCAGTGTGCATTGATTAATAGTCAGATGTTGCGACTAAGCGGCACGAAAACATATTAGTTTATACAACATAACTTGTTTAGAAAACACAATCTGTTAGTTTTGTTTTTATGCAACAAAGCTCGAAAGTAATTATTATTTGTACATATCGTTACATATTATTCATGCAATAGTCTTAAAATTTATATTATGATCTTTAAAATACTTCTCTTGTATGAGTTTAGCAGTTACGTTCCATATTGATTTAACGCTGTATTCTTTATAATCTTCTCCATTGGATTTTCTCATATTGATGGCCCAATCTATTAATATATGAGCAATCTGTTGCATTTTAGTTTCTCCAGTCAATTCGTAAATACGTTCCTCACAAAACTTTTGGAGCTGAATCCATATGCATTTTCAATTTCTTTCGGTATTTTGTGGCCTAGCTTCCTTTATAATAATGTCAATTTCGTCAACAGACCATTACCAAATATTGAGGCTGCCATTTCTGTTTTCAATTTAGCGCCGGCAATGGGTGACGTAATCTAGAATCACTGCATACCGATACTGTTACAGTTCACTAACGAACAACGTGTTTTTCCCAATAAAATGCTATCCTCGCGATTCCTACAAGAATATTGTAAGATAAACGGCCGTGATTGGTCTATATCCGAGGATTTGCTAAACGTTATTGGTCAATATCAAACACGTGGCATATGATTGGAATAGTCAGACAGAAAAGTGGCTACAGTCGTTAAATACGGGTCAATTCTTCCTCTATATTCGCATTTCAAACTATGAGTATTTATTTTCTGGTCGTGTTACTAGCAAGCGAACAAGATACTAACCCAAAAACAAGCATTTCCTTTGTTATTGCTTAAGGCAATTGTTTTATGCGTGTTCAAAAGAAAATAATATATGTTTATCTCAGCATTTTAAAGGAAATTCAAACCAGAGTAACATTGTTAACTAAACCAATCTTAAGTTGGGCCGGAACAGACCAGAACGGCGGACCGGCAAAGAAAAAATCTTTAACAATATACCAATTAAGAGAGTTTTTATTTACACACATTTCAATTTTTACAGTGTTTCATTATTCTTTAACGGTTTTGTCTCTTCGTAATCCTTTAAATCGATTACTTAATAAGAAGTTTTTTGTTCTTCTTATGCCTTTAAATTGATTACTTAATAAAATCGGTTTTTTTCTTTTTCCTTTAAATCGATTACTTAATAAAATCGTTTTTTCTTCTTTTTCCTTTAAATGATTACTTAATAAAATCGTTTTTTCTTCTTCTTCCTTTAAATTGATTACTTAATAAAATCGTGTTTTCTTCTTTTTCCTTTAAATCGATTACTTAATAAGAAATTTTATGTTTTTTTTATTCCTTTAAATAGATTACTTAATAAGAAGTTTTTTGTTCTTCTTATGCCTTTAAATTGATTACTTAATGAAATCGTTTCTTTTTTCTTTTTCCTTTAAATCGATTACTTAATAAAATCGTTTTTTCTTCTTTTTCCTTTAAATGATTACTTAATAAAATCGTTTTTTCTTCTTCTTCCTTTAAATTGATTACTTAATATAATCGTTTTTTCTTCTTTTTCCTTTAAATCGATTACTTAATAAGAAATTTTATGTTTTTTTTTATTCCTTTAAATCGATTACTTAATAAGAAGTTTTTTGTTCTTCTTATGCCTTTAAATTGATTACTTAATAAAATCGTTTTTTCCTTTATCCTTTAAATCGATTACTTAAAAATAGTTTTTTTCTTCTTTTCCCTTTAAATCGATTACTTAATAAGAACTTTTTTGTTCTTCTTATGCCTTTAAATAGATTACTTAATAAAATCGTATTTCTTCTTCTTCCTTTAAATTGATTACTTAATAAAATCTTTTTTCTTCTTTTTCCTTTAAATCGATTACTTAATACCCTAGTAGCACAGATCGTTGGGCCAATGTTGGGGAATGATCGCCATGTTTCGTTGGTCAACGGTTATGAATGTCCGTCGGGGTTCGGTTGCCAAGAAGCGTTTTATCCAACCAACTGCCAACTGTAGCCAACCAATATACAACAAAATCCCAACAGTTGAGAGACATCTATTAGGTAATGGTGGAACTACTACGCAGCGCAGAGACATCTGGCGGAAATACTAGAAGCACACAAAATTTAATTTTTTATTTTCCCTTTCATCCCTTTTCTCCTCTTTTCCCTATTAACTACCTTCTCTCCTTCACCCTACCTACCTATTCCTATCGTATAAAATTCGCACCTATGGGGATTCGATCTCGGAACCGCTAGCGTTATAGTCTATCGCTTTAACCACTAAGCTATTAGAGCTCGTTGAAATAAAAATCGAGAATTCTTCTAGCCTATTTACTACAGAGATGTGTAATACATGATAAATAGTAAGAAGGATATACATCTCGTATTTTGAATATTTGATGTGAATATATGATAACGTTATTTTCAGAGAACAAATAAAGAGCCCTAATATTAATAGAAGTAAAACACCAACATATCAAGATGGCGAATAACTGTTGTATCATCATGTCTTCATGATGACCCGAACTACGCCGGAAATTGCCGAAGACAGGCAGGAAGAGGTGGAGATTTAGCATGTAACGCGCACAAAGAGCTCGAATAATTAATGAATTAAAACTGTTTTATTTTATAGGAAATGAAAATTTAACGCTTATAATGTTATTTCAACACTTTTTAATTTTAACATAAATGCGATCACATTACAACGAGATTTATTGTTGGGCCAGCAATCATAACCCCAACGGTAGGAACGGTAGGAAGAGCCCTCGTTGGGCCAACGTCATAGCCCCAACGGTTGGACTTAGCGCATGACGCAACGGAAACGTAACGTGGGCTAACCGAGGAAATTACAACGAACGTTTTCCCAACATATCCCAACCATGCCAACGAAATCCCTCCGTTAGGCCAACGAAGTGTGCTACTAGGGTAAGAAATTTTATGTTTTTTTATTCCTTTAAATCGATTACTTAATAAGAAGTTTTTTGTTCTTCTTATGCCTTTAAATTGATTACTTAATAAAATCGTTTTTTTTCTTTTTCCTTTAAATCGATTACTTAATAAAATCGTTTTTTCTTCTTTTTCCTTTAAATGATTACTTAATAAAATCGTTTTTCTTCTTCTTCATTTAAATTTATTACTTAATAAAATCGTTTTTTCTTCTTTTTCCTTTAAATCGATTACTTAATAAGAAATTTTATGTTTTTTTTTATTCCTTTAAATCGATTACTTAATAAGAAGTTTTTTGTTCTTCTTATGCCTTTAAATTGATTACATAATAAAATCTTTTTTTTTCTTTTTCCTTTAAATCGATTATTTAATAAAATCGTTTTTTTCTTCTTTTCCCTTTAAATCGATTACTTAATAAGAAGTTTTTTGTTCTTCTTATGCCTTTAAATAGATTACTTAATAAAATCGTTTTTTCTTCTTATTCCTTTAAATGATTACTTAATAGTATCGTTTTTTCTTCTTCTTCCTTTAAATTGATTACCTAATAAAATCGTTTTTTCTTCTTTTTCCTTTAAATCGATTACTTAATAAGAAATTTTATGTTTTTTTTTATTCCTTTAAATTGATTACTTAATAAGAAGTTTTTTGTTCTTCTTATACCTTTAAATCGATTACTTAATAAAATCGTTTTTTTTCTTTTTCCTTTAAATCGATTACTTAATAAAATCGTTTTTTCTTCCTTTTCCTTTAAATTGATTACTTAATAAAATCGTTTTTCTTCTTATTCCTTTAAATGATTGCTTAATAAAATCGTTTTTTCTTCTTCTTCCTTTAAATTGATTACTTAATAAAATCGTGTTTTCTTCTTTGTCCTTTAAATCGATTACTTAATAAGAAATTTTATGTTTTTTTTTATTCCTTTAAATCGATTACTTAATATGAAGTTTTTTGTTCTTCTTATGCCTTTAAATTGATTACTACATAAATCGTTTTTTCTTCTTTTTCCTTTAAATGGATTACTTAATAAAATCGTTTTTTCTTCTTTTTCCTTTAAATCGATTACTTAATAAGAAGTTTTTTGTTCTTCTTATGCCTTTAAATTGATTACTTAATAACATCGGGTTTTCTTCTTATTCCGTTAAATGATTACTTAATAAAATCGTTTTTTCTTCTTCTTCCTTTAAATTGATTACTTAATAAAATCGTTTTTTCTTCTTTTTCCTTTAAATCGATTACTTAATAAGAAATTTTATGTTTTTTTTATTCCTTTAAATCGATTACTTAATAAGAAGTTTTTTGTTCTTCTTATGCCTTTAAATTGATTACTTAATAAAATCGTTTTTTTTTTTCCTTTAAATCGATTACTTAATAAAATCGTATTTTCTTCTTTTTCCTTTAAATGATTACTTAATAAAATCGTTTTTTTCTTTTTCCTTTAAATCGATTACTTAATAAAATCGTTTTTTTCTTCTTTTCCCTTTAAATCGATTACTTAATAAGAAGTTTTTTGTTCTTCTTATGCCTTTAAATAGATTACTTAATAAAATCGTTTTTTCTTCTTTTTCCTTTAAATGATTACTTAATAAAATCGTTTTTTCTTCTTCTTCCTTTAAATTGATTACTTAATAAAATCGTTTTTCTTCTTTTTCCTTTAAATCGATTACTTAATAAGAAATTTTATGTTTTTTTTATTCCTTTAAATCGATTTCTTATTAAGAAGTTTTTTGTTCTTCTTATGCCTTTAAATTGATTACTTAATAAAATCGTTTTTTTTTTCTTTTTCCTTTAAATCGATTACTTAATAAAATCGTTTTTTCTTCTTTTTCCTTTAAATTGATTACTTAATAAAATCGTTTTTTCTTCTTATTCCTTTAAATGATTACTTAATAAAATCTTTTTTTCTTCTTCTTCCTTTAAATTGATTACTTAATAAAATCGTTTTTTCTTCTTTTTCCTTTAAATCGATTACGTAATAAGAAATTTTATGTTGTTTTTATTCCTTTAAATCGATTACTTAATAAGAAGTTTTTTGTTCTTCTTATGCCTTTAAATTGATACTTCATAAATCGTTTTTTCTTCTTTTTCCTTTAAATGGATTACTTAATAAAATCGTTTTTTCTTCTTTTTCCTTTAAATCGATTATTTAATAAGAAGTTTTTTGTTCTTCTTATGCCTTTAAATTGATTACTTAATAAAATCGGTTTTTTATCTTATTCCTTTAAATTGATTACTTAATAAAATCGTTTTTTCTTCTTTTTCCTTTAAATCGATTACTTAATAAAAACTTTTTTCTTCTAATTCCTTTAAATTGATTACTTAATAAGATTTTTTATGTTTTTCTTATTCCTTTAAATCGATTACTTAATAAGAAGTTTTTTGTTCTTCTTATGCCTTTAAATTGATTACTTAATAAAATCGTTTTTTTTCTTTTTCCTTTAAATCGATTACTTAATAAAATCGTTTTTTTCTTCTTTTTCCTTTAAATTGATTACTTAATAAAATATTTTTTCTCCTTATTCCTTTAAATGATTACTTAATAAAATCTTTTTTCTTCTTCATCCTTTAAATTGATTACTTAATAAAATCGTTTTTTCTTCTTTTTCCTTTAAATCGATTACTTAATAAGAAATTTTATGTTTTTTTTATTCCTTTAAATCGATTACTTAATAAGAAGTTTTTTGTTCTTCTTATGCCTTTAAATTGATTACTTCATAAATCGTTTTTTCTTCTTTTTCCTTTAAATGGATTACTTAATAAAATCGTTTTTTCTTCTTTTCCTTTAAATCGATTACTTAATAAGAAGTTTTTTTTTTCTTCTTATGCCTTTAAATTGATTACCTAATAAAATCGGTTTTTTCTTCTTATTACTTTAAATCGATTACTTAATAAGAAGTATTACATTATGTAGTTTGTTTCTGCTTATTTATCTTGAGGTCCCAAACTGCGATAAATCAGTTCTCTTCTTTCTTCGAATCTTATTGCCTAATAATAAATGGAATAGGGTGTTTATAAACTTATGCTAGTTATGGTGGAAGTAAGTTATAGAACCACACACACACACACCTTTTGACAGTAGTCAACTAATACCCTGAACTTAACCCATTTGTATCCATTATAGAACAGTTAAAACATTTTCTTATGCAGATAAATTTAGTTAAATGAGCCTTGCTGTAATTGACAGGAATGTGCAAACGTTTCCTTTCCGCAATTCAAATTCTGCACAATAATTGTGGTTTCGTCTAACGGCATAGGTGAGTACTGCACTGAACAAGACGTTATCACTAGTTCTTGGGCCACAGATTATTTTCGCCCATAGTGTAATCCAAAGGGAAGGTCCAAAGGGAGTGTATATAGGATGGCAGTAGTCAAATTTGTTTTTTGTAAACATATTTTTAGGTAAAGGAAATTAACACAGCTTTTACTACCATTGACGCCCAGAAACTGAGAAACGCACTTTTTAATTCCACCTGATTTCTTGTGTAATCAGCCAGTCCTAAGTCTGGATAAAGTGGATGGAAACTGGTACTTCTTTCACTTTCCTTTTTTTACATTACCTATGGGTTATGGCATTGAAATTTTGGTGCTGCGGAATTTACTCATGGTATTATCGTAAAGACGATCTTTCATGCGGATTTTGCCTATGGAAATGCGGAATTTGACCCCGTCCGTTCCCACATGGGTGAAAAGCTTTGCACTTTCCTATTTATATGATAATCTATTGTTAACTGTTAGGGTTCGGATGTTTATCACCTAATTAAGTGGAAAAATGTGACTTCAAATATGCTCTTAAAAATGACTAAATATGACCCAAATATCCTAATTATGATCTAACAAAAATAACATACAGGTGGTACCAAAAGTTTAAGGCCACCAGCAAATTTGAAAGAAATGCGTATTGACTTTATACTTTTGGGCTGTATTAACTGATTTTTTGTTTGTTTATTGTGATTGTTATGAGATGCTTGGAAATGAAAATAAAATGGAATTACTGCTATTTTCTTCAGTTTTACGATTTTTTAAAAAATATATCGATAATTTAAAATTACTACATTTTATAACGTTTCAGGGCATGGGAATTCTATAATAATATAAATAACGGGTTACTTTTTTGTATGATGGTACATGTATAGTTACACAACAAATTGATACCTAAGGGCACTATCTGGATGGGTTTTTATAAAAATTAACACAGGTGAAACTGTTTTTAATATTCCAGAAAAAGTTACTACATTACTACATTACTACATTTGAAAGAGTGAATGTCGAGTACAGGAAATGAATAATTTTAAATGTGGACCATGCTGCACTCTCCTGAGTATCCGGCAGAGTTACGGTATCAATAGCTCCAATGAGAATACTCGACATTCACCCTTTCAAATGTGTTAATCGTAGTAACTTTTTCTGGAATATTAAAAACAGTTTCACCTGTGTTAATTTTTATAAAAACACATCCAGATAGTGCCCTTAGGCATCAATTTATTGTGTAACTATACATGTACCATCATACAAAAAAGTAACCCGTTACTTGTATTATTATAGAATTCTGATGCCCTGAAATGTTATAAAATGTAGTAATTTTAAATTATCGATATATTTTTCAAAAAATCGTAAAAGTGAAGAAAAAAGAAGTAATTCCATTTTATTTTCATTTCCAAGCATCTCATAACAATCACAATAAACAAGCAAAAAATCAGTTAATACAGCCCAAAAGTATAAAGCCAATACGCATTTCTTTCAAATATGCTGGTGGCCTTAAACTTTTGGTTATACCACCTGTATTTTCGAAAAATAAATGATCCAATTTAAAACTTTTAAAGACACTAAAATCTTACAGCACATAAATTCAATCGGAAAATCACTTTTAAACAATTTTGGTAATATACAGTTTAGCTTGTAATGAATGAACTTCTATTTTTAAAGATTTTCTCCAGTTTGCTCGCTTCATCAGCTCCAAATACTCGTGACATTTGTAGACCTAGCATGTCTTTATAAAATATAAACAATTACATTAATTTCAAAATTTAAGTGTCATATTAATTTGACATAAGCTTTAAATCAATGCAATAGATTTGAAATTTAACTCGGCCATGTACACTGAATAATTGCGCTCTTTTGCCGTATTTATAAATAAATCTTACGTTAAAGTACAAATATGAATGAATACCAAAATATGACTTTATATGCAAAATAAAAACGATCCGATTAAGATAACTGGAGTTCAATTAGTGTTTAATTTGTATTTGTGGAAAAAACGGAGGTCAGGATTTAAAAAATTTCATGTCATAAACATCCGAACTCTATTAACTGGTAATGTTCAAAACTTCTATTCAACAGAACATGTCATACTGATATAATCTACATAATGCTTACCTATTTTCATAAGTGAATGTAAACATTACGATGTTTTTAATAATCATTGGCAACAGAAAAATATACAAATTATCTAATACAAAAAGCAAACAAGTACAAACTTTCCTCCTTTCTGCGATTTACCTATTCAGATTTTATGACGTAGTTCAGAAGGTTTAAAATGACAGGAACAATTGTTTAGAAATTCTATTTAAAAACCATTTGGATTTGATGTAAAAATGTCCAACATATATCTGTTAAATTTTAAGCTGTTTTTCACAAGTGTTGACTAAGTAAAAACCTCCGTTTTCTTTAAATTGTCAATATTGTACATGCAAACCACAATCACTTCTCCCCCAGTAACAATTTTCTTGTTATTTTGCCACAATAAAAATCTATCTTCGTCACAGAAAACAGGGATATAGGCCTACGAATGAAATTCTTCGTTAAGTTTCATTTTTTCGATTGATCTTAAGTTATCTATAATATCCTCCATTAGCTCAAATGTTCGTTGTTCTTTCTTTAAAATAATATTTTATATTATGATTATTATGTACATAAGTTAAAATCACAATCAGTTCACAATTGAAGAGTGTAACCCAAATAGCTGCTAAGTCCCATTTTTCTAAAAAATAAGTTTTTGCATCAAAACCCATCTACATGTCATTGCCAATTGACTCTAGACACGGTTATGTGCCACAGTATTTAGTCTAGTTCAAACATTGAAAACAAGATGGAAGCTCTGCTATGTCTCTCATTTATTTCCCCAGAAGTCTGCGAAGTACCAACCAGGTACCAACAGTTGATTATTTCAGAAATGGAGGGAAGTAGTTCAAGACTTTTACTTGTTGAAAATAATGCTGAAATGGGGGAGAGAAGAAGAAAGAAAGGTTCAGGATATAGGTACCTGAAGAACTGCATGATATTGTCAGATCTGCTACACATGTTAACAAATTTTAAGTCAATCTAATTACAATTATCCTTCAATTTAGTGTACACTATATTCTATATTAAAATTTAAAATCGAAACTTCTGGATTACATTTTTTTTTGCTTTAACTCCTAAACAACTTTTTGGCACTTAGCAGGTATTTGCGTTACATTCTTCAATTGCTCTTTATAGGCCTACATATTAATACACATCAGTCACATTGTAAGTAAAATGAAAAAATAGTTAATAAAACTTAAATATACAGTTTAGAAAATAATAGCTTACATCTACAGAGCAATGATCTGTATGTACAGGGTGTCCGGGAAAGACCTGACGAAAAATAAATAATTATATATCTGAAACTATTGCATTTATTGACGTGATTTTTTCACGGTTACAAAGAGAAACACGATGAGTTTTAATAAGCCTCTATGTGAGCATCATATTTTGTGGCCCGATACTCAATTTCGTGTCACACACGCGAAAGCATCTCCGGTGTGACTAGTGCTATTGCATCGTAGATTCGGCCACGCAAATCTGCATTATCGGTCACAGGCGTGCGATACACTTTGTCTTTCACAAAATCCCAGAGAAAGAAATCCAGTGGGGTCATGTCAGGTGACCTTGGTGGCCATGGTGTAGGTCCTTCTCTCCCATGGACTGTGGATTTTGGCATTTGCAGTTGTCTTGCCGCCTCACGAATGGATTTCCTCGGGCGTCTTACTAAAGTAGCCCGTACACTTTCAATGTCATTGTCATTTATGCGCGATTTCTTTGCCTTTCCCCGCTGTGACTCAACATTACTTATCTCCAGAAATTGCTTGTGTGAAGGATGCTGTTTCGGGCGGGAGGATTTCGGCCTTTGTGTGTTTGGAAACGACGTTGTAGCCTACGCACAACTTGCATTCTCAGTTCTCAGAATAAGACTGACTACACACGCTGCGCAGAAAAAGCTTTTTTTCGTTTCTCCTCGTGCAACAACAATGTGCATGCTCATGCTCATTACGGGATACTACAAAACAAAACTTTTTGAGTTTGTCTTTCTAACTGTGAAAATACTGAGTTAGTAACTGCAATAGTCTCTGATATATAATTATTTCTTTTTCGTCAGGTCTTTCCCGGACACGGTGTATATTCACACACCTGCTCACTCACCTGCAAGTATTTTCGTGCGGCTTCTGTAGCAATAGTGCTTTATTGGGAAAGACATAAATTAATAACAATACTATTAAGAAATCATATTATATATACCTCAAGGTTTATTATTAACCTGGGACCTACAAGTAGAATAATGGATCCAAATAGGTTAGCCAAGTATTTCAGACGATTATTAAACAGCAGCGATAACGACAGCAAAGTATAAATGGGAATGTTTCGGTATGTTTGACATTTCTTTTGTTCTAGTATGTATGTATTTTATTGAATTCACATAAAGTTCATACTTACTTTCAGCCAACTGTGTATTTTTCGTGGTATAGCCTATATCAAATACTATAGAGGACAATAGAGGACACTGCGATATATCGAGGGACAATATCTTGAGCACCATCTAGCAGCCTAACCTGCTACTACTGAATGCAGATGCAGTAACTAGATACAAAGATATGAACCAGTTTCTATTAGAGGAACCTAAGTAGGCAACCTCGGCATGTTACGTATAAGGGATATGATTTTTCTATCTATCTATGGTCCAGAAAAAAATGCTGTTTGAAAATAAATGACCTAAAAAATTAAACAAAAAAGCAACATTGAAAAAAAAGATAGTTTTTATTAGCAACCGCTAAGTTGAAATATTTGTGTTTTCATTGATATTTTGAGAACTATTTCCGAAGTTCTGTGTTTTGTTTGCTCATTATTATTCTTATAATTAGTTAAACAGTGTTTTCGTCCCTAGTGTTTGGTGAAACATTAAAACATTGCAGTTTATGTGTTTTGAATATTTTAATTTGCCCCAAGTTTGCAGGTTGTGCCACCAGGAGTGCTGCAAAATCTGTCCCCCATTTTTCCATTACCAAAGCAGTAACTTTCCGGTATTGTCCTCTATAACAGCGTTTCTCAACCTATGGTCCGCGGACCACTGGTGGTCCAAAGACATAATTAAGATGACTTATGCCCGGTTTCTACAAACTTGTGAATTACCTATGGGTAAATTACCCATGGATAAATTAGTTCCATTTAACCTACAATGGTATAATGAGCAAGGCCTTGGAGTTGTACAGATAATTTAATTCAGAAGGCTTTGATTCTCATTGTTATTGATCCTATGAAAGGTTAAATTTTATCCAGCCATCCATGAAAGGACAAATTAACCCAAAGATTTACCCTTGGACAGATCTAGCCCGAGTTTGTAGGAACATTTTTTCTCTCATTTTCATATTTACCTAGAGGACATTTATCTAGAAACTCGCCACAAGTGTAAGTGATTGCTATCTTTAAATTATTTGTGTTTGTGTGGTGTTATTCTTGTGTAAATTGTGTAAATTCTGTGCATTAGATAATTTACCCATAGGTAATTCGCGAGTTTATAGAAACCGGCCATTAATGTATCTGCTGATCTTCGACTAAATTTGACTAATATTGAGCCAGATATCCAGGAACTCTGCAAGAGGCGACAAGCTCAACCGTCTCATTAAAAGTGAGTAATAACATAATTCCAAATTATATTATCAAATTGGCAATAAATATTAAACTGTCAATAATATACTTGCAATTCAATTACTGTGTTTCCGTTGAATTAAAAAAATGTATTTATATTTATTTCGTTATAATTAATACCCCGAATATTTAGAATATAGGCCTACATATAGCATACTTTTAAAAATGGGATGTAAAATTAGGGGTCCATAAAATAATTTAGACATTTTAGAGGTCCTCGGGTTCAAAAAGGTTGAGAAACGCTGCTCTATGGGAAAAAAAGCAATATATTTTGATCGTCGGTCTTCGTTATTGCAAACGGGTAGGCTGTAGGGCATGTCTTATCGTTTTCATAACAGGGAAATGAAGTAGGCCATGTTTATTGGAAGAAATAAAATAATTATGTAAAACAGCTTACCTTTAAAACTGGCACCGCACAACACTGCCATCTACAGCATCTTCTTATTGGCTGGCCGGAACTGGCACCATACACAACTGTATCTATAGTTTCTTCCTATTGGCTGACCGGGACTGGCAACGCACCACACTTCCATCTACAGCTTCTTCTTATTGGCTGGCCGGGGAGAGACTTTCTGGAATTGATAAAAATTATTTTTAACTATTAATAAACTTCATATTTGTGTCTTCCAGGCCGCAATTATAATGTAACGAAGAATGTGTTATAATAAACCAAAAAAGTTTCAAATAAAAGTTTTAGCTCTTGGTATAAGCACTCCATGTGCAATGTTTAAAGGAAATTGTTAGAGCCGTTTTGGAGAAAATCGCAAAAAAACAAAATCTTGATCAGAATCATAAGTTGAGTTTACATTTTGACACCTACATACAGTAATAATAACATTGATTAAGTGGTCAATTGCTAGTGTCAAAAGTATTACTTTATAAATAGACCTAGTTTTTTAAGATAATTTGACATGTAAACATCTTTTATTAATTTGATAATGTAACTAAGTACTATTTCCGAAAATTATGGTGTATATGTGTAGTTATGTGTTTCTACCACCGTCATTACGATTTTACATTTAAAGACATTTTTAAATGCCAGTATTATACTAAAATCCTCTGGCATGAAGTTTATTAATGATGCCTTAAGGGGTTTCTTCCTAATTTTTTACTTTGACCTCTTCTATTTAGGTCTACAATTCAATTTCATTATAATGTTTTATAGAATAATTCTGAACTGTTGTTACAAGCTAGTCATCTCGGCCACAACAACCAAGACATCAAGACTCGATAGACGATTATTCAACGTCACATAATTCTACGTGATGCGAAGACATTATTTCATGATCTATACTTTTGGTTAAGAAAGTTTTGTGAGTGTTTCATATCATGTTTGTCATAACTAGGGTTCGGATGTTTATGACCTAAAAATGTGGAAAATATGACTGCAAATATGATCTTAAAATGACTAAATATGACCTAATAAAATAACGTATTTCAAAAAATAAAACTTTCAATTTAAAACGTTTAAAGACACTAAAGTCTTACATCACATGAATTAATTCAGATAATCACTTTTTAACAATTTTACACATTATTTACAGTTTTACTTGTAATGGACTTATATTTTTAAAGAATTTTCTCCTGTTTGCTCGCTTCATCAGCTGCAAACACTCGTAATATTTTCCAGACCTTTCCTATCCCTATAAAATATGAACAGTTGCATTAATTTTAACATTTAATGTACCTATTAATTTTTTATGCCATAAGCATTAAATTAATTAAATAAATTTCAAATATAACTCGATCATGTAGTAGGCCTACATACACTGTGTACAATTGTGCTCTTTTACCGAATTTATAACTGATATATGACGTTAAATTACGAATATGGACAAAATATGACCAAGACCATGAAAATGACGAAAATATGACTTTACATGCAAAAAAAACGGTTCGATTAGGATAACAAATGTGGAATTCATGTTTAATTTGTGTTTGCGGCGAGAACGGAGGTCAGGATAAAAATATGACATGTCATAAACATAAGAACCTTAGTCATAACTCTACAGTTTTCACTCATAATCAGAATTCGTGTATGAAAATAACTTACATGATCCTGAAGTAGGAGAAAAGGTACAAAGTTACAGCCGCTTATTAAACCCTCTTGTGATTTAGTAAAGGAATTTATAATGTTAGGCCTATGATTTTAAACGTGGTCTTCATAATGTTTTGCACGTCGTTTCCCCAGTAACTCAAGAATTTCAGTTCATCTCGTCAGGAAATTATACTTTTATGTTTCTACAGCAACAAACTTTAATTAATTTGAAATGTTTATAAGAGGTGAAATAAATTAGGGTGACCAGAAAAGAACATCAGATGGACATTCAAAGTACTTGCTCCTCGTATTATAAGTTACAGGTAGGATGGGGAATATCTGCCCAGATTCAAGGATAGTAGTTCTTATCATGAATGAATTCAGTACCTATTTTGCTTTTTGTGATTAAGTGTATGGTTTTTGAGATACAGGTTCTTAGGTATCACTCACTGCCATTGAGCTTGTTTAGCGTGTCAATCATCTCTGCCACGCGCAGAAAACAAGCATCCGATCCTCTAGCTCCAACGTTGCCTTATGTCACGGATTAATGTGGTCCATGTAATAATTTCTGTTTTTAATTTGCACGAAAACTGCAATTTTATTGCATGGTGGAGAACTTCAATGAAAAAATAATTATTCCTTGTTATTTCCTTTGCTGGTGTGAAAAAGTGCATTATCCAACGAGCCTGCAATGGCATTTATTATGTTTATGAAACTAACAAAACGAGTTTTTCATAATATCGAGTGTCTTAATCACCAACATAGACAAGTTGCATGCAACTGTTTTTGTTCGATCATAATTAAATGTTTGAGTTTTAAGTTTTGAGGTTTTAGATTCATCAACCAAGGGGACAAGGTTCCTCTGCGATCAGCTGTTAGTAAGTTCTCGTCTTAAAAACAAGTTGTTTATTACGCAGTTTCATTATTTGCTCTCAATGATTAAAGATTGTTCCGTGTTCGATATTAATAGATACCTCACCAGTGTTATAATGAAAATCTGTACTTTACGGCACAAATAATAAGCGTCTATTGTAGTATGGCCGAAAAATTTTAAGAAGTTAAATAAATATAATACGAGTACAAAATGTTGGCGTTTCTTTGATTCTCGTTTCCGGCTCAGACATGACAAACACTTCAACACGCGACTATTAACGAGTGTGTCCTTCTTGCATTAAACAAACAACACTTCAAAGACAGTACCACTGGGGTCGATGATAGCGAGAAAGTCTATGTTTTAACCTTTTCACTGCTACGTACGTGTTTTCTTCACAACAACAACAAATTGTATAAAGTCAAAATTACAAGTTTAGCAGCATTAGTTAATGTTTTACTTAATATGCGAGGATTATTATATTATGTCTAATCTACCTATCCTATTACGAAGTTTAATGAGAGTTTTCCCTATGATATATATATATCAGAATAATGTATTTTGCTTTTTTTAATCGAATTTAAGATATGATATAATATTGTGGGAAACTGTAATCAAATAAATTCCATTCTTAAACAACAGAAGTACGTATTAAGATTAATGAAGAAATCCAATGCGAG
This sequence comes from Ectobius pallidus, assembly GCA_964059195.1. Classification (NCBI taxonomy): domain Eukaryota; kingdom Metazoa; phylum Arthropoda; class Insecta; order Blattodea; family Ectobiidae; genus Ectobius; species Ectobius pallidus. The sequence goes on along the minus strand of CAXKWD010000004.1, from coordinate 177,881,378 downwards.
AGAAAATGCGAAACCTAAATACAGCAGACTAAATACACACACTCTATTTCCCTTAGATATTTTTAAAAAACCTTTCCCGAGTACCTCGGCGGGGGTTTGGGGGGCGGAGCCCCCAAAGAGCGAAGCGAGTGTATAATATAAGGTCAGACATTCACAATCATAGTAACCAGAAACTGTCAAATGATTGAAATTCCAGAGCTAGACTTAACAAAACCACAAAAGTGATCGCTGTGTACGCATTAAACTTTTTAATAAGTTACCACAAGTTATAACCGACTTACCATATTCTGTAAGGTATTACCTTCATAGGTTGTCGCCAATTCGTTTTATTATTTGTGAATTTACTGATCTTAATCCACCTGCTTTTGTTATGTGATTTTATAAAGTTTGCTATATATTTTTATGTAATTATTGTAATTTTACTCCATTAACTTTTTCTATTGCATTTGTATAGCTGTCTCATGGCAATAAAGTTAATCGAATTGAAGGGCCTAGTTCCATAAGGGCGTAAGGCACAAATCTTTCATTTTGAGTATTTAACATTTATGTCTTCTCATATAAATTATAAATACCCAGTGAACTATTGTACTTGTGCCTTAAACCTTTGCTCAGTTATAAGAAAAGACCTGTGAGACTGCACATTCATTCTACTTCATAACAGTTCCATATAGGCGTAATAGACCATGGGCAACAAATAGCAAACCCTCCCCCCCCCCCGTGGGATTTTCTGACACACATATTTTCTTGTTGGTATTGTCGTCTAGTTTAAGATTTTACTTGTTTGCCCCTTATCAATTACAGCATTTACCCGGAAACCCCGGAAAACTACGAAAATCCGGAGAAAATGAGTGTGTTTTAATTTTTTATTGTTCTTTGCCCCTAATATTCCAAGGGAATTTCTGACTCACACATTTTTGTTCGTATTTCCATCTAGTTTAAGGTTTAAGTTGTTTGCCCCTTACAAATTACAACATATCCCCGGAAAACCCGGAAAACCACGTATATACGGAGAAAATGACTATGTTTTATTTTTTAAATCTTTGTTCTTTGCTCCTAATAATCAAAGGGATTTTCTGACTCATATATTTTTTTGTTGGCATTACCATCTAGATTAAGGTTTCAGTTGTTTTCCCCTTATCAATTACAGCATATCCCCGGAAAACACCGAAAACCACGAAAATCCGGAAAAATTGACTTCGTTTAAATTTTTGAAAATCTTTGTTCTTTGCTCCTGGTATTCAAAGGGAATTGGTAAATCATATGTTTTTGTGTTGGTATTGCCATCTAGATTAAGGTTTCAGTTGTTTTCCCCTTACCAATTACAGCATATCCCCGGAAAACCCGGAAAACCACGTATATACGGAGAAAAGGACTATGTTTTCTTTTTAAAACTTTGTTCTTCGCTCCTAATATTCGAAGAGAATTTCTAACTCATATGTTTTTTTGTTGGCAATACCATCTACATTAATGTTTCAGTTGTTTGTCCCTTATGAAGTATAGCATATCTCCAGAAAACTCCGAAAACCACGGAAATCCGGAGAAATTTACTTTTTAAAATTCTCTTTAAAATCTTTGTTCTTTGCTCCGAATATTCCCAGGGAATTTATGACTCATATTTTTTTGTTGGTATTGCCATCTAGTTTAAGGTTTCAGTTGTTTGCCCGTTATCAATTACAGCAAATCCACGTAAACCCTGAAACCCACGGAAATCCGGAGAAAATTACTTTGTTTTAATTTTTTTAAATCTTAGGTCTTTGCTCCTAATATTCAAAGGGATTTTGTGACGCATAGGCCTATGCTTCTGTGTTGGTAATGCCATCTATATTAAGGGATTAGTTTGTTTTCCCCTTATCAATTACAGCATATCTCCGGAAATCTCCGAAAACCACGAAAATCCGGGGGAAAATGAGTTTGTTTTGATTTTCTAAAAATCTTTGTTCTTTGATTCCCAGGGAATTTCTGAATCACATACTTTTTGTTCCTATTGCCATATAGTTTAAGGTTTCAGTTGTTTTCCCCTTACCAATTACAGAATGACAAATAATACTGGAAAAAATCCTGTTGCCGAAGGGATGAAAGCGATTGAAAACCTGGCAGCACACCCTTCATATTCTAATTTGACATCTGTGAATGATAATTCATCTTGCCAAACCTTCCACAGTCACTGTCAAACTTTCTTGACTGAAGTTATAGAAGGGACATTGGGTAAAACAGCACAATTTTGGATTGGTAATATGGACAAAGTGTCTTTGATTTTGAGATTTCAGCGAGCAACTAAAGAAAACAACTTTGACTTACACTTGGCATGTTTAGAAGATATGATTCCCCTTTTCTTTGCATGTGACCATCACAATTATGGCTGATATCTCGTAGTCCATATACTCACCCTTTTGAACCTGCAAGGGACACACTTGAAGCAGAAAAATTACTTCGCAATAACGGTTTCAGTGACTATAGATCACAAGTTCCGAGTTCTAGAAATTCCGTGGATTTCCGTGGATTTCCGTGGTTTTCCGGGTTTTACCGTGATATGTTGTAATTGATAACGGGCAAACAACTGAAACCTTAATCTAGATGACAATGCCAACAAAAAATATGTAAGTCAGAAATTCCCTGGGAGTATTAGGATCAAAGAACAAAGATTTTTAATAAATTACAATAACTCATTTTCTGCGGATTTTCGTGGTTTTCGGAGTTTTCCGGGGATATGATGTAATTGATAAGGGGCAAACAACTGAAACCGTAATCTAGATGGCAATACCAATACGAAAACATATGAGTAACCAATTCCCTTTGAATATTAGGAGCAAAGAACTAAGATTTAAAAAATTAAAAGAAAGTAATTTTCTCCGGATTTCCGTGGTTTTTGGAGTTTTCCGGGGATATGCTGTAATTGATAATAGGCAAACAACTGAGACCTTAATCTAAATGGCAATACCAACAAAAACACATACGAGTCAGAAATTCCCTTTGAATATTAGAAGCAAATAACAAAGATTAAAAAAGTTAAACAGTGTAATTTTCTCCGTATATACGTGGTATTCCGAGTTTTCCGGGGATATGTTGTAATTGGTAAGAGGCAAACAACTGAAACCTTAAATTAGATGGCAATACCAACAAAAAATACGTGAATCAAAAATTCCCTGGGCATATTAGAAGCAAAGAACAAAGACAAATTAGAACAAAGTCATTTCTCCGGATTTCTGTTGTTTTCCGGGGATATGCTGTAATTCATAAGGGGCAAACAAGTAAAAACTTAATCTAGATGGCAATACCAACCAAAAATATGTGATTCAGAAATTCCCTGGGCATTTTAGGAGCAAGGAACAAAGAAAAATTAAAACAAACTTATTTTTTCCGGGTTTCCGGGTAAATGTTGTAATTGATAAGGGGCAAACAACTAAAAACTGAAACTAGATGGCAATACCAACAAAAAAATATGTGAGTCGGAAAATCCCACGGGGGGGGGGATGGGGGGTATACAGTAGCCCACGCTCTATAAGGCACACTTCCTATCTGTTATTGAGGTGTGTTTACCAACTGTTTTTATTTTCCGCAGTGCTACCATCCAAGCAAATGTTTATAAAAACTGAACTTGCATTTCTGAAGTGTAACTTCATTCAAAATAGATTGTTTTGCTTATCATCTATTGTATTAATGACTATACTGGTATTCATTGGCAAACATGCAATTGTCACTGTTTACTACACTGGTATTCATTGGCAACATGCAATTGTCACTATATAATACAGGTTTTTCCTAAAATAAAGTAAAGACAAATAATATGATACAAAGTAAAAAGATTTTGCTACTGTAAAAGTACTTCAGTATTTGTTCAACATGTTTAGGTCCTCTAGTTGTAAAAAATCCCAATACACTTTAACTTGTAAATCTGCACAAAACTAATTTAGCTTGTCCTTCAAAAATATCTATATTAATAAAAGGAAGTGTCTGTCCTCCGTCTGTCTGTCTGTCTGTCTGTCTGTCTGTCCGCGATGCCCAGCGAAATCTACTCAACGCAGAGATCTGAAATTTTATACATAGGCGGACTAAAGGGTCGGAATGTGCACCTCGAAGCCGGAATTTTAATTTTCGCTTTCGTTCGTGAGTTATGAGTGAAAAACGGGCAGAAAACGTGTATTTATTGCGTTTTCGAAGCATGAGTTTTCAGTAATACAAATCAATTACACTAGGCTTTGACTATTTTTGTCATTCCTTCGACATAAAAGCATCGCGATCTCTTGAATGTTGTAGCTCACGCTGGTCGATTCATTTGTTTTTAATTTCAAGGCACGCAAATATAATATGAAATTTTCAACCTACACCGAAGAGGATTATTATTATTATTATTATAGGGATAATCAATATTAGCCTAAATATGGTCAAACGTGGTTCGATTTGGACGAAACTCACTATACAGGGGTTTTCTGGGCCAAGGAACTCGAATCTGAGGTCGCTTTTACCAGGTGACGCTAGCTAATCGTGATATATAGTCCACATGATTTAGGTGTTAATATAATGATTTAACTATTATGCTCTTAATTTTTAATTTTTTAAACAATTATCGCGGGCGAGGCCGCGGGCACATGCTATCTTAAAATAATAAAAGGACGTGTTTGTCTGTCTGCCCACGATGCCCAGCGAAATCTACTGAACGCAGAGATCTGAAATTTTAAACATAGATGGGCTGAAAGGTGGGCGAACGCGCATCGAAGCCGGATTTTTAATTTTAGCTTTCGTTCGCGAGTTGTGAGTGAAAAACTGGCAGAAAACGTGATTTTAGCGCTGTCGAAGCATCAGATTTCAGTAATACATTTCAATGTCAAATCAATTGCAGTTGGCTTTGGCTATTTTTGTCATACCGTGGTAATAAAAGCATCGCGATCGCTAGATTGTTGTAAGCCCACGCTGGTCGATTCATTTGTTTAGAATGTCAAGGCCCGTAGACATATGAAATTTTCAACCTACACGGAAGAAGGATAGGCCTAAATATGGTCAAACATTGTTAGATTTGGACGAAACTCGCTGTACAGGGGTATTCTGGGCCAAGGAAATCGAATCTGAGGTTGCTTTTACCAGGCGACGCTATGTAATCGTGGTATGTAGTCCACGTGATTTAGGTGTTAATAAATATAATGATTTAACTATTATGCTCTTAATTTTTAATTTTTTAAATAATTATCGCGGGCGAAGCCGCGGGCACATGCTAGTATGTTATAAAATTAAACTTTAAACCACCTACTTGTGAGTGGTAACATTGTTTAAAATCATCAAGATATCTCGAAACTATGTCCTTGTGCCTTACGCCTTTATGGAACTAAGCCCTTCAATTGAATTGAATTGTTTATTTTTATTACTTATATTGCATTCGTCTAAACTGTTTCAATGATTCCTGTAACCATTATCTCACAGCGACTAAAAATAAACTTAGGCTATAAAAAGAATTTTGTTTCTAATGTTTAGAAAGAAAACGATCCACCAAATTGCATACATTAAGACTGACCTAGGAAATTGAGAAGTTCGACTTTTTTCATACTTTATTGTTTTTGTTTGTTTGTTGATTTGTTCTTGACCAAAATTATTGTTTTTAATATAAACCTTAAACTTTTAGAGCTGTAAATTTATTAGGTCTCGAGAAAATATACATATATCGTGATTTTTTAATGGGTTGCATGGTGAAAGGTAGCTACTTGCAGAGCAGATTTCAAATTTTCTTAACCAAATTGCAGATTTGAATTCTAGACACTTCAAACCAAAAATGTTACTACTTATTTTGTTGAAAAAAACATAGTTGAACATTGCTTTACTTCATTTTGTTAAGTTTGATTGTTATAAGGGCTCAAATATTCTTTAATTTAAAAATTCACTGAGTAAGTTTTATCTGCTTTGCAGAATATTTTATTCCAGAGTAAGTTATTAAAAATTGATACGTAAAGAGTAAATTGAATGGTGAAATATGTAACAACTTTTACCAAAACTATCCAGCTCCTTATATAGGCCTAAATAACGATTTCCCTATAGTAATAGCCTGGAAAATGCACGAATTTCCTTCCAACATTAGCCTACTCTGAAAATGACTGGTACTGCGATTTTAAATATCTACAGAGAGAATAAAGTGTGTTGTAAAAACAGAGTTGCTACATACAAGCGCAGAGCCCTTCAATGTCACACTATGGGCTTATAAGTGCACCTAAGCTAAAATTTATTACATTCTTTGGTTAACCAAAATAATTCTTCTTGTTAATAGGCAAACAATTTTTTTTTTTTTTTTTTTTGGCCTTTGGTAAATTTTACAGGTCGATCCCCTAAGGTGGCCCTAAGTTAAACTTTTTAAATTATCTCCCGCCTGTTCTGTGTTCCAAGCTGAATTATTTGCTATAAAAGAAGGAGTGCAGTGGTGCACTGAAAATAAATGTTGCGCGCAAATATTCAGTGACTCTCAAGCTGCTCTTCAATCTATCTCTGATAAATTTAATTTGAATCCTAACTCCATCCAAATTAGAAACAATATTATAAACTAAACAAAACATCTGATTAGTTAAATCAGCAGCATCTTCCGGTCTACATTATTCATATTCCAAGAGCCCCATATTTTACGTTAAAAACAAAATGTTGCATTACATCTTTAATTGCTGGAATGACATTTAGATGAAAAGTACAAATGGTGCCTTGACTAAAGAACTTTTCTTCCCTACAGTTAGTGCACTTTCGGCTAAATGTTAAAATGTTTACACCAAATATTATTAAGTGCCACCATGGTACTTTATGAGATTGTGTGGGGGACGAAAAAATGTCTGTCCGTCTGTCTGTCTGTCCGTCCGTCTGTCTGTCCGTGTGTCTGTACGCACCATAACTCAAATACGCTTTTCCGGATTTTCATGAAACTTGGAAAACACATTTATAATGTCCATGGGAAGAACCCTATTGATATTGAATCAAATCGGTTCACCGGTACCAGAGTAATGCCCAATTTAGTGCCTATTTTAATAGATTATATTAGATAGGCGCCATACCTCAAATACGCTGTATCAGATTTCCATGAAACTTGAAATACGCATTTATGACGTCCATGAAAAGTACCCTATTGAATTTGAACCTAATTTGTTCACCGATACCGGAGTAAAACCCACAGATATATAGAGATAGATCGGCAATGGAGTATGCTGTACTATTGGCGGCAGTGAAGCCACGTTGATGCGCGGACCGCCATATTACTACACTGTAGCAGCTGATCGAGTACAAGCCACAAAAGCGTTGCAGCGATGTGAATTTTAGCATTTTAGCTAATAATATAATTGGACTGAGGAGTATAAATACTTTTTCTAAAATGGTGAATACCTGTGTGGTATTCGGGTGTAATTTTTCATACTACGACAGAAAGAAACAAGGAAAGGAACATGTTTCAATACATTCGTAAGTAGGCCTTTCATTATTATTGTTAGCCATTTCATGCATTATACATGCTTTAGTTTCTATGAATGTATTATATGGTTGTAAATAACCATAACCTAATATTGTTAACTATTTCATACACTGTAAATAGTCATATATTACTTTAGCATTTAGAAATTGCAAATAAACAACCTCAATTTATGCGTATTTTTTGCAATGTAAATAATATTATGCTTAGTTACTAGGAATGTTTTATATTTTTTATAAATAACTGTAAGCATACATTGATAGCTATTTCTTGTATTATTCATACTTCCTTAAGAATTTAAGAATGTGTTATAATATTTGTAAGTAACTATTAACATATAAGCCATCTTATGCACTATAATATTAATATTCATATGTTATGCTTTAATTTATGTTTGTAAATAACTATAACCTTAATATACCTCTTGGTACAGTAAGGTTAAACTTTTGGATAGTAAATTTTAAATTTTGGATTTTTTTATTTTTTATTTTGGGTCTCTGAATTTTTTATTTTTTAAATTTTTGATTTTAGGATTTTTTATTTTTTGAATTTTTTAAATTTTAGATTTTTTATTTTTTAAATTTTGGATATTTGGATTTTTTACTTTGGATTATTTTTAAAAATTTTGACTTTCTAAATGTTGGGTCTTTGAATTTTTTAATTTTTAATTTATTTTTATTTTTAATTTAGAATTTTTAGACTTAAAATTTTGGATTTTCGATTTTTTAATTTGAATTTTTTTATTTTTTAAATTTTGGAATTTTTTATTTTTAAAATTTTGGATAAGCCTAATTATTGAGTTGATTGTTTTCTGTGCAGTCCGTTCCGTCACACCAAACTAATTTCGTGACGATTTTGTCCGTAACGCAAGCTCTCGATTTAATCCTACCGCGGCTAAAGAAGTTTGACATAAAAAACCTAATTTTTAGCAAATAATAGGAACCAATACTTGAGAAAAATAGCAAGAGGACGTGCTTTTTCAATGTGGTTTCAGTGTGTTCACTAGTGGATACAAAATTTCCAATAGAAAGTTGTGAAACTAGATTTTAATCTAAGTTCTCGTGATAGTTTCCCATTGAATTACGTGTAGTCCAATGGGTGTCTTCAGGTGAGGCAAGATGGCGGCATAGCGCAAGGCTAGGCTTCACCGCCGTGACCCGGATTGCCGGGCTGTGGTAAAACCCAATTTAGTGTCTACTTTAAAGGCGCAATAACTCAAATACGCTTTATCGGATTTTTATGAAACTTCGTATACGCATTTATAATGTCCATGGGAAGACGTCTATTGATATTCGACTAAATCGGTTCCCAGTACCGGAATAATGCCCAATTTAGTGCCTTTTATGTTAATATATAAGAAGTCGCGGTAACTCAAATATGCTTTATTGGATTTTCCTGAAACTTTGTATACCTATTTTTAATGTATATGGGAAGACGTCTACTGATATTGGACCAAATCGGTAGACCGGTACCGGAGTAAACCCCAATTTAGTGTCTATTTTAAAGACGCGGTAACTCAAATACGCTTTACCGGGTCTTTATGAAACTTGGAATAGGCCTACACATTTATAATGTCCATGGGAAGATGTCTATTGATATTGGATAAAATCGGTTGACATTTTTCGGAGTAATGCTCAATTTAGTGCCTATTTTATGGTAATATACGTATTCGAAAGAATTTATGATATGAAAATCAGTTATCATGACAACATAGTCAATTGTTTTACTGTGATCTTATAAGGCTTTGGCAATTAAAATACAGTTAGCTATGACCGTTAAACTGATTCAGGTGGCTGAGATGGTAACGTCTTGGCCTCACATTAATCCCGAAACCGGCCTATTTGACTTTTTTTTTGTATTCTGCATATCATAATTGCAATCATAACTGATTAAATAAAAACATACTGGCCCTTTGTTACATCAGTTTACCTGATTTTATATTTCTTCTTCAGATGGCAGCAGAATTGATTCAACAATCATCCAACAAACGTGCCATAATCATCCAACAATGAAAAGTACCAAACAATGCTTGCTCATTCCATATTGCCTGCCATTTGTGCATTATACGGTTTTATTTTAACACAATTTATGACAGCCATGAAACATTTGGGAGTTATTTTTTTACGATATCATATTATTTCAGGTAGTGGTTATAATTGTGTCAAGAATCCATACTAACTGTAAAACATGTTTTGTTCGATTATTCTATGTTCGAAACAAAAAGACTCCAGCAAAATTTCCTTTTTGAAGATTGTGACGAAATTTCCATGTGTCAAAAAATGTTCACGAAGCAATGCTATTATAATCATTTTGTGCAGAATCTAACATATATTCACAACCATATGTCATTAATATTCTATATTTTACTGTATATATTGCTGTGTAAGCTATAATCCTAACATGCCTTTTCTGACAAAATAGGGTTGACTAAGATTTGGAGATACAATAAATAAGTAACTTAAGTAGATATATAAGCTTTCATGAACCACAGATTATTGTCTCTGTTGGATATTACATGAGAATATTATAGGAGAAAAATTCCTCCGACACTGGGACTTGAACCCAGGACCTTTGGCTATTCGCGCCAATGCTCTACCAACTGAGCTAAGCCGGAGTTCAATTCACAGCGCCAGATGGAACCTCTCTCCTATAATATTCTCATGTAATGTCCAACAGAGACAATAATCTGTGGTTCATGAAAGCTTATATATCTATCTTGAATGTTAACTGTACAATAACAGTGGGAGCCCGGTCACAAAAAAATCACTAATTAGTGTGCCTCACAGTACTGCATATGACATAACTTGTCTGTCTGTGAGGTAGACCATTAGGGCAATCAGTCATAGGAGAGAGGTTCCATCTGGCGCTGTGAATTGAACTCCGGCTTAGCTCAGTTGGTAGAGCATTGGCGTGAATAGCCAAAGGTCCTGGGTTCAAGTCCCAGTGTCGGAGGAATTTTTCTCCTATAATATTCTTAACTTAAGTAGGCCTGCACTAAATGTCGCATAAAGATAAACGACAGATACCTAAATTCGATAAATGACCCGTGTACTTTTCATTGCTTGTACTGAGAGGCACTTACTTCTCATCTAGTTCGATGTTGCTTCATTACTTTTTCTTATGAGATTTTCTCCAGTACATCAAATAAATCATCCAATTCATTAACGTTGAATTCGCTACCATAAACAATCCCATTGCCAAAAAAAAAGGATCTTTATGTGGCCTTGAGGAAAACACATTATGTTACCGTATTTTACGGACCATAAGACGCACTTTTTTTACTTTGAAAACAGAGCCTCGAAAGTTGGGTGCGTCTAATGGTCTGAAGTACATTTAAAAAATTAAAACTATTGTAAATATTGCCGGAATACCATAGTTATAAACTAAGTCTTTTAAAAGATAATATTGTTACAAATTTTGGCAGCCTGTAGGCCTACTTCAGTGGACTTATCACAATCGTAAAATGAGGGTATTCTATGCGAAAATGAATGTTGAGTTCATTTATACGAAAGGAGTTGTCTCTGCCGGGTGGTTTAAATGAAAGCAATGATCTCTAAACAGCCTTGTCAGATTACACTTACCGTATGCTGAATTGAGGATTAAAAGGTGTAAAAGTATTTCCAGTCTTTCATGAGAAATCAGTTCAGTTAAAATTTACGCGATGCCACCTGTACAGAAGAGATTTTCGTACAACGCATGTTTTAAGTTAGAAGTTATTTACACTGATTTCATTGTACAATTTGTTTATGCAATGAAGCAATGAAATTTTTGGTTTAGAATCACATTAAATTTCTTTTCTTTTTATTTCCATCCTAAAATCAAGGTGTGTCTTAAGGTGCCCGCATTCTCACAATTTAAATTCCTCACCTCTCGTAAATTACGACTAAATATGACCCAAAAACCCTAAATATTAGTATGTGTTACTCCCTTCTTTAAATGGAAGGAAGTAACACATACTGATATTTATGAATGTGTAAAAAATATAAAACCTTCAAAAACAAATGATATACGTATGTCAAACATTTTCTTAAAGGGGTACTGAACGAAAATTTTTACTTTATCTTATAATAAAATATGATTCTCACTAAGTGCAGAGTCGAAAACCATTTCTTTTTGTGTTCGCTCATTCTCATTCTGTGAGCAATTTAAATTATAGTGTTGCAAGGCTGTGACGTCACGCGGCTATCGCGCCGCGCCGTCAGCAGTTTTAGTTTGGCTTGCTCCGGTACTGTGTGAAAGGTGCCGGTCTTGTATTCCCTAGTAATGTTTATTGTATAGTGTAAGTGAAGATGCCTGCGTGCAGTGCTTACGGTTGTTCAAATAATTCTGGTGTCCATAGAAATGTTGATTACTATGCATTCCCTTATATAACAAGAACAGACGTTTGCACAACAAATGGGTTTCTTGCATGAAGCGTAAAAATTTTGTTCGAACAAAAAAATCTAGAGTATGTGGAAAGCATTTTAAAGCAGATTTTTAATGAATCGGATATTTTAAAAATCAGAATATTGAAGGATGAAAGATTCAGGTGCCCTAGACTAAAAGACAATGCGGTAGTTCAACGTTTTTAATAGGAAGTAATTCTGTCTATATGAACTACATTGATGAACATGACACCTCGGATGAAAAGGATGAAGATTACGTCCCCGATGAAATCACTAGTGAAGGAGAAGAAGATGGCATAGAAAATATCAACTTGTCGGAAAAATATTCTTTTGTGTTTGTCTGTATAAGTGCCCTTCTTACACTGTTCAGTATATGCCATACATGTGGCGCTCCAGTCAACGAACGGAAAGTTAAAACGAGAGGAGTAATGTTACGAATAAAAACTCATTGTGTGAATGGGCATACATACGAGTGATCTTCTGGAAGCATAGGTGGAAGTTTAAAAAGTAATGTGTTCATAGCCTCAGGAATGTACCTACGCGGATTAACATTTAATTATGTATCGGCTTTCTCAAATTCTATTAAGCTATTATTTTTTCTTAATCATACTTCTATAGGCTTGTAAAGATATTTGTATTTCCTTCCGTGCACAAAACGTAGTTAAAAGAAAAAGAAGCCAACTATGAAGATGCTATGAGTGATTTAAATTTATGTTTATGTGGAGATGGACAATATGACCCCCCTGGTTTCTCTGCCAAGTATTTGACCTATTCCATTATGAATTTAGCAACGAATAAAATACTAGATTTTGTAATTGTACAAAGAGGAACTGTAGATGGTGACATTGAAAGAGCTGCTTGTGAAAAAATAATAAGCACAATGAATGAGAAAGTCCCTATTAAATTGTTCCTAACGGACAGACACACAGGCATTAGAGCTTTAATGAAAAACAAATTTTCACACATACATCATGAATTTTATGTTTGGCAAGTTGCTAAATCTCTAATGAAAAAGATTAACAATTTTCCGAAATCTTGCGTCATTCATGAATGGAAACAATCAATTTATAATCATTTATGGTGGGCATCGTCTACGAGAATGACAGTATACTGCTAAAGGAGAAATTTACCTCAATTCTCAATCACATTGTTAACATTTATAGCTGGGAAGGTAATTAGAAATACCATTCATGTGCTCACGATGTGCTAAGTGCTGATAAAATTAAAATTACTAAATGGCTCACTAAGCATTCGAAAGACTACCATGACCTATATAACATCATTATGAATACCATATTTTAAAATGATATTATGCATCTCAATCATTCTTGTCACACAGGAAGTCTTGAATCCTATCATAGCGAACGTCTTAAATATGTACCAAAAAGAACCAATTTTCCATTTGAAGGCATGTATTTACGGTCAATGATAGCAGCTCTTGACCACAACTTTTAGAGTCGTGGGCGGTTCAGTGGAATTTTCTAAATCATGTAGAGTGGGTTTATAAGAGAAAGTACGACAAGAAAACATTTGAGTGGAGGCAAAATATTGTAAAGAAAACTGTCAATGATGTTAATGAACACACATCTCTAACAATGGATACTCAACAATAAAGAGTGCAACAATAAAAATAACATTATGTTGTGTTGGGGCTGTTCCGTGTGTAATGCTCCCTGTCCGACCCGAGCTAGCCAGGTGACGTCACGAGCGCTGCTATAGAGCGCTACAACTCGGAAACGGTAAGTTGGATCTAGTTTTTATTTTCGCCAAAGTAATACACAATCAGAGATCTTACTAATTTCCAAATAAAATAAAAATGTAATTTTTTAGTTCAGTTCCCCTTTAAACATATAATCGTTGCAATAATTTTACCACTCACATTATGTATAAATGAAAGCTTCCGAACAGGTAATTTTCAAAAAATGTTGAAATTATCTAAGGTATTACCAAAATTTAAGAAAGGTGATGCTTTAAATCCAGTAAACTATAGGCCAATATCTATTATCCCGGTATTTGCAAAAGTATATGAGAAAATAATAAAAGAACAAATATGTGACTACCTAGAAGAAAATATGATATTCTGTGATAATCAACATGGTTTTAGGTCTGGTAGAAATACTATAAGTGCATTGTATAATCTTGTTAAACACATAATTGAGGCATATGAAATACGAAACCTTTTGTTAACAGTTTTCTGCGACCTAAGCAAAGCTTTTGATTGTGTTAAACATCAAATCTTGCTTAGTAAACTAGAATATATTTGTATAAGAAACATAGAATTAGAATTGGTTGCATCATACTTATATGAACGTTCACAATGTGTTGTCGTAAACGGCTTAAAATCAGAAGTTAAAAATATTGTAACCGGTGTTACACAGGCTCAGTATTAGGCTCGATTTTGTTCTTGGTAGCCATAAATGATTTAGTAAATAATATCCAAGTAAACTCCATATTATATGCGGATGATACCACATTGTTTACAGCTCTAATTGATCAAAATATACTGGAAAACCTGAAACTAAATATCGTACAAGAAGCCAAAGAGTGGTTTGCTGCTAATGGCTTTATGTTAAATGATGACAAGACGAAATGTCTAAATGTTAAAGTAATGCAGATGCAAGTTGTTTCAATATGTTAGGTCATATATTTACATAAAAAATTGACTTGGGAGAAACACGTTGAATATATATGCAATAAACTATCTAGTGTAGTGTACTTAATGAGAAGACTGAAAACAATAATAACATATAACTATATAAAAGTGGCATATTTTGCGTATTTTCAAAGTATTCTAAACAATGGTATAATACTGTGGGGTAACAGTCCTCATATAAATAAAGTCTTTACGTTACAAAGGGAAATCATCAGAGTCATGACCAATTCAGGATATACCGAGCACTGCAAACCACTCTTTGTTAATCAGAGAATTTTAACAGTGACTTGTTTGTATATACAGAGTTTATTAGCATATTTTAAAGACAATATTAGTAATTTCACAACTAGGAACAACAAAGAATACAATATCCCGTATAATAGGCTATCAAAATCAATAGAAAGCTTTGAATGTATGGCTGTCAAGGTAGCAAATAAGATGCCACCTGACTTATTTATTAGAAACTAGCTAAAAAGGCCCGGCGTCGCCCGGGCTTTATATTTTGTAATTTGACATTAACTTACGGAGGACTTTCGATTTTCAAACTCTAGGGCCTTGTATAATATGTAGGCCTACAAAGAACTTGAAATGAGAAATAACGACTTATCACACTCAAACTATTCTCTCAGAAAACGCTAGATATAGCTTTTCATGGTTCACAGAGGATGTCGAATGTTGCATTCCGTTACTTCTACACACCATGCCTGGGAGGGCTTGAAATAAGAAGAAACATAAATTCCGGTTACATGAGATTGTATTGTCTTTATGGAATTTTTTTTCTCACTATCAAGTTACCATACGGTTCGGAGCTGAAATTTAAAAAAAAATATAAAAAAAATCAATATCACTTTCATACTTTCCTCCCCCAAAACCTGGGACATAATGTACTGCGAGCGTAGGACTGAAGACGTTCCATCTTATTTTGTATTCTTTTAGATACATGTAATTAGGGCCCTATACAAAGCCTACAGCTATGAGTGATAATTCAGTGGATTGGACTTCTGATAGAGCATACTCACTGGCACACACTTAAGCTGTCCCTGCAATACGACCGCTTATTCTACATCAAAATGTAAAGTGAGAAAATAATATTTTCCACATCGACGGTAGAGAAAGTTATGTGACTGCTTCACATTGTGCTTTATTTTCTTCAATTTCATTCTTCAAGAATTATTTTCACAAATGTATTAATTACATCGTTAGCATTAGAATTTGTTAAAGCCCAGTATTATGTAGTTCTCAAAGCCCTAGGTGAACACTGTAAACAATACCCTGTTGTCATGATAACTGAATTGCATTTCATTTTTCAGTATAATATTTTCAGAAATTATATAAATTTTCAAGGAAAGGAGTGGTCTGTTTGAATTTTAGCGTTACTTCCCGGGCTGAACTGGGTATGTGCGCAAAATTTCGCGCAAATTGGTCAAGAAATGTAGATTTGTATACGGAACATACATACCCACATCCATACATACACACTTTCGATATGGCTTTGTTGCAAGACTCGCACTTTTTTCTTTTTTTAAATGAAAACATGTGACAGCGGAACACTGAAACTGTGAATATGTCACACTTCTTTTGTCACAATTCAATTTTTTTTAATCTTTTTGTTTTATGTAAACAGTTGACAGCAGAACTCTCTAACTGTGCCTTATTTCACATTTCCGACTTTTCCCGTGGATTTTCCAAACATTTTCTTTCATACAAACCTTGTCCTGACAATTACAAACACAACAAAATAAAATTAGCCAAATCGGTCGAGCCGTTCTCAAGTGATGCTCCGTCATACATTTGGGAATTCATTTTTATTAATATATAGATGAGCTACACTTTAACAAAAGTATCACTTGCTGGCTCCTAAAGAACCCATTTTATAAGTTCAGTGAATTTATGGAAATTAAGTGTCCCATTATTTTGTAAATGTTTTGTATTAATAATTGACAATGTCTGTAGTGTAGTCAACACTCAATGACTGTAAAATAAATTAAATTAAATATGAACTCATAAAAGAACATATTTTCTAAAAAAATAAATATTCCAATTTCAAACGTTTAATAGCACTAAATTATTACATCACATTAATTCAACCAGATAATCACTTTTTAACAATTGAATCGGTCATTTAAGAAAGGGCTCAATGACACTTTTTTCCAAAATGAATGTTATGAGGTAAATGGATTCACCAGGGGTAGATGCATGATTCTGTTAAAGAAAGACTCAATTCCACCTACTAAAGTTAGTTCTACAGCAGCTTGAATAAACCATTCAGTTTAGAAATGCCTCGACTCCAGGAATGGAGTCCTTTCAATACTGAACCTTTCTGATACCTAGCAGTAAATGTAAGACTTATGGTCATTGTTCCTTGATTTTGGTTTAATCAATAGATGTATCTATAAGCTAGATAGAATTCTTCCTATCAGGGAATATGTACAAATCATTGTCAACTCAGGAAAACAAGGAAAATTTACAGTTTTATTGGTATTGGCTGATGACTTTCTACAAGTCTCAACATAGTGACAAAATTATTGCAAAAAGACTGAAACCTAAGTTTTTTAATGAATGTCAGTATGATTCAATGAACCCAGTACAAATTTGTGCTTCAACATACATTAGGGATATATATCAGCCACACCTCAGATGTGAAATATCTGCAATATCAATTGTGAAACTTCCTGAAAAGTGTGCTTATGAAAATAATGTTCCCATTTACACCAAGCAAGATTTGTCAAAACTAATGTGTTATAACGTATACCAGAAGAACATAAGCATTTCTATGTAGATATGTAGATTTTACACTTACTGAATGTTTTCATTGATGTAGGACTGTATTTAGTATTCAAGATATTAAGTTTTTCATACATCATATTTTAATGCTACATAAATCAATCATAATAGTTGATTTTATTTTATAACTGTGTTTTTGCACAATTTCAATGTAAAGTGTGTGAGATATACTTTTGAAAGGGCTCAATTCCATTACTTTCAATTACTATAATGCATCATGTAAGCACATTGTATTTCCATTTCACATGTAGAGATCTTAAAAACACCTATAATAAGACATTGCATATGCAAGAATTTACTAACTGTCAATGTTTCTGTAAATAAACAGTTTTTTCTTTCTCCTGAAAAATTATCTTTTCTGTCATTAAGCCCTTTCTTAAATGACCGATTCAATTATACAGGAGATTTACAGTTTTACTTGTAAAGAACTTCTAATCTGTTAATGTTTCCAGATACCACTGCAAATGTGATAATAACATGTCTATTGGAAGTTGTTAACAACAAGGTAATTGTGCTTTTACTTAACTATGTTTATCATTTGATAAACGTTGACGTATTTACAAATTTACAAAAAAAATCTACAATTGTCATTACAGAAGTGACAGGCAATCTTTCGTATGTAGGCCAACAGAATAGGTTATGTAAATGAGTGGCATAACTTGTCAAACTGATCTTTGTGATTTCAACTTTCTTGTTAATAAACTTGCTAAATTGTCTTGTTATTAATAAACACTACTAGTAATGAAAGTGATGAAAAAATAGACATGAAACCACACTGAGTTTTTAGGCAACCCATGAACCTAACTTTCAATTTCAGTGACTTTGTATACAAAGAGAAATATAATACAATTGTTTTCGATAGTATTTAATCGATTGCTTAGCTATCACATTCAATGTTGAGATCGATTATAGCACGCGTATATGAGAGTCATCTACATTGTACCACAGTATAGTATAACAGTAGCGAAGCTCTAATGAAAGGAAAATGCATCCTTTTGACAGATCGGTGCGACACTAGCACCCCAAGCGGCCGGCAAGATTGAACTAGCAAACAGCCATTTTTAGCATTGGAAAGATACGAATATATGGCTGTATTTCTTCTTATTTTTAAAATTACTAGAACGAGATTATTACCGGAAAGGCATACTGGTGAACTCACCAAATCATAGACTTTATGGTAATATAAAGAAGTTGTAGTTTCAAAATCGATGACATTGTATATCTTATAAAATATCAGACCGGTTTCCCGATGTGGTCTAGTATGGATGCAAGCGTGATAATCACAAATTGGCAATTTAATTTAACAAATAACTGTTTTTGCTTACCTCTCAGGATCTTTAGGGAACCTGAAGAAAGATAAATCGAGAGATTCCTTTGGTTCCTTTCGCTGTTGGTGCAGTTTATAGCACTACAAGCATTTCCATAAAATATTGTTGACATTTTTCCACTGCCTTCTAGATTGTGCATTTTTCATAAGAAACAATGTAACAGATTGTGTTGTCTCTCGCTCACCGCTACGAGAGCTGCAGTCGCGCCGGTTGAAAAAAAACTGTATGGAGCTTCGCTACTGTTATACTATACTGTGATTGTACTAAAGTTATCTTTAGGTTTGACATAATATTGTCGCGTTTATGAAAAGGGTTTTTGTTGTCTGATAATTTACATTGATTTGCCTGTAATGTAAGGAGAAGTTGTAAATATTTATGAAAAATACAATTGCCATGACATATTTAAAATTTGTCAGACTTGACATAATTGTAGTATTTGTAACACCTGTAAAGTTTTATGAAATAGGGCCCTGGTTCAACATTACCTATAAATTTGTAGGACAAAACGAATAGTAGAAAAGTAAATAAAAGGTAAATACTTACGTTTCGTTGAATTTTCACTGCCTCCTTTTACTTCATCGATGGATCTTGAAAATAATTAGCACATATTTACCATGTTTACGAGTTGTATTCAAATCGGTCTCAAAATGCTGATCATATTGAGTACATTCATGTAAACGGGGATTCAAAACGGTCCAGATCTCTGCAGTGTCAAGATCAATACGACTAGAAAGTAGGTTCGAATCAACTCTGTTTTCAGTATCTTTTACAATAAGCTGCAAAATGATTGAGCCGGTTATAGACTTAAGCTATGGTTTGTGTACAGCGTTCATCGCCGGCGATCACCGCCGGGGTCAGCGATCATCGTCGTAAGGGTGGTTTCTTTTACGGGCGATCATCGTCCATGATACTGTTGCTATCCACAGTTACAGTTGACCATGTCATACAGGTCGGTTTGGTGGGGGGACATGGAATTTAGAAATTTGACAGCTTTTATAACCTCAACATAGCCTATAATATTATACTCACTCAAGAGAAAATGTTGACAGGAACAAAGGAAAGTCACTTTTGGTGAACTAAATGTTAAATGGTTTAATGAATAATAAAATAATAAAATCGGTAATAATATATCGAAACTATTTGTACTAATAAATGAACTGGTAATTTTACTCCATATTACATAAATTGATATTACAGATAACAGTGTTTTCTAACAATTTATCTACCATTTGCCACACATTTTCTTTTGTGTATCCATCTTTATGGTCCTTTAAGCTCATGTCATACAGGGCAATGTGTTTAGACACGAAATCTATAAACATTTCACCTGCAACTTGGGAAAAAAATATGATTAAGTGCAAAATGGCTGTCTTCTGCTTTTCTTGACCTACTTGAGGGAATAAGGTGGTCATTTTGAACTTGATACTTGATACTTGAATTTATACATGATAATCTGCGGCGTTCATCGCCTTGAATTTGCCTTAGAAGCAACTACCGGCGATCACCGTCGACCTCGGCGCTCATCTCCGGCGTTCATCGTCGTAGACAAACCATAGCTTTAAGTTCCAGATACTGAATACTGCGCATGCTCGTCTTGTCATCGCCTTCATACACAAGATAGCATGCAACTAGAGATCCTTGAAAATGGTTTTACTTTTAAGCAAAATTACTAAGTTGGCGGTGTTATTTTTAAAATATCATCTATCTGTGAAAATTTTGTAAACCACTCATTATGATTATCATGATTGAGCTCTCTGAAAACCAGGTGTTTTTATTGTCAGCTTTTCATAAGTGTATAGTGAATCCCAATAATAGGGTTGGCCTATTGATAATTGGTTGAATAATTAATGTAGGGAATAGTTCCTTAAAACTGAATTTACTTAGGATTCCGGTATTCAAATAGAAGTTTGGGAAGCCATAGGAGTTAGAATTTATGGTAGGTTTATTTATAATTTATCGTAGGTTGATCATGTGGTTTTCCTTCTTCACTGCATGATGTGCAATGAGCAGTTCCTTTTGGACTGACTATTCAACTCATACGCCGAGTGTTTGATATTGACCAATAACTTTTGCAATTCCTCGGATATAGACCAATCACGGCCGTTTATCTTGCAATATTCTTGTAGGAATCGTGAGGATGGATTTTATCATGATAAAACCGTCTGCTCGTTACTGGAGACGCAAGTATCAGTGTGCAACGATTAATAGTCAGATGTTGCGACTAAGCGGCTCGAAAACAGATTATTTTATACAACATAACTTGTTTAGAAAACACAATTTCGATACGCTGCATGCCAGTTCGTGTGCTTTTATTCTGTTCTCCTGTTAGCTTACCTGAATGAAGTTAGCTATGTATTATATGCACCCCTGGTAGCACTGATTTACAGCATGGTAGCTCGAATCGATTCATGGATGGTTGATTCACATTATGCCGTGATCTCACAACCGTTAGTTTTGTTTTTATACAACAAAGCACAAAAGTAATTCTTATTTGTATGATCCGTTACATATTATTCATGCAATAGTCTTAATAAATCCAACTCGAGTTGACGAGTTGCATCAGATAAATTCGCTCGCGCAGTCGCGAATCTATCGATAAACTCGTCAACTCTCTTGGGATTACCTATGATCATTATCTCTCTATGGCAAAATAGCCTACGCACTTGTTAGTTGAAAATATTCCTTAAAAATGAATTAAAAATCAGATTTTGTCTATTTTTTGCTGGAATTATTTCATAAACTGGGATTATGTTCATTTTGTTTATGTTTTTATGTGAATTGGCGTTATTTCGCGATGTAAAAGTACATTTTGGGGGTTGTGGGAAGTAGTAAACGAAAATATTGTAAACATTTGTCGAAATGAGAACTATTACATAATTGAAATTGTCTTTAATTTGTTATTAAATGGAATGTAAAGTCAATTATGGATATTGAAGAATCCAATAAGAACATCGTTCAGGAACATCCAGTTATTGGTTATTATAATTATCATAGGTAATCCCACGAGAGGTTACGAGTTTATCGATAGATTCGCGACTGCGCAGCAGGAGCGAATTTACCTGATGAAACTCGTAACCTCGAGTTGGATTAATTAAGAGTATTTCACGAATAAAATGTAATAGATTACGTGAATAATAATTACTTTCTTCTTGTTAGTTTAAAATGAAATCGTTAATACTGTCAGCTGTCAGATCACGGCATACTAAATCAATGAACAGTCTCCATTATGGAATACTAATCAATGCTACCAACGTATATTGACAAAATACCGTAGTGAACCTCAAAATCAAGATACGAAATACAGACACATTTTAATTCAAGAACGTAATTTATTTCTAAAATATCACTCTTTACTTGAATGTGCATTAATTAAAAACACAATTTTCAAAGTTGAAAGTTGGCGGAATCTGCTGGTTTTCGGTAATGGAAACTGAAGTGGACTGGATTGAAGTGGCTGTAGATGTAGAAGGATTTCATAATTTCTCCAGAATTGATTAATGGTGCTGTAGATTTATCTGCAGATACGGTTTCAGTGAAGATGTATTGGCGTGACCTGTTATTTTTTTTTTTAATTCTTGCTCCTGTATTCCAATCTGCACCATGTTTGACACTGGTGTAGAACGGTCTGAATAAATTGTAATTCTTTGCTTCTTTGTGTCCAAACCAGCATTTTGAGCATACGCTTTTGTCCATTTTGCAATCTCATTTTCGCCCACGGGACAGTTTTTGTACCATACGCCTGTTTTCTTGTAGGACTTATTAAGGGTGACGAAAAAGCGATCGTTTTTTATTTTGTTAGTGCGATTTGCAACTAATAGTTTGTACAGTCTGACTGGACATTGACTTATGTTATTTTGGTTTGGTGTAAGCCATTTCGTGTAAGCCATTTGGTGTCAGCGAGCTTTTGGTTCCCGCCCTGGCAAGTTTTTGAAAATATAGGGTTATAGGCAATTCTGCCCGTTGGATTCCCTTCGTTAACTACTTCTTCTTGAAAGTAGTGCATTCCTCCACGCCAAGCCAATTCTAGCGATGCAGTAAGAAAAAACTTTATCTGCAAGCCGTCAGGAGTATTTTCGTTGCATAAATCTACCATTAACTTATATTCGTGTGACTGCAAAGCAGTAGCACTAACCTTTCATTTCTCCGGAAATTTCTGAAGTTATTTCCTTTTAGCATCTCTCGCGTCTCTCGCGACTCTCGCACATTTAAATTCTTGGTCTGAGAATGGATTAAAATTTATATTATGTCCTTTAAAATACTTCTCTTGTATGAGTTTAGCAGTTACGTTCCATATTGATTTAACGCTGTATTCTTTATAATCTTCTCCATTGGATTTTCTCATATTGATGGCCCAATCTATTAATATATGAGCAATCTGTTGCATTTTAGTTTCTCTAGTCAATTCGTACTTACGTTCCTCAGAAAACTTTTGGAGATGAATCCATATGCATTTTCAATTTCTTCCGGTATTTTGTGGCCTAGCTTCCTTTATAATAATGGCAACTTCGTCAACAGACCATTACCAAATATTGAGGCTGCCATTTCTGTTTTCAATTTAGCGCCGGGAATGGGTGACGTAATCTAGAATCACTGCATACCGATACAGTTACAGTTCAGTAACGAACAACGTGTTTTTCCCAATAAAATGCTATCCTCGCGATTCCTACAAGAATATTGTAAGATAAACGGCCGAGATTGGTCTATATCCGAGGATTTGCTAAACGTTATTGGTCAATATCAAACACGCGGCATATGAGTGGAATAGTCAGACAGAAAAGTGGCTACAGTCGTTAAATACGGGCCAATTCTTCCTCTATATTCGCATTTCAAACTATGAGTATTTATTTTCTGGTCCTGTTACTAGCAAGCGAACAAGATACTAACCCAAAAACAAGCATTTCCTTTGTTATTGCTTAAGGCAATTGTTTTATGCGTGTTCAAAAGAAAATAATATATGTTTATCTCAGCATTTTAAAGGAAATTCAAACCAGAGTAACATTGTTAACTAAACCAATGCTGAAGTTGGGCCGTAACTGATCAGAACGGCGAACCGGCAAAGAAAAAATCTATTCTTCATCGTTCCGGCATAAACGCAGGGAGGAAAAATGTACATACGAAATAGAAATTTCACTTTTATTGCGAAAATTCGCCAAAATAAAGCTAACACCTATACCGAAATTTCACATTTAGGCTACATTCATCGTAAAGCAGGACCCTTCAAATGTATTTACATTTTATACAAAAAACCGAAAATATTTAAAAACACGTTATATAAATTCATAAAACTTAAACAATATACCAATTAAAAGAGTTTTTATTTACCCACATTTCAATTTTTACAGTGTTTCATTATTCTTTAACTGTTTTGTCTCTTCGTAATCCTTTAAATCGATTACTTAATAAAATCGTTTTTCTTCTTTTTCCTTTAAATCGATTACTTAATAAGAAGTTTTTTGTTCTTCTTATGCCTTTAAATTGATTACTTAATAAGAACTTTTTTTTCTTCTTCCTTTAAATTGATTAGGCCTACTTAATAAAATCGTTTTTTCTTCTTTTTCCTTTAAATCGATTACTTAATAAAAACTTTTTTCTTCTAATTCCTTTAAATTGATTACTTAATAAGATTTGTTATGTTTTTCTTATTCCTTTAAATCGATTACTTAATAAGAAGTTTTTTGTTCTTCTTATGCCTTTAAATTGATTACTTAATAAAATCGTTTTTTCTTCTTTTTCCTTTAAATGGATTACTTAATAAAATCGTTTTTTCTTCTTTTTCCTTTAAATCGATTACTTAATAAGAAGTTTTTGTTCTTCCTATGCCTTTAAATTGATTACTTAATAAAATCGTTTTTTTCTTCTGTTTCCTTTAAATTGATTACTTAATAAAATCGTTTTTCTGCTTATTCCTTTAAAGTGATTACTTAACAAAATCGTTTTTTCTTCTTTTGCCTTTAAATCGATTACTTAATAAGAAATTTTATGTTTTTCTTATTCCTTTAAATCGATAACTTAATAAGATGTTTTTGTTCTTCTTATGCCTTTAAATTGATTACTTAATAAAATCGTTTTTTCTTCTTTTTCCTTTAAATGGATTACTTAATAAAATCGTTTTTTCTTCTTTTTCCTTTAAATCGATTACTTAATAAGAAGTTTTTGTTCTTCTTATGCCTTTAAATTGATTACTTAATAAAATCGTTCTTTTCTTCTGTTTCCTTTAAATTGATTACTTAATAAAATCGTTTTTTCTTCTTTTTCCTTTAAATGGATTACTTAATAAAATCGTTTTTTCTTCTTTTTCCTTTAAATCGATTACTTAATAAGAAGTTTTTGTTCTTCTTATGTCTTTAAATTGAATACTTAATAAAATCGTTTTTTTCTTCTGTTTCCTTTAAATTGATTACTTAATAAAATCGTTTTTTCTTCTTTTTCCTTTAAATCGATTACTTAATAAGAAATTTTATGTTTTTCTTATTCCTTTAAATCGATTACTTAATAAGAAGTTTTTTGTTCTTCTTATGCCTTTAAATTGATTACTCAATAAAATCGTTTTTTCTTCTTTTTCCTTTAAATCGATTACTTAATAAAATCGTTTTTTCTTCTTTTTCCTTTAAATCGATTACTTAATAAGAAGTTTTTGTTCTTCTTATGCCTTTAAATTGATTACTTAATAAAATCTTTTTTTCTTCTGTTTCCTTTAAATTGATTACTTAATAAAATCGTTTTTTCTTCTTATTCCTTTAAATTGATTACTTAATAAAATCGTTTTTTCTTCTTATTCCTTTAAATTGATTACTTAATAAAATCGTTTTTTCTTCTTTTTCCTTTAAATCGATTACTTAATAAGAAATTTTATGTTTTTCTTATACCTTTAAATCGATTACTTAATAAGAAGTCTTTTGTTCATCTTAGGCCTTTAAATTGAATACTTAATAAAATCGTTTTTTCTTCTTTTTGCTTTAAATGGATTACTTAATAAAATCGTTTTTTCTTCTTTTTCCTTTAAATCGATTACTTAATAAGAAGTTTTTGTTCTTCTTTTGCCTTTAACTTGATTACTTAACAAAATCGTTTTTTTCTTCTGTTTCCTTTAAATTGATTACTTAATAAAATCGTTTTTTCTTCTTTTTCCTTTAAATGGATTACTTAATAAAATCGTTTTTTCTTCTTTTTCCTTTAAATCGATTATTTAATAAGAAGTTATTGTTCTTCTTATGCCTTTAAATTGATTACTTAATAAAATCGTTTTTTCTTCTGTTTCCTTTATATTGATTACTTAATAAAATCTTTTTTCTTCTTTTTCCTTTAAATCGATTACTTAATAAGAAATTTTATGTTTTTCTTATTCCTTTAAATCGATTACTTAATAAGAAGTTTTTTGTTCTTCTTATGCCTTTAAATTGATTACTTAATAAAATCGTTTTTTCTTCTTTTTCCTTTAAATGGATTACTTAATAAAATCGTTTTTTCTTCTTTTTCCTTTAAATCGATTACTAAATAAGAAGTTTTTGTTCTTCTTATGCCTTTAAATTGATTACTTAATAAAATCTTTTTTTCTTCTGTTTCCTTTAAATTGATTACTTAATAAAATAGTTTTCTCTTCTTTTTCCTTTAAATGGATTACTTAAAAAAATCGTTTTTCTTCTTTTTCCTTTAAATCGATTACTTAATAAGAAGTTTTTGTTCTTCTTATGCCTTTAAATTGATTACTTAATAAAATCGTTTTTTCTTCTGTTTCCTTTAAATTGATTACTTAATAAAATCGTTCTTTCTTCTTTTTCCTTTAAATCGATTACTTAATAAGAAATTTTATGTTTTTCTTATTCCTTTAAATCGATTACTTAATAAAATCGTTTTTTCTTCTTATTCCTTTAAATTGATTACTTAATAAAATCGTTTTTTCTTCTTTTTCCTTTAAATCGATTACTTAATAAGAAATTTTATGTTTTTCTTATACCTTTAAATAGATTACTTAATAAGAAGTCTTTTGTTCTTCTTATGCCTTTAAATTGATTACTTAATAAAATCGTTTTTTCTTCTTTTTGCTTTAAATGGATTACTTAATAAAATCGTTTTTTCTTCTTTTTCCTTTAAATCGATTACTTAATAAGAAGTTTTTGTTCTTCTTATGCCTTTAAATTGATTACTTAATAAAATCGGTTTTTTCTTCTTATTCCTTTAAATTGATCACTTAATAAAATCGTTTTTTCTTCTTAATCCTTTAAATCGATTACTTAATAAAATCGTTTTTTCTTATTCCTTTAAATTGATTACTTAATAAAATCGTTTTTTCTTCTTTTTCCTTTAAATCGATTACTTAATAAGAAATTTTATGTTTTTCTTATTCCTTTAAATCGATTACTTAATAAGAAGTTTTTTGTTCTTCTTATGCCATTAAATTGATTACTTAATAAGATCGTCTTTTCTTCTTTTTCCTTTAAATGGATTACTTAATAAAATAGTTTTTCGAATTTTTCCTTTAAATCGATTACTTAATAAGAAGTTTTTGTTCTTCTTATGCCTTTAAATTGATTACTTAATAAAATCGTTTTTTCTTCTGTTTCCTTTAAATTGATTACTTAATAAAATCGTTCTTTCTTCTTTTTCCTTTAAATCGATTACTTAATAAGAAATTTTATGTTTTTCTTATTCCTTTAAATCGATTACTTAATAAAATCGTTTTTTCTTCTTATTCCTTTAAATTGATTACTCAATAAAATCGTTTTTTCTTCTTTTTCCTTTAAATCGATTACTTAATAAGAAGTTTTTTGTTCTTCTTATGCCTTTAAATTGATTACTTAATAAGAACTTTTTCTTCTTTTTCGTTTAAATCGATTACTCAATAAAACTTTTCTTTTTCCTTTAAATCGATTACTTAATAAGAAATTTTATGTTTTTCTTATTCCTTTAAATCGATTACTTAATAAGAAGTTTTTTTTCTTCTTATGCCTTTAAATTGATTACTTAATAAGATCGTCTTTTCTTCTTTTTCCTTTAAATGGATTACTTAATAAAATAGTTTTTCGAATTTTTCCTTTAAATCGATTACTTAATAAGAAGTTTTTGTTCTTCTTATGCCTTTAAATTGATTACTTAATAAAATCGGTTTTTTCTTCTTATTCCTTTAAATTGATCACTTAATAAAATCGTTTTTTCTTCTTAATCCTTTAAATCGATTACTTAATAAAATCGTTTTTTCTTATTCCTTTAAATTGATTACTTAATAAAATCGTTTTTTCTTCTTTTTCCTTTAAATCGATTATTTAATAATAAATTTTATGTTTTTCTTATTCCTTTAAATCGATTACTTAATAAGAAGTTGTTTGTTCTTCTTATGCCTTTAAATTGATTACTTAATAAGATCGTCTTTTCTTCTTTTTCCTTTAAATGGATTACTTAATAAAATAGTTTTTCGAATTTTTCCTTTAAATCGATTACTTAATAAGAAGTTTTTTGTTCTTCTTATGCCTTTAAATTGATTACTTAATAAAATCGGTTTTTTCTTCTTATTCCTTTCAATTGATTACTCAATAAAATCGTTTTTTCTTCTTTTTCCTTTAAATCGATTACTTAATAAGAAGTTTTTTGTTCTTCTTATGCCTTTAAATTGATTACTTAATAAGAACTTTTTCTTCTTTTTCGTTTAAATCGATTACTCAATAAAACTTTTCTTTTTCCTTTAAATCGATTACTTAATAAGAAATTTTATGTTTTTCTTATTCCTTTAAATCGATTACTTAATAAGAAGTTTTTTGTTCTTCTTATGCCTTTAAATTGATTACTTAATAAGATCGTCTTTTTTTTCTTTTTCCTTTAAATGGATTACTTAATAAAATAGTTTTTCGAATTTTTCCTTTAAATCGATTACTTAATAAGAAGTTTTTTGTTCTTCTTATGCCTTTAAATTGATTACTTAATAAAATCGGTTTTTTCTTCTTATTCCTTTAAATTGATTACTCAATAAAATCGTTTTTTCTTCTTTTTCCTTTAAATCGATTACTTAATAAGAAGTTTTTTGTTCTTCTTATGCCTTTAAATTGATTACTTAATAAGAACTTTTTCTTCTTTTTCGTTTAAATCGATTACTCAATAAAACTTTTCTTATTCCTTTAAATCGATTACTTAATAAGAAGTTTCTTGTTCTTCGTATGCCTTTAAATTGATTACTTAAGAAAATAGTTTTTCTTCTTTTCCTTTAAATCGATTACTTAATAAAAACTTTTAGTTTTTTCTTATTCCTTTAAATCGATTACTTAATAAGAACTTTTCTTCTTATTATTACTTTAAATTGATTACTTAATATGAAGTATTACATTATGTAGTTTGTTTCTGCTTATTTATCTTGAGGTCCCAAACTGCGATAAATCAGTTCTCTTCTTTCTTCGAATCTTATTGCCTAATAATAAATGGAATAGGGTGTTTATAAACTTATGCTAGTTATGGTGGAAGTAAGTTATAGAACCACACACACATACACACACACACATTTGATAGCAGTCAACTAATACCCTGACCTTAACCCATTTGAATCCACTATATCAAGAGAACAATTAAAACATTTACTTATGCAGATAAATTTAATTAAATGAGCCTAGCTGTAATTGACGTTTCCTTTCCGCAATTAAAATTTTGCACAAAAATTGTGGTCTCGTCTAACCGCATAGGTTAATACTGCACTGAACAAGACGTTATCACTAGTTCTTGGGCCAAAGATTATTTCCGCCCATAGTGTAACCCAAAGGGAAGGAATTGCTAATCATCGATGGTTAAAGGTACTGTCAGGGGGAGTGTATATTGGATGGCAGTAGTCAAATTTGTTTCTTGTAAATATATTTTTAGGTAAAGGAAATTAACACTGAGCTTTTACTACCATTGACGCCCAGAAGCTGAGAAACGCACTTTTTAATCCCACCTGATCTCTTGTATAATCAGCCAGTCCTAAGTCTGGATAAAGTGGAAGGAAACTAGTACCTCTTTCACTTTCCTTTTTTTACATTACCTATGGGTTATGGCATTGAAATTTTGTTGCTGCGGAATTTATCCATGGTATTATCGTAAAGACGATCTTTCATGCGGATATTGCCTATGGAAATGTGGAATTTGACCCCGTCCGTTGCCACATGGGTGAAAAGCTATGCACTTTCCTATTTATATGATAATTTATTGCTCGCTGGTAATGTTCAAACTTATACTGATGTAATCTACATAATGCTTACCTATTTTCATACGTAAATGTAAACATTACGAAATTATCTAGTTATCTAGTACAAAAAGCCAACAAGTACTAACTTTCCTCATTTCCGCGATTTAACCATTCAGATTTTATGATACAGTTCAGAAGGTTTAAAATGACAGAAACTTATTGTTTAGAAATTCTGTTTAAAAATCATTTGGATTTGATGTAAAAATCTCCAACACATCTCTGTTAAATTTTAACTTGTTTTTTCACAAGTGTTGACTAAGTAAAAACCTCTGTTTTCTTTAAACTGTCAATACTGTACGTCATGCAAACGGCAATCACTTCTCCCCCAGTAACAATTTTCATGTTATTTTGCCACAATCAAAATCTATCTTCGTCAAAGAAAACAGGGATGTAGTCCTACGTATGAAATTCTTCGTTAAGTTTAATTTTTTGGAATGAGCTTAAGTTATCTATAATATCCCCCATTAGCTCAAATGTTCTTTGTTCTTTCTTTAAAATATTATTATTATGTACATAAGTTAAAATCACACTCAGTTCACAATTGAAGAGTGTAACCCAAATAGCTGGTAAGTCTTATTTTTCTAAAAAATTAGTTTTTGCATCAAAACCCATCTATATATTATTGCTAATTGACCCAACACCACAGTATGTACCACAGTATTTAGTTTAGTTCAAACATTGATTACAAGATGGAAGCTCTGCTATGTCTCTCATTTATTTACCCAGAAGTCTGCTAAGTACCAATTCTGTTTCAGCTCAATGGTATCAACAGTTGATTATTTCAGAAATGGAGGGAAGTAGTGCAAGAGTTTTACATGTTGAAAATAATGCTGAAATGGGGGAGAGAAGAAGAACGAAAGGTTCAGGATATAGGTACCTGAAGAACTTCATGATATTGTCAGATCTGCTACACATGTTAACAAATTTTAAGTCAATCTAATTATATTGTAAAAACTGCTCTCGGGTTTCCAGTCGGGTAGTTATAGATGTGTACTCTAAGCTTTCGGCGACTGTCTGCGTCGTCATCTTCGGAGAAGTGAGATCCAGAGGTTGTGGTGTTGTATATATACCCATGGCAGGACTAGTCAGATGCAGTCGTGGATCCTGATTGGTCGGTGGAAGTAAACGATCTCTCCTTCCGTGATTGGAGCAGAGAAATAGCAGGTTGCCAGGAAGCGGCCAATTGGAACCCTCCGTCTCTATTGATGTTATTTGGGTTCAGTCTGATGTGAAAGGCTTCTTTGATGAGACGGTCCCATAATCCCGTGGTAGAAGCCAGTACCGCTGTGTTGAGGTAGTCCATCTCGTGGCCCATGTCGAGACAATGCTCGGCGATGGCGGACTTTTCAGGTTGCCCAAGACGGTAGTGCCGTTTGTGCTCCTCAATCCTGGTGGAAATGTGGCGTCCTGTCTGTCCAATATAAATCTTGCCACAACTGCAAGAAATTCCATAAACCCCGGGTCTCTGTAATCCAAGGTCATCTTTCACAGGTCTTAGTAGTTGCCGGGTTTTGGTAGGAGGTAGGTGTACAGTCTTGATCCCGTGGCGGCCGAGCAGTCGAGAGATCTTCCCGGAGAGAGGGCCAGTGTACGGGATGAATGCCCGCTTAACATTTTCGTCTCTATCACTCGGCGCTGAAGAAACTGTCCTTTTAAGGGCCCTGACTAGTCCTGCCATGGGTATATATACAACACCACAACCTCTGGATCTCACTTCTCCGAAGATGACGACGCAGACAGTCGCCGAAAGCTTAGAGTACACATCTATAACTACCCGACTGGAAACCCGAGAGCAGTTTTTACAATGTATTCGTCGGGAGAACCTACAAAGTTTTATTAATCTAATTATAGTCCAGTCACCAGGTACTGAAAATTGGGTTTGCCTGGAAAAAGGTCCGAAGTTAATGATTTTTTAGTATGTTGTATATGGGTATTCTGAGGTGTAGAATCCAAGTTTTCCAATTCGAGAACCTTGTGCTAACTTCAGGGCAGCCGAAAAACCCCAAAATTTTTGGGCTTTTTTCAATGTTTTCCTTATAAATCCTAAACAACGCGTTTTATCTGAAAATACTCTATTTTAAAAATTAAAGGGCAATAAATTTTCTACAATTTGCACTGTTTAAACGTTTTTTAAGTCGAATACGTACCGAGATATGGAGCTTCGAAGTTTCGAGTTATTTTTCAAAATATTGAAAAACTGCATAAAATGCAGGATTTTCCCTAGTAAATTTTATCTTCCAACATTTCTATATGGATAATAATAGTAGTAATGGTAGGTGAATCTAAATTAATAAATTTAACATCATCATCCCCCTCCCTCCCCCCTCAGGACGTTCTGTTGGGCGATTTCCTTGAAGGCCGTGGAACGGTTTATAGTCCAGTCACCAGGTACTTTTGCCTGGAAAAAGGTCCGAAGTTAATGATTTTTTAACATGTTGTATGTGGATATTCTGTGGTGTAGAATCCAAGTTTTCCAATTCGAGAACCCTGTGCGAACTTCAGGGCAGCCGAAAAACCTCGAAATTTTGGGGCTTTTTTCAGTGTTTTCCTTATAACTCCTAAACAATGCATATTAGCCTAAAACACTCCATTACAAAAGTTAAAGGGCATAAAATTTCCTATTATTTGAACTGTTTACATGTTTTCTAAAACCAAATATGTACCGATATATGGTGCTTCAAACTTTTGAAAAATTCTCAAAATATCGAAAAACTGCGAAAATGGAGCATTTTTCCTAGTAACATTCATCTTTAAACATTTCTGTATGAATAACGTTCAATAACCTACACAATAGAAACCCCATTCTTAATGAGATGTTCATTTAAGAATAAAGTACACAATAATCGATACATAAAAATGTATTTTATAAAAATGTATACTACATATGATGTGGATATATTAACTAAGTAGAAAATATGTAAATTATTACAAACTTCCATTAATATTGATTGATAAAAGCATTGGTCTCTTTGCTCCCGATTGGCAAATCGGCATCATCTCTCAGTAATTCCTCCTGAGCAATGATCTTATCGATGATGTCCTCCTTTGCTGCCATTTCAGCATTCACTCCTTACAGTATGAAGACCTTGGCAGCAGAAAATGTGTAGTAAGTGACTGCATAAGGTTGTATGGGGTAAGACTACATCACGCACGTTCGAGTCAGTGTGCAAGACCTATGTGGACTAGGTACAGAAACACTTTGGGTATAATGCCATAGTAGTATTCGATGGATATCTTAGTGACGTCGCTTATCAGAGCACCAAAGCAGCTGAACGATATCGCCGGGCTTTGCTGCAATCGTCCAGAAAATTTCTATTTTCGTTAACAACGGCCGTTACATTGTCGCAAGAAAAAATTTTGTCCAATGACACGAACAAGAGAAACTTTGTTTCAATGCTGATGACTGAAATGGCAGCAAAGGGCATCGAAGTTAAGCAGGCAATAGAAGATGCTGATTTCATGATAGTGAAAACTGCAATATCTAAGGCTTCTGACTTCGATAGTGTTACTATCACAGGTGAAGACATCGATCTCTTAGTATTGCTGACTGCATTAGGCTCTTCTCAAAAGAATGTTTGTTTCCAAAAGAGTGGGAGAGGTAATACCCCAGTGTTTTGTATTCGCCAGCTTCGTGCAAATACAATACTCAGGATATTCTTTCCTTCATGCAGCAAGCGGGTGTGACACTACATCAAACCGATTTGGACAAGGAAAGAAGAAAGTTTTCACTATGTAGGAAAAAAACCGTTCTCTGTCTGACATCGTTAGTGTTTTCAAAGATAACGAAGCAACACCATGCCAAATTTTGGAAGCAGGGGAAAAGTTTCTTGTGATACTGTACGGTGGTAACATGGACACAGATACTCTGGATGATCTTCGGTACCGAATATTTTCCAACTCCGTGTCAAAATCCAAATTCAACCTTGCCAGATTGCCCCCTACACGAAACGCTGCCCGGTACCATTCTTTTCGTACCTATCGTGGCTGGGCTGCAGACGTGGCTGGGCTACAAAAAGTTACCGTCAGTTTGGGGCTGGACTTTAACGAAACGAGGGCTGATCCCTATAACAACGACCATGGATGCAGCTCCAGGAAAGTTGCTGCACATGATACATTGCGAGTGCATGACAGGGTGTAGCACCGGGGCTTGCAGCTGCAAAAAAGCAGGACTCCGATGCTCAACCATCTGCAAGTATTGTGCTGGAAATGCTTGTGAGAATTCGCCTGAAACTGACATCAACGAGGAAGACACAGACATTGAGTGCAACGAGGAGGATGACGTCATCGATGAGATCATTGCTCAGGAGGAAGAGGAATCTCTGAGAGATGATGCCGACTGGCCAATGGGACCAAAGAGATCAAGGCTTTTATGAATTAATATGAATGACTAATTTGTAATAATTTACATATTTTGTACTTAATATATCCACATGTCATTACATGTATTATACATTTTTATAAAATTCATTTTTATACATCGAGAATTGTGTTCTTTATTCTGAAAAGAACATCTCATTAAGGGTGGGGTTTCTATTGTGTAGGTTATTGAACGTTATTCATATAGCAATATTGGAAGATGAAAGTTACTAGGGAAAATCCTGCATTTTTTGCAGTTTTTCAATATTTTGAAAAATAACTCGAAACTTCGAAGCTCTATATCTCGGTACGTATTCGACTTAAAAAAAGTTTAAACAGTGCAAATTGTAGAAAATTTATTGCCCTTTAATTTTTATAATAGATTTTTCAGATAAAACGCGTTGTTTAGGATCTATAAGGAAAACATTGAAAAAAGCCCAAAAATTTGGGGGTTTCGGCTGCCCTGAAGTTAGCACAAGGTTCTCGAATTGGAAAACTTGGATTCTACACCTCAGAATACCCATATACAACATACTAAAAAATCATTAACTTCGGACCTTTTTCCAGGCAAAAGTACCTGGTGACTGGACTATTAACATTATGCTTCATTTTGGTGTACACTATATTCTATATTAAAATTTAAAATCAAAACTACTGGATTACATTTTTTACTGGAACTCCTAAACAACTTTTTGGCACTTAGCAGGTATTGGCGTTACACTCTTCAATTGCTCTTTATAGGCCTACGTATTAATACACATCAATCGCATTGTAAGTAAAATGAATAATTAGAGAATAAAAGTTAAATGTACAGTTTAGAAAATAATAGTTTACATCTACAGAGCAGTGATTTGTAATATATATTCACACACCTGCTCACTCACCTGCAAGTATTTTCGTGCGGCTTCTGTAGCAATAGTGCTTTGTTGGAAAAGACATAAATTAATAACGACGCTATTAAGAAATCATATTAAGATTTATTATTAACCTGGGACCTACAAGTAGAATAATGGATCCAAATAGGTTAGCCAAGCATTTCAGAAACAAAATTTGACGTTCATTTTTTGCAAATCCTTTTAATGTGTCTACATCAGCGGCGGGCAGAACGGTTGTTGTGATTACACTTGAATTCTCCCCTCATGAAAATAATCTAGCAGCTCAGTCTGATTTCAAGCCAAATCTCTCAGGTTGATATTTTTAAGAGGATCTGGGTGGTAATGCTAGAAGTGGGAATATCGTTCTGTCAGGTATGAAACGAAGTGCTTCTTTGAATTTCTGTTAAATTGTTATTAGTAGTGATTATTATGAATGATTAGCGGAAGATGTAGATCAAGTATTAGTCCGATATTTATCAGGACCTGTTTTGAAAGAAGTGAAATAGTATATTATTTTTTGGAAAATTCTCTAACTTTTGCACCTTGTTGACGGACCTCGAGTATGTGATATTGGGAGTTTATTTTTCAGTTCAGTGAATATAAAAAAATTATTGCAAGATACGTGATGTGACATCAGTCGACCTGAGCTTTTAAGGCAAATGCCTATTTTGTTCCTTTTGAAATAACATGAAAATTTTTAGGCTATATATGTTGACGTTTCATGATAAATCACTTACGTTTATAGAGTTTTATAGTGCCCTAAAGTACCTATTTGGACCTTTGGGACCTATTTTTACTCTTTTAGTGCCTAATATGCAAATGTTGTATATTTTAAATAAAATTCAACTTCTGTATCTTTTACAATTATTTAATGGACATCACTGAATGAAGAGCAGAACATCAGAGGGTGGGTTTTTCACAGAAACTTGAATTTCCCAAACAATTGTCGCCAAAGGAATGCTGACTAACGGGGAAGGGGAGGATTAGCTCAAAAGAGGTATACAATAAAAAGATGCATACTGTGTCAAGTCGCCAGTGAAAGAGCATCTGTTTAAGTGAATATAGTTCATGATGCCTAAAACGAAATCATCTAAGAGTTCGCTTATACAACATTGGCTCTTACAATTTCCAGGGATGACTTTTGATGGCAAGATTATTTTCTGCCTGTAGTGCAATAAACAGGTATGTGCATTTTTTTTTCATATTAATCGAAAACTAAGGTTTTGCTATTGGCTCCTCTAATTAATTTTAGAGACCTTGTCCAGGCGGCATGGGTTGGATTTTCAGTTCTGGTAGTAATTTAGAAAGCTATGAGGTCTGGAACGGCGTTGACCCAGCGTTGTGAGAACAATTGGGAAGCTACAGTGATCAGCGGTCACGGAGGTAACGCAAAACGGCTAAGGGATGTGTCGTGTTAATCACACGACCACCCAAAATCTGCAGGCCA
Source organism: Ectobius pallidus (assembly GCA_964059195.1). Classification (NCBI taxonomy): domain Eukaryota; kingdom Metazoa; phylum Arthropoda; class Insecta; order Blattodea; family Ectobiidae; genus Ectobius; species Ectobius pallidus. Next base: position 177,844,930 of record CAXKWD010000004.1, on the reverse strand, counting down.
TGAGCTGGGCAGCAGCCGTTATTGAAGGCGAAGGCCCTTGAAGGCCTGTAGTGTTGTAATTTTTCATATAATCCAAAACTGTTTTTAATAAATGTCTTAATTTTGTAGTTATTTCTGTTAAGAATAGGTATACCACGCTGCTTAGAGTAAAGAAAAGATCACGTTACAGTTTAAGAGCATATTGTAGTAGTTTAAAGTCTATTTTCTGTTTATTTACACATTTTTAAAGCATATTTTAAGTGCCTATTTTCTCTTTTAAAAGCCTATTTTCTTGTTTTAGAAGCATATTTTAAGTGCCTAAAACTAATTTTTTCTAGAGCCTAAAATCCCAGGTCTACACATCACACATTATACCGGCAATTACTTGAAAAATGAAGTATTGAAATTAGCATTGGCGTCGCTGCAAATATTTCTTATCAAGAGATTATTTGTTTTCTCGTTTGATAACTTCATATGTCTCTTAGTTTTCTAACGATAAACTGATTTCCTAAAACATGTTTGGTTTTGTAATATCAATCTAATGAAATTATTCTTGCGCCAAACTTATAGTTCATATTCGGGCTGAGTTTTGAACCGTCACGTAACCAATCATGTTACTGAAACAATTCTAATGGAACATGTTTTAATACTGAGAAACAGAAATAAACAAATAATATGTTAAGCAATTAATTAATCATTATAATGTTCAGAAGAACACAACATAGGCATAAGTCTTTGATGGTGTAGGTATAAAATACATTTTAATAAACAATTTAAGAAATTGAGACTTAAATGTAATGCAGTTGATGGCAAATGTATAATTTATTGTTTATAGTCCATTCACTGGTATATGGGTCTTTTGGTTTAGTGAAACCTCGTCCTCACACATGGGTTTGTACTGAAAACCCTGTTTCAAGTGTCAGAGTAGCTTGCTATATTCTAACTGTAGCGTGCCAGACTTGAAAAAAAAACAGGGTATAAGGTAACCGACATGCGACAGCCTGAGTAGAGGAAGATAATCAAACACCTGTGAACCGGTTTTCCAGTTCAAGTTTAAGTGCGAGGACTAGGTTTCACCAAACCAGAAGATCCTATACAAATGATTGGACTATAAGTTAGCCTATATTAAGTTTTAATATGAAGAGACTCAAATTGCAATTCTTCCGCAAGGCCTGTAAATGACATTTTAGGGTTTCCTTAAAAAGTTTTAGTGTATACATTTCACAAAGGAATCTAATCTTATCGTTTTCATAACACGGAAATGGAGTAGGCCATGTTCATTGGAAGAAATAAAATAATTATGTAAAACAGCTTACCTTTAAAACTGGCACCGCACAACACTGCCATCTACAGCTTCTTCCTATTGGCTGGCCGGAACTGGCAACGCATCACACTGCCATCTACAGCTTCTTCTTATTGGCTGGCCGGGGAGAGATTTTCTGGAATTGATAAAAATTATTTTTAAGTATTAATAAACTTTATAGGGTAAGGTGGTACATTTTCGAACACTTAACAAATATTCTTATTTTATGAACACAATAAACATAAGACAAGTTCAACTGTATTGTATTCACAAAGTTGGCAATGTAGTTGACCCTTCACAAAAATATCAAAGTCATACAGCTGCAATATTGGTCATGGCAATCGATCTTTCATTTCCATAATATCGTTCGAAAATGTACCGCAGTAGGTACAATTCTAAACACCAGTGGGTACTATTTCGAACAGTGGCATTTTCAATGAACAAAGTGCTTTCTTCCAAATATTATTTTCTGTTATTATTATTTATCAGTAATATGAGCGTAATAATGATGTGTCACGTTTTAAATAGGCAGATGGCCGGATTGGGGCATGTGGTCAGCATGCCGACTCCTACGACAGTTATTGATGGCTTACTGAACCGGAGCCGCTACTTCTTTATGAATTAGCTCTTTTGTTGGTGTCAAGAGGCTGAATGCACCCCGTTCCAGATCACCCTACCTCAGAAAAATCCGAGGAGGTACCGGTGATCGAACCCAGACTTGAGGGTCCGTAGTCAGGAACCACTAGACCATTAAGACGGTCTGTTATAACATCAAGAGCAATAATAAAAATACTTAACAGCTGCATGCTATTGTGTATTGCATAAATGCTGAGATGAAATAACATTACAGAGGAAGTCTTAGTTTATAACTCTTCGTTGAAATAATACCACTGTTGAGAGATATATGAATACCACCCTTTTATATTTGACTTGCACAGTTAATAATAATAAACATGCAGAATGCTGTGACAGCAAAACAGCTTTTCCATGCAAGTCTTAAGCAAGCAATCGCGGGTTAAAGTACTGTTCGAAATTGTACCTAAAATTTGTTCGAATTTGTGCCTCGAGCTAGTTTTTGTAAATTACTACATTGTTGAAATTCCGCTCACGAATGCCCATTGTTGTGCCAATGACTTACGTATTAAAGACTACGCTATTTGTTGGTATGAGTTAAAAATTGGTCCTCAAAAATATATTCCAGTAACACAACGTGGAATTATAAGCAATTTTATAACGTGCCATTTTTCAAGCATGGCGTTCTTACCTTCGGTTGGAAAATAATTTTTTATGGCCGAATGAGACAACTCGGAACATCATTCTCGCGGATACAGATCAACAAAACAATCAGTATGGACGCTATATTTTTAAAAAGAGGTTGGCTAACATTTGAAACCCCAAAATGGATAAAAATCTTAGTGCGTTCAGAATTGTACCATGTTCGAAAATGTACCACCTTACCCTATTTGTGTCTTCCAGGCTGCAATTATAATGTATCGAAGAAAGTATTCTAATAAACCAAATCTTGTAGTGTGGACTATGTAATTGATCAGAAACATAAGTTGAGTCTACATTTTGACACATACGTACAGTTATAATAATATTGATTAAGTGGTCAATTGGCTAGTGTCAAAAGTATTAGTTTATAAATAGGCCCAGTTCTTTTTAGATAATTTGACATTTAAACATATTTTATTAACTGTATAATGTACCTAAGTACTATATCCGAAAATGATGGTGTACATGTGTAGTTATGTGTTTCTACCACCGTCGTTACGTTTTTACATTTTAAAGACTTTTTAAATACCAATAGAGAGTAAAAGGTGACTTAAATATGGTATTATACTAGGCTAAAATCCTCTGTCATGAAGTTTATTAATGATGCCTTAAGGGGTTTCTTCCTAATTTTGAACTCTGGCCTCTTCTAGTCAGGTCTACAATTCATTTTTAATATAATGTTTTATAGAAAAATTCTAAACTGTTGTTACAAGTTAGTCATCTCGGCCACAACAACCAACATATCAAGACTCGATGGATGATTATTGAACGTCACATAAGAGGGGGTCATTGTATTGCAAAATTCTACGTGATGCAAAGACATTATTTCATGATCTATACTTTTGGTTCAGGAAGTTATGTGAGTGTTTCATATAATTTTTGTCATAAGCAGGGCCCGGATTTTGATGACCTAAAAATATTTTTAAAATGAGCTATAAAATGACTACAAAAGTACAAAAATTATCTAAAAGCTTAATAAAACTTTTAGAAAATGACCCAATAATTTTATGAAAGTACTAGTCTATTCACCAGGTTTATGTCTATTCTACATTATTTTATGTTGTTGTGTTATAGCTTGTAATTAGTTAATTAGTGTATAGGGCTACTGTTAAATGAAATGATCAAACACAGTAGGCCTATTTTCTGTATCAAAATTAAAACTCTAACAAGGTTTATTTATTTATGCTTATTTAGAGTTCCGGTAATATTCAATGTAGGTAAATGCCCAAAAATAACACCACACGACAAAATTATGATTTTATATTTTTTTAAATACCTAAAAATATTAAATGTAAAGAAAAGGATCGTAAGGTTGTCCAACAAAGACCAAATAAAGACATTATATTCAAAAAATGACCTAAAGTTAAAAATGTGGGAAAATGACCCTAAAATTGTCATTTTTATAATCTATAAGTCACGATCAGAATATCTGCGCTAGTGGGCAACGTCCATGGTGTAAGTTTACCAATTAAAAGATGACATGTCATCAAAATCCGGGCCCTGGTCATAACTCTACAGTTTTCACTCATAACCAGCATTCGTGTATAAGAATAACTTACATGATCCTGAAGTAGGAGAAGAGGTACAAGGTTACAGCCGTTTATTAAGGCCCATCAGCATCATCTTGTCATTTAGTATAAGAATTTATAATGTTATGATTTTAAACGTGGTCTTCATAATGTTTTGCACGTCGTTTCCCCAGTAACCCAAGAATTTCAGTCCATCTCGTCAGTAAATTAGACTTTTATGTTTCTACAGCAACAAACTTGAATTAATTGGCCGGACTTTTGAAATGTTTATAAGAGGTGAAATAAATTAGGGTGACCAGAAAAGAACATCAGATGGACATTCAAAGTACTTGCTCCTCGTATTATAAGTTACAGGTTGGATGGGGAATATCTGCCCAGATTCAAGGATAGTAGTTCTTATCATGAATGAATTCAGTACCTATTTTGCTTTTTGTGATTAAGTGTGTCCACCGCTGTGGCTCAGGGGATGCGTTCGTTCTCTCATGCAGCGTGCCCGGGTTCGATTCCTGTTCGGAAAAAGTTACCTAGGTGAAATTTTTCCGGGGTTTTCCCTCACCTGTGAGACATTTTAGGTAACTTTAGGCCCTTGTGGTCCCCGGATATCATCTGGCCGTCATTATCATCTTCATCCCCATCCTCGCCTTGTTCTGAGTGAGTGTGTGTGTTTGAATTGTGTGTCTCGTCCTATGTGTTCGTGTTGTCTCGGAGGTAGCCCCGGCATTGGGCTGATCACTCATCCGGGGAGGCCCTCCATGTCCTTGTCTGGTCAAAAGAGTATGTATGTGATCCAAAGATAATCCCTCTGCCGACAGGTTGCGGCCCTGTAAGGCTCGGGCGGCTTAAATCCTACAAAGGGAGAGGTGAAACTACGACAAAGAAAGAAGAAAGAAATAGTGAATAAGTATATGGTTTGTTAGATACAGTTTCTTAGGTATCACTGCCAGCGAGCTTGTATCGCGTAGCAAACAAGCATCCGATCCTCTAGCTCCAACGTTGCCTTATGTCACGGATTAATGTGGTCCATGTAATTATTTTTGTTTTTAATTTGCACGAAAACTGCAATTTTATTGCAGAGGGGAAGTTAAATGAAAAAATTATTCCTTGTTATTTCCTTTGCTGACGTGAAAAAATGCATTATGCAACGAGCCTACAAAGGCATTTATTAAGATGCGAGTATGTTTACGAAACTAACAAAACGAGTTTTTCAAAATATCGAGTATCTTAATCACCAATATAGACAAGTTGCATGCAACTGTTTTTGTTCGATCATAATTATACGTTTAAGTTTTAAGATTTGACGTTTTAGATTCATCAACCAAGGGGAGGAGGTTAACCTCTGCGATCAGCTGTTAGTAAGTTCTCGTCTTAAATACAGGTTGTTTATTACGCAGTTTCATTTTTTGCTCTCAAGGCTTAAAGATACTTCACCAGTGTTATACTATAATGAAAATTTGTACTTTAACGGATGTCATTATGATACTTTTACAGCACAAATAATACGCTTCTACTGTAGTATAGTCGAAAAAATTTAAGAAGTTAAAAAAATATGATACGAGTGCAAAATGTTGGCGTTTCTTTGATTCTCGTTTCCGACTCAGACACTTCAACACGCGGCTATTAAATAGTGTGTCCTTCTTGCATTAAACAAACAACATTTCAAAGACATCACCACTGGGGTCGATGATAGCGAGAAGTCTACAGGTTAACCTTTTCACTGCTACGTACGTGTATTTTCTTCACTACAAAAAGAAATTGTATAAAATCAAAATTACAAGTTTAGCAGCTTGATGTTTTACTTAATATGCGAGGATTATTATATTTTGTCTAAGCTATCGAGAGTAGTTATCCTATTAAGAAGTTTAATGAGAATTCTACCTATGAAATATATAAGAACAATGTATTTTGCTTATTTTAATAAAATTTAAGATATGATATAATATTGTGGGAAATTAATATTCTATACTTTTACTGTATATATTGCTGTGTAAGCTATAATCCTAACATGCCTTTTCTGGCAAAATAGGGTTGATAAAGATTTGGAGATACAATAAATAAGCTAGTTAAGTAGGCCTGCACTAAATATCGCGAAAGATAAACGACAGACCTAAATTGGATAAATGACCCGTGTACTTTTCATTGCTTATATTTCTCATCTAGAATATCTCTACGAAGCTCGATGTTGCTTCATTACTATCTCTTATGAGATTTTCTCCAGTACATCAAATGAAACATCGAATTCATTCACGTTGAATTCGCTACCATAAACAATCCCATTGCCAAAAAAGGGATCTTTATGTGGCCTTGAGGAAAACACATTATGTTACCGTATTTTACGGACCATAAAACGCACTTTTTTTACTTTGAAAACAGAGCCTTGAAAGTTGGGTGCGTCTAATGGTCTGAAGTACATTAAAAAAATTAAAACTATGGTAAACATTGCCGGAATACCATAGTTATAAACTAAGTTTTTTAAACGATAAGATTGTTACAAATCTTGGCAGACTGTAGGCCTACTTCAGTGCACTTATCACAATCGTAAAATGAGGGTATTCGATGCGAAAAGTAATGTTGAGTTCTTTTATACGAAAGGAGTTGTCTCTGCCGGGTGGTTTAAATGAAAGCAATGACCTCTAAACAGCCTTGTCAGATTACACTTACCGTATGCTGAATTGAAGATTAGAGGGTGTAAAAGTATTTCCAGTCTTTCATGAGAAATCAGTTCAGTTGTTAAAATTTACGCGATGCCACCTGTACAGAGAGATTTTCGTAAAACGCATGTTTTAAGTTAGAAGTGATTTACACTGATTCTATTGTACAATTTGTTTATGCAATGAAGCAATGAAATTTTGGGTTTAGAATCACATTAAATTTCTTTTCTTTTTATTTCCATCCTAAAATCAAGGTCTGTCTTAAGATCCGGTTTCTCACAATTTAAATTCCTCACCTCTCGTAAATTACGACTAAATATGACCCAAAAACCCTAAATATTAGTATGTGTTACTCCCTTCTTTAAATGGAAGGAAGTAACACATACTGATATTTTTGAATGTGTAAAAAATATGAAACCTTCAAAAACAAATGATATACGTATGTCAAACATTTTTTTAAACATATAATCGTTGCAATAATTTTACCACTCACATTATGTATAAATGAAAACTTCGGAATAGGTAATTTTCAAAAAATGTTGAAATTATATAAGGTAATACCAATATTTAAGAAAGGAGATGCTTTAAACCCAGCAAACTATAGGCCAATATCTATTATCCCGGTATTTGCAAAAGTATATAAGAATATAATAAAATAACAAATATGTGACTACCTAGAAGAAAATATGATATTCTGTGACATTCAACGTGGTTTTAGGTCTGGTAGAAATACTATAAGTGCATTGTATAATCTTCTTAAACATATAATTGGGGCATATGAAATACGAAACCATTTGTTAACAGTTTTCTGCCACCTAAGCAAAGCTTTTGATCAAATCTTGCTTAGTAAACTAGAATACATTTGTATAAGAAACATAGAATTAGAATTGATTGCATCATACTTACATGAACGTTCACAATGTGTTGTCGTAAACGGCTTAAAATCAGAAGGTAAAAATATTGTAACTGGTGTTCCACAGGGCTCAGTATTAGGCCCGATTTTGTTCTTGGTAGCCATAAATGACTTAGTAAATAATATACAAGTAAACTCCATATTATATGCGGATGATACCACATTGTTTATAGCTCTGTATCTGGTATCTGGTACCCTATGATCCCCAGGTGGGGCGAAGGGGCCTCCAAGTGGAGGTTTCATTACCTATACTAATTTTGATATGCTTATTTTCCGAGAGAGGGTAGAGGGACAGGTGGTAAGCCCATCGCCTCGCAACCCCCCTCTGGAAACTAAGTATTTCTTGGACGTGAAAGGGCCGAGAAATTTAGTCCAGAAGCTCTAATTTAGGCTTGGAGTTCTTTTACGTGCCGTAAATCTACGACACGGGACCCCCAGCTTAAAGTCCCTCCCGGAGGACTCCGTGCCCAGGATTTTTACGTGGCCGGGTTTGATCCCGCGCCCTGCGAATCCAGAGGCGGGCACGCTACCTCTAGACCACCGCGGACGACTGTTTATAGCTCTAAGTGATCAAAATATACTGGAAAACCTGAAACTAAATATAGTACAAGAAGCCAAAGAGTTGTTTGCTGCTAATGGCTTCATGTTAAATGATGACAAGACGAAATGTCTAAATTTTAAAGTAAATGCAGATGCAAGTTGTTTCAATAGGTCTATGATAGGTATGTATTTAGATACTAAATTGACTTGGGAGAAACACTTTGACTATACATGCAATGAACTATCTAGTGTAGTGTACTTAATGAAAAGACTGAAAACAATAGTAACATATAAGTATATAAAAGTGGCATACTTTGCGTATTTTCAAAGTATTCTATACTATGGTATTATACTGTACGTGGTAACAGTCCTCATGTAAATAAAGTCTTTACCTTATAAAAGAAAATCATCAGAGTCATGACCAATTCAGGATATACCGAACACTGCAAACCACTCTTTGTTAATCAGATAATTTTAACAGTGACTTGTTTGTATATAAAGAGTTTACCAATATATTTTAAATACAATATTAGCAATTTCACATCTTTTAGTGACATACATCAATACAACACTAGGAACAACAAAGAATACAATATTACGAATAATAAAAATTAAAAAAAATAAAAACTAAACTCCGTGGCGCTACATCCCTGGAGGGACTTGGCCTACCACCCGACCGCTGCGTCATCTCCCGTAAGCAGATGGCAGGATTGGGGGGCATGTGGTCAGCATGCCGACACCCACGGCCGTTAATGGTGGTTTTCTTGACCGGAGCCGCTACTTCTCTATCAAGTAGCTCCTCAATTTGGAATCACGAGGCTGAGTGCACCCCTACCAGACCTCCCTTCCTCAGAAAAATCCGAGGAGGTACCGGGAATCGAACCCGGCCCGACGGATCTGTAGTCAGCGACGCTAACCACAAGACCACGCCGGCGGACATTACGTATAATAGGCTATCAAAATCAATAGAAAGCTTTGAATATATGGCTATCAAGGTAGCAAATAAGATGCCATCTGACTTATTTATTAGAAATGAACTACACTTTAACAAACGTATCACTTGCTGGCTCCTAAAGAACCCATTTTATAATATAAGTGAATTTATGGAAATTAAGTTTTCCATTAATTGTAATTTTTTTGTATTAATAATTGATAATGTCTATAGTGTAGTCAACACTCAATGACTGTAAAATAACTTAAATTAAATTAAATATAAGCTCATAAAAGAATATATTTTCTAAAAAAAATTTCAAACGTTTAATGACACTAAATTATTACACCACATTAATTCAATCAGATAATGACTTTTTAACAGTTTTACAGGTACAGTTTTACTTGTAAAGAACTCCTAATCTGTTAATGTTTCCAGATACCATTGCAAATGTGTTAAAAACGTGTCTATTGGAAGTTGTTAACAACAAGAAGGAAGAGGTAATAACAATTATTGTGCTTTTACTTACCTATGTTTATCATTTGATTTCTAATTTTTTTGGTTATTAACCTTGACTTCAATGTCCATTATCGTTGAGCGGCTTCAACGTAAAGGCGTTTGGAATACTTTGCATTTTCGGGGGCAATGGAGCGTCTTTTTTTATCTTTTTTTTCTTCTTTCTTTTTTTCCTGTCTCTCAAGTTTACCTCTCCCGTTGTAGGAATAGCTTCGATCCAAATTAATTCTAATACAATTTTCACCATTAGCGTAGGTATACATAATTCGAGTTTAGAATTTTGGAATTTTGTTTTCGCCTGCACCGTTCAGCAAAATAGTCATAACCAGGGCCCGGATTCTAATGACATGTCATCTTTTTATTGACGCTTCATAGACATTGCCAACTTGTAGATAAACCCTAATCATGGCCTCTAGATGATAGAAATGCATTTTTATTAGCTCGTTTTTTGTCATTTTAAGCAGTTTTATATATTTAGGGCATTTATTTCAATTTTACGCCATTATTTTGTTGTTTTCGTGTCATTTGCTTCCTTATTTAGTCATTTTCCTGCATTTACATAGAGTATATTAACTTTTTTTTGTCGTCTCCAACTGTGCTGTCTTTGAAGTGTTGTTTGATTATTGCAAGAAGGACACACTCGGTGTTGAAGTGTTGTCATGTCTCAGTCGGAAACGGGAATCAAAGAAATGCCAAAATGTTGTATTATATTACTGTTATTATTAGATTTCCAACTGCTTGGATTTGAGAGTGCAAACTGCTGTTCACCCTCTATAAATAATAATATAATCCGGTAGACCTCAAAAGGAAATGCCGAAGTTTGACTCACCAGTGCCTCAGTGCCTTTTTTCCCCATACGGGTAATACTTAAATAAATAAATAGGTTACTAAAATACAACTTTAAAAACAATTTTCTTACTTTTCTACTCAAATGCTTCAATGAAGAACAAAGAACAAAGCTTTTAGACCTACAACATCCTTTCTGCATTTACATATTTTACAATTATGTACAAATTAGTCTATAACTTGTGTGTAAAATAATACTTTTTTATAAATAAAATAAGTTTTTAGGTCATTATTTATAATTTTTAAGTCACTTTCCTTAAAATTTAGGGTCATTTTGTAGGTCATTTTTCAAACAATTTTAGGTCATCAGAATCCTGGCCCTGGTCATAACAATACAACTACTAGTCGGCTATTATCTCCCTTTCTCTTAGAAACGTGGCTTCCTGTCTATTCACCATTTTCTCGGCTATTGTATATGCATTATTGTAGGAAAAATTGAAATGAATATTCTTTGTAAATGACAATTCTTCTTAAAATTATCAGTTGTATCATGACATTAAATTTGTGGTAGAAAAGAAGTCTTGCTATGATCTGGCTATGCCGAATGTGTACTTACATCAGCTGCTCCAATCTGGAAGATGGTTTGGGCGCCAGAGTGATCCTTCACTCGAATTTATTTGTTCCACCTACCCAGGCTATCAGCGGTGCGAGCAGTCGATCCTTTCTCAGAGCCGATGTGAATCCTGCAGGAGTACTATTCTCTACTAAATTAAAGTCCGTAGCACTGGTAAAATTAACGATTTTATTCCTTTTGAATGTCTAAATATATGCAATATAATTTGTCACTTACACTGTTCTGAAGTACAATGGTATCCTAGGTTAATAATCCTGGTGGTAAACACTTAGAAGTTATTTTATGTGTGTGGCCTACTGCAATCTTTACACTACACAAGTGATTTGTGCTTCTACCTTACAACTTTCTGAGCTGCCCCTAAATGGTAGTTGTCTCACCATTATGCAACTATACATTTTACTTGTTGTAAGTTATATTTATTCTAACCTATTCACACACATTTCCAAATTACCCGTATAGAGTATTTTCCTACAGTGTAACCTCTCGCTCTTGAGGTTGGAAAGAGATTCCTGTTCTTACATTTCCAAAATACACTATCTAGCTTATTTTGGAAATTTAGTTAACGCCTACTCTCTAATTCTTTCAATTAGAGGGCTGGATGCACAGCTTCTGCTGCATTTCATTGGTTAAGCCTATTAACAATCTCGGCCAATAGAAAAAATTACATTTACTTGCAGAATATTCTCACACTGCTTAGACATGATTACGCATATATTATTCCCGCATGGGAAAATCGAAACACACAAATATCTTATCTGATTTTGCAAACTTAAGAACTAAATTACATCTATAAACTTATTGTTAAACATGACAAATTATTCCTTGTCGGCTTTCTACACAATATCCCAATAAACCTTCTCTCTGCCTCTAAAATTCTACAAAACATGGTCCCTACTTTTATTGCCTCCTTCCTTTGCTATTGAAAATGCCCAGCTACCTGCTAAAATATCCCGTGAGAACTGTTTGAAATCTAGCTTTCGCTAAAATTGAACTTATTTAAAAATTATTACTAAATGATACATTCCTAACTAAATAAAATAAGTATTCCAATTATTCTTTGATTAACTCCCTCCTAATTAATTTATATAGCTTATTAAATTCCATTTCATATTTAATTAGCATTGCTTATTAAATTATGCCTCAAATTGTTGTCAATAAGATATGTACGCCTATATATTTTTAGAGACTTCAGAACAAATCGATGCTAAGATTTCTCAATTCTATTCATTTCAAGAAATGCATTTCACTCAAGCCAATACAAAGTCAGGTTATTTCAAATTTTCCAAACACGTTGACTGCACAGAAGTTTAAAGACATATGTTCTGAGCCCTATTTCATAAAAGTTACCATTTTACAGGTGACAGGTATCAGTAAATTGTTTTACAAGTTTAAATTTTGACAATTGTGTTTTTCATAAAAGCTGACAACTTTACACAAATATCATGACAATTTTGTAGATTTGTTTGACTTTTTTACATATTGTTCTTTCTCAAAACTTTTGAGTTTCCAGGTAAAAGTCTGACAAATTTATCAAATCTTAAGAATACCATTTATAAAATATTAATATTTGTTCACGTATTTACAAATTTACAAAAAATGTACAATTGTCATTACAGAAGTGACAGGCAAACTTTCATATGTAGTCCATAAGAGTAGGTTATGTAATGTGTGGCATATCTTGGCATTTTTTTTAGTTAAACTTTCTTAAAAAACCTGCTAAATTGTCTTGTTAATAATGAACACTAGTAGTAGTGATATTGGTAGTAGTGAAAGTCATGAAGAAATAGATATAAGACCATGCAGGTTTTTAGGCAACAGATTAAATTAACTTTCAATTTCAGTGACTTTGTATTCAAAGAGAAATATAATACAATTATTTTCGATAGTAATAATCGATTGCTTAGCTATCACATTCAATGTTGAGATCGATTATAGCACGCGTATATGAGAGTCATCTACAGTGTACTAAAGTTATCTTTAGGTTTGGCATAAAATTGTCGCGTTTATGAAAAGGGTTCTTTTCGTCTGACAATTTACATTAATTTGCCTGTAATGTAAGGAAAAGTTTTAATATTTATGAAAAATACAAATGCCATGACATATTTACAAATTTTTCAGACTTGACATAATTGTAGTATTTGTCACACCTGTAAAGTTTTAAGAAATAGGGCCCTGGTTCAACATTACCTATAAATTTGTAGGACAAAACGAGTAGTAGAAAAGTAAATAATAGGTAAATACGTACGTTTCGTTGAATTTTCACTGCCTCCTTTGACTTCATCGATGAATCTTGAAAAGAATTAGCAGATATTTGCAATGTTTACGAGTTGCATTCAAATCGGTCTCCGAATGCTGATCATATTGAATACACTGATGTAAACGGGGATTCAAAACAGTCCAGATCGGTGCAGTGTCAAGATCAATACGACTAGAAAGTAGGTTTAAATCAACTCTGTTTTCAGTATCTTTTACAATAAGCTGCAAAAAGATTGAGCTGGCTATAGATTTAAGCTATGGCTTGTGTACAGCGTTCATCGCCGGCAGGGTGGTTTCCTTTACGGGCGATCATCGTCCATGATACTGTTGCTATCCACAGTTATAGTTGACCACGTCATACAGGTCGGTATGGTGGGGGGAAATTTCGAAATTTGAAAGCTTTTATAACCTCAACATAACCTATAATATTATACTCTCTCAAGAGAAAACGCTGACAGGAAGAAAGGAACGTCACTTTTGGTGAACTAAATGTTAAACGGTTTAATGAATAATAAAATAATAAAATCGGTAATAATATATCAAAACTATTTGTACTAATAAATGAACTGATAATTTTACTCCATGTTACATAAATTGATATTACAGATAATAGTGTTTTCTAACAATTTATTTATCATTTGCCACACATTTTCTTTTCTGTAGCCATCTTTATGGTCCTTTAAGTTCATGTAATACAGGGCAATGTGTTTAGAAACGAGATCTATAACATTTCACCTGCAACTTGGGAAAAATTATGATTAAGTGCAAAATGGCTGTCTTCTGCTTTTCTTGACCTACTTGAGGGAATAAGGTGGTAATTTTGAACTTTATAATATATACATGATAATCTGCGGCGTTCATCGCCTTGAATTTGCCTTAGAGCAACTGCCGGCGATCACCGTCGACCCCGGCGCTCATCGCCGGCGTTCATCGTCGTAGACAAACCAGCTGCATTGGTGTTCATTGAGAGCAACAGGCAGCGATTATCGCCGGCGGTGAACGCCGTAGACAAACCATAGCTTTAAGTTCCAAATACTGAATACTGCGCATGCTCGTCTTGTCATCGTCTGCATACACAAGATAGCATGTAACTAGAGATCCTTGAAAATGGTTTTATTTTTAAGCAAAATTACTAAGTTGGCGGTGTTATTTTTATAATATCATCTATCTGTAAAAATTTTGTAATCCACTCATTATAATTATCAAGATTGAGCTCTCTGAAAACCAGGTATTTTTATTGCCAGATTTTCATAAGTGCATAGAGAATCCCAATAATAGGGTAGGCCTATTGATAATTGGTTTAATAATTAATGTATGAAATAGCCTTAAAACTGAATTTACTTATAATTGCGGTATTCAAAAAAAGTTTGGGAAGCCATAGGAGTTAGAACTTATGGTAGGTTTATTTATGATTTATCGTAGGTTGAATCTTCTTGACTGCATGATGTGCAAAGAGCAGTTCCTTTTAGACGGAAAATTACCTCTTTATGGCAAAATAGCCGACGCACAAGTTTGTTGAAAATACTCGTATTCCTTAAAAATGAATTAACAATAAGATTTTGTCTATTTTTTTTGCTAGAATTAGTTTTAAAAACTTTGATTATGTTCATTTTGTTTATGTTTTTATGTGAATTGGCGTTATTTCGCGATGTAAAAGTATATTTGGGGGGGTTATGAGAGGTAGTAAACGAAAATATTAAACATTTGTCGAAATGAATTCTATTCGGGTTATAGTGCCATATGAATTTCACGTATAATTTCTACATATAATATATACATCTAATTGAAATTGTATTAATTTTGTTATTAAATGGAATGTACAGTCAATTTTGGATATTGAAGAATCCAATAAGAACATCGTTCTAAAAAAAACTAAACTCTAAACTCCGTGGCTCTACATCCCTGGAGGGACTTGGCCTAAGACCCGACTCCTGCGTCATCTCCCGTAGGCAGATGGCAGGATTGGGGGCATGAGGTCAGCATGCCGACACCCACGGCCGTTAATTGTGGTTATCATGACCGGAGCCGCAACTTCTCTATCAAGTAGCTCCTCAATTTGTATCACGAGGCTTAGTGCACCCATACCAGACCTCCCAGACCTCCCAGACCTCCCTACCTCAGAAAAATCCGAGGAGGTACCGGGGATCGAACCCGGACCGACGCTAACCACAAGACCACGCCGGCGGACAAGAACATCGTTCAGCAACATAAAATCCAGTTATTGGTTATTAAGTGCCAGTATGGTACTTTATGAGATTGTGTGGTGGACGAAAAAATGTCTGTCCGTCTGTCTGTCTGTCCGTCTGTCTGTCCGTGTGTCTGTCCGTGTGTCTGTACGCACCATAACTCAAATACGCTTTTTCGGATTTTCATGAAACTTGGAAAACACATTTATAATGTCCATGGGAAGAACCCTATTGATATTGAACCAAATCGGTTCACCGGTACCGGAGTAATGCCCAATTTAGTGCCTATTTTAATAGATTATGGCGCCTTTCTAATAGATTATGGCGCCTTTCTAATAGAAATGCGCCATCACTCAAATACGCTGTATCGGATTTCCATGAAACTTGGTATACCCATTTATGACGTCCATGAGAAGTGCCCTATTGAATTTGAACCTAATCTGTTGACCGGTACCGGAGTAAAACCCAATTTAGTGTCTACTTTAAAGGCGCAATAACTCAAATACGCTTCATCGGATATTTATGAAACTTCGTATACGCATTTATAATGTCCATGGGAAGACGTTTATTGATATTGGACCAAATCGGTTGGCCAGTACCAGAATAATGCCCAATTTAGTGTTTTTATGTTAATATATAAGAAGTCGCGATAACTCAAATATGCTTTATTGGATTTTCCTGAAATTTTGTATACCCATTTATAATGTACGTGGAAAGACATCTACTAATATTGGACCAAATCGGTAGACCGGTACCGGAGTAAAACCCAATTTAGTGAATATTTTAAAGACGCGGTAACTCAAATACGCTTTACCGGATTTTTATGAAACTTGGTATACACATTTATAATGTCCATGGGAAGACGTCTATTCATAATGGATAAAATCGATTGACCTGTTTCGGAGTAATGCTCAATTTAGTGCCTATTTTATGGTAATATACGTATTCGAAAGAATTTATTAAAAAAATGAAAATCAGTTTCTTGACAACATAGCCTATTGTTTTACTGTGATTTTATAAGGCCTTGGAAATTAAAATACAGGTAGCTATGACAAAAAACATAATAATTGACAT
Source organism: Ectobius pallidus (assembly GCA_964059195.1). Classification (NCBI taxonomy): domain Eukaryota; kingdom Metazoa; phylum Arthropoda; class Insecta; order Blattodea; family Ectobiidae; genus Ectobius; species Ectobius pallidus. Next base: position 177,828,360 of record CAXKWD010000004.1, on the reverse strand, counting down.
GCGCTTATCCAACTGGACCGTTAAATTGACCCAGGTGGCCGAGATGGTAGACCATTCTTCTTCCGTAAGCCCTGCTTAATGAATAAATCTGGAGCTTAACTTGAAAATCAATTTAAAAAAAAAAAAAAACATATTCTGCATATCATAATTGCAGTCATAACTGATTAAACAAAAACATATTGGCACTTTGTTACATCAGTTTACCTGATTTTATTATAATTATCAGACAGAAGAGTGGCTGCAGTCGTTAAATACGGGCCAATTCTTCCTTTATATTCGCATTTCAAACTTTGATTATTTATTTTAATTACAAGTTTATGGTCGTGTGACTAGCAAGCGAACAAGATACCAACCCCCAAAACAAGCATTTCTTTCGTATTGCTTAAGGCAATTATTTTATGCATGTTCAAAAGAAAATAAGATATGTTATTCCAGCATTTTTAAGGAAGTTCAAACTAGAGTAACATTGTCAACTAACCAATGCTGAAGTTGGGCCGGAACGGACCGGAACAGCGCTCCGGCAAAGAAAAAATCCATTCTTTATCGTTCCGGCATAAACGCCGGGAAGATATAAGTATATACGAAATAGAAATTTCACCTTTATTCCCAAATTTCGAAAAAATAAAGCTAACCTTACATAACATAACTTGTTTCGAAGATCAGTTTTTAAAAAATTCAAATATATTTATATTTTATACAAAAAACTGAGAATATTAAAAAACAAGTTATATAAATCCATAAAACGTAAACAACATATCAATTAACAGAGTTTTTATTTACCCACATTTCAATATTTACAGTGTTTCAACTCTTTTGTCCCTTCTTATTCCTTTAATTCGATCACTTAATAAAAACGTTTTTCTTCTTCTTTTTCCTTTACGTCGATTACTTAATACGATTTTTTAATGTTTCTTATTCCCTTAAATCGAATACTTAATAAGAAGTTTTTTGTTCTTCTTATGCCTTTAAAATGATTACTTAATAAAAACTTTTTGCTTCTTCTTTTTCCTTTAATTCGATTACTTAATAAGATTTTTTGTTTTTTTCTTATTCCTTTAAATCGATTACTTAATAAGAAGATTTTTGTTCTTCTTATGCCTTTAAATTGTTTACTTAATAAGAACATTTTTCTTAATTTTACTTTAAATTGATTACCTAATAAAAACTTTTTCTTCTTATTATTCCTTTAAATCGATTACTTAATAAGATCGTTTTTTTCTTCTTTTCCTTTAATTCGATTACTTAATAAAAACTTTTTGCTTCTTCTTTTTCCTTTAAGTCGATTACTTAATAAGATTTCTCTTATTCCTTTAAATCCTTTTTCTTCTTCTTATGCCTTTAAATTGATTACTTAATACGAACTTTTTCTTCTTTTTCCTTTAAATTGATTACTTAATAAAAACTTTTTCTTATTATTATTCCTTTAAATCGATTACTTAATAAAATCGTTTTTTCTTCTTTTCCTTTAATTCGATTACTTGATAAAAACTTTTTTGCTTCTTCTATTTCCTTTAAATCGATTACTTAATAGGATTTTTTTATTTTTTTCTTATTCCTTTAAATCGATTACTTAATAAGAAGTTTTTTGTTCTTCTTATGCCTTTAAATAATACTTAATAAGAACTTTTTTCTTCGTTTCCTTTAAATTGATTACTTAATAGAAACATTTTCTTATTATTTTTCCTTTAAATCGATTGCTTAATAAAATCGTTTTTTCTTCTTTTCCTTTAGTTCGATTACTTAATAAAAACGTTTTTGCTTCTTTTTTTCCTTTAAATCGATTACTTAATAAGATTTTTTTGTTTTTTCTTATTCCTTTAAATTGATTACTTAATAAGAAGTTTTTTGTTCTTCTTATGCCTTTAAATTGATTACTGAATAAGAACTTTTATTCTTCTTTTTCCTTTAAATTGATTACTTAATAAAACTTTTTCTTCTTATTATTCCTTTAAATCGATTACTCAATAAAATCGTTTTTTTCTTCTTTTCCTTTAATTCGATTACTTAATAAAAACTTTTTGCTTCTTCTTTTTCCTTTAAATCGATTACTTAATATGATTTTTTTCTTATTCCTTTAAATCGATTACTTAATAAGAAGTTTTTTGTTCTTCTTATGCCTTTAAATTGATTATTTAATATGAGCATTTTTCTTCTTTTTCCTTTAAATTGATTACTTAATGAAACCTTTTTCTTATTATAATTCCTTTTAATCGATTACTTAATAAAATCGTTTTTTCTTCTTTTTCCTTTAATTCGATTACTTAATAAATTCGTTTTTGCTTCTTCTTTTTCCTTTAAATCGATTACTTAATAAGATGTTTTGTTTTTTTCTTATTCCTTTAAATCGATTACTTAATAAGAAGTTTTTTGTTCTTCTTATGCCTTTACATTGATTACTTAATAACTTTTTTCTTCTTTTTCCTTTAAATTGATTACTTAATAAAAACTTTTCTTATTATTATTTCTTTAAATCGATTACTCAATAAAATCGTTTTTTCTTCTTTTTCCTTTAATTCGATTACTTAATAAAAGCGTTTTTGCATTTTCTTTTTCCTTTAAATCGATTACTTAATAAGATTTTTTTGTTTTTTCTTATTCCTTTATATCGATTACTTAATAAGAAGTTTTTGTTCTTCTTATGCCTTTAAATTGATTACTTAATAAAAACTTTTTTCTTCTTTTTCCTTTAAATTGGTTACTTAATCAAATCTTTTTCTTCTTATTATTCCTTTAAATCGATTACTTAATAAAATCGTTTTTTCTTCTTTTTCCTTTAAATCGATTACTTAATAAAATCGTTTTTTTTCTTAATTTTCCTTTAATTCGATTTCTTAATAAAAGCGTTTTCGCATCTTCTTTTTCCTTTAAATCGATTACTTAATGAGATTTTTTGTTTTTTCGTATTGCTTTAAATCGATTACTTAATAAGAAGTTTTTGTTCCTCTTATGCCTTTAAATTGATTACTTAATAAGAACTTTTTCTTCTTTTTCCTTTAAATTGATTACTTAATAATCCTTTTTTCGTCTTATTATTCCTTTAAATCGATTACTTAATGAAATCGTTTTTTTCTTCTTTTCCTTTACTTCGATTACTTAATAAAAACTTTTTGCTTCTTCTTTTTCCTTTAAATCGATTACTTAATAGGATTTTTTTGTTTTTTCTTATTCCTTTAAATCGATTATTTAATAAGAAATTTTTGTTCTTCTTAAGCCTTTAAATTGATTACTTAATAAGAACTTTATTCTTCTTTTTCCTTTAAAATGATTACTTAATAAAACCTTTTATTATTATTATTCCTTTAAATCGATTACTTAATAAAATCGTTTTTTTCTTCTTTTTCCTTTAATTCGATTAGGCCTACTTAATAAAAACGTTTTTTCTTCTTCTTTTTCCTTTAAATCGGTTACTTAATATGATTTTTTTTTCTTATTCCTTTAAATCGATTACTTAATAAGAAGTTTTTTGTTCTTCTTTTTTCTTTAAATCGATTACTTAATAAAAACATTTTACTTCTTCTTATTCCTTTAAGTCGATTACTTAATAAGAATTTTTTTCTCCTTTTTCCTTTTAATTGATTACTTAATAAGAAGTATTTCATTATTTAGTTTGTTTCTGTTTATTTATCATGAGGTCCCAAACTGCGATAAGTCAGTTCTCTTCTTTCCTCGAATCCGAGTGCCTAATAATAAATGGAATAGGGTGTTTATAAAATTATGCTAGTTATGGTGGAAGTAAGTTATAGAACCACACACACACACACACACATATATATATATATATATATATATATATACATATATATATATATACACACACATTTGACAGCAGTCAACTAATACCCTGACCTTAACCCATTTGAATTCACTATATCAAGAGAGCAGTTGAAACATTTTCTTATGCAGATAAATTTAATTAAATGAGCCTTACTGTGATTGACAGAAAAATGCAATTATTTCCTGCAGGCAATTCAAATTCCGCACAAAAGTTGTGGTTTGGTCTAACCGGATAGGTTAATACTGCACTGCACAAGACGTTATCACTAGTTCTTGGGCCACAGATTATTTCCGCCCATAGTGTAACCCAAAGGGAAGGACTTGCTAATCATCGATTGTTAAAGTTATTGTAAGTTGGGAGTGTATATAGGATGGCAGTAGTCAAATTTGTTTCTTGTAAATATATTTTTCGGTAAAGGAAATTAACATTGAGGTTTTACTATCATCGACGCGCAAAAACTGAGAGAGACAAATTTTAAACCTACCTGATTTCTTGTATAATCAGCCAGTCCTAAGTCTGGATAAAGTTTAAGGAAACTGGTACCTCTTTCACTTTTCTTTTTTTACATTATCTATGGTTATGTCATTGAATTTTTTTTGCTGCGGAATTTATCCATTGTATTATCGTAAAGACGATCTTTCATGCGGATATTGCCTATGGAAATGCGGAATTTGACCCCGTCCGTTCCCACATGGGTGGAAAGCAATGCACTTTCCTATTTATATGATAATTTATTGCTCGCTGGTAATGTTCAAACTTATGCTGATATAATCTGCATAATGCTTACCTATTTTCATAAGTGAATGTAAACATTACGATGTTTTTAATAATCATTGGCAACAGAAAAATATACAAATTATCTAATACAAAAAGCAAACAAATACAAACTTTCCTCCTTTCTGCGATTTACCCATTCAGATTTTATGACGTAGTTCAGAAAGTTTAAAATGACAGAAACAGTTGTTTAGAAATTCTGTTTAAAAATCATTTGGATTTGATGTAAAAATGTCCAACATATCTCTGTTAAATTTTCAGCTGTTTTTTCACAAGTGTTGACTAAGTAAAAACCTCTGTTTTATTTAAACTGTCAATACTGTACCTGCAAACGGCAATCACATTTTCCCAGTAACAATTTTCATGTTATTTTGCCACAATCAAAATCTATCTTCGTCAAAGAAAACAGGGATGTAGTCCTACGTATGAAATTCTTCGTTAAGTTTAATTTTTGTCTCTCAAGTTATCTATAATCCCCCCATTAGCTCAGATGTTCTTTGTTCTTTCTTTAAAATATGATTATTATGTGCATAAGTTAAAAGCACAATTAGTTCACAATTGAAGAGTGTAACCCAAATAGCTGCTAAGTCCCATTTTTCTAAAATATTAGTTTTTGCATTAAAACCCATCTATATGTCATTGCCAGTTGACCCAAGACACGGCTATGTGCCACAGTATTTAGTTTAGTTCAAACATTGATTACAAGAAGGAAGCTCTCCTATAAATAAATAAATAAATAAATAAAATAAGCCCATTGGCATCCCTTTAGGGCAAGGGCCTCCTACTGATCGTAGGGCTGGCTCTAGGTTTGCTCGCTCGGTGAGCCGGTCCGTGCGAGCTCTCCTATGTCTCTCATTTATTTCCCCAGAAGTCTGCAAAGTACCAACCAGGTACCAACAGTTGATTATTTCAGAAATGGAGGGAAGTAGTTCAAGAGTTTTACATGTTGAAAATAATGCTGAAATAGGGGAGAGAAGAAGAAAGAAAGGTTCAGGATAAAGGTACCTGAAGAACTTCATGATATTGTCAGATCTGCTACACATGTTAACAAATTTGAAGTCAATCTAATTACAATTATCCTTCAATTTAGTGTACACTATATTCTATATTAAAATTTAAAATCAAAACTACTGGATTACATTTTTTTACTGTAACTCCTAAACAACGTTTTGGCTCTTAGCAAGTATTTGCGTTACACTCTACGTATTAATACACATCAGTCACATTGCAAGTAAAATGATTAAATAGAGAATAAAACTTAAATGTACAGTTTAGAAAATAATAGCTTACATCTACAGAGCAACAATTTGTAATATATATTCACACACCTGCTCACTCACCTGCAAGTATTTTCGTGCGACTTCTGCAGCAATAGTGTTTTTTGGGAAAGATAGAAATTAATAACGACACTATCTCCTAATAAAAGTTTCGTTTCTATGTCCCCTCAATACACAAGTAAAATATTTCGGTGTTTAGCCTGCCTCAAGCATTATTATTAAGCTGGGACCTACAAGTAGAATAATGGATCCAAATAGGTTAGCCAAACATTTCAGAAACAAAATTTGACGTTCATTTTGTGCAAATCCTTTTAATTTGTCTAGAACGGTTGTTGTGATTACACTTGAATTCTCCCCTCAAGAAAATAATCTAGCAGCTCACTCTGATTTCAAGCCAACCTGAAATCCTAAATGTATCAAACTTGTACTACCATCCGTCTTTTCCGCAGACCAATTATTAATTTGTCTCTTTAATTATTGAATGACCCTCTAGATACTGTTTTCATATGGAGTACAAGCTGGGTAATCTAAGTAATACCCCCCTTAGTAACATTATGTTATGCCTATACCTCTTTTTAACTGTAATTTTTTATGTAAATTACATAGGAACATTCCTTAAGTCTGTGTATTTTTAATATGGAATATGGCATTTGCTAGGTTTGATACAGCCTATCGAAATGTCAGGGACAACGTTTAGGTCTACGTATTATTCAGTATGGAACATAATATAATATTGTATGTATTAATATTAGCCGGTGCCCGCGGCTTAGAAAAATATTTGGGCTCAAGAGGGATGAAAATGGGGACTGGAGAAAATTGCATAATGACGAGCTTCAGGACCTGTACGCTTCACCGGATATAGTAAGGGTAATTAAATCGCGAAGGATGAAATGGGCTGGACATGTTGCACGCATGGAGGATGAAAGACATATCTCAAACGTATTGACTGGGAGACCCGAAGGGAAAAGTCCACGTGGAAGACCTAGACGTAGGTGGGAGGACAATCTTAGATTGGATTTAAGGGATGTAGGATTTGCTAGGGATGATTCGATGGATTTAGCACAGAATAGGGTTGAATGGCGGACTCAGGTAAGCGCGGCAATGAGCCTTCGGGTTTTACATTATTATTATTATTATTATTATTATTATTATTATTATTATTATTATTTTCAATATTTTTAGATTCACAGCGTTGGGGCTGGATTTAAGATTCTGCTCCAGGTTGCCTCCAGCCCCCTCAAGAGCAGATTCTTCACGGGTCTGGTCCTTATAGCACCTTCCTCAAAATGTGAGCAGTTCCGAGCAGGGCCATCTCTTGAATTTTGGAAATCTGTGCTTCTCCCATTATCTGTGATATATATATTGTATCGTATATATATTTTGTATCTTACCCAGTGTTCCAACTATAATAGGTATGACTTCAGTTTTCACGTTCCACATTCGACTTATTTCTATCTCTAGGTCTCTAGGCTATATTTCAACCTTTCTTCAGCTTCCTTTGAAACCACATTCTGGTAGTTTGGGATTGCAACATCAATCAATTGGCAGGTCCTATTCTTTAGCGTTTCTGTGCTATGTCGGGCTTGTTTGCAGCTACTGTTCGGTCTGTATGGATTTGTCGATCATACAGTACTGTAACATGTCCCATACATTCAACAGGTTTTGGGGTATATTCATACCATTTACTGCATGTTTCTGAGCTTAGGGATTTGCATACTTGCCAATGTAGATATTTACTTAGATTATTATGTCTCTCCAAGTATTTTTTTTTGCTAGAATAGGGCACGCTGAGATAAATATGGTCAATAGTTTCTGACAGAGGTGACATTTACCATCTTGTTAATTCTTCAGAACATATTTCTTATAATGATGTGTTCTTAAAGCTCGATCTTGAGCAGCAATTATAGTGGCTTTAGTCTCAGGCTTCAGTTTTCCTCTGATTAGCCACCTATATGTCTTTTCTTTGTCTATTTCTATTCCATCCAACCTTCTCAGGTTGTTTATTATTATTATCATCATCATCATTACTATTATATTTTACAAAACCGAATGAAATGAAAAATAAATGATAAAGGTAAAGCTTTTTCGTATTGGCGTTCCATAAAACAACTGTATATAAATATAAATATTAGATGGAAATTTACAGTGAAGTGTTCAAATCTGTAGCAAGATTGAGATCGGAAATATACACACAAAACTTCACTAAAAAGGTATATTTACCCAGAATGATCATTTCAACGGGTCTTCCCGCCATCATCAGCTGATTCCGACTGGCCCTCTGGCGGCCTCCGCCGCCAGAGGGCCAGTCGGAATCAGCTGATGATGGCGGGAAGACCCGTTGAAATGATCATTCTGGGTAAATATACCTTTTTAGTGAAGTTTTGTGTGTATATTTCCGATCTCAATCTTGCTACAGAACTGTATATAAGTTAACGGCAATTAGGACTGAAAATCCAAAGTACCGTATTTTCAGTAGTGAAAAATTCCTTTCCCGGGTTCAGGACTGTGTGTGTGTGTGTGTCCTTAGGTTTAAGTAGGTAGGGGACTGGCGCACCCCGGGACCAAATACGCTGGGAATATCCCCTTATGGGATCACCAGGGGTCGCTCGCGAACCTGAGGAATAACTTTAGACGTGGATACAAGGCACTTGCGACAATATAGAAGGGCAGTGGGTAAAAGGCACTTGCGACATTATACAAGGACAGTTGGTCACTCTGCTTCGCTCAGAAACAAAATACATCACACAGTCCGTGCAAATGTGAATATCGAATGGGTGGAGCTTTAAGGGGCGACTTATATTTGAATTTTGCCAACGAGGATCCGAAGAGGTTCTCGTTTAATATCCAACACTCCGTTTTCAAAGAGAATCAAATCAAGCAGCTGAAATGGACGACGAAAAAAATCAATCTATGAACCATGTGTAAGGTTAGCACACACAGAAAGTTACGCTAGCTAAAAAGTCTCTCCAATACAGTTTATGTAGGACTAGGCTACATTTCACAGATCGCCCAAGAGGCGATTTTCAAAGCGGAAGCTCCACAAAGTTTGCTTCGCGGATGCATATCAGTTGCTTTCCCCGACATCTATCCAATTGGATAGAATGTTGTATTGAAAATAATAATATATTATTTTCTTACCTCGGATACATTGTTCAAATTTCTGTATTCATCCATTTCATAATTACGGGTGGGACATTCTAGCATATTATGACAACTACTTTTGTTCATTACATGTCATAAATAATGAATTAGAACTGGTTCTGCACATTCTGTAAAATATACTATGCCTTCTTCTTCATAGTACATGGAAAACATGATTTAAAATTTATTTTAAATATTTAAAACTTGATTTTCAAAATCTATTACGGGTGGGACATAATTTGGACAGTAATTTTAATTATGCAAAACAGAAGTTCATTTGCTGTTCTGCTATTAATGTTAGAGTTTTAATGTTATTTTTAATGAAGGTATGAGGGATTAACTAAAAATTATAGAGTGTTTCAAGCCAAAAATTATAGTGTGTTTCAAGATTGTCAGAACATTTACTTAACTCTTACTAAATTATCACCATTACGGGTAGGACAAAAAGTAACTTTTTGCTACTTTACATAGTAATTAACCTCACATAGTTTTTTGAAGTTAATCTTATACCAAATTGTACCTTAAGATGTATTTTCTCAAATCAAACAGGACATAGCTGATTTTACTCTTGACTGCTTAGTTTTAATGAGTGTTAAAATCATGCTATAAATGCCAAAAAAAGACTACAACGCAATAAATAAATAATCAACCAATTTCACGCATGAAACAACTTCAAATACACATAATTCCTCAATATTCAGTGAACTCAAGATCTTAAACTTTTATTTTACTTCCCAATTACATTAGTTTTATTACTTCTCTCTTTGAGGGAAAAATTCCCATATTTTATGAAATGGCTGTATTATAGGTAGTTGTGACAGTAATTAAAAGTTAAAATATATTTAATTTGGACACATTAATATCAATGTGAACATTATAATATAATAAGATTTTGTAAGCTGTTTCCATCTGTACATATTTACAAAGGAAGCCATATCGTGCCACAGCACTACAAAGATTGGCATTGGTTGCCGTTGCGTAGCATACAGGGGTGGATCCAGATCTTATTGAAGGGAGGGGCCAACACAAACGAAAGTTTGAATTACTGGGGTATAGGGGCGTGGAATGACCAAAAAGGGGGATTTCGGGGATCCACTCCCGGAAATTAAAGAAAAAATAAGTGCAAAATTATGAATTTTAGGTCCTCTGGGTGATTGCTCTAAATTTCTCAGCAGATGCTCTTTTTACCTACAGTGTTAGCTGTGTTGAGAAATTTGTCGGTTTTGCATACTAAGTTACAGGAAAATTAAAATCATTAATCAGATATAAAACTTGTTTACCTTGAAGTAAATGATGGTCTGAAATAGCCCACATAGCCTAAATATGTGAAACTCGAACAACTGCTGTCTTATGGCTTGTCACAGCTAGTCTACGCAGTTGACACAAGGCGTCAACTTGCATTTTACAATCCTCTTGTTTAAATAGGGCGAGTACGTAAATAGTATTATTTTATTTTGTTTTCTATTTCGATTAAGTTTGAATGTTATTTTATTAGGTAATTCATTTCGACGAATAAAAAACCAAATCAATGCAAAAGAAATAGCAAGGTCCATACGGCCTGTCCCGTAGATCAGCCATTGATAGCTTAGCATAGCGTAGCGTAGCAGTGATTTCTGTGTGTGGTAGTATTTTTCAGATGCCACTGGTGAATAAACAAATGACAAAATTAACCGTTTCTCAAACTAACAGTTTAGAATATTATCCTACTCATTACAGTAGACGGTTGTTAAACAACAGCAGCAGTAACGACAGCAAAGTATAAATGGGAATTTTTCGGCATGTTTGACATTTCTTTTGTTCTAGTATGTATTTTATTGAATTCACATAAGGTTCATACTTACTTTCTGCCAACTGTGTATTTTTCGTGATATAGCCTATATCAAATACTATAGAGGACAATACCTGACACTTACTGATTTGGCAATGGAAAAATAGGGGGACAGATTTTGCAGCACTCCTGGTGCAAACTTGGGGGCAAATTAAATATTCAAAACACATGTAAACTGCAATGTTTTAATGTTTCACCAAACACTAAGGACCCAAACACTGTTTAACTAATTATAAGAATAATATTGAGCAAACAAAACACAGAACTTCCGAAATAGTTCTAAAAATATCAATGACAACACAAATATTTCAAATTAGCGTTTGCTAACTACAACAACTCTCCATTTTTTCTATGTTGCTTTTTTGTTTAATTTTTTAGGTCATTTATTTTCAAAAAGCATTTTTTTCTGGACCATAGATGGATAGAAAAATCATATCCCTTTATACATAACATGCCGAGGTTTGTACTTCGGCTCCTCTAATAGAAATTGTTTGATATCTTTGTATCTAGTTACTGCATCTGCATTCAGTAGTAGCAGGTTAGGCCGCTAGATGGTGCTCAAGACATTGTCCCTCGATACATCGCAAAGTGTCCTGTATTGTCCTCTATAGTATTTGCCTATATATAAACTGACACCCAATGAAAAAAATTCAATATATTTTGATCGTCGGTCTTCATTATTGCAAACTGGTTGGCTATAGGGCATGTCTTATTGTTTTCATAACAGGAACTGGAGTAGGCCATGTTCATTGGAAGAAATAAAATAAATATGTAAAACAGCTTACCTTTAAAACTGGCACCGCAACACACTGCCATCTACAGCTTCTTCCTCTTGGCTGACCGGAACTGGCACCGTACAAAACTGTCATCTACAGTTTCTTCCTATTGGCTGGCCGGGACTGTCAACGCACCACACTGCCGTCTACATATTCTTCTTATTGGGTGGCCTGGGAGAGATTTTCTGGAATCGATAAAAATTATTTTTAATTATTGATAAACTTCATATTTGTGTCTTCCAGGCTGCAATTGTAATGTATCGAAGAAAGTATTCTAATAAACCAAATCTTATAATGTGGACAATGTAATTGATCAGAATCATAAGTTAAGTTTACAGTTCGACACATACGTACAGTTATAATAATATTGATTAAGTGGTAAATTGGCTAGTGTCAAAAGTATTAGTTTATAAATAGGCCTAGTTTTTTAACATAATTTGACATGTAAACATCTTTTATTAATTTTATATTGTACCTAAGTACTAAATCCGAAAAAAATGTTGTAGGCCTATATGTGTTCTGTCTGTTATCAAGTTAGAATTTTAAGATATTATGTTAGTAGCAATATGATTTTATCTTTTTACTTTGCTCAAGCCGAGTCAATGCTAACGTATGGTATCTGTTACTGGTGTTCATCTACTAGGTTGAATTATGTTTTTATTGCACAGAAGCGAATTGTCAGATGCATGGCGGGTATTGACAATCGTACCTCATGTAGAGACTATTTCATACATTTTAGGATACTTACAGTCTATGGGTTGTACGTCTTCAAACATTATAATTTATGCACATTCATAGAAATGAATTTAGTTGTAATAGTGATTTTCATTCTTACAATACTCGAAATAGAAATAAGTTTAGCATTTCTCAACATAATTTAAACTGTTTCAACAAATCCATCATGGTGTATGGTTTGAAGATGTACAATGATCTGCCTGTTAGAATTAGAGTAATTAATGACCTAAACGTTTTTGAAAGACGTTTCAGAAAAATTTTAATTCAATTGTGTCCATACAAAATTAATGAAGTAAATGTGGGTAATGTACAATTTATATTTAATCTTAGATATAGTGACAAGTCTTATGGCTTTATGCTCAAACAGACGATTATTATTATTATTATTATTATTATTATTATTATTATTATTATTATTATTATTATTATTATTATTATTATTATTATTATTATGTGTTTCTACCACCGTCGTTACGTTTTTACGTTTTAAAGGCATTTTTATTACACCAATAGAGAGTATAAGGTGACTTAAATATGGTATTATACTAAAATCCTCTCTCATGAAGTTTACTAATGATGCCTTAAGGAGTTTCTTCCTAATTTTGAACTCTGACCTCTTCTATTCTGAACTGTTGTTACAAGCTAGACATCTCGGCCACAACAACCAAGACATCAAGACTCGATAGATGATTATTCAACGTCACATAAAGTGGGCTAAAGTGGAATTTTGCAGAAAAAACACGACTTTTAAATAAATTTCCCAAATAATGCAAAGGGTAATAAATACGTGAATTAGTGCATTTTAAGAAAATACATAATAGAAATAAATGTATACAATGCACTGAAATTAACAATGTATATGGCGCTTTTTCACTTGTCATTGTAACTCCAAAATGTGCCGTCTCGTCGTCGGAGGAAATGAAACTTGAGCCATCTAGAAAATTTGAAATCTGCAACTTTAAAATAACGAGTTGCTGCCAACGACAGAGATGTATATTAAAGAACAAGTTCGTGACACTCGAGTCTACTTATTTTTGTAGATCGGAATTGAATTCAGTAGTGTATTGAATAATTGTATAATTAAAGGGGAAATATCTCAATTGTTTATGTTATTTTCGAGTGCCGATATAAGGAATATTTCCTTGTTTATTTTATAAAAAAACTAGAATAACTGTGTCAAAATTATAATACAATTTTCGGTGTTAATATTAGCGTTCATTGTATGTTTTATTAAGCCAGCTAAAATTATTTATTTAAAGCCTAAAAGGCTAAAATACCTTTTATAAAAGCCTAAAATCCGGGCCCTAGTCGTAATTCTACAGTTTTCACTCCTAACCAGCATTCGTGTATAAAAATAACTTACATGATCCTGAAGTAAGAGAAAAGATACAAAGTTACAGCCGCTTATTAAGGCCCATCATCATCCTCTTATCATGTAGTATAAGAATTTATAATGTTATGATTTTAAACGTGGTCTTCATAATGTTTTGCACGTCGTTTCCCCAGTAACTCAAGAAAGTCAGTTCATCTCGTCTGTAAATTATACTTTTACGTTTCTACAGCAACAAACTTTAATTAATTTGAAATGTTTATAAGAGGTGAAATAAATTAGGGTGACCAGAAAAGAACATCACATGGACATTCAAAGTACTTGCTCCTCATATTATAAGTTACAGGTTGGATGGGGAATACCTTCGCAGATTCAAAGGATAGTAGTTCTTATCTTGAATGAATTCAGTACCTATTTTGCTTTTTGTGATTAAGTGTATGGTTTTTTAGATGCAGGTTCTTAGGTATCACTGCCAGTGAGCTTGTATCGCGTGGCAATCATCTCTGCCAAGCGTAGAAAACAAGCATCCGATACTCTAGTTCTAACGTTGCCTTATGTCATGGATTGATGTGGCCCATGTAACAATTTTTTAATTCCTGCACTTACAGGCTATGCTTCGTGTTGAATTATCTGTACACTCCTGAATACGTGCACACAATATTTGGCCGTACAGTCCCTATGTACAGTAGGTCTAGTCGGTAAAAGCACATGCAAATAAATTACATTTTATAATTTCCTTCTTAACATCCAGGTTATTTCGGGTTTAGTTTCCCACTCTACTGGATTTCAACACGCGATGTTCGGCGTTGGTATGCGGTCTCTGGCTTGCAGACCAACACTCCCATTTGCTGACAACGACCTTGCATGTCATTGGTCTGTTCCATACGGTCCTGCAACCTCTACATATAGCTAAATAATGCATACACTAACCACATTAGTTAAGTGCGCGAGCGGAGGCGGCAGCCGAAGCGAAGCGCCCTTGCATTTTCGAATAATGTACGATACACTGTTTGTCGGTTTCGAAAATGAGGCATATTATATCTTCCGGAGAGTTGTCTGGCCATTATCATGTTGGCAGCTGATTCCAGCACCACGTGACCCATCGGCTTCTTCCCAGCATGCACCTGCGCTGTTTCTAGCAGCTGATTCTGTATTATTGTGATTCCTTTCTGAGCGCCATTTTAGGTTAGTTTTTTGTGAACTTCTTACCGATTTTACCCATATTTACAATATTCTTAGAAACAAAATGTGCCTATATATGGATTCTACAACTTCTGGAGAATAATATTACATGAAATTTTGCCGTTTTTCGTGTGTAAAAAACAAAATTAATAATAATAGTGGAAAGGTGCGCTCGAGTTGAGCATTATTAACAAAATTAACGAATCCAGTAGAATGGGAAACTAACCCCGTTATTTCTTCTAGCGTTATGTATTTGACGTCGTGTTAAAACTTTGCAGGAATATAAAGGACACATGTAAGATATACTTTTTTGTAAAATTACGAAAAACTCATTTTTCACTAGGAATGTCATATTTTCTGAATCGTCCCCTTAAGTTTAATGTCACTATTTTAACCTGGTTACGTTAAGATTGTTATGCGTATTTAAATTGCATTTACGAGCAATTGTTCCGGCAACTTTGTTTCTGTTATGACGTTTTGTCAGTGCCTTGTAAAGTCGCTTAAATCTGATTTATTTAGTTAAATTTGTAATCTCTTAGATAAGTAAAAGCTTTTATGAAATTGAATGTAAATTTATCAGTTAAGGAATTTACTACGTCAAATAGAGTACCTATTAATTGAAATTCCATGCCGATATTATATTTAAGTGTCTCAACAAATAATTATATTCTTTCTTTCTTTCTTTCTTTATCTTAGTTTTAGCTCTCCCTTTTAGGATTTAAGCGACCCAGGCCGCCCGGGCCTTACAGGGCCGCGACCTGTCGGGAGAGGGATTATTTTTGGATCAAATACATACTTTTTTGACCAGACAAGGACATGGAGGGCCTCCCCGGATGAGTGATCAGCCCAATGCCGGGGAAATCTCCGAGACAACACGAACACATAGGACGAGACACACCATTCACACACACACACCAAACAAGGCGAGGATGGGATGAAAATGATAATGACGGCCAGATGATATCTGGGGACCACAAGGGCCTAAAGTTACCCGACATTTGTCTCAAAGGTGAGGGAAAACCCCAGAACAAACCCCACCTAGGTAACTTATCCCGACCAGGAATCGAACCCGGGCCCGCTGCGTGAGAGGAAGCACAGCGGTGGACCAAATAATTATATAAGGGGAATGTATTGAGAGCTGCATAAATAGGCTATTCAAATTGATTTGCTCTAAGAGTACTTAAAAATTTTCTATTTTTGTGCTTTCTTTGCAGATGTAATTAAATTTAGGCCTGCTTAGATTGAGTTTTCTTTCAGAAATGTAAAACCAAGGTGTATACATTAATGAAATCAAACTATTAATTGATACTCTTGTTACAATTATTAGACTTCGGTTACCCTTTAGTTCTCCAAGGAAGGGATTGATGGAATTCCAGTTGCAGCTTTTGCCCATGTCTGCTAATTTCGGGGAGAAGTTTTCATTTTTTATACTTGAGTTTGGGCTGCTTTTGGATTTTCCGATAGTTATCTTAGCAAGCTAAGTTGTTGTAGCAAGCCGGGTTGTTTATTTTCCTTTTTTGTTGATGATCCATTGACTTTACTATAAGACACTTTATTGCCTAATAACATCAAGCTAGCCGATGCTAATAGGTATTACTTTTGTACTATAGATATTAACTTTAAATTCTTATAAATGGCAATCACCCGATTTTAGCTTATGCAGATGATGTTTGTCTATTAGGCGAAAAAATAAACGCAATGGAGAGAAATGCATAATATCTTTTTGATGCCTGCAGGAATGTTATATTGGAAATTGATACAGAAAAGACTAAACATATGGTCTTAAAACGTCGAAATAATTCGATATAAAATGTTAGAATAGCCGGTAAAGCTTACGAACAAGTGCAGAAATTCAGATATCTGGGAGCAATAATTACAGATACAAATAATATTAGGGTCTAAGGCAGAAGTTAAGTGTGGACTCAAATCAGGAAATGCCTGCTTTTATGCAGTTCAGAAACTCTTATCTTCTCGTTGTTTTCTTATATAATATTTATAATACTATTATCCTGCCGGTTGTATGATATTGGATGTGAGACATGGTCGCTTACTCTTCGGGAAGAACATAATCTGAAAGTGTTCGAAAACAGAGTGCTTGGGAAAATACTCGGATCTAATGGAGATGAAAGAAGACCGTTATGAAGCTCTTCACTAAGCAGTGAAGAGCTTCATAACGTGTACTCTTACCGCATACAATAAGAGTAATTAAATCACGAGAATGAAATGGGCTGGAAATGTTGCGCGCATGGGGGAGGAAAGGCATTTCTAAAAAATATTGACTGGGAGACCCGAAGGGAAAAAATGCACTTGGAAGATCTAGACAGGTGAGATAACAATATTAGAATATATTTAAAGGAAGTAGGATTAGCGAGGGATGATTGGATAGAGTTAGCACAGAATAGGGTTGAATGGCGGGTTCAGGTAAGCACGGCAATGAACCTCCGGTTTCATAAAATAAACTCGCCAAACCCCCGCTGAGGATCTCGGGAAAGGTTTTTTAAAAGATCTATGGGAGATAGAGTGCGTGTATTTAGTCTGCTGTATTGGCAGAGCCCTATGTAAACTCTGTTTGATAATACCGTTGCCATGGAAACCGGGGGTTTTAGGGCTAAAAATTAAAAAAAAAAAAGTTTTAATTTGCCTGTGGTTTCAAGTTTCTAGCTCATCTGGAGGTGGGCAAACATTAATGTCTGTGAGCCGAGCCAAGCCCTTTTTTGGGTTTTTTTTTAGAATTAAAAATAAAAAAATTAACTATTTGGAATTTTCCTGTGGTTTACAGCCTAAAACCTATATGCGTACCAAATTTCAAGTTTCTACCTCATCTGGAAGTGGGCAAACATTAATGTCGGTGAGCCCAGATGAGCCCTTTTTCGGGGGGTTTTAGGGTTAAAATTAAAAAAATTAACTTTTTTGGAATTTTCCTGTGGTTTACAGCCTAAAAGTAATATGTGTACCAAGTTTCAAGTTTCTAGCTCATCTGGAAGGGGACAAACATTAATGTCGGTGAGCCCAGATGAGCCCTTTTTCGGGGGGTTTTAGGGCTAAAAATTAAAAAAATAAACTTTTTGGAATTTCCCCGTGGTTTACAGCCTAAAAGCTATATGCGTACCAAATTTCAAGTTTCTACCTCATCTGGAAGTGGGCAAACATTAATGTCGGTGAGCCCAGATGAGCCCTTTTTTGGAAGGTTTTAGGGCTAAAAAATAAACAAATTAACTTTTTTGGAATTTTCCTGTGGTTTACAGCCTAAAAGTAATATGTGTACCAAGTTTCAAGTTTCTAGCTCATCTGGAAGGGGACAAACATTAATGTCAGTGAGTGAGTCAGTCAGTCAGCCATGTGTCTTTATATTATAGGGATAATATTCCTTTAGTTTGCTTAGGAACTTTATATTGTCATTGAGTCAGTAAGTAAGTAAGTATCATTATTATTATAAATCGGAAGCTAAGCAACATGAGAAATAAAGTTATGCATATTCCCAAGGCGATGTTAGTGGAATGTTTCATTGGAATAACTTCAGCCTCCATTCCCGGGATTGCTTAGTAATCAATACACGAGTCTTTTGAAGAAACTCTTGTAATATTCAATAACTGAATAACTTGTTTGAAAAGAATGTAATACACTGTCGCACAATTGTATCGAGAAGCTGTAACTTATTAGATTCCCTGCAGGAAACACACTGGAATAATTAATTTCTCCCGCATACTTCGCATTGCTCCACTCTTTTTTGTTTTTCAACCTTAAAAACTCAAATCTCCATACTGAATATTTAATTTCGTATATGCTAGGCTTACATTAAATAACTGTTCTAGAATTTTTAGTCTCTGTCACATCTCAAGATTCTTTTAGCATACAAGTATGTTTACAATGACAATACCAAACGTTTTCATGCTTAGTGCGAGTGTCGTGGTATCGAATCTTACGATCCCTGACCACACATGAAACTGTTTACACCAAGGATTGTGTCACACTTAATTAATAAATCCACCACTCACAAATTCGGGGAGACGGTGAGCTCCTATGTTTTTCTTCTAGTTTGAGTGGCCTCCGCTAGGTGCGACAGCTGGATCGTGTTGTATTTTTTTATTTGTGAAATTACACATCAGAACGTATCGTTTTAAGTTCATTAATCTATATCATTCTAATGTAATGATAATATTATAGGAGAAAAAATTATTATCATGTAATGTCCAACAGAGACAATAATCTGTGGTTCATGAAAGCTTATATATCTATTCTAATGTAAGCCAAAATCATAATTATTGTATAAGTTAAACTTCCCTGCATTTAATTCTGAAATTCAGGCTGCTACGAAACTCAAGTGTACAGCCATTTTGTTTCCATCAAACCTACCTGACTGGCAGTTCGTCGTTTACCCGCCACTCCATCCTCTTGATAGTCTGGGAATGGAGTTTCCAGATAGTTTTTGTCGGGAGATAGTAGTAGAGGCCCTTAAGTCTTTGTGCTTCTGTTTTCTAGGAGGGTGGATCGAAAAGTAGCACACAATATTGTTTTTGTTTACAAAAAGTTTAATATGCACAATTACAAACAAATGTACATATGAAGGGACATCTTTTGTCTTTGTCTACATAGTCGCCAAGTTTCTCAACACATTTCTCCCATCGTGATACCAGTTTCAAAATACCCTGTTCATAGAAGTCCGTTTGGTTGGAGTATAGCCATCTGCAGACTGCTGTTTTCACTACTGCATCTGACGCAAAGCGTTTACCAGCCAGGAATTCCTTCATGGGACCAAACAAATGACAGTATGGAGGATGCTGGAGCACCTCCCAACCAGATTTGTTGATTTTCTCATGAACAGCTGCAGCAACGTGGGGGCGAGCATTGTCGTGAAGAAGTTTGACGCCATCAGCATGAATGTTACAGCGTTTGTCACCAAGGGCACGACGCAACTTTACCCATGTTTTGATGTAAGTTAGATGAAGAAGTGAAAACAGCACTTCGCAGATAGCTGTACTCCAACCGAACGGAATTCTATGAACAGGGTATTTTGAAACTGGTATCACGTTGGGAGAAATATGTTTAAACACTTGGCGACTATATAGAAAGATAGACAAAATATATCCCTTCATGTGTGCATTTGTTTGTAATTATTGTACCCATTAAACATTTTGTAAAAAAATTATTGTGCGTTACTTTTCGATCCACCCTCGTATGTAGCTATAGGCCTAAATTATGAGGATTGCGCTGAAAACAGAACCGTGTCAAAATGAAAATAATATGAATTTTTTTTCCAAGATCATTCGGATGTAAAGAAAATAATCTAGAATTATAACGTTTGAATCATTATAATGCATGAATCATTAATACAGGCGACTATTAATGAAAAAATAGTGTATCTGTAACTCCTTAAGTTAAAATATTAAATTTTTTGTAAATAACAGAACTTGTTGAAATCATCATGCTTGTAAAACATGGGCCTAGTTTTGTATTATATAATAATCAGTATTCACTACAATTCAAACAATATATTCCAAAAAAATCAATTATAAACAATTATGTAAATCAAATTTGTCTTAAAAACCAATAAGCTAGGATGTGATAACCCTTCCCATGGAGAAAATGCTCAGATTATCACCATATCCATTAGGTTTATTTAATCTTCATTACAATCAGGGACTTTGGTTACATTTCTGCTTTACCATTCAGTCCCTTGAATTACCAAAATATACATTTTATAACTATTTCTACAATATTACTTAAATACGACATATAGCCTATACATATTTATATATTATTCATTACTTCATTTAAATTTATGATGTTACTTTCTTCAGTTTTGGCTAACCATTTCCTTTTAGCTATAAATAAAAATGTCCCTATTCTTTTTAATAAATCCGTATTCTTCGTTATGCAAAGCTTCTTATATGCTACACTTTTATTGATCTTTAGTAATTTACTATCAATTAAATTTCTCCTCCATGTCTCCGTTCCCTTATACTCTAAAATTAAGTGTCTGGCATCCTCTTCCTCGTTACATAGTGGTACATAGAGGTACCAAACCTCTCAAATTTTTCAATCTCCAGATTCCTAGCCTCCACTAGGCCAAACATGATCGTTCTTCCAAATTACACGAAAATAAATATGCTTCCGTACCCCATCCCGATTTCATCTCTACACAACATTTTAGCGATTTAAAAATTATCATCTTTCAA
Organism: Ectobius pallidus; assembly: GCA_964059195.1. Lineage (NCBI taxonomy): Eukaryota > Metazoa > Arthropoda > Insecta > Blattodea > Ectobiidae > Ectobius > Ectobius pallidus. The sequence continues at coordinate 177,807,366 of CAXKWD010000004.1, read as the reverse complement.
AACATTTCCTGCCTAGCAATAAACTTTTTTTTAATACTTAGCAATATATAGGCCTATATATATATATATATATAACCAACAGGAATCAATAAGGTCCCGGTACCGACGAGTAAGATTTTTGCGGACTTCTCACATAGGATAATCAATTTACATAAAATCGCATTACTTGTTTATAATTTCATTGATATAATCGTTAGAAATCTTACACTGAACTCAGCACATGAATGGCAATGAAGCCAATGTGCAGTTTGCATGATAACACTATTGTTTGCAGTGTACACAGCAAGTTTGTGAATCTGCATGATAGTGGATTTGACGTAATCGATCAAATTAGAGAGGTCATCCACTTCCTATAAATAAAAAATAGTGACAGCAATCGACATAAATAAAAATATGATAACGTTCTCTATTCTGGGGATACACACTATCATTTTCTCATTTCACATTTTGTTGTAAAATAAGAGGCTGCATTGCGTGCAGTGACATTTCAGTGTGCTAAATCCTGTATTTAGACCTACACATGGACTACCCCGGAACCCTCGACTATAGGCCATACTCCGGTCCCAACAACTTTTCGGCACATTTATTCTATTGCTCAATTTTCCTTTCTTGTATGTGCTAAATCAATGGGAAAATGTGTGTTGAGCTAGCTGTTTGCTTCAGCACTAATAGAACTGTGGGGGGTCGTTACGCCGATCCCCTATTCACCTGATAGAATGAGGGAAGCCCCGAGAAAACCTCACTCAGATTGGGTACTATGAGGGTTCACCCGTAATGGCCCATCAGACTATTGCCCATTTGTGCTCGGTTTTCCCCAGTATCTAGAGAATTGTCCTAGGGTGCGTCTCATTATCGATTACTCTCACTTCCGGTTTTTTCTCTGGAATTTGAGTTCTGGCGCCCATCTTTCTCCTGATTGTGTTGCTACCAGGATAAGGGTCCGTTGTGCCTCTCTATATCTAGCGCACGTATACATTGTACATTGGGTCGGGTTCACAGTCTTCACAGTAGCAGAGGTAAGTCTTCTGCTAGACTGAATATATTTAGGTTTACTGCGAAGTATCCGTGCCCCGAGAAGAACTGTGATGTCGCGTAATATATCGTTACATGTTTCAATCTGAGTCTGTCTCGAACGCTGGGAAAGTAATCCATCGTGAATAGACCCTTTGAGGTATGCCTATAACGTCTTTCCCACATGGTAATTGTGTGGTCTCTAAGTTGGGAGTTAAGCTCCTTAATATTTTGAGTGTTATAAATTTCCGGTGTGATTTCGATTTCACCAATCCAAGTTGGAAGGTGTTTTCTAAGTTTGTAGGCCTTTTTTTTACTAACAAATCCACTGGAAATTCCCAGGCACGTGACACTCTAAGCAGGGCTTTCGTATTAATTAATTCTTCTGTCGCACTGTTAGGTACAGTGCCCAATCACGAGCTGCGTAGCACTGCCTTATACAAACGTTTATAATTTGTATAATTATACCCCCATGTTTGGCCAGATAATTTTCCTAATGCATGAAGTAAATTTACTGCCCTGGTGCAGATCTTTTCGACCTGTCGATCCATTTTATGTTCTAGTTGTAGTTCTACTCCTAAGTATCGTAATTGCTGAGCGTTCTTAATGGCCGGTCCTAATGCGTGGACTATTGGGGGCCTTCTCGGATGAAGTTTTCCCCTTAAGAGTAGTCTTAATTTTTCCAGTCGAAAGTTTGAGTTTGGCCTTTTGGCACCAGTTGTTGGATTTTAACATGGTAGAGGTTCTTTTCTTTCTAAATATGGTCGACTGTTAGCCTCGATTAGAAGAACTATGTCGTCAGCAAATGCTATTGGCGTAGCTTCCTGATTTTGTTCTATTATCGCGATGGCTTCATCGAATATGATATCAAGTTCCAAAATTTCGGTCCGGAAACCGAGTCCTGAGGACAGCCTTTTGTTACTTGTTTTGCTTTGCTTTCATAGGTATTATGCATTACTATATCTCTGTCCTGAAAATAATTTATAATAATTTCGTACATCCATGGGATATTCAATTTCCTTCGTTGTTGCAGGACTAGAGGCCACCATATGTTGTCGAATGCACGTCTTGTAGTTTAGTTATTGCATCCTCTGTGGACCTATGCGGTCTGAACCCATATTGGGTTTGGAAATACAATGCTTCTAGTTTTTGTTGAATTTTAGAAAGGAGAAGCCTTTCCAAGACAACTAGAACTGGGAGTAAGCAGTTAGGTCTGTATGATTTTTGTAAGTTTACATCTTTATCTCTTGACAAAAGAGGGAAGAGTAGTCCCTTCTTCCATGCCTTCGGAAACATGTGTAACCGAAGGCAAGCATTGTATATGTCTAGAAGATGGGCATGAATTGTCGCACCTCCTTGCGTTATAAGTCCCGAGTTAATATCGTCTATCCCTGGAGCTTTCTTGTTCTTTGTAAGGTCCAGGGCTATTTGGAGGTCTGTGTTTTGGAACGGTATAGTCGGTTATCCGTCTATATATTCTTGCTGTAATTCTATCCGTATTTGTCTTTGCTCGTCTATTTCGTTGTCTGGGTCCTCGTTTCATACAAGTGTTGTGAGCTTGGTGTTCGCAATATCGTCCCTTGACTCCCGCCCATCTTTTTGAGGCTACTTATTACCGACTTGGTCTTCAAAATGTCCAAGCTACCTCCCCCATCTCTTTTCGCCGCTTGTACTGTCTCCTGTGTTGTCTGTATGCTTCGTGAAGTGGCTCTCTGAAATGCCCGCCGTTTTGAGTACGTGTTCCGTTTTAACTGGGTCAGCAGAGATGTCCACCGTTTGACCGTTGATCCTTGTGGGAGGGTTTTCCTGATTACCAACTCTACGTAGTCTTTTCAAAATATTGCAATATTTTTTTATAAATCTTTACTGTCGAAAATAAGAAACAAAAACAAACAATATATATTTCATTCTGACCTTAAATATTTTGTACAAAACGGTATTGTAAAGTGCAGATACATTCACATCAATAAATCTTTTTCACTTGATTTTTAATTTCAACAACCCAATTAAAGACTAAATCATTTCAGGGGAAGGGAAAGTTCAATGTTCACGATTTTTGCGGTTAATTGGTACAGTCTACAATCTATGATTGAATGATAAAAATTCCCCTTATTCCCTCAATTTTCTATTTAAAATGAAAAACACAACACTGACTACTCACATGCAGGAAGTTTCTCATAAACAGGAACTGAAGATGGCATAAAAACCTGGTATGCAGAAATGCATCTTCCAAATCTGACTACGAAACGTCCTGAGATTACGATGAACATCTGTTGACTGCACAAAACAAGACATTTGCTAAAAATTGCGTCACACACACAAGACTTCATTGTCAAAACTAATGCCATCATTGTATAATATTTTGTTTACATAACCTGACATACTGGTTTCACAACACTGCTGATTCATAAGAATATTATAGGAGAAAAAATCCTCCGGCACTGGGACTTGAACCCAGGACCTTTGGCTATTCGCGCCAATGCTCTACCAACTGAGCTAAGCCGGAGCTCAATTCACAGCGCCAGATGGAACCTCTCTCCTATGACTGATTGCCCTAATGGTCTACCTCACAGACAGACAAGTCATGTCATGTGCAGTACTGTGAGGCACACTAAGTAGTGATTTTTGTGACCGGACTCCTATAATATTCTCATGTAATGTCCAACAGAGACACTAATCTGTGGTTCATGAATGCTTACATTATCTATCTTGAATGTTAACTGTACAATAACAGTAGGAGCCCGGTCACAAAAATCACTACTTAGTGTGCCTCACAGTACTGCACATGACATGACTTGTCTGTCTGTGAGGTAGACCATTAGGGCAATCAGTCATAGGAGAGAGGTTCCATCTGGCGCTGTGAATTGAGCTCCGGCTTAGCTCAGTTGGTAGAGCATTGGCCCGAATAGCCAAAGGTCCTGGGTTCAAGTCCCAGTGCCAGAAAAATTTTTCTCCTATAATATTCTCATGTAATGTCCAACAGAGACAATAATCTGTGGTTCATGAATGCTTACATTATCTACTGCTGATTCATTTTATCAAAACAATTATATATTCTTTAACGACATTCAATAGAGATTGGGTGGAAATTACTTTATTGGCAATTGTTTAACAATGAAAAAACTGAAAAAAACTGTTTCTTATATAGGATATCCAATCTTTTCCTATATAAGAAACAGTTTTTTCACATCCAGCCCACTTCTCCCAGAAGATGGCAGCAGAGATAGCTGCCGAAAGCTTGGAACCAAACCTCCAACTCACCCGGTTGGAAGCCCGAGAAACAATAATACATTCTCAGCACCGGTAAAGCCTCCAGTCACACTGATATTTTAGTTAGGCTAACATGTGAACACAACATAGGCCTATTTTTAATTGTTAACAATAAATCATTATGTAATAATTTCAAAGTAATCCCAAGTAGGCTAGTTGTGTTTTTCTTTTTAAGTAGAAAATTGACTGAATAAGGAGAATTTTTATCAATCAAAGGTAAATATGAAATTTATCAATCTATAACCTATGTTATAAATAGGGTTCGGATGTTTATGACCTAAAAAAGTGGAAAATATGACTGCAAATATGACTGCAAATATGACTTTAAAAATGACAAAATATGACCTAAAAATCCTACATATGAACTCATAAAAGAACATATTTTCTAAAAACAAACGTTCCAATTTAAAAAACTTATTGACACTAAATTATAACATCACATTAATTCGATCAGATAATCATTTTTACCTATTTTAAGGTGATTTACAGTTGTACTTGTAAAGAACTTCTAATCTGTTAACGTTTCTAGATGCCACTACAAATGTGAACTAAAAGTATTTTTAAAACATGTCTGTTGGAAGTTGTTAACAACAAGGAGGAAAAGGTAATTGTGCTATTACTTGCCACTGTCCCTTCACATTTCAGTTACAGTAAACCAAAATATTCGTCACTCTTTCTCTGATAAAAATTGTAATTCAACCATTTAGTGCATGTACTCTATAATTGCGCTCCTTTATCGAATTTATAACTGAAATATGACGTTGAATTATAAATATGATCGAAATATGAACAAGACCAAGAAAATGCCAAAAATATGACTTTATATGCAAAATAAAAATGGTCCGATTAGGTTAACAAGTGTGAAATTCGGGTTTAATTTGTGTTTGCTGCGAGAAAGGACGTAAGGATAAAAATATGACATGCTATAAATAGGGCTTAAGGCATTTGATGATTTTGCTTCTTTTTCATATGAAGGTTAAAAGATAGCTCGAGTATATATAAATGTGTATCATGAAATAATTGATTAAATAAGGGCAATCTGTTTTTGCATTATTTTGCATTTTTCGCCATTTTCAAAAGATAGGTCATTTTTTTGGCAATTTTTAGGTAATTTTCGGCATTTTTAGGTAATTTTCGTCATTTGTCTGTCATGTCTCAGTGGAGGTAGAGAAGAGCCTTTCCATGTTACAAATCTTTACTTTCAAAACACAGACAATCGTTTTTATTTGAGAATCTCCGCCAAGTGTTCATAGTTCATTTTAATTCAGGTTTATTGTAAACACCACAGTAGTTTGTCTTGTAGCAATGATTATGTTTTTCTTTCTTTTTAAACGGCAGATATTTGCTAAGGGCAATTTGATGGGCATGCGAGTTCAGAAATAATTTCTTTTTCGCTAAGGTTGTCCCAAGTAGTACGTATAAATTTACTTACGTCTTTAGTAACAAAATAAATGTGTTTTCTAATGTAAATTCTTGTATAGCTTAACGCACTGTCATAAATTGTTTTTAGCAATTCATTACATAAAAACTAATTATAAGTAATAATGGTAAATTTATTAGTAACTCTTTTTAAATTTTGGGTCATTTTTTCACTATTTTTAGGTCATAAATGCATTTTTTATTTTGCATTTTTTCTCCATTTTATGATCATTAAATGCCTTGCCCTAGCCATAAACATCCGAACCCTAGTTATAAACAAACTAACATAAACAGTCATATTTTCATTGCTGATATAGATCAACTAAAGTTACAACTAAGGATACCAAGTTTTTCTAGTCGCGGTTGAGAAAGATGTTACATTTCAAAGGTGAATCCCCCCCCCCAATCAGGAAGGAGACAGCACTTCATTGTACCCGCTACTCGCTTTTATCGAGTTTATTAGAACCACTTCCATCTTGTAGAAACACATTCTCCTGCGGTTATGATTTAGTTACGACGTAATTTAGTTTGCTCGCCGGTGGAAGTTTCCTTGCCTTCACGGGGGATGACAAGCCAGTTCTCCTGGAAAAGAAGAAGAAGCACACAAGCAAATCAAATGAAGCCTGCTTCCACATGACACCATATCGGGTGGTGGTTCCTATTCCTTTGGGTTACAAAGAAAAAGTGACTGTGGAGTATCTGTGTTCCATAACATTGCTTCACATCCCACATTCTTCACTTAAACTCTTTATCAACATAGCTGTATATTTATGTATTTATTTACTAGCAGGTGCCCACGTCTCTGCCCGCGATTATTTACTCAACTGCTCGATGTTTTATTTACATCATTTATTTAACAGAAAAATAATTAAAACTTCTATTTATGGACACTGACATCGTTTTTACATAAATTGTATGAATTATATAATTCTATTCGTGATTATATTGTTTAACGTTAAACATATAAATAAACGAACAAAACTAATCTTATTCTACCATATGGGCATATAAATTAGAAATTAAACGATTAAAATAACCATAGGTTCATGAACTTCACCCAAATCGTGCATAAACAATTTTATTACAAAGATTGGTAATTTAGAAAACTAAAAACCCGGCTTCGAAATGCATTTCAATAAAGTGCGCCAGCCGAGGTGGGAAAAAGACCTCAGATTCGAGTTCTCTAGCCAAAAAAATCAAAACATAGTGAGTTTAGTCCAAATCATTCAATGTTTTCCCATTTAGGCATGCATTCATCAGCCCCTTCTGTCCACCTATGTTTAAAACAATCAGATCTCTGCGAATCGTAAACAAATGAATCAAGATAGCATCCGATCAAGGCCATCTTGAATTTATTTCATTATTGTGATATTTCACCTTTTTTTAAAAATCTGCTTATAAATTACTTAATATGAATTTAAAGCGTTGGAAGCTTAAAACTCGTTATTGTGCATCTTAATTTTTAAAATTTTCCTGGGGGAGGACCTCGGAACCCCCCTCTCCAGATGTTATAACCCCCCCCCCCCCATATGCCCGGCCTGGTTACGCCAATGGTTATTATTGCGGGTTTGTCATGCCAAGGCTAAAGAAGAAAAGTTCTGCGCAGCGACAATAAATTAAACCAAAAGCACTTCGAAATCTACATCAGCCTGTAGGCCTGCCTAAAGGTTTTTATTTTATTTTTTATTCTTATTTTCTTTGATTTTGGTTTATTTTAGTCCGTTGACTTGACACCTCCTGTATATCTGTATTCTGATAGAGGTTTGAAAACCGTACTTGAAACCACTCACATGGTTGACACCACTTTCACTCCTACATCTTGCACAGATACTTCAGGGCTTTATTTTAATGTTTCGTAGGCCTATTTACAATCTGTATGTTACCGCTGGACAGATCTCTTCCTCGCACGTTTCTTTATTGGCGACGTAAGTTCTGAAGGCCTTGGCTCGTAAGTTTCTTCTGTAATATAAATTATTAGACGTTATGCCTATTACTCTTATTTACAATATGTCGTGTGCTTCATCACATTATGTAAATGAAAAGTGCAACGAATTAATTAATTAATTAATACATACATACATCCTGAGTTTTCCCTCAATTCTGTGGCTGTCCTCCAACCAAACAATACAAATTAAAACAAAGTATCCACATATCACATTTCAACACAATCAATACACTTTTCTGAGCTTGTCATCATTTGTTAATAATCTGTCTCCATTTTTCTCTGTCCTGTGTATCTTCTTCCACTGCACCAACTCTTCCCATTGATATCTGTACATTGTTGATCCATGTAGTCGCAGGATGCCCTCTTCTTCTTCTCATTCCAATTTCCCATTCAAGTATATATTTTGGTATCCTTCCTTCTTCCTTAATTAATTAATTAAGTATATTATACAATACGTCTTGTAATTAGTAACTTATGTCACTTGTTTTTTTTTTTTCTGAACCAACAAATTTTTCAAGGCATCGATAAAAACAAATGAAATTTTGTTTGACAGATAAGCATATGATATAAATACGAAAAGAAGCAACTTAGTTAACAAAACTTATGTTTTCACAATATTATATAAGATACTAGCTTAAAAGGCCCGGCGTCGCCCGGGTCTTTTATTTTGTAATTGGAAATTAACTTATGAAGGACTTTAGATTTTTAAATTCTAGGTCCTTATATGGGTATTTATAATTTGAAGTAGGAAGAATGACTTATCACACTCAAACTATTCCCTAAGAAAATGCTTGATATAGCTTTTATGGCTATATGTAGAATTTTGGGATGCAGAATTTTGCATCCCATCGCTTGTACAGTACAAAACAAGCCCGGTAGGGGTTCTAATAAGAAGAAACAGAAATTCTGGTAACATAAAATTGTATTATCGTGGCAGAAAATTTTGTTTCTCACTCTCATGTTACCATAAAACCGTTTTGGGAATGAAATTAAACCGAAATACAATATCACTTTCATACATCTCTTCCCAAAACATATTACCTTACCTCGTATAGTTTTCTCTATTTCCAGGCTAGAGGAAGTTATGTGACTGCATTATTTTCATTCTGGATTTCATTCTGTGATATAATTATATATATATATATATATACGGTATATATATATTACCATACCTCGTATTGTTTTCTCTATGTCCAGGGTAAAGAAAGTTATGTGACTGCATTATTTTCGTGGATATTGATAGTTCTCTCATTTGTCAAATTTATTCTACTTTCATTTTTTTTCCAAACCCATCTGAGGCAAACTGGCAACAATATGTTTTAATGTCAAATGTGATTTGGACTGGATAATTCTGTGTAAAAAGGGATTACGTATTCTCAAAAACATTTGATTTTTGGCATTTAAAATCAAAATTTTTCAAAATCCTTTCTTAGTGAGCACCTACATTATGAAACGAAGGTACTGTCAAAATTCCAAGTCTCTACCTGTTATAGTTTAGGCTCTACGTTGATTCCTGTCAGTCAGTCATTCATTCAGTCAGTCAGGACAAAGCCTTTTATATATAGAGAGATACATAATTTTACCATGTGTGCGGAGTGGAAGTAAACATCTAACAGAGCTTGTCGCACTATCGTGAAGTTTGCGCTGGTGCGATTAACCAGTGAAATGACAGGACACAGTTAGTCATGGCAAGTCTGATGTTAACTTTTGCTCCGTACACATCTTGGATCAAGCATAGCTGGTGAACACCGCTTTTCTCCCCTTACAACCACTGTTTACTTCTTTTCTCAACACATCTTGAATGAACAAACGCTACCCCATCTCTCTCCAACTTCCTTGCCGGATGATTTGCCGGATGATTTGCTTTGCGTACAACGCCGCTCGGAACAGATGCATCACCATGAAACACAGAGTACATTGCCCCATGCGAAATTTGGTTTATTGTAGGGATGGGTCGATACCAGATTTTCTCGATACTCGATACCGATTCATGATTTTCTCCTCGATACTCGATACTTTGATACTCGATACCGTGAACATTTCCAGTTTCAATAAATAGGCACATTAAAAATTAAAGTTGAGTGAACTGTGTAATACCAACCTAAATTAAGTGTGCATATTTAATGAGACAAAATTTAATATAATCAGTAAAAGTAAAGTGTTCCCTATTACAGGCCATGGAGGCCCAGAGGGTTCCAGAAGGTTGAGGCTCCCAGATTTTTAGACATCGGCACATGAAGGTGGTAAGGTTGTCAGCCTTACGCACCGGCCGCCTTTAACCCCAGGATTGCTCCTGGTACTCATTTCTGTTGGAGGCTGAGTCGACCCCAGGGCCATAGTGCCAACAGAATGATTAGGCCAATTGAAAAACTCCAACGACCTCATCGGGGATCGAATCCGCGACCTTCCGGTTTGGAGCGCAGCAATATAATCAGTAGCCTATAATTATTTTTAAACTTTACATTAAAACTAAAATTAGTTTTTGAAACAGTCCACTTACAAGTTTTTGTTCAAAAATTACAATGGGGTTTTTGACAGCCAGCTTGCTTGTTGGTTGTTATTGAAACGTTTGACAGGAAACGAAACAATTAAGAAACTCTTCTGTTTGGATTTTAAAAGTCGGAAAGTCTTTATTTATGACTAGACAAAATTCACAGAGTGGTTTTCTCTATTTCAAGGAGAAATAGAAGTATTTCCTATATTTAGTAGACTACTAAAAGCAGAAAGAGATACCGCATATCCTTAAATTGCAGAATTACCAAAGTATCGAAAACGTACCGAGCGAGTTTTCTGAAGTTACGCTCGATGCCGATATCACGCAAGTATCGAGAGTATCGAGATATCGAAAGTATCGAGGCCCATCCCTAGTTTATTCGTTTTGCGTGTTGCAGGTGGCGTGGATCAAATCAGACTCCAAGGCCATCCTCGCTATCCATACCCACATGGTGGCTCACAATGCTCGCTTGTCTGTGACACACAATGGACACAACACTTGGAAACTACACGTGACGAATGTGCAAATGAACGACTCAGGAACGTACATGTGCCAGATCAACACGGACCCCATGCGAAGTCAGGTATGTAGCCATTACTTTGTCTTTTCTAAAATCTGATGTGAAAGTCACTTTCCTCCACAGCCACACAAAACTAATGAAATAGCTGTGGGTAAATTATCGAATGGGCAAAATTTATATCCAAGGGTAACTTTTGTGTTTCTATAAACCCACATCCTAAATTTGTCTCTGGATAACTTATCCCTTAATACGTTAGAAAAAAAAAGTGTGCGTGGAACGCCACGCGAAAGAAGTGAAACTTGCTTTTTAAATTTTTTTACTTTTCAATTTTTGATTATTGGATTCAATTCTTGATTATTGGATTTCAATTTTGGATTATTGGACATTTTAATATTGGGTTTTTGGATTTTTTAATTTTAGATTTTTGGGTTTTTTTTATTTTTGGATCTTTAAATATTTTAATTTTGGATTTTTTAAATTTTGGATCTTGGAATTTTTTATTTTTTGGATTTTTTAAATTTTGGATTTTTGGATTTTTTAATTTTGGATTTTATTATTTTTCAAATGTTGGGGTTTAAATTTTAATTTTTTTGTATTTTTAAATTTTGGATACTTGAATTTTTTAATTCTGGATTCTTTATTTTTTAATTTTTTTTATTTTTGGACTTTTTAAATTTTGGATCTTTGAATTTTTTAATTTTGGAATTGTAGATTTTTTAATTTTGAATTTTTTAATTTTGGATTTTTTAATTTTGGATTTTTAAAATTTTGTATCTATGAATTTTTATTTTTGGGATTTTTTAATTTTGGATTGTCGATTTTTTAATTTTGGATGTTTAAGTTTTTCGATTTTGGATTTTGGATTTTTTAATTTTTAATTTTTGATTCCCCTTTGAGTATTTTATTTTGTCCTTTAAATCGTATAGCAGCTGATTACTCCCAATCATTGAATTGATTGTTTTCTGTGTAGTCCGTTCCGTCACATCTCATTAATTTCGTGACGATTTTTGAGCGTGACACATTTCTCGATTTACCCCCTACTGCGGCTAAAGAAGTTTCACTTCAAAAATCTTGGATTAGAACACTAAAGGTCCATTTACACACAGCAGTGAGGTGAACGTGACGTGACGGCACGTATTCCCACCGCCCGTGATCCCGCAGTGATTTCTATTCACACTATAACGTGGCATGAACGACATCAGTCAGCGTTTACTATAGTAACAAATGCCACGGAAAATGGCGAAATTCTCAGAAGCTGATTTATGAATGATTACTCTTGTTTGGGATGAAGAGGAGAAGGAACAAGTGAGAAAACGGAAGTGGGTTCATGAGGCCTGGAAAAAGAGAAGAACAGAAGGGGAATTTACCACTCTTTATAAAGAATTGATGGACGATGGAGCAAAGTTTCACGAATACGTCAGAATGTCAGAAAATGCATTTAACATTCTGTTGAGCAAACTGGAAGTCAACCTAAAAAAGCAGGACACAAAATGGAGAAAAGCAATTTCTCCGAGGGAACGGCTTGCAGTTTGTTTGAGGTATGTATGGTAGATTAGAATATACAGTAGACTGTAAACTTTGAATTAAAAAAAAATCAACTCAAAATAAAGTTTACAAACATTTTCAAAGGCGCACAGTATAAAATTTGATCTTTTGTTTTGAAAAAAAAACATATATTTCTACTTAAACTACGTTTAGAAAGATTTTCAAATTATTCTATTAAATATATTTTTTAAACTTAAACTAAACTATTACAAAATTTGTTTTAAACTTAAAGTGTTAATTTACAAATACTGGGTAACATAAATTATTATTTTAATAAAATTGCAAGAAAAACATTTTCATATTTAAAAAAAGAAGTTTCACTTCGAAAACTCATATATGAGTAAAAAAGTATTTGTAATTAATTTTGATAGGTATTTATTCCTGACCGAAATTCTCAAAATACCGTTGCACTGAATAGGTTGCCGGTTGCATTTGACCAGCAGGTAAATCTTGATTTTCATTCACTACAACACACTCATTGTAGCTTCCTGAAGGAGAAGGCTGTCCAGAATATGTTGAAGTAGCAGTAGAGTAATGAGAAACTGCATATAGTCCTGCATTTGGCTCTTCTTCCATGAGCATTTTAAGCTCGTACTTCTGCACAGCGGCAGAACAACCCCACTCGATTTTCTAGAATAATATTTTCAGGTTCGCCTGTCACGCCACAGTAACGTCACTGATGAGTGTAAATTGAACTACCCGAGTTTCACTGTATTGCGACTGCGGGAACACTGACTGCACTGTCACGGCCAAGCGCCGGGCGAGTGTGAACAACACCACTCAATTGCATAGAAGAATGTTTTCAGGCTCGCCGGTAGATGCACTTGCCTGTCACACTACGGTCACGTCACTGCTGAGTGTAAATAGACCTTAATAGTGTAGTCAGGAAAACCAAACTCGGAATTGATCCATATTGGTTTCAGATGACTTTAAGTAGTTATAAAGGTAATATGCAATGTTATGCTCTTAGGTTGCATGAGAGAGTGAATTCGTTAATAGGAATTAGCAGCTGCTGGCCTAACCATGTTCGAATCTTCAGTTTCATTAGAATTGGCTTCTTCGGTTTTATAAAATAAAAATGGACTTGATATCAGCAACTCAACAGTATTTATATCTTTGCCTAGGCCTTTCGGCATATTTCCGCCATCTTCAGGGCATCTTTTGCTGGTTTTTATGCCTCAGTAACTAAAACTACATTGAAGAAGATGTAACTGGCTACAACGAAGAAGCCACAAGAAGAAAAAGTAACTGAAGATGAATCAGTGCTGATGTTTTAGTTACACATTTTAATTTTTATAAATAAGGACATAAAGGGAATGTGGTTTTAGTTTTTAATTACTGAGACATCCAAACTAGCAAAAGAAGATTCCCTGAAGATGGCACAAATACATCGAAAGGCCTAGGCAAAAATTAAAATATTGTTGAGTTGCTGGTATCAAGTGCAATTTTATTGCTCGAGCACAACAGTCTATAAGAAGGGTGGCCACAACGAGGCTCGCGAGCCACACGAGGCTTTTGAAACAAAGCTAAGTGTAAATATAATACAGATTTCAAAAAGTAGGCCTACATCTATATTAATATAAGGAAATGTCTGTCTTCCTTCCTTCTGTCTGTCTGTCCGCGATGCCCAGCGAAATCTACTCAACGCAGAGATCTGAATTTTTACACATCGGTGGACTGAAGGGTCGGAAAATGCATCTCGAAGCTGGAATTTTAATTTTAGCTTTCGTTCGTGAGTTATGAATGAAAACGGGCAAAAAACGTTCATTTTTTGCGTTTTCGAAGCATCAGTTTTCAGTTATAAATTTCAATGTAAAATCAATTACAGTTGGCTTTGGCTATTTTGGTCATACCTTGGAAATAAAACTTTCGCGATCGCTTGATTATTGTAAGCCCTAAATATTGTCAAGCATTGTTTTATTTGGACGAAACTCACTATTCAGGGGTTTTCTGGGCCAAGGAACTCGAATCTGAGGTCGCTTTTACCAGGCAACGCTATCTAATCGTGGTATGTTGTGCACGTGATTTAGGTGTTAATAAGTATAATGATTTAACTATTATGCTCTTAATTTTTAATTTTTGAAATAATTATCGCGGGCCATCGCTTGATTTTGTAAGTCCATCCTGGACGATTCATTTGTTTGGAATATCAAGGCCCGCAGACATATGAAATTTTCAACCTACACGGAAGAGGGATAATCAATATAGGCCAAAATATGGTCAAACGTTGTTCGATTTGGACGAAACTCACTGTACAGGGGTATTCTGGGCCAAGGAACTCGAATTTATTTATTTATTTATTTAATCAAGAATGAACATTACAGGTATACACCCAGGCTTGAGCTCGTTTTTACCAGGCAACGCTATCTAATCGTGGTACGTGATTTAGGTGTTAATAAATATAATGATTTAACTATTATGCTCTTAATTTTTAAATATTTAAATAATTATCGCGGGCGAAGCCGCGGGCACATGCTAGTAGTTAATATAATTTTGTGAAAACATATTACGAGGAAGTAAAAAACTTATTTCTGATTTAGCGTAAAGTGTATTTAGCATTCATAGCAAATTAAAACTCTTTTGGAATGACCTCGAAACTAAAACAGTCACTCATTTCAAATGTTTGAAAAAATGACTGAAAGCCTTCCTGACGTTCAGGTGGAAACAGAAGGTTATTTGTGTAAAACGTCTGGTCTTGCTAAAGAAATCAATGGCAGATTTAATGACTTGAGAACACTTAAACCTTCATTTTCATACCTGCTGTTGATGTTGTGGGCGATGACTGTCCTGTTTCGTCACCAATTACAAAGGATGCAGTTGGAGTAGAGTTGGAGCTACTAAAAATGCTAGAGGACAAAGGACTAAAAGGACTTAAATGAAGTGTGTTTTGGCCTTAGAATTTTGGAAGAAAGTTCCTGAAGAAAAATACCTATTAACAAAAGAGTGTGCTTAGAGACTTATCTCTATATTTGGGACTACTTATGTGTGTGAATCTCTGTACTGAACGCTTAAGCTCATTAAATTTAAATCTAACTGACGAACATTTAAGTGAACTCGTGCGAACTGCTTTTACTAATTATCAGCCATATAACAGGAACACTCGAAAAAGCACTTCTCAAAAATAAAATCTTATTTCTTGTTGTGTAATTGAATAATAATGTTTATGAGTAGGCCTATAGTTAAAACAGTGTGGTTCGCTTCGAACAGCTTCAGAAATTTGCGGCTCCTAAAGTTAAGTTAGTGGCCACCCCTGGTCTATAACATACCGTATTTTACGGACTGTAAGACTCTCCGGACCATAAGATGCACCTTGATTTCAAGATGGAAATTTAAAGGAAAAGAAATTTAATGTGATTCTACAGGAAAAATTTTAAAGGGAATAATATAGGCCTACTTCATTACATAAATAAATTATAATCGTGTACAATGGAATCAGTAAAAATCACTTCTAACTTAAAATCTGCGTTGTAGGAAAATATCTTCTTTACAGGTGGCAACGCGTAAATTTTAACAACTGAACTAATGTCTCTTGAAAGATTGAAATACCGGTACTTTTACACTCCCTACCCTCAGCATACGGTAAGTGTAATGGGACAAGGCTGTTTAGAGGTCATTGCCTTCATTTAAACCACCCGGAGGAGACAACTCCTTTCGTATAAAAGAACTCAACATTCCTTTCTTTTCGCATTGTATACCTGGCTTCCAGTTACCCTTATTTTACGGTTGTGACAAGTCCACTGATGTACAATCTGTGCCAAAATTTGAAACTATCTTATCGTTGTTTATAACTATGATATTCTGGCAATATTTACTATAATTTAAATTTTTTAGTGTACTTCGGATCATTAGACGCACCCAACTTTCGAGATTCTATTTTCAATGTAAAAAATTGCGTCTTACAGTCCGTAAAATACGGTATATTTTCATATTGGTTTTTATAGTTAAACTGTTACTACCAACGCCCTTAGGTGTTTCTCTTGATTATATGTTGGATATACAAACGTCACTTGACCTCCAAAGAATATGCATATAAATCATGAATGATCTACCACATGCACCAGTATATATATGGATAGTAAAGTTCCCTTCCCCCACATTCATTTCAAAAACAATTACAACACAAAACCACTTGGTCCACACAGAGGAATTCACACAAGGAGAAATGAAGGATATCACCGTGCAGTTAGCGAAAAATAAGAATAATATATTTTTACTTCTCGCCGAGAAAGAATTTATTAAGAAATTATTTTATTGTGGAAGCTATAAATTTCTTAAAAGTCTTTAAAAAAAACAATACATGAATGTTGTCTTAGGAGCATAGTCGGTATCTCGTGATCAAATAAATAATAAAACAATATTTTATGAGATGAGTAGGCCTACGTAGGCTTCCGTGGCCGGTGTTCGTTTCGACTTCTCAGTAGGACATCAAAGCTATGTCCGAAACGTCAGATTTAGCAAAGTGGCACAGCTAAACCCATTATTTTTCTCAAGGACTGTGTTCCTTGTTAATCTTGGTGAGTGCCAGTTCTTGCTCCGCAATTAAATTCTTCATATGTTGCAGATGTAAATCTTAACAAGCATAAGACGGTTACAGATGCTGTAGTGTTATATACCGGCTTCTCTTTATGCACTCAACAGTCCCAAACACCGAGTCTTTTTTTTTTTTCAGCAGGATCATGATTTCTTTCACAGTACTTCTAATCATGTGACATAAAAGGGAACAAACTATTCATATAATATTATATACTTAAGTCTAAAATATTTCTCAGGCAAATTTGATTCTGTTCAAAACAAAGAGGTGTGGCTGTCATAGTCGCAGCTGTTGTACAGCTCCACACATGAGAACGCATGTCATCACCGAGATATTCGTAGGTTGTTTATTAAGTGCCAGTATGGTACTTTATGAGATTGTGTGGGGGCGAAAAAATGGCTGTCCGTCCGTCTGTCCATCTGTCCGTTTGTCCGTATGTCTGTAAGCACCATAACTCATATACGCAGTTCGGATTTTCATGAAACTTAATAAACACATTTATAATGTCCATGGGAAGAACCCTATTGATATTGAACCAAATCGGTTCAACGGTACCGGAGTAATGCCCAATTTAGTGCCTATTTTAATAGATTATATTTGAAAGGCGCAAATACGCTGTATCGGATTTCCATGAAACTTGGTATACGCATTTATGACGCCCATGAAAAGTACCCTATTGAATTGGAACTTAATCTGTTGACCAGTACCGGAGTAAAACCCAATTTAGTGTCTATTTTAAAGGCGCAGTAACTCAAATACGCTTTATCGGATTTTTATGAAACTTCGTATACGCATTTATAATGTCCATGGAAAGACGTCTATTGATATTCGACCAAATCGGTTGGCCAGTACCGGAATAATGCCCAATTTAGTGCCTTTTATGTTAATATATAAGAAGTCGCTATAACTCAAATATGCTTTATTGGATTTTCCTGAAACTTTGTGCACCCATTTATAATGTACATGGAAAGACGTCTACTGATATTGGACCAAATCGGTAGACCGGTACCGGAGTAAAACCCGGTATTGGATAAATATCCAATAAAACCCAAACCCAATTGATATTGGATAAAAGAGGTTGACCTGATCCGGAGTAATGCTCAATTTAGTGCCTATTTTATGGTAATATACGTATTCGAAAGCATTTATGAAATGCACCTCAGTTATCATGACAACATAGCCTATACTGTGATCTTATAAGCCTTGTAAATTAAAATACAGTTAGCTATGACAAATAACACTATTGCTTTACATGCGCTTATCCAATTAGACTGTTAAACTGACCCAGGTGGCCGAGATGGTAACGTCTTGGCCACACATTCTGGAGTTCCATGGTTCAATTCCCGAAACCGGCCAATTTGGCTTTTTTTTTTAATATATTCTGCATATCATAACTGATCAAACAAAAACTGGCACTTTGTTACATCAGATTACCTGATTTTATTTAATACTGACAAAACAATAATTTCTAAAAATTGTTAAAGAGCCTTTAAGGGTACCGTTAACTTAATCGTTAAAAATTCCTTTTCGTAAACAAAATTCTTCATAAAGTTTGCTGAAAATTTAAGATCTGTTTTATATGCTCCAACAGTCCTGAAACGTTTATACTTGCAAGATTGTGTTTGTCGACGTAATAAGGTATAGTAGGATTATATATATTTTTGCTTTTCGGTGATAACTTCTCCAGGCTGAGAATCGTGGCTTTCAAACGTGCGGGGTCAATGGTATATCCCTTCCTGTCTCTGAACGCAATCTGTTGCACCCATCTGAAGCTAAGCCATATACTTCCTCGTATACTTGAAATCCCTTCTCTAAAAAAGCATCAGCGGAGATGGCCCGTATCTTCATGAGGGCAAGAGCCCAAAATGTAATCAAGTGTTTCGACCTCTTTGTGGAAGGACATCATTCTGGGACCTGCCTGGTATAGATCTTACTGCTGTCTGTCTCTCAAAGTGGCTGAATTGCCAGATTGTGCATTCAGTTGTCTAAACGTTATTCAAAACCGTATTATTCGAATATGTGCTAAGATGAGTACCTTATAATTACCCTTCAGTGAATTTATTGGAAAAAGTGTTCCAAATAAATGTTGAAGCCTTTATCTTAGTAAATGAAGTCTGTGTACAAGATTTTTTTTTAAATTTGTCAGAGCTGTTTCAAGAAAATATATTTAAAAAATACCGTGTGTCTGTAAAGTCTTGGTTCAGTTTTCACTGGTCACAGGACAGGTAGAGCACCTCATTAAGTTGCCGCCATGCTAAGCGTCTTATTTCCGAAAGTTATTTAGCCTAACCCAAACATAAGTTTAGTTTTTATGCGCCGTTCAAGTCACACATACACACAAGACATGCATAGATGTGATTTTGCAAACAGCAATCCGTAATTTTAGGATGGAACGCAATACTCAATCTACCTGCAGTAATCCTTCCTATGGCATGGGAAGAAAATAAAACTTTATTGCAGTGACGTCTGGCCGCACTTTAGGATGGTCTGTATCATAATGAATAGAATGAGAAAGTGTGATGACTCCACCGCTAATACAATGGTGGGTATAGGGAGAGCGGCGGTCCACCGAAACACTGGCAGCACCTTCGTTTGCGTTTCAACTTCTCAATTCTGCATCATGATAGTTTGGCATATTATGATTAAACTCGCAATCTTTAATTAACCCTTGGTCCTATTTCTGTGAAATTTGTGCAGAAATAATCTGCACAACACAGTCCTTCTGATGGTTAAAACAGAGACATAAAAAATGCGGACATAAGTGTTTTTATTTCATTATATAAACATCACCAATTACACAAAATTTATGGAGGGTGAAACGGAATTTGACTATGCGACAATTTTTTTCATTTTTGTGTCCCATAAAAACTTCAAGCGAGAAAGTTTTAGTGAAATATTTCAACTTTATTTTAAATTCAGTACCACCTTTATATCTTGAATGGTTTACGAGTAATTGAGTGGTAATTATTCCGAGCGCTACAGCTGAATGAATGATGTGGGACGATCGTGAAGTGTTGAGGGTGAAGCAACTTTGACTATGCGAAATTTATTATTTTATTTTTGTGTCCAGAAAGAGATCAAGCGTGTAAGGTTTAGTGAAATATTTGGATCTTATTATAAATCGAGTACCACCTATATATCTATAATGGCTAACGAGTAATAGTAATTACTCTAAAGCTAAAGCTATCAGAATGGTATTGAGGTATTAGCACGCATCTTTTCCATAAAATACCAGCAATAACGTAAACATTTTTACATAATTTATTCGTGGATTCAATAATAAATACTATATTAACTGACTACTTGTACCCATACTGCAAGATTGACCCGCTGGGGAAAAGGAGTGAATGAAGCTTTTTTCTAACTTAGTAAAGCTGCACTACTTTTATTTATGCATTTATTGGATTATTTATCATATTTTCTATTCACTTATGTTAGTAATTTTTATGTATAATTATCACAGCAAATGTCTTATTAGTTTAATATCTTGTTCCTTTTTTTAATAATATAATTTAACAACATAAGACGTACATCAGTTACAGCGAACGGCGAATGGTCGAGGGTTTGAGCAAATAGCGGGCTGTAGTTAAGGCAAGAGGATTTAATTTTTTTATGAAAAAATCAGGGAAAATGCTTTGAAATATTGTGTGATATATGTAGAATGCATTGCAAAACAATTTTTGCGTATGTGCGTCTTTATCGGATGTTGAGACGCCAATTTTAAAGATCACGCGCCCTATTTTTGTAGTGCTGCTTATGAAATTTCCGTGCCCTGCAATTCACAAACCATCCCTTAGTTTATATTATCTCTGTTCACATAATTTGTACACAGATCTACACTTTTGACCGTGTTTCACCTACATAGCTTACCCCATACAGCCAGGAGAAAATTAATATTAATATAAATAATATTACTATTAATACAATATTAATACAAATTAATACTCAGTAATATTCTTATACAATGTAATATTAATATTAATTTATAAAATATCCCTTAGCTGTTTTCTACCCTAATTATACGTTGTTATTTCTATACAAATGTACATTCTTTAACAAATTCTCATCAAATTATACTAACATACCCTCTACCCTATTTTCTAGGCAACAAAATATTAGATCAACATCCCTTAGCTGTTTCATACCTATATTATATAATTGTTCATTGCTTGTGAACATATTCGATTTTTGGAAAGATGTGGAACGAAATGTTACGGTCAAGCTTCTAGCAATCTGAGACATTACTGTTACACACGGCCATGTTTATTTATGGAGATGAGATCTTCCAAGACGTGTAAAGCAGCCCTAAAATTGTCAAAAGTATCTAACAATTCAATTTAGATAAGGTGAGTCATTTTGAAATAGATTAATGTATTATTTTGTTTAAGAATGTTTGCAATTTTTCCTATACCGCCCGTAGTAATCTTGCTCCCGTGAATCTCAAGCAGAGTAACTGCTACCTAGCGGCGGAACCAGTGAACTACCTCAGTCATCACACTTTCTCCTCTATTCATTATGGTCTGTATATTAATATCTAATCGTGACGCGTACCACCCTTGCTAAGTCAGAAGAGTTTCGCTTGCATGCATCAGGAATATACAGATCCTTTTTCTCTACTACAGTGAGTCCCACGCAAGAGTTGGTCAATGACGCGGGTTTCTGTGTCGCGGCGGGCACAGCTCCAACTCCCGAGCGATCGGGTGAAATATCTACGCTAATAAAGCCGCGATCGGTGTATTGAATCAGGTTTTCACATTTACAGTTAAAATTACAATGAAAATAACCACGTACCCCATTACAAGAGATGTTAGAAGTGTTCTCCTCTTGCATACGCACAACACTGGCGCCTTTTTTAGAAAATTTTCTTTCATACGCGTAAGTTCAGCTTCCAAGATAGAGTTAATTTTTCTTCTAATGTTCTAATGTGTGGGAAATTGACCTATGCAATTTATTTTTCAACTTCCCCATAAATAAGTCACATAGGCTATTGTTAGAAGAACTTAAAGACAGTATCACAAGAGAAATTAACTCTATCTCGGAAGCTGAACTTACGCGCGTGAAAGAAAATTCTCTAAAAAGGTGCCAGGGTTATGCGTATTCAAGAGGAGAACATTTCTAACATCTCTTGTGATGAGGTACATGGTTATTTTCATTGTAATTTTAACTGTAAATGTGAGAACCTGAATCACTGCACCGATCGCGTCTTTATTAGCGTAGATATTTCACCCGATCGCCCGGGAGTTGGAGCTGTGTCCGCAGCGACGCAGAAACATGCGCCATTGGCCAACTCTTGCGTGGGACTCAATGTAGATATCATGATCTGAACTCTAGACAGTCTGCGTACTTGTTAGACCAGGAAGTAAAGATGAGAGGAACAAAATTAATGTTGAAGTATGTGCAGTGATAGAGAAAATCCTCCCACATATTAGGAGAAAGTGACAAAACATCCTCTGTGTCATTGAGATTAGACAGGTGTGTTGCCTTTAACTAGTCAACTCTCATAAATTTGTTACCATAAAGATGCAGTATTAAAATTGTTAAAACAGTTCACTTATTAGTAGACCTGGAAATGCCTATTTTGTTCCTTATGAAATAACATGAAAATTGTTAAATATGTTTACATTTCATGATATATCACTTACATTTATAGAGTTCTTTAGTGCCCTAAAATGCCTATTTGGACCTTCGGAGCCTATTTTTACTATTTTAGTGATTAAAATGCCTATTTTGTACATTTCAAATAAAATCCAACTTCTGTTATTTTTACAATAATTTAATGGGCATCCCTGAATGAAGAGCAGAACAGCTGCAGAGGGTGGGTTTTTCACAGAAACATGATTTTCCCAAACAATTGTCGCCAAAGGAATGCTGACTGACGGGGGAGGATTCGCTCAAAACAACAAGTAGCAGGTATATAGGCCTATAGTAAGAAGTGTCAATTTTTCATATAATCCAAAACTGTTTTTGACAAATGTATTTTTTAATTCTGTTTTAATTTTTAAATGATTTCTGTTGAGAATAGGTATACCACGTTTTTTACAGTAAAAAAGATCACGTTACTGTTTAAGAGCATATTGTAGTATTTTAAAGTGTATTTTCTGGCTATTTACACATTTTTAAAGCTGATTTTAAGTGCCTATTTGCTCTTTTAAAAGCCCATTTACTTGTTTTGAAAGCCTATTTTAGGTGCCTAAAACTAATATATTTAGAACCTAAACTCCCAGGTCTACTTATTAGGCATTGAGTATAGCGGTACATGATAATTATACGGGTCACACTATACGAAGGAAAACTGGATGGAGCTTTAACGGAACTCGCCTGTATGAGTAATAAATTATTACAGCGAGGCAACGTTGCCCAGTTCAGATAATTCCGCACCTAACAGAAGCGATATGTTGTGTAATTTCAATTGCGCGGCTAAAAATTATAGGTTACACAAACCAAAATTACCATGTGTACCATGAGAAAGAATAAATGTTTCTGAAGCCAGCTGTACAAAAACCATGTTTTTACGACAAGTGGTTGTCGAGTTATGAGGTTTTGAATGATAATTAAGGGGTCTGGACTTTTGCGTCCCAAAACCACTAAACTAGGACTTTTGCGTCCATAGAGCCTCAGATCCAATGACCCGTTTGCGTCCCGGTTCTCTCTAGAGCAATAACCAAAATGCGTCCCATGGAATACAGGTAAAATTAATAATTGGTACCATGCAGTTCGTTTAGCATTACCCAGGGTACACCGTGAGGAGGCGAACTGCTACACACCCCAAACATTTTAATCCTTGCATTACAGAGTGTCAATATTAAATAAATTGAAGCGGAGAATTTTGGATACCAGTTTACTTTCTTGTGGTTGGTAGGAACTTAAATGATACTGTTCGCACATATTCCAGTCTGCTGAGTGCTTCAATTCTATATTCAACCATTTTGTCTACCAAGTAGGCATCTTTTTCATTTTTCTTGACATTGACAACAGTTGTTGAGCGTGTGTGAATATATGTTTCTGCTTGTATATTCTTCAAGGCTTCGATTAACTGGAATAGGTGTGGGTGCGAGTGATAAAACATTCTAGTCAATTTTGAATGGAATGATTTACAGCTGTTGTTGATGTATCGATCTTGTTCAAGACGGGACGCACGAGGGTTGTTTACGTCAAATTCCACCGGACGCACGAGGGTTGTTTTGATGAAGCGACCACTCGCTTTGGGACGCAAAAGGGTACGAGCAATAATTAATATTGTTGATTAATCACGCACCTCCCGAGAGTAGCCACAGGGAATCTACGCTCTCTTTCTTTCTTCTGGGAAGTGCGATATCAGCGCACTAAGAGTCCGCACAGCATTTTCCTTCGTATAGCGTGAGCAGCGTGTAGTACAGTTTTCAATAGGTTTGTTCGCAAAGCAAATCCGTGACCGCTTGATAATTTGTTGTACTGCGCATGTCCAGTCTGTAACTTACCCGTGATTTGCACTTTGCGAACGGTTACAAGAATTTGGAATCGATAGTTTCTGCGATTAATCGATATGATATATAAATAAAATATATATTTCCTTTTGACATGTTATAAATGCAATATACATCGACAATATAATCTATATTTTGGGAAACTTTTAATTATCTTCCATTATTCATACATATAAGTAGCCTATGTTTATAAATCTGGCGCAATGTTATAGGAGGGAGGAGTCAGGCGCGTGAAAATAGGTTACTGCGCTTGTCTCGGATAACAATTCATGCTAGAGCCTGCAAACTTTTCTTATAGTACAGAAACTGTCCGTGAGAGCTTTGCGAACAGAAGATTGAAATCAGAATCACGGATTCTCGCTTTGCGAACGCGTGTGGAGAAAGAGCGCATGCGCGAACGATAAGTTCCTGGTTTCTGACTGCTTTGCGAACAAACCTTATACTCCTTTCTATCCTAATCCCAATCTCATTACAATAAGTTTATTGGATTTCTCACCTGTAATTACCCCGCTCGTTAGATTGTACATGCTTTTATCCCTTCTTGATTGCCCGCCTTATTGAATCTCCAATAATATACTACCTGATAGTGATGGTAGTTCCTATCACCGTGTCATCTTTCTGTTTGTTGTCCTTCTGTGATGACGTTCCGCTGAGTGAGTGATTCACGTTCTTCGCTATCCGTCGACTTTGGTGAAAACTGCCTTGTTGAATTTCCTGTGATATTTTGCGCAGTCATCATCTCAGTATCACCTCCGGTTGTTGCCTGTGATTATTTATATTTAAATATTCCTTTCGAATCTCCTGTTTTTCTTACAGTAGTCTAGATCACAAAATCTGTTTTCTATTTCTGATGCTAATAACCTAAGTCTTAATGCTAGTAAGACTGTTGAATTGACAATTAATCTTCAACGCTCCAATAGCCTACTAAGGAATCCTGTAAGATTTTTAGGATTATATATCCAAACTAATTTGGAGTGGAATTCTCACATTGACTATGTTGCCAAGAAAATAAGTAGAGGTATATTTATGTTGAGAGTACTAACTCATAACATAGATGCTAAGTCACTCTTACTAGTGTATCATGCCCATATACACAGCCATCTCAGTTATGGAGTCCTATTGTGGGGAGGACATCCTTATGCCAACAAAATATTCATCTTGCAAAAAAGAGCAATAAGAATTATCTCTAGAGCATCGCCTACAACATCCTGCAAACCACTCTTTACAGAACTTAATATACTTACATTACCATCAGTGTTTGTTTTGAGCTGTCTTCTCTATATAAAAAAGAATGCACACTTGTATAATAAATGCTCTACTGTCCATAGCTACTCTACCAGAAACAATGAAAACTTATATATAAATAAATGTAAATTCAGCACCACCCAGAAAAGTTTTGAATATGTTGCCCTCAGACTATTTAATTCATTGCCAAACAAAATTAAGGAGTTATCATATGTTCCATTTAAAAGGTCAATTATATCTAACCTGTTGTCAAATACCCTGTACAGTGTCAAGGACTTCAATGACATTATCTGGTGAAATGTGTACTTGTATATTTTATCTCATTTGTGTTTATTGTTATTGCTAATACATTGTACAATGTCTGTGGCAAATAAATCTAATCTAATCTAATCTAATCTATTCTTATTTTGTCCTTTATTAGAATGGCGAACTCCCTATTTCTACGTGCTTCTTTTATACAGGGTGGTCCTAAACTATATATCAAAAATGTAAAGGTAGGTAGAGGTGACCTAAATAAGCATATTTCGTACAGGAATGTGTGTGCGGTAATGACGCATTAAAGCGCTAGCTTGTAAAGCAAAATTAATCACAGGAAACTGAAAAGACAAGGAAAGACAAAAGAAAAGAAAAGTTTACTAACAGTTTACAAGAGGTGCTCGAAAGGCTTTTAATGTGACCCCAAAAGAAAAAATCCAAGCAGGTTAAATCAGGAGAACGCGGTGGCCAAGGAACTGGACCGCCCCGTCCTATCCAATGCTGGCCGTAGACAGCGTCCAGGTAATTCCTGAGGTTTCGACACACACAGTCCTATACGAAATATGCTTATTTAGGTCCTCTCTACCTACTTGTACATTTTTTACATATAGTTTAGCACCACCCTGTATAAGGCATTAATTGTCTCCTTATTTTCCCTGTATTCGGGCCTTTCTTTCATTAAATTCTAAGTTTTCTACCCGCGTTTTCAATTTCTTGTTTTCTTCTTTCAATATCTTGTTCTTGTTTCCTTCGTTTTCTTCTTGTAGGCCTGCTACCTGCAATATTTCACTAAAATCTTGTAGTGAAATATTGCAGGATTTTTCTTTTTAGTTCGTTGCTGATTTCTTTGAAACCTTCTTCCAGCTTCTTCGAATGTCGGCTTTGGGTTAAGTTCCACTCCACTTATCACTAATAGTTAATTAGTCCGATGAATCATAATATTAACTTTTTATTTCGCTGGCACTGACTCTCATTTGAAGTTTTTTTTTTTTATTCTGTCTCAGTGGACCCCCATTATTACCAAATTCCGATTTTTATACCGTCGGATGTTGTCTCGAATGGTAAAACTGTTAATTGCTTGCGGTCATTGACTCGCAAATTCACATGTTTCTAAACCGTACGCTAATTCTCACCACACTACCTTCTTCTTCCGCTGCTGAATTGAGACTGGTCAACAACTAACAAGTATGATATATTTAATTCCTGCAATAATAGATATTTATAAAGTTATAGACTTTGATATAATGAAGCACATGTAAGTAGTGCAGTATGTTAGGTTAAGAATGTATATGTATTTTCCGCCACTGTGCTAGTAACTTTTTGAAAGACTGGTGAAAACGTTGTGTTGCTGAAAACGAAAAATTCAAGGTTTAATATGAACTTTTATTAATAACAATTAAGGCACGATTCATTCATAAACACATATAGTAGAATACAGTTTCTGGTATTGATTTCCAAGTGGTTGTGTAATAAGCTTCGTGTGATGTGCTCAGCCTATAAGTTATAAAATGTTACTTCTTTTTTATCTGTGCGTGAAATACAATAGTTTGTTTTAAAAAAATGAATACTTGTATTGACGAGTTGTCATGCGTAAATAAGATATTTCTAAAATTACTGCATATTACGTCTATGTTAAAGATTGCTTACTATGTAATTTATACCTAAGTTCATTTTTGTTGATTTGTTAAAATCATGATTTAAAAATTTATATGTATATTTTAGTCAAAGCTATGAATTTATAATACAGATAAAAACTATTTTTATACTCATAGGTTAAAAAACTTCTAATGTAACACAATGTTCACATGGTTATATAACTGTCAATCTCACAGCTGACTAAAATGGTTCAAGTTCTCTTGCTTGATATTCAGATAATAATCAAACTTAAATGTTTATTGTTCATGTGTCCTTTGGTTTCATAATCAGAAGGAATTATCTAACTGCAGAGTTGTGTTACAATTCGTAAAATTGTATTATTCGTTGTGCCTTGATTTACTTGTCTTCTTCGTATCCAGTTTGTCAACGTCGCACAAGTCAAATCAATATATATATATATATATATATATATATATATATATATATACACACACACACACATTCTTAACAAGCCTGTACTAGTGGAAAATATCAATACGCTTCATAATGAAATGTATCAATGTATGTTAGGTTATCTACGTTGTGTGTTGGAAATTTTATTTTTCACCATGATAGCATCATAGGAAACGGTGAAAGATACTATCGTAAATAAATGGTGCAAAAGTACGTTGCACAAACTTTCTTACATATACGTGTTAAAGGCTAGCACAGAAAAAATTAAATTAAAGAGACAATTAAATTTTACTTATTACATTTTCATAAAACTAACAAGTATCTAGAACGGAAAGCATCCGGGTCGATCTTTATGTTCAATGCTTTTACCGTGAAATAATAATAATGCTAATAATAATAATAATAACTAATAATAATAATCAATGGCAGTAAAACTGCAAATTATTAGTACTACTACTACTACGGGAAAATTCAAATATAAGTCGCACCTTGGGATGAGTCGGTCCCATCCAACCTATCCTCACCGATGCAGTTTCTTTTATACCACGATCTAGCGAATTCTTCTGTCCTAGTATTATGAAGAAACTCGTGATTGGACGTTGGATGTGTGACGTCTTACCGCTAGACGAGATATGGCAGGCTGACAAACCTTGCGGGAGATATAATATGCCACATTTTCGAAACCTACAAACAGTGTATCGTACATTATTCGAAAATGCAAGGTAGCTTCGCTACGGCTACCGCCTCCGCTTCGCGCACTTAACTATGTGGTTAGTGTTATGCATTATTTAGCTATAGGCTATGTAGAGGTGGATACAAGACACTTGCGACAATATACAAGGGCAGTTGGTCACTCTGCTTCGCTCAGAAACAAAATACATCACACAGTCCGTGCAAATGTAAATATCGAATGGGGGAGCTTAAAAGGCGACTTATATTTGAATTTCGCCACTACTACTACTACTTAGGTTATATTGCACGCTTTAACTGCATGTAGGTCATATCACGTGTTTAGTATGTTTGCGTGAACCATTAGTCTATATAAGCGTTTCTTAACCTTTTTGAACCCAAGGACCTCTAAAATGTCTAAAAAACTTTACGGATCCCCAATTTGACATCCCATCGATAAAAGTAGGCTATATGTAGGCCTATATCCTTAATATTTGGGGTATTAAATTATAGGTCGTTATAACGAAATACTTTTTTTTTTGTAATCCGACGGAAACACAGTTATTGAATTGGAATGAAACTATTGACAGTAAAATTATATTTTGAACAGACTTTAATATGTATTACCAATTTGATTATATAATTAGGAATTATGTTATTACTCACTTTTAATGGGATGGTTGAGCTTGTCGCCTCTTGCAGACTTCCTGGAGATTTGGCTCAATATTAGTCAAATTTAGTCGAAGATCAGCAGATACATTAAGTCGGTTTCTGTATTATGTTGAAAATCCCTTCTCACAAAGATAGGTTGTTGAAAACTGCATGGCGCCTCTAATAACAAAATTCCGACAAAGTCTAATTTTTTAAGGTTTTGAATGAAAGAGGGAACCATAGACGTCAGTGCATCAGGGGTGGTCCGTAACTCCAAAAGTAAGGAAACTTGCAATATGACCTGTATTTTCGATGATTTTTAAAACTTTGACATCTAGTGTCCATTTTGTGTGAAAAATTTCTACTTCTTTACTTCCCACTTGCTTTATGATATTTTTAAATTAATTATGTCTGCGGACCATAGGTTGAGAAACGCTGGTCTATATTAACAACTCATTCGCGTCATGTTTCTATTGTTTAGTGATGTCTTCTTAGGCGGTATTCAGTTTAAACTATTATAATATCCAGTGATATAGCGGCGATGAGTTATGGAAAATAAGCAAGTCCTACAAACCCGGCGTTCGCCTTTGCGAACGAGAAAACCATGAAAAACCCAAGTCAATTTGGGCGGCCACGAGGTTTGATTTGAACTCATGACCTCTTCCCTGTTTGCCTATACCACCTCGATGTAATTGGTTTTTGTGTGTCCATTGCGACTGAGCTAAACTGATTGCATTTCACAACAATAAGTAGGCTACATTAGGCTATAGTTTTCTTGTTACTAGGGGCAACAAAAGTCATTCATATTTTAATTGACATGTATGTTCTGAAATTCTCATTTAAGCTGTCCTTATTTCATGTAGTGTCCAACAGAGACAATAATCTGTGGCTCATGAATGCTTATATATCTGTCTTGTCCTTATTTCGTTTTTATCTTGATATCTATTACATGTACAAAGAAATGTGTTAAACAAAAAATGTTCATTTTAAATTTTTCTACAACTTTACTGTGGTAGGTTTTCATGTATCGCCTACTGTAATGGATATAATCTAGAAAAATTGAAAATGTATACGAGCAAAGTACCCCATAAGTCATTTTTGCAGAAATACGGATATAGCCATTTTATTAATCATAGATAAGAGTTTACAATTTTAAATTTTTATTAAAATCGTTAGAGCCATTTTTTCACAAATCAAATTTTTTTTAAAGTTTTCATGAAAAATCCCCGTAATATTTCAGTTATAAAACTAAATTTCTGGGCGGTTCGACAAAATTTCGAAAAAGCGCTTAGTTCAAAAAATGAAGTAAATACAATGAACCGTTTACCCGCTGTGCTTGTCCACAGACGGACGGACAGACGGACAGACAGACGGACAGACAGACGGACAGACGTCATTCCAAAAATACTTTTTTCGGTTTCTAGGCTTCATGAAACATGCTCTCCCGGTGTTATCTCGACTTCGATTTTTTGTCACCATCACAAAACTTTCTCTATACTACGTATATGCGAGAAAGTAAAATGAGTTATTTGGTTTCGTCTTGATCATGGGTAGGAGTATGTAGATGGGATGTAAAGCTTGAATTTCCATGAATGTAACTTAATAAAATATATTTATAAATCTGATAAACGCTAAATATTTTTGAATTCGGAAAATATTAATTTAGACGGATATTTGAGAGGTTTAGACAGAGAAATTTTAAAGTACGTTTTCTAGCATATTATCCAATTATAATGATAATAATAAAGATAATGTTTATAAAGTTAATACATGATAATGTACTGTACTAAATGTAAGTAGATTATTCTTAAATCGCGTGTGTTTAGAAATAAGGAAAGATTAACAAATGTATATATATTGTTAATTGCTTCCGTCGTTGACTAAGTGTTGTATGTTACCAGATTAGAATATTGAGGAGCTTTCTTGGAATTGATACATTGCTTTCTTTTTATTATGCTCAGGTTGAGTCTGTTTTATGTTATGGGATTTGTGTTTGGGGTTCTAGTAATTTAATGAGGAATATCTTAGTTGCGCAAAAGAGAATCATTAGATGTATGTTCAATTTTAATGCAAGACAGTCATGTAGAGAGAGTTTTTAAGCTATGTTCACACTGAGGAATTTGTTGCAAGAATATGTGTCCGGGCATAGGCGTAGCCAGGCCGACCATATGGGGGGGGGGGTTATAACATCCGCGGGGTCTGGCGAGTATGGAAGGAGAGGGGGGTCCGGGGGCCCTCCCCCGGAAAATTGTAAAAATTAAGATGCAAAATAACGAGTTTTAAGCTTCCGGGGGTTCTCCCACGGAAAATTTAAAAAATTAAGATGCAAAATAACAAGTTTTAAGCTTCCGGGGGTCCTTCCCCAGAAAATTTTAAAAATTAAGACGCAAAATAACGAGTTTTAAGCTTCCCACGCTTTATACTTGTATTAAGCAATTTAGGGGCAGACTTAAAAAATTTATACAATTTTCCTTTTTTTAATCAATGGGGGGGGGGTTCAAACCCCCCAAACCCCCCCCCCCTCGCTACGCCTATGTGTCCGGGTACATGTATAGCAACCTATTTGTCACAAGTCGTAAACCTATTGAACATATTCCTAGTTCCCAGACACAAACAGTGAATAAAATGTACCAGAAACAAGGTTTCGCCACAAGTTCTTGTTTACGCTCCGGAAGCGTAAACACTGAACAGATCCCAGCGAGAATACTCTTTGTGCATGTGCTATATTCATGTTTCTTGTGACAGCTGACTGTTTGTGGTTATGATCAATCATACGTTCACGCTGTTTTATTTTACGAAATCGCCGATACTTTGCTATGGAGTGTTCTAAACAGAATATAAGTCGATGTAGAAGTATTCTCCCTCACATTCATAATCCCTTTGCAGAAAATTTTAATTTAGGCCCAAGTTATAGGCACACTTCTTCCTTGAAGAGATTCTATGTTTAATTTGAAGTAATCAAGATAACATCTACATGTGGTTACTGAAAAAAATTGATGAAATAGAAGAGATATTAGAACAGCATCAGAATTGAATTAGGCCTAGGCAGGATTCATGGCAGATAATGTGTCTAAATCTTGAAGCATATTTTCTATGAAGCTGCCACATATGTGGTAAATGAAGGGTAGGCACTTCTAGCACCTATTATAAACAGTTTGACCACAATAATATACAATTTTAATAATGATTATACTATTATTTTGCGATATTAAATAAACCCTTTCTATACCGACTGCAATGAACAAAGTTATCGGCTATCGCTGCGTCACCTGCCGGGCATCTTGATAAAACACGCTCCGCTAAAGAATGATAAATAAGTTTGAATTTGCAAAAAATTATATGACCGAGCACAGCTATAAAGCTAAAATATGAATCTTTAATAAACCATTCTTACTGTAAAATTCCTAATTAAAAATTCTGACTGCCCAGATAAATATAAATCCCCCCCTTTTTAACGGACGACTAACATGACCCTAAAGCTCGGAAGATTTAATCAGCATTAATACAGTATTTTATTGTCATTTTCTTCCGCTAATTAAGTGTTTGTGGGTTACAAACTTGTTCTGGGTGAATCATCAATTCATTTAAAGCAGAAAAAACCAAACGTTTCTGCATCTAAAGTCATACTTTTGTCTGACAACAAATTCCTCAGTGTGAACGCTCACATGGGGCATCTGTGCAAAGAACAGGATAAGTATCCAGATACAGGAATCACGGAAATGGATCTGGAATTTGTATGGAGTATTTGTGTCTGCAACAAATTCCCCAGTGTGAACGTACCATAAGAAGTATGGAATTTTAACTCTGTGTGGTCTATATATTTTAAGGTTATTGGAATATGTACATGTTAATGGCGGGGATTCTAATACTAATGGTCAGTATAATGAATATTTCACTCGTAACATAGATCATATTAATATTGGGAAACATAATTTAACAGTATACAGCATATCGCCAATGGTCGTTGGAGTGAAAATATACAATAACTTACCTCAATTTATAAAGAATATTGGACGATTGAGAAATTTCAAAAAGGAGGTTAAAGAATTATTAATTGAAATATGCCCATATTTATTCATTGAAATTTTTAATATTGTGTTGAGAAATTGTGATGAGAAATTTCAAGGTCAAAGAATTATTAATTGAAATCGGCCCATATTTATTAATTGAACATTTAATATTGTGTAGCATGTATTTTTTTAGTTTCTTGTTTTTTATGTGACATTTGTATCACCATCTAATGTAATTGACGATTCCCATAGCCCAAGGCTCCTTTGGAAATAAATTATTATTAATGTTATTTATTAATTTGTACTTACCTATGCAGCGTGCGGTAATCCTAGAAACGTGTAACATCGTCAGAAGAGTTCTTGGGAAAAAAGTGGACCAGTAGAAGTTGTGTACAACAGAACAATTGTTGTTCCCGTGTACTTACCTGCGTGTAAGCTGTATGTACATATACGTATATACCTGTTTAGTTAAACAGATAAATAAATAAAGGAATAATTGTTATTGAATTATTGTTATTATTATTAATATTATTATGTTTTATGCATTCTGTTAACTAAATATGTTAGTAATTTGTTTGTCCCCTCTTAACGAAGATAACAACACAAAAGTAAAAGGCTCTCAAAATTCCAGTAAATGTTAGAGATATGTAAATAATGTTTTCACAGAAATGAGGCGGATTGTCTATTTATGAAATACATCAATTTGAAATAAGTTTGATCATGAGAAAACTGCTTGTATCCAAGTGAGCTCATGTCGATACTCCGGGGTAAGCTTCATGAAAATGGAGTTTGTAAAAGTTTTAATTAACCAGTTAGTAGTGGCTCGAGGTGACAATTTGCTTGTCTTGTTGCATATTGAACGTACCCCAGCTGCTGCGATGCGGAATTTCCCTTTCATTTGTCAGGGCGGGTTTTTATTCTTTCTTTAAACTGCGTACATATTTCCAGAGTCAGATGGTTTCGGAAGAGATTAAAATTGCATTTCTGTGCATGTAGAATTTATTCTTCCCCTTATCTTCTACCACTCTCTTCTTTTATACTGACAGAGACGAGGATTGGAAGGAAATACAGTCCAGCTTGGAACGCCAGGGAATGTTTACTCCAATATTCAGGAGTGTGTTCTTAAAGTTAATAGCTTATTCTCCCGTGAAGTGACGCTTGTTCACTAATACATTTCAAATGACACTAGTTTTATGGTTCATTAATACATTTGAAGTGACGCTAATTTTATGGTTCACTAATACATTTGAAGTAACGCTAATCTTATAGTTCACTAATAGGCCTATATTTGAAGCGACGCTAGTGTTATGGTTCACTAATACATTTGAAGTGATGCTAGTTTTACGGTTCACTAATACATTTGAAATGACGCTAGTCTTATGATTCACTAATACATTTGAAATGACGCTAGTTTTATGGTTCACTAATATATTTGAAATGACGCTAGTCTTATGGTTCACTAATCTGTTTGAAGTGACGCTAGTCTTACGGTTCTATAATACATTTGTAATGGCTTAGTGATAGCCTAAGTGATAGTCTATTTTATGGTAATATATTGGAAAGAATTTATCAAATTCAAATCAGTTCTCATGACATGTTTTACAATGTTCATATACGGCCAAAAGAGGAAGGCTGTTTATTAATTTTACAATTGTAAAGTAGCCTATATAACTGAAATGTCGTGATGCAATAGTGGAAAAAGTTTTCTGCCAGTTTTTTGGGGGGACTCATAATTCGCGAAAGAAATACAACATTGAACATCCGGCTTTAAGGTGCATTCAGACATTAATAATGTAATACAGAGTCAAAGAAACATAGTACAATGACACTTTTCTTTGTAAACAGTTCAGAACTAAAGGAAAATACTATAGCAGCCATTGCATTTCTGAGTTCCCAGGGGAAACTTCTGTAAACAATCTATGCAATAATATAATAACCAAATTAGATCTATTTACAAGAGTATTTTGTAGTAACTTCACAAAGTTTTTAAAAAGTCATCTATTTTTTCCTGAGGGGATTTGTATGCACCAACAATATAAATATATACACACACACATATATCGGGATAGTACACCCTCAAGTGTTATGAGAGGAATAGATAGGTACCATTTAGATGGGATGTTATTCCGAAGTAGTGAAAACTACAGGCCAAGTAAGAAGAGGTTTTTACTTGTTATGCGAATTTATTTCTGCAATGACATTAGATCTATGCAATTCTTGAGGCTTGATTAAACATTAGGCAGCCAGAGGTGACCGAGAAAAAAAAATAGGGATATGTTATCGATATTTAACTTACATTTTAAGGGTAAAGTGCAAAAATTTTGAACATGAAGTAATAAAGTAAATGAAAACATCTTATGAAACATATTATTTCCTACAATTTATTTATTTCATGCTTGAAACGAATGTGATATTATATAACTTACTACATTTATACAGATGGGTCACGTTACATTAATTGTGAAACTCAAGAAGTTATGGTGGGATGTGCTTTTGTGGTTTATGATAATAGTGTTTCTGAAATTTATTCTGCGTTGTATAAACTATCGTCACACTGTTCTGTGTCTCAAGCGGAATTGTTCGCCATAAAAGAAGCTGTTAAATGGTGTATTGATAGTAGCAATAGTGCTTGCATAAACAGTGACTCACAGTCGGCTTTACAAGCCGATTAGACATGCACTAAATACAAGCAGAATTCATATTTGTTTAACCTGGGTCCGAGGTCACATGGGAAATGTAGGATGAATTAGCTAAGTTAGGTGCCTCTTTAAATGTTAAAACTTCCTAGTTTATGCCCTCTATCCTTCATTAAGAAAACATTAAGAGAACATATGCACAGCCAATGGGATCGGATTTGGCAAGAAACGAATAACGGCAGCACAACGAAAGATTTGTTTTTCCCAAGAGTGCAAGATAGAATAGCTTGTACACTTTTGATTCCGGATTATATTATGACTCAATTCTTAACAGGGCATGGGAAATTTGGTGAATACTTACATAGATTTAAAATTTCTACCTCTGCAAGTTGTAAATGTAAAGAGGAAAGTCAATCTGTTAGGCACCTCTTATTTCATTGTCCATTATTTACGCACGAACGTTATCAGTTAATATTATATTTAAATTTTCTAAATTTTGACTTTACTACACCAATCTGCCGTCTCTTCTTAAATAAGCAAAGTTACAAAGTTGTTTTAAGTTTCATGAATAGTGTTTTTGCAAAATTGTAATATGTATATGTAGTTTACTGTATACTCTGTATATATGTTTAATCTATAACCCTAATATGCCATCTGGTAAAATAGGGTTCTGTATTTTTTGGGAATTCAATAATATATAATTTATATATGAAAACAAGTTACGATAATTACTTACTTTCTTCAGAGAAATTTGTGATTAGCTGCGCCTTTTTTTTATTGTAGGTGATCCCACGAGAGTTTACGAGTTTATCGATAGAACAAGAGCGAATTTATGTGATGAAACTCGTAAACTCGAGTTGGATTTAAGACTGTTCCATGAATAAAAATGTAACGTATTATACAAATAATAATAATAACTACTTTATTACTTTGTTATATAAAAACAAAACTAACAGCTGCGATATTACGGCATAGTATGAAACAACCATTCATGAATCGATTCGAGTTACCATGTTGTAACCAATGCTACCAATGGTGCATATAAGACATAGTTGACCTAATTCAGTTAAGCTAACGAGCAGAACAGAATAAAAGCACACGAACTGGCTTCAAGTGAATTGAAAATCGTTTTTTTAATCAATGTACATTTCTACTATTTCATTTTCCGCACAAGATTCGTTGTATCAAATAATGTGTTTTTATTGTGTTCACTGGAAGCATGTGACGTATTAGTCACTGCACGTTGATACCTACATTTCCAGTGACGAGATGACCTCTTATCAGATAAAATAGCATCATCGTATTAATAATAAAATCAGGTAAACTGATATAACAAAGTGCCAGTATGCTTTCGTTGAATCCAAGATGTTACCATTCGGTTAACTCAGTCAATTTGAAATGTAGTTTGATAAGCTTATGTGAAGAAATAGTGTTATTTGTCAAATCAAAATATATTACAACTAGAAATTCTTAAAATACGTCAACATTTCACAAAATTCAGTGGCATATAACTCCGCTAATTATTTCACAGTAATGTACCTTCTGTATGTATATAACAGTATTCATGTCTAGTATTTGGTAGTACTTATTTACAACCACATCAGCGAAGTAAACAAACATCTGA
The DNA here is from genome assembly GCA_964059195.1 of Ectobius pallidus. Taxonomy (NCBI): domain Eukaryota; kingdom Metazoa; phylum Arthropoda; class Insecta; order Blattodea; family Ectobiidae; genus Ectobius; species Ectobius pallidus. The sequence continues at coordinate 177,770,029 of CAXKWD010000004.1, read as the reverse complement.
CTGCACTGCAGACAAAGCCCCCAATTGATTAAAAATACAACATTGTTGTATAGACATGATTTTTTTAAAAATGTTACCTTTAATTAGTTGTTACTCTGGTACCGGTCCACCGATTTGGCCCACAATAAGTAGGCTTCTTGCCACGAACATTATAAATGTATATACCAATTTTCATGAAAATCCGATAAAGCGTATTTGAGTTATCGCACCTTTTGCTATATAATATCATAAAAAGGCACTAAATTTGGCATTATTCCGGTATCGGCCAACCGATTTGGTCCAATATCAACAGACGTCTTTCCATAGACATTAAAAATGCGTATACCAAGTTTTATGAATATCCGATATAGCGTATTTGAGATTTGGCTTTTTTAAAAATAGACACTAAATTGGGTTTTACTCCGGTACTGGACAACCGATTTGGTCCAATTTCAATAGGGTTCTTCCCATGGACATTATAAATGTATGTACCAAGTTTCATTAAAATACGATCAAGCGTTTTTGAGTTATCGCGCGTACAGACACACGGATGGACGGACGGACGGACTGACGGACGGACGGACGGACAGACGGACAGACATTTTCCCGTCCACCACACAATCTCATAAAGTACCATACTGGCACTTAACAAGCATTTTTTAAGATAAACGATCGTAATTTCTCTATATTGGAGGAATTGCTGGACGTTATTAGCCAATATCAAATACGCGGCGTATGAGTGGAATAATCCAAGAAAATGCATTGACTGTTTTAATTAAAACATATTATGTTATAGATATAATCTCAACTTTGTTTTCAACTTATAACTTAAGCCAAAACAACAATTGGATAAATATTATCTTTTTTGTACGTACTGTACAATACATGCAGTTTTCTGATATTTTGCAAGAACAAACAATAAAGAAAGGCCTGCAATTATTTTATTGTTATAGAGAGTGTTAATGAATAACACCGAAATATTTTACATGTGTATAGAGGGAACATGGACAAGCGACTTTTATTAGGAGATTTTTGCTCAATGGATTCAATTTTGTCTGTTACAGCATAAAATCTTCCAGGGCATGGCCGCCACTGACTTCTAACATTTAAAAAAAAATAATTTCGTTGTTAACACTGTGGTAATGATTAAATCAACTAATGCAGTGGCGACCAGTCATGTGATTATTCTGTGAATTTTGCATATCATGAAAACTCTAAATTATGATAAAGCTGTTGATGAATGACCATGACTCAGGTTTTTATCGATCACCAAGAAGGCATGAGGTCAATTTAACGAAAATTTTAGCCGTGTTTAGCTTCATTATTTACTAATGGACATCAAATTGTAATGACTTTAATGCCCTCTAGCATACACATTTTACGTCATAAAGCAAAATTGTCTTAATAAAAGTTGTTGTCTACGCCCCCTCTATAAACAGGTAAAATATTTCGGTGTTATTCATTAACATCCTGTATTGGTCTGTCGAAATTATGCGTTGTAAAATACATAGAGTAAAACTATAAGCTTAGTAGGCACGGGTATTGGGTTTGATTCCGGCATTAGAGTAACTCTTCATGTTCATGATGCCTGACAGCTGATCGTCTAGTAGTATTGTGCAACATAATAACAAGCAGACGATTTTGTGGCAAACTTTTCACACACACTCATGACAGGAGAAGGGCTTTGCTATGACACACTCGTGCAGTGGCGCCAACTTTTGAAGAACATTGAGTGGGCTCAAAGATTTTAAAATTTTCACACTTCCACCCCTATTAAGGTTTATGAAATGGTCTTATAAAGTAATAAGTTATTTACGTGACTACAGATAAATATAGAACTGTGCAAGAAACGATTTCAGTGTTTGTAATAATTATCACATTTTGTAATTCAACCGCAAGAAAGTGGCGTGTAGCTTGGTTAAAAAAAATTGTTTAAGTTTATAATATTGTATACACTTAGGCCTACTTTTTTAATTTTCCGTTCCAGGCAACTTCTAAAATAAAATTATGTAGCACAGTGTGTTGAAAAATGCATTTCTCCTGCCTGGGGTTCTCCTAATAAATTCGTCACAAGCATCATAAAACTGCAGTCAGTAAAACTGCATTGACAGAGTAAACTTTAATGAATTCGACTATTTCAAACGATCGTGAGTGATTTCGAACAAGAGGAGATCGTGCTATATAAGTCAACAATAGCCTGATTGCTGCTTTACAATGATTTAATGATTTTTAGTAATAGCAACAAATAATGAATTATAATAATACACGACAAATTATTGGGTGGGCTAGAGCCCCATGGGCCCATATAAGTTGGTGCCACTGCACTCGTGCACAAATATGTGTTTTCTCGCTTCCCTTTCTCAATGTGGATAGTTGGGAATAGAATTGGGCTAGCTTAATTGAAAACTAAGTTATAGCCCATATGAAGTCATTGAAACGTTTACCATATCCACGAAACAGTCTGTCGTTGAACCGGCTCCTGCGCTTGCTATCGTTCTCTCGTTTCTTCCCGTCTTCCTTCACTGGCTTATTTCCTGAGATATTTCTCGCTTTCAGAGCGACTGAGATTGCGTTCTGTCTTCCAACAGTCGCGATAGCACAGACGTATAGGTTCCAATTCTTACAGACTTTCCGTTTAGCTATCACTTGAAATATTGTACAAAATAAATTATTTATAACATTTTGCTAGGCTATAGTGTGTTAAGTAAGGCAAGTGCATAGATCAATATACGTTAACACCTATTATCATTTGGACTACTGTTAATGTTGTTATTTTTATAAGAACAGTGACGTTTCACTCGGCTTATTGCAGTCCTGGAAATTGGAACAACACTTACTTACTTATTACTCAATGGCAATAGACAATTCTTAAGCAAGCTAAAGGAATATTATCTATTTTATGGAACCCGAAGGTTCATTGCCGCGCTTACCTGAGTCCGCCATTCAACCCTATTCTGTGCTAACTCCATCCAACCATCCCTCGCAAATCCTACTTCCCTTAAATCTATCCTAATATTGTCCTCCCACCTACGTCTAGGTCTTCCAAGTGGTATTTTCCCTTCCAGTCAATACTTTTGAGACATGTATTTCCTCCTCATGCGTGGAACATGTCCAGCCCATTTCATCTTCCATGTTTTAATTGCCCTTACTATATCCGGTGACGAGTACAGGTTATGAGGTTCATCGTTATGCAGTTTTCTCCAGTTACCATTTTCATCTCTCTTAGGCCCAAACATTTCCCTAAGCACCCTGATTTCGAACACTGTCAGATTATGTTTTTGAACATGGAATGTTAATTTGTGTGTTTCTGCAAATTGTCGAAAATATTATTTTATAGTTCGCATCTTTTAACACGGTTAAAATAAAAATCTAAACTTCATGGCGCTGCATCCCTTTGAGGGACTAAGCTTGCCATCCGATCACTCCGTCACCTGCCTTAGGCAGGTGGAATGCTTGATACATTCCAATTCAAGATTTCCCAAGTCCAGAAAAACATCCCACATAAATGGTGCAAAATATGTTGCACAAACTTTCTCGTTTGGGGCATGTGGTCAGCATACAGACTTCCACGGCCGTAATTAATGACTTACGCAGCCGGAGCCGCTGCTTCTTTATCAAGTACCTCCTCACGAGGCTCAAAGCACCTCTCTTTCTCAAAATTCCGAGGAGGCTCCGGGGACCTGCGGATCCGGAGTATAATGACTTAATGCTTGACACATTCCAATTCAAGATTTCCCAAGTCCAGAAAAACATCCCACATAAATGGTGCAAAATATGTTACACAAACTTTCTCGTATATCCGAGTTAAAAGCTAGCACAGAAAAAAGTAAATTAAAGCTGATAACTGGCAGTGAATAAAATATATTTATTGGGCATCTGGGCAGATCTTTATCTACAATGTTTTTAACGTTAAATAATATTATAATAATTAATCAATGGCGGCGTGTGGATATTATGAGTGGGTGTGCACATCGGTCTATAAATTTTCTTTGTCTAAGTAAATCATCTATTTGACAAAATGTATTACCTGCCCATAACGAAAGACCCCTATTTGAGCAAAGAATGTACACAAGAAAAGCTTAAATATTCCACAATACATATCTCTGTAACAGGTACTGTGAAATCGTCTGACATGACCAAGATCGCCAATTGTTCTGATAGTATAGAAATTTGTGTTTTACCAGTATATTTTCTTTTATATTTAATCTCCAGTAGTGATATAATTAAGTGGTCGAATTATTTGACTCAAATTCCTATTGATAATATTATTCTACAACGCTCCGCTACGGCTCCCGCCTCCACTCCGCGTGCTTAACTATGTGGATAGTACTATGCATTATTAAGACTATCTGTACAAAATTTGTTACTTAAGAAAGTGAGTTGTTGAATTAATTGTAACGTAACACGTCCCATTGTGGTAAAAGCTGCCGTTAATGTAACAGTGCAGTGTAACAATGAGCTGCATTGCAGGCATGGTCGACATATAATGGTGTTGGCAGTTTCATACAATCGTTCGTAGACAACCGACAGAACGCGTAACCACACGAAGGAGTAATTACAAAACCGCAATACCAGGTATATTAGACCCAAAAATAGAAGTTACTAAATTATGGGAAAAACGAAGTAAATATATAAGTTTGGAATTAAGAGGGACTAAAAGAAATAATTATAAACCAATGTATTTATCCTCTGGTTATACAAATTTTATTCGATATATTTTTAATTAATATAAAAATAATTATGACCGCCGGCGTGGTGTTGTGGTTAGCGTCGCTGACTATAGATCCGTCGGTCCGGGTTCGATGCCCGGTACCTCCTCGGATTTTTCAGAGGTAGGGAGGTCTGGTAGGGATGCACTCAGCCTCGTGATTCAAATTGAGGAGCTACTTGATAGAGAAGTAGCGGCTTCGGTCATGGAAACCATCATTAACGGCCGTGGGTGTTGGCATGCTGACCACATGCCCCCAATCCTGCCATCTGCCTATGGTAGATGACGCAGCGGTCGGGTGGTAGGCCTTGTCCCATCAGGGATGTAGCGGCATGGAGTTTAGTTTAGTTTTAATAAAAATAATTATACTATACTATTAATTTAAATGGGCATGATTACATCATTAAGTTAACAATGAAAAAGAATAAAACAGTTACACCTATTAAATTTATACAACAAAATTTTAAGAAGTATGTGGCAAGACGAAAGCCAGGGAAATTATCACAGGAAGGAAAGACCGATATGTGTACGAATGGATTGAAAAGTTCAAAAATGGTCGGACAAGTGTAAAGGACGAAGAAAGAACAGGACGCCCATCCACATCCACTGGTGACGCCAGCATTGAACAAGTACATATCATGATCGAGACAAACCGAAGAGTGACTGTCGATAAAGTGGCAAACCATATGCAAGAAACCAAATGCAAATATAATTACGAAGGAAGTGGTGCATATGTGACTTGCTACTCAGTCGAAATAAAATAAAAAAACTTTTTTGAGGGCATCAGCAAGTATGTGCAACGATGGATAAAGTGCATTGAGAAGCAGGGGGACTATGTTGAAAAATGATATAATTGAAAGTTTTGTACTGTTGTTGCAGTGTTGGAGAGTGCGGCTACTTATTGATTGGCCTTCGTATGAGACGAATGATTTTTGCATTTCGTTGGCATATTTTATTTACATTTACAAACTTGTATGCATTACATTTATTTTCATCAGGCTGGAAGTCCAGAATACTGGCATAATTTTCATTTGAAGAAAGGGAAAAACAGAATTGAATTATAGAATACAACAAGCTTAAACAAGCTTAAATTTAAAACATTATCTGAACAGATGATCCGTTACAAATCATTTATCAAAAATACAAGCGAATATTTTATAATATACATTAATAATCAATTGCTGTACACGTTTTTGGCTGCAAACCAAACGTACCAGTATTATACACGTGACGTCAATCCGCCTCTTGCACAAAGAACAAGCCAAGTACTTCCAATTATCTTCAGATAAGTTATAATAAGTTGCACACTGTGCATGTGAACCTAATACTTAACCTTAAACATGTAGTACTGAATCCGGGAAAGGAATTTTTCACTACTGAAAATCCCTGACCCGGCCGGGAATGGAACTCGGACTGCCAGGGTGGTAGGCAGGCGCGCTATTGTTCCGATACGTTATAGGATGAGACTCAAATAGGGGATACTGGATTCAGATATAGATCTTTTCTAAATGACCTCATTTTCCTGAGCACAATCAGCTTCATATCGGATGGTTGGATTCAATATGTTAGCCAGATGTTTCCTATATGAAGATAAGCAGTGGACTTCCTCATATGCATTCCATTTCTTACATCTCAATGAAGAAGCCAGTGCACTACTTCACACTTTATGAGTTTTCCCTTGGTACAAAACCCCAATGCATGAGCAAGAGTTTCTATCTGTCTTGTTTGTACCGAAGCTTCTAGCTGGGAATTGCAAGCCCCACACACAAGTTCTTTACCACACTCCTGGGAGCGTACGGGCAATATCGGAGGAAAGAGTTAGCAGGCAATCACGCGCGGTGAAAAAATATGCCCAAAATGCATGTACATTCTTCCTTGCATGATAGAGTGTCAAAAAAAAGAGTACGCGCGTAAGATTGTGCGTGTAATTGCCAAACACGCGCGAATTTTCTCTCAAAAGAACGGCATGTGGAGTGTATAAATTATCGACACGCCAACTAAGAGCGTGCGGTATTGTTTAAAGCAGTGTTTTTCAACCTGTGGGTCGCGACCCCCCTGGGGGTCGCGGAGCCTCTATAGGGGGGTCGCGAGAGGTCGAGAAAACTTCAGTTTTTTTTATACAACATATAATTTGTGAGACTTAAATAAAAAGTCGATAAGAGTTAAAATTATTATATTTAACAAAATTTCCATATAATCAATCATACAAGTCAGAAAAATGCTAGTTTAAAACATGTTATTACAAAATATTAAAAATGTGTTTAAATAGAAAATGATTACATCTGTGCTTGATTATCTTAAAAAGCAGTATGTATTGTTAACGCAAAATGATACTCTTTATGTTATTTACACAAACTCATTAACAAGAAATAAAACCTTCGAGTAATCGTTCATTTTAATGTGAAGGTTGCGCTTGAGTTTGTTCAATTAATTTCTCCCATCGTGGATCCGTTTTTGCCACATTAAGTATTAAATCGTTTTCCAAATTTAAGCGATTTCTTAGTTTACATTTTATTCGCGCCATTGAGGAAAATGCCAACTCGCACAAGTACGAGGTAGAAAATGGAATCAAACACTTCAAAGCCTCGGTTGTTAATTCCGGGTGTTCTGTTCTTCTTTTTAACCAAAACGTATCCAAATTTTCAGACTTGAATTCCAAGTGTAACATCCCATCGGCAGATAGTTCCAGCAGATTCTCTTTGAGCTTAGTTGCTAAATTTGCCTCGTTTATAGCTGCATTTAAAAACGGATTTAAGATCCATCTTTGCCCAGTGTTATCCGATATCTCTTGCAGTGAGAAGTAATGACACAATTCTTTCTTCAAATTATGTAACACCATTTTCATACTAGATATATATGAGTTGATGTTGATCTCGCTTCCGACTTCTTCAATGAAAGACTGTGTGGACGAAAATGAATCAAAGTTGTTTTGATTTATAGATGATGACCACAATTCAATTTTTTTTATAAAGCCATGGAGTTTGTCTTTTGCTGTAATGACATTTTCATCACGCCCTTGAAGACTTTTATTCAAGTTATTTAAATGTTCAAATAAGTCAGAAAGAAAAGCCAATTTTAAAAGGAATTCCGGGTCAGAAATGAATTCAGAGTAATGTGACTTGGCTTGCTGTAAATATACCAATAGTTCAGCGCGAAGTTCCATAACTCTGGTCAGTACTTTGCCATTTGATAACCACCTAACCTCTGTATGGTAAAGCAAATTGCGGTGTAGTGTCCCCATATCTTCACAAATGATTCGAAACAATCGAGTCTGCAATGCTTTTCCTTTAATAGAATTTACAATGTTAATAATAATATTAAGAACTTGACTGTATTCTAGCGGTAAGGATTTGGCTGCAAGAGCTTGGCGATGGAGAAAGCAATGCATCCAACAAGCGTTTGGCATCTGTTCTTTCAGTCTAGCAATAAATCCACTCTTCGCACCAGTCATGGCTTTTGCTCCGTCACTACAAATAGCAATGCATTTTTGTGCCCAATCGATATTCATATCTTGCGTAGCTTCAAGGAACATGTCATGCAAGCATTGACCTGTAGTATTTTTGGGAAGTGCCTTGCAAAATAGTATTTCTTCCATTATTATTTCATTGGATTCAAAACGCACAAAAACTACAAATTGCGCACAACCCGCAATATCCGTTGATTCATCAAATTGCAAGGATACAAAAGAACTTTTCTTTATTTTTTCTATGACTTGATCACGAACATCAGACGCCATATTGCTTATCCTGCGTTGAATGGTATTGTCAGAGAGAGGTATACTTTTGAGCTTTTCGACCTCTTGCTTGCCAAACATAATCTCTGCTATATCTAAAGCCGCTGGTAAAATCAAATTTTCGGCAATACTGTGAGATTTCCCTGCTTTAGCCACACGAAAAGCTACTCGATAACTAGCGAGCAACGCTTTCTCATTTAGGTTGGACATTTGTCCTATAGCAGTTTTTTGATGTTCAAGAGCTTTTAATTTTCGCTCAAAAAAGTCCACGGGATTATTTTTTTCATTAGGATGTTTTGTGTTTAGGTGGCGTACCAACTTCGATGGCTTCATGCTTTCTCTTGAAAAAATTTCAAAGCAAATTACGCACTGCTGTTTACTGTCAATCACAGTAAACCCAATTTTTAAATAATTGTCGTCATAAAGACGTTTTTTCTTTATTCCACTACTCCCGCTAGACGTTGATGGTTCTGATGATCTTTTCAGGAATTTATCCATTTTCAATTATAACAACTCAAATAAATACGTACCGTAAAACAAGTGGTTCGCGCTCTTCAAACAACTAAACAGCAGACATGACCACGCGTGACTTACGCTCACAAATCAGTCTATAATTACTCCAACTCCAAGGCACCTTACAGTCCACATAACACCGAATTTACACTTCTGAATCGTTTCACTTATCGGGATTGCTTCTGATTCGACTTCCTTCGCTGTCTTGCATCAAACTGCCATGGCCGCGGTTGACCGCCGTATTTATAGGCCAGCGCATTCTAGCGAGAATTATCTCGAAGCGTAAAGAAACGTATCGAAACTTGTGGATCTTTCGTGGACTACCAGCGCCATCTGTTGCTAACATCCGGAACCTGCACTAGTTCCTAGTGTTACCAACAGATGGCGCAAATAACGCAAACGCCTAAAATTGTTGTAAGTATTACATATTTTTAACATACATGGAAAAAGGGTTTGGGGGGTCGCGAAATATTTTTTGATACTAGGGGGGGTCGTGTCATGAAAAAGGTTGAAAAACACTGCCATAAACAATAACAAATGCGAATCCCTTTCTGAAATAAGCACCAATCTTCAAGACTGTATATACATAATATTTTCAGGTAATATCACAATTAATATAATTAAATTGATATAAGTAACCGTCGTGCAAAAAATAGCATGCAACACACGGACCGTAAAGGCATTTACGGGTCTCGAAAACTTAAAAACCCTCGGCGCAGGCGCCTCGGGTTTTCAATCTGTTGCCTCGACCCGTAAACGTGCCATTCCGCCCTTGTGTCGCAATATACTATAAAATATGAAATGTGGAGAAAAAATACCGTAAAATTACCAGATAATGACATTCAATTCTAAAAATTAACTAAAAATAAAAATTTGGGGAAATGGCCAAAAAATGACCCTAAAAATTACAATTTTTATAATCTAGAAGTCATGATCAGAATACCTGCACTAGTGGCAAAGTCCATGGTGTCCAGTTAAATGACAACATGTCATCAAAATCCGGGCCCTGTTTATAATAATAGTTGGCTAATGTTAGTAAAGTCGATGACTGGTTTTGCAGATGGGCACCCTGGATGTGAAAATCCCACCGGACATATTGAACGACGAGTCTCCTGATGGGGGCGTAGCTCCGGAGAACGGATCTGTAAGACTGAGATGTAAAGCCACGGGGATTCCCGAGCCCACAGTCATGTGGCGAAGAGAAGACAGCAAGAACATTGTCCTGCGCTATGACGGAGGTCGCGAGAAGCAAGGTGAGTGTCTTTAATAATAATGCAGCCTGGGACTTTAGGCTCTAAAAAAATAGTATAAATGTTTGGAAATTTTTAGCCTAAACCCTCAAAAATATATTTACAACCTTGAAGCGAAAAATCAAGAAACCTGTAGATATATATATATATATATTGGAAGGATATAATATAGACTCAAAGAATTTCTGATATGAAGCGATAAATGTTATAAGTTGTTAATTCCAATAGGAGCGTTAGGTTAGAAGAGTATAAACTTATAATGCGTGTGTGTATAATATTATAATTTTATTCAAGTAAGCAATCGATCATAACCAAATAAGTTTTTCGTACCTTGTTTAGATAATAGAATCTTATATTTATAGAATATATATATTCCAAGTCAATATTAAAAACAGTAGTATTAAATAACTTATTCACAGAATAAAAGTCAAATAATGATAAAAGGTTATGATTATAATATAATGTACAAAAAGTGTTAATAATTGAAATTTATTAAGAATTGGATATAAATAAGCTTATTTAGCTTTTACAAATTGTATTAAAAGTAATACTTATTCAAAATTGCTTACAGGTATACAATTCTGAATAAGGATTCGTAATATATTTCTTTTACATGTATATTTAATACCCAAAAAATGTGATATAGTCATATATAAAATTAGCGTGGTATAACTACATAAATATAAGTTACCTATAAAAATCTTGTCAAAGTCTAAAAGCTAAGAAAGTTTTTATATCAGAGCGATAAATATTGGAAGTTTCACATCATGTAGTATTTTACCATGTTTTTTATGTAATTAGTAGAAATTATGTGGAGAGTCTGTTCTCTTATATTGTTATTATATATTTCCGAAGATCAGAATAGCTTATCCAGTTTGTAGTTCTATATGAGTGTCAAATATTATTCATATCAAATTATACTGAAGAATATGCGTCCAAGTATTTATATTATATTGGATGGTATTTAACCTAACTTATTTAGGAGCTGAAAGCCAATTGAATTGATAAAATTTCTTCAATAAAGCGTAGACGTTGCACTATATTATTATCTGATATATAAACACTACTTATTTTTAGTAGTAGTATCAATAACTGTTATATGCTACTTCGTTGATGATATTGATGATTGCAGGATTATCAGGAACTTAATTATTCGCTTCTAGTCGTAGGTTGTTTACTTGGAAATGTACATTTCGGCACAAAGATGTACCATCTTCAGTCCATAGTCTTTAAGTAAAAATACAATAAGAAATTAATTAAAACCACGTAAAAAAGTGAATATAAATATTAGGGTCATTGAGTTATTGAGATAGATATAAATCTAAAGTGAATTGAATGATAATTTCAAACACTAACCTTGTAATCAATTGTAGATCTATGTGAGTATAACCATGTTGAGTACTATGTAGATACTAACGGGAAGTGTAATCTAAGCGTAGATCTTAGGCTACTAGAGCGAGTTCGAAAAGGGGGTTGTGTTCAATTAAGTTTTCATTAAGGATATTGTTTTTGTTTTTATATATTTCTAGAGATTCTAATGTGTTTAATTTTCTATCTTTTTTGTGTTTGTGGATAACAGTTAGTGTATTTTCAATTTTGTCATGTTTGTGGTTGTGTGTGATTAAGTGCTTGGCATATGCAGATTTATATCTTCTATGTTTGTAGTCAAGCATGTGTTCTTTGTATCTTAATTTGAATTTCCTCCCGGTTTGCCCTATATATAATTTGTTACATTCCAGACATTCTAACTTATATACACCATTGTTATCGTAAATGTCTTCTTTATTGTTATTTATATTGTAGAGTTTATTCTTTAAGTTGTTATTAGTTTTGTATGCAATGCGGAAGTTGTTTCTTTCTAGTATTTTTGTTATTTTGTGTATTTTGTTGTCTGTATAATCAAAAGTAGCAAAATTTAGTTTTTTGTTATCTTTAATAGGAGTCAACTGGCTATTATTGTTACGTATAATCGAGGCTTTTCTTTTAAATTTATTAACTATCTTGTGGACTGTTTGTTTATTGTAACCATTATTTTGAGCTATTTGGATAATAGTTCTATATTCTTTATCATAAGCTTTTTTGCTTAGTGGTAAGTTTATCATTCTATAAACCATACTATTAATGGCTGAAATTTTCTGTTTAAAAGGATGATTAGAATGTTTATTTATCATGGTGTCTGTATATGTAGATTTCCTAAATATATTAAACAAGATTTTATTGTGTTGTCTAGTCATTTCTATGTCTAGAAAAGAAAGTTTATTTTCACATTCTTTTTCTAGTGTGAAAGTTAAGTTTTGGTTCAATTTATTGAAATCTTGTAATATTTCTTCTGGTTTGTTTTTATTGCAAATAATGAAAATGTCATCCACATAGCGATAATAAGCTTTAATATTATGTTTATGAATTAATTTATTTACAAGTGTATTTTCTAAATTTTGAAGGAAAATTTCTGAAACAGTACCAGATAAAGGGGAACCCATGGCTAGACCTTCTTTTTGGAGGTAAATTTTATTGTTAAATTTGAAGTAGTTTTGTTTCAAGATATGCGAAATCATATTAACTATTTGTTCGGTTACTAATGGATTTTCTTTGGTTGTGAGCAGATTGTTGTGTAGTATATTAAGTGTATTATCTATAGGAATGTTTGTATATAAGTTTTTAATATCTAACGATATTAGAATTTCATTTTTGTTCAGTGTGATGTCTTTTATTTTATTAGCAAAATCTATTGAATTTTTAATTGTGTATTTATTAGTTAGTTTGATTTTATCTTTAATAATGTTTGACATAGTTTTAGAAATTCTATAGGTAGGAGCATTAGTGAAGTTTACAACGGGCCTAATCGGATAGTTATTTTTATGAGTTTTTATTTGAGCTCTTAAGTATGGAATTTTGGGGTTCATATTAATGCTATTTCTTATGTCGTGTTCATTGAGTATAAGGTCAGATGCTTTTATGATGTTCTTAATTTGTGTTTGGAATTTTTCCGTAGGGTCTTTTTCTATTTCTGAGATGTTGTTATCTGCAAAGAACTCTAATGTTTTAGCAATATAATCTTCATTATCTATCAAGACTATGGTATTTCCTTTATCAGCCTTCGTATGTTTGATGTTGCTGTTTTTTAATTTTTCATTAATTTCTTTTAGGTTTTTGAGATTAGTAAATTTTTTATTTGAAGTAGATGGATTGTCTATATATGTTTCTTTTATTACTGTAGCAAGATCGTTTCTTAGCTGTGGCTGTTTTTGCAATGGAGCATTGGATATAGCTGTTTCAGTATCTATAATTAACGTTTCAATTTTCTTTTTGGTAGGCATTTCAAAGTTAAATTTATATCCTTGTTGAAGAATTTTCGTTTCTTGTTCATTGAAAGTAGTTTTTGTCAAGTTGAGAACACGTGGATAGAATTTGATATCTATGGGTGAGTGGGGCTCGTGATTATCTATTGTGTTTGTTCTAGTTTGTTTATGTTTTACTAAGTTTTCTATCTTTTTGTTCATATTCTGATATTTTTTGTCTATTTCTATTTGTAATTTTGTATGTATATCGTTGTGAATGTAAGTCCATTGTTGTTGAAAGATTTTACCTGCATGTAAATGTTGATCATATACTTGATTCGTAAGAAATTCTTTCTTTTTGTATAGAAATTTTATTTCATTGTTTAGCCATAGTCTCTTAGCTTGAAGAATAGTAGTGTTAGCTGTCGGGTGTTTAGATGTGGTTTTCAAATTAATGTATTTGGGTATCAGTCCTTTTTGCTTGCATAATTTATTAAAGTAAATATTAGCTGTGGTTTTCATTAATTTTCTCTTCGTATTGGTAAATGTATTGATGAGCCTAGCTTGGCTTGCTATATCAGTATTAATGAATTTCATCTTTTATTTGAGGGTAATTGTATAGTATAAATGTTTGGAAATTTTTAGCCTAAACCCTCAAAAATATATTTACAACCTTGAAGCGAAAAATCAAGAAACCTGTAGATATATATATATATATATTGGAAGGATATAATATAGACTCAAAGAATTTCTGATATGAAGCGATAAATGTTATAAGTTGTTAATTCCAATAGGAGCGTTAGGTTAGAAGAGTATAAACTTATAATGCGTGTGTGTATAATATTATAATTTTATTCAAGTAAGCAATCGATCATAACCAAATAAGTTTTTCGTACCTTGTTTAGATAATAGAATCTTATATTTATAGAATATATATATTCCAAGTCAATATTAAAAACAGTAGTATTAAATAACTTATTCACAGAATAAAAGTCAAATAATGATAAAAGGTTATGATTATAATATAATGTACAAAAAGTGTTAATAATTGAAATTTATTAAGAATTGGATATAAATAAGCTTATTTAGCTTTTACAAATTGTATTAAAAGTAATACTTATTCAAAATTGCTTACAGGTATACAATTCTGAATAAGGATTCGTAATATATTTCTTTTACATGTATATTTAATACCCAAAAAATGTGATATAGTCATATATAAAATTAGCGTGGTATAACTACATAAATATAAGTTACCTATAAAAATCTTGTCAAAGTCTAAAAGCTAAGAAAGTTTTTATATCAGAGCGATAAATATTGGAAGTTTCACATCATGTAGTATTTTACCATGTTTTTTATGTAATTAGTAGAAATTATGTGGAGAGTCTGTTCTCTTATATTGTTATTATATATTTCCGAAGATCAGAATAGCTTATCCAGTTTGTAGTTCTATATGAGTGTCAAATATTATTCATATCAAATTATACTGAAGAATATGCGTCCAAGTATTTATATTATATTGGATGGTATTTAACCTAACTTATTTAGGAGCTGAAAGCCAATTGAATTGATAAAATTTCTTCAATAAAGCGTAGACGTTGCACTATATTATTATCTGATATATAAACACTACTTATTTTTAGTAGTAGTATCAATAACTGTTATATGCTACTTCGTTGATGATATTGATGATTGCAGGATTATCAGGAACTTAATTATTCGCTTCTAGTCGTAGGTTGTTTACTTGGAAATGTACATTTCGGCACAAAGATGTACCATCTTCAGTCCATAGTCTTTAAGTAAAAATACAATAAGAAATTAATTAAAACCACGTAAAAAAGTGAATATAAATATTAGGGTCATTGAGTTATTGAGATAGATATAAATCTAAAGTGAATTGAATGATAATTTCAAACACTAACCTTGTAATCAATTGTAGATCTATGTGAGTATAACCATGTTGAGTACTATGTAGATACTAACGGGAAGTGTAATCTAAGCGTAGATCTTAGGCTACTAGAGCGAGTTCGAAAAGGGGGTTGTGTTCAATTAAGTTTTCATTAAGGATATTGTTTTTGTTTTTATATATTTCTAGAGATTCTAATGTGTTTAATTTTCTATCTTTTTTGTGTTTGTGGATAACAGTTAGTGTATTTTCAATAGTTTTAGGCACCTAAAATAGGCTTTTAAAACAAGTAAATAGGCTTTTAAAAGAGAAAATAGGCACTGAAAATATGCTTTAAAAATGTGTAAATAGATAGAAAATGGACTTTAAAATATTACAATATACACTAAAACTGTAAAATGGTCTATTTTTACTGCAAGAAACGTGGTATACCTATTCTTAACAGCATTAACTGCAAAATTTGGCATCACGAACTATATTCACTTACACAGATGTTCTTTCACTGGTGACGTGACACAGTAGTCCTTCCCCCTTAATCCTCCCCCTCCCCCATCAGTCAGCATTGCTGAAGCGACAATTGTTTGGAATAATCAAGTTTCTGTGAAAAACCCAGCTCTGCTGTTCTGCTTTTCATTGAGGGATGTCCATTATAAGATTGTAAAAATTACAGAAGTTGAATTTTATTTTAAATGTACAAAATAGGCATTTTTAGGCAGTAAAATAGTAAAATAGGCTCTAAAGGTCCAAATAGGCATTTTAGGTCACTATAACTCTGTAAATGCAAGTGACTTATCATGAAACATCCACATAATTAAAAATTTTCATGTTATTTCATAAGGAACAAAATAGGTATTTGCCTTAAAATCCCAGGTCTAATAATAATGCAGCCTCGGCCCTATTTCATAAACATGACATTACCACAATATTCTCATGTGACAATCAAATGTCTGCCAATTCTACAATGCGACATATTGCTGTTTCTCAAAGCAATGTATATCAGAAAAATATTTGACAATTATGTAAATTGTCATGACAAAAGTTACAAAATTTTACAATTGACATACAAAAATCCCTTTAGGCAGGCCTACAGGCTGAGGTAGATTTCGAAGTGCTTTTGGTTTAATTTATTGTCGTTGCACGGTACTCTTCGTCTTTAGTCTTGGCATGACAAACCCGCAGTAATAACGTCACTGCAAAAAAGAGGAAAGAGCACTTTTTCAAACATTAAAATCTCCTAGCTTATATGAGAGCTATCGAGAAATTAGGTACTGATTTGTGGAGTACTCATCAAGAGCTATTCAACGATACCCCACAAGACTTTTTTTCAAAAATTTCGAATTTCCATCTCCCCCTTGTACCCCCAAATCCTTCGAATCGTTGGTGTCACTGTGAACTCCATAGGTTGTACTCTAATTTATTCAAACAAAGTTTCCCTCCATACTTCATAGGGGCCGAGATAACAATTTTTCAAAATTTCAACCCCCTCTCCCGACCCCTCTTTGGGCCAATTTTGCTCATTAACGAGTCCGAACTATTGGGCCTAGAAATAACATAATAAAATTTGGTTCAAATATCTTCAAAATTACGGTATATATATATCACAAAAAAAATTGAACGGGCGGTGGTTTCGTGCTTGAAATGTAAAGATATGAAAGAATTTTTCGAAAGTCATGACATAGTATCGATTGTGACCGAAGCCTTGGAACCTAGTGTATGGCCACATAACGCTTGTGTGAGGCGTTTTTTCCACATACCACAAAAAAGCAACAAAGGTTAACTTGTGGAAATGATTTTGTGACTGATAACAGTTTTAGTGCTTTATACTGGAATGTACAATCCATCAAAAACAAAATAGGTGATCTGGAAGTAATACTGCATGAAAACCATTATCTTGCTTGTTGTGTAACAGAACATTGGTGTAATTTATCGAACATCGACCTCATCAAATTGCAAGGTTATAACTGCGTTACGCATTATTGCAGAAGTATAAAATCTCATGGTGGGGTATCTATCTACCTACTTGAAAATATGGAATTTAAAATCTTGAATCTTTCCAAGTTCTGTCACGAGATGCATTTTGAGGCAGCAGCTGTTTGTATTTATCGATCACCGAATGGAGACAAAAATATGTTTTTGCAATCTTTGGTTAATGTGTTGCAGTTTTTAAGCTCTTTTAAATGGTCTATACTGCTATGTGGTGATTTTAATATTGATATTAATGTACATACTGAATTTTCATTTCAATTTTTGAACATTCTAAGAGAAGCCAACTGCTACTGTACGAATATAAATCCTACGAGAGGGTCTTCATGTCTTGATAATGTTATTACAAACATAACAAGTAATTTTATAAGAACACATGTTCTTAAATTACCGTTATCGGACCATGATGGAATAGTGATCAATATATTACAGAATAACTTTTTAGGTTCAATAAATACCGCCAAGGTGTATAGTGTTCGACACATCAATGATGATAACTTATCATTGTTTATTGATTACCTATGTTTTATGGATTGGAATGGTATACTAAATGTAGCTACCGATGGTTCTTTTGATCTTTTTATGGCAAATTTTATAGGCCATTTTAATCTTTGCTTTCCTGTCAAAAAGCGACTGATGGGAGCATCAGCTAAATCAAATTCCAAACTGTCTTGGTTTAATGACAAACTTAAAGCTCAAAAGGCACATCTTTCTCGTCTGTATAGTTATTTGAAATGGGCAACTCATTTAAATATTAACGTTATCGAGGCTAGGACTCTGTATAACAAAGCCAAAAAAGGTTATTCCAATGCAATTAAACAAGCCAAGTGTGAGCACAATGCATCATATATAAGTAAATCTGTCAACAAATGCAAGGCAGCGTGGGAGGTGATTAATAAAGCCCGTAACAAAACTGGTTGCCGCCGCGACCTTGATCTGAGTCCAAATGATACAAATAACTTCTTTGTTACTTCTGCTGAATCTATTGCCTCAACTGTAAATCAGTCTCAACAAACAGCCTTAAATTATCTTCAAAATTCCGGTATAATATTGGATGAAAATTTCTTCTGGAAGCCGGTTAATCAAGAAGAAGTGCTCAAAACAGTATTCGATTTGAAATCCTCCAAGTGTAGAGACTTGTATGATATGGATAGTGAATTGATTAAACAAGTGGTTTATTTCATTATTGAACCTTTAACCTTTTGTATCAATCAGTGCTTTTTTACTGGTGAATTTCCTCAAATGTTCAAGAGATCGAAAGTTATTCCTGTCTATAAGAAGGGTGATCCTTCTAAATATGAAAATTATAGACCGATTTCTATAGTACCGATATTCTCTAAGGTGATAGAAACCATAATGAAAAATCAATTAACTATGTATTTTGAATCCAAGTGTTTATTCAATAAGTCGCAGTTCGGTTTCAGAGCTGGTTATTCAACTCTAGATGCTATTGAAAGTCTTATAGCTACAGCCATCACGGGCTTTGAAAATCATAGTACCACTCTGGCAGTTTTGTGCGACTTGACCAAAGCTTTCGATTGTGTCAACCATGATCATGTCTGTGAGAAACTTCAGTATTATGGCGTGAAAAATAAGGAACTGAATTAAATTAGGTCTTACCTGTCAAACCGTACTCAAATTACATGTATTAATGGTGAAAATTCAGACACTGCAGTGATTAATATTGGTGTCCCGCAAGGGTCAGTTTTCGGACCTCTTCTTTTTTTGATTATGATAAACGATCTACCATTCAGTATAAATTGTGATTCAATCTTGTTTGCAGATGATACGACTCTACTTTCGTCTATGAACGACCTTTATGACCTTGCCCAATATATGGACTCTTCTTTGATAAATGCAGCTAACTGGTTTGAAGCAAACGGATTTAAGTTAAATAATCAAAAAACTCAACTTTTGACATTTTCTCTTAAGCCTCTTAATGATATAACGACCACAAATGGTAAATTGCTTGGCATAATGTTAGATTCAAAACTTACGTGGAATGACCACATCGTTCATGTTTGTAATAGATTGTCTAGAGTCTTATATTAATTTGCTTCGACACTTAAAATATTCAGTGCCCGATGATTATCTTATACAGGCATATTATGCCTTTTTTCATAGCATCTTGTCTTATGGAGTCCATCTATGGGGAAATGGTGCAAATGTCAATAAAATACTTATATTACAGAAGAAAGCTGTTCGCATTGTGTCGAATTCTTCATGGGATGCTCATTGTCGCCCAATATTCAGTAAACTAGGTATACTTACAGTGTTCAACCAATACATCTATAATTGTCTAGTAGCCGTTAAGGTTAACTTAACTAAATACAATTGTCAAAATTCACACCATAGCTACCCTACTAGGTCTAATTATATGATATCCAAACCCTGTGTTAGGCTCGAAAAATCAAAACAGTGGTACAGAAACAATGCAGTGGATTTATTTAATAGATTGCCCAGAGCTGCTCATTCTGTAGGCTTGAACAGATTTCGGAGTGTGTTGAAATCTTGGCTAACTGCCAACCCTTTTTACAATGTACATGAATATTTTAATGCTAATCTTAATTCAATATTTTCATAAATTTTTGACGTAGGTATTTTAATCTCTATTTATTGTTGTATTTTAATCTTATTAAGGGTCTAAGTGTAATATGTACATGTTGACGAAATCCCAAAACTATGTATATAGTTCAAGGACAAAATAAAGATTGATTGATTGATTGATTGATTGATTGCAATAGGTAGATTTTCCTTCGAATTCTACCTAAAGATATGACAAAATTGTCATGTTCTCCAACAATTTGTCTTGTGTTTATGAAACGCCCACCGCCGTCTCGAGAATTACACGATTAATACAGTTTAGAAGGCAGTGGAAACGCCTAACACTGCAGTCTTTTGTTTACTAAAATTTTCGTGTTTTTGCTGACACTTGATCCTCTTATGTCATAGCATTTTGACAATTGTTAAATCAGAAGAAAAACTGAAAAGTTGGGATTCATTTATTACAATAAAATAATTTATAATGTTGATGTGTAAGATACGTAGGCATTCTGTAGTAGTAGCTGTGAAAAACTTAATTAGAAAGTAACATAATGTAGATTTTCAAGCATAACATTAATTTATCAATTACTAGCTGAAAAGTCCCGGCGTCGCCCGGGCTTTGTAATTTGTAATTTGAAATTAACTTATGGAGGACTTTCGATTTTGAAACTCTAGGTCCTTATATAATATGTATGTAAAACTTGAAATGAAGAAAAAGATTTATCAAACTATTCCATCAGAAAACGCTAGATATAGCTTTTTATGGCTCATAGAGGATGTCGAATGCTGCATTCCGTTGCTTCTACACATCATGCCTGGGAGGGGTTGAAATAAGAAGAAACATAAATTACATCAGATTGTATTGACTTGACGGAAAATTTTATTTCTCATTCTCATGTTACAACCGTTTCTGGGCTGAAATAAAATAGAAATGCAGTATCACTTTCATACTTTCCTCCCCTAAAACCCGGGACATAATATACTGCGATTATAGGACTCAAAATGTTCCATCCCATGCTTAGGGCCTATGATAAATGAAACAGCTAAAATTCCGGCTTCAGAGTACATTCCACGATTAGAAAGCGCCGCCTGAAAAAACGATCTCAGATTCGATTATGCAGTTCCAAAGCTAACTGTGAACACATAATACATTGTTTCTCAACTGTTTGTTGACAGATTAATATGATGTGAATTTTATTTGATCAATTCAATGTAATTTTCAGAAATTATATAATGTTTCAAGGGAAGGAATGGTTTGTTTGGATTTTTATTATCAGCGATATTTCAAGAGTAATACCATCAACATTTTACAGCTGGTGCCCACGACTTCGCCCGCCATTATTAATTGACTCCAGGATTTTTAAGAAATTTACACTGGTAGTTTATTCAAAATGTTTGTGGTTCAGAGCTATGAAAATTGTAAGTAAAAATAAAATTAGAATATTTGTTCATTGTATTCATTTCACTTAGGCTTTATATAATAAAGAAATGGTTTTCCTAATTTTGAACTCTTCGTGAAAATTTACACTGCGAGAGACGAACATCGCCGAGTAAACCCGATATTTCACGAAGCGGGCGAGCGAGTGAGCACGCTATTTAGGGCCGTTGAATTGTATAAGAGTAGATAATCTGTTTTCGTGCCGCTTAGTGGCAGCATCTGACTATTAATCACTGCACACTGATACTCGCGTCTCCAGTAACGAGCTGACGGTTTTATCACGATGAAACACCATCCTCGCGATTCCTACAAGAATATTGCAAGATAAACGGCCGTGATTGGTCTATATCCGAGGAATTGCTAAACGTTATTGGTCAATATCAAACACGCGGCGTATGAGTTGAATAGTCATTGTAATTCCAACTGTAATTGTGAGAACCTGAAGCATTACACCGTCAGCGGCTTTATTTGCGTAGATATTTCGCCCGATCGCTCGGGAGTTAGAGCAGGGGCCGCCACGACGCGGAAACCCGCACGATTGGCCAACTCTTGTGTGGGGCTCACTGTAGTATTTTCATGTAAAAATCTAAGCCCAAGTGAAATTAAATTCTGAATAAACATTACGGTTGCTTGCTTCAGCTTCATCTGCGAAAACAATAGCGCGAGTGCTGAACACTTACGAGTATATCACAAAAGGTAATCGCTAACCCGTAGTAGCGTAACACTAAAACGAAATTCTTTTCCCGTTGTTGAGTACTAAACATTTACATCCTGCACAAAAGGCAAATGTTTAACTCGTAAAAGTGCATCACTAAAACTAATTTCTCTTCCCAGTGTTGTGGAAGAATACTAAACATTTATATTCAACAAAAAAAAAGGTAATCATTAACCCGTGATTGTCTATCACTAAAAAGCATTTTACGAATCGATTCCATGAATCGATCCAAATTCCCAATACTACTAATAGCTCGTGCCACAAGATTGAGGGCTTCTTGGTAGTTACTTACATCAAAAAGCTATAAAAGCACACGAACTGGCTTGCACCGAATCGAAATTGTGTTTTTAATCAATGCACATTTATATTATTTCAATTTCCAAAGAAGTTATGTTGTATTAATTAATGTGGTTTCATTCTGCTAAATGACAGCATGTGACATATTAATCACCGCATGTTGATTCCTTAGACGTTTTCTAAGGTAAAATCGCACTCTCATATTAATAGCAAGCATTTTATAAGATAAACGATCGTGAGTGGTCTATATCCGAGGAATCGCTAAACGTTATTGGTTAAATCAAACATGCGGCGTATGAATGGAATAGTCACTCTAGAACAGGGGAAGACAGAAGGTTGCTCTGTGACGTCACTGCTTTCTGCTCTCACTGCTCGCGTTGTACCTCTGCGAGGAGTATGTGAAATGTAGGCATCAGTGAACAGGGGGGAAGAGAGGGGTATTAGTATTGCGGGCAGGGGGAATTTAGGGGGTTAGAACTTACGTAATACGTGTTTCCGAGTTAATGAAACATCAATCGATTTTCTTGATAGTTTATCGGTTAATTACAGCACAGTAGTTTAACATATTATAAATGATTCTATTTTTCTATTCTGTGAGAACAATTGCCTTTCCACAAAATCTATGTTCTTTGACAAAAATAGACAATACTATCATTTGAATTAACATAATTCACTACTATAAAAATAATTAAAAAAATGAACTGAATTAATTACCATACAAGCTCGTCTGCACCTTAGATGATACAAGATTACAGTAACAATTTTCTGACTTTCCTGTCTCTTTTTTCTTTAACAAGTTTATCAATGTTGGGACGTAATGTTTGAGCAATATTTAATCGAAGACTACATTTAGGTTGTGATTTGACAATGTACTTCTTGATTTGAGCTTTGCACATTTCATTAGTGAAAAAAATTGTTCGGCCACATATGTCGATCCAAAATTACATAATATTCGTGCGGCAAGTTTCGGGAATCTGGTTTCAGAGAAATTTCTGTAAAAGTTACCCAAGACCACTTTACGTTCGTATTTGTCCTTGAACAGATCGTCGCATTGTAAGTTTAGCAGTTCCAACTGATACGGGCAAGGAACGTCTTTGACATTAACTAAATATGGGGTAGCAAAAAGTTTAAATATTGGAGAAAGGTTTTCCACATCCTGAAACCTCGATTCGAACTGAAGAAGAATGTTTTGCAGAACTAACACATGTTCTGCAGAGAGAACACTATCAGGATCGCATCTTGCATTAACTTTGAAAAATGCTCCGTATTTCCAACCAGAAGTTGTTCTACCCACAGAGCTAAAGTGAATAGGCCTAGGTCCTCTAGTACCTAAATCTAGCGTACTCTAAACACCCCTACTACCGTGCGCTCTTGCTGACGTCACACACATGGGATCCGCATGCTCTTGCTCCACAAACGTCATCACAAGACGTAGTTGACTTCCCCTGCTCTAGAATATGGAAAAATATGGAGAGTAAAAATAGCAATTTTCACATCTACTATATGGTATAAAAAAAGTAATAATACAAATATAATTGAATGGTCTAGTTCCATACAGGCGTAAGGCACACTTTCTATCTTTTATTGAGGTGTGTTAATCAACTTTTTTATTTTCCGCAGTTTTTCCAAGCAAATGTTTAAAAAAACAGAAATACAAGTTCAGTTTTTATAAACATTTGCTATAGATTGTTTTGCTTATCATCTATTGTATTAATGAGGATGCTGGTATTCATTGGCAAATATGCAATTGTCACTGTATAATACAGGATTTTACTAAAATAAAATAAAATAAAAACAAATAATATGATACAAAGTAAAAAGGTTTGCTACTGTAAAAGTACTTCAGTTTCTATTCAACATGTTTAGGTACCTCTAGTTGTAAAAAATCCCAATACACTTTAACTTGTAAATTTGCACAAAACTAATTTAGCTTGACCTTCAAAAATATATGTTATAAACAGGCTTTAAAACTTAGTGCCCGAACCCACAGAGGGAGATGATTCCGGTTACCAACAACCTGAGTATAGGGGGTGGGGGCGATTGCGTAGGCTGATAAGACAGTCATTGCTAGTAGTACTGAGAAGTCAATGCGCTCATGGTACGGTGCCTCTCAAATTGGTCAACAGTGTACCTTGTCATTATGCGTGTTTATAAATGTATAATACGTGTTCGGAATACCGAAAGTAAAGTGTTCTAAAACGCAAACATATATTGAAACATTTGGGAGGGACTATTACACACAAACAGGAAAACGTAACGTTTTGCATGCTTGTAATGTGAGTTTAGAGAATGAGAAGTTATTTTGTGGTCTTTCTATACCTGTAATCCGCTTTGTTTACTATCACGTGAACTAGCATATGGTAGCTAGAGCATACGCCGAGCAAAGTCTGTACAGTACAGTTGCTGTTAACATATTCGATCGGGCACTAAGTTTTAAAGCCTGGTTATAAAATAGAACTTTAATGTGGGTGGTAACATTGTTTAAAAACATCAAGATTTCTCGAAACTATGTCCTTGTGCCTTACGCCCTTAAGCAACTAGTCCCTTCAATTGATCTTATTTAGGGTATATAAATCCTTCCACTGTAAGATCTGAAGAAAGGCAGGCTAATTGTTACATAGGACAGGCGAATGGAGCGTTCTAAGTTAAACACAAGCCCAGTGAAGGCCAATAAAATGTGAGAAGAGAGATGGCTTTCTGATCGCTTAAGGAAACTGCATAACTTATAAAATAGGCTGGAGATACAGTGGCCTGTCCAAAGCAAATCCATCTGCGTAAATGAAGTCTTTTATTTTCCGTCTAGTATCGATTTAGCAGCTGCGGGGGGGAGGGGATTTCTCTCGGTATCTTGTTAGAATGCGTTGCACTCGAGCGTTCTCCCTTACCAACCCGGATCAAATCTCTTTCCATCCTTCCCTCTTATATATCGCCTTCTCTCTCCACTCCGATATGGCTAAAGAAATACACCGCCTCCACTGTATGGCGTTTTTATGCTAATTGTTCTGGTTATCGGAGGACATTATTTTTCTATTTTCCAGTTAGACACTTGTGCATACAATGCTGGCCGAGTTACGATGGCCTATTCATACCATTTCACCCATCCTCTTTGAACAGCAACTATATTAACTGGAAGTCATATTTTAAAGTCCTCAGCTCTGAAGCTGGGTCCCCACTACTTAACATTTAACACCAACATGTTGCAGTTAACATATGTTAAATGTTTATCACTAGAGCCCGGATTTCCATGCAAATGCATGTTTTTATATACTTTGGTTACACTTCTCAAACTTTGTAGTTACACATTACATGACTTATGGATTCCAAATAAACTTATTTTTTCCGTGCATGTTTGCATATTTCGGCCTTTTTAAGGCAAAATTCATGCATAATGCATGTTTTGGATTTTTTGAGCTTAATGTAGCATATTCAGACGCTATTAATGCATATAAACCCTCATTTTCTGGTTTTAGTGCATAATATCAAGTTACCATGCATAACTGTGCATATTATGAATATGCCTCCCTAAAATCTTGACTTTTCAAAGAAACGTAAAAATGTTATATTTTGATTGACTTGGCAACAGAGTATGCCACCTGCATGAATTTGAGAATGCAAGCTACTGTTTACCCTAAATAAACAGTAATACGAACACAAGGCTATGAAAGGAAATGCCGACTCGCCGACCCCCACCACTTTCCATTGAAAGAAAACTGCTAAACAGAATGTTCACTACTTGAATTTGTCAGTCACTAGCCATTGTTGAATACTTTGAATACTTTAGAATCGTGTTGTGGAGAAACGGGTGTGACAGTCAGGGAAAAACTTAAGAAGGTACTTAGTTCAAACCCTGATCTTAAACTTCTGAAAACGTGAAAGACGTATTATGTGGAGAAAATGTAAAAGACGTGGAATTCGATCTCACCCTCAGTCAAATTTCTTCCCTTACGTAGGCCTATGCACCTGTTACTTCTTGTGAAGTAGAAAGATCCTTTTCTACGTTCAAGAATGTCCTAACTGATAAACACACGAGTTTAAGTGAGGAGAATTTGGAAAAACTCGTTGTATATTGTTTTAAGATAAATTGAAATATATTGCAGTACAGTGCGGATTTTTGATAGTGCATGTTTCGCCCATCATTGTGCATATTTGGAGCTACGATAGTGCATGAATGCATGCATATTTTTAAGTTTGATAGTGCATGAAAATCCGGGCTTTATTTATCACCATCTTGTTGAAGTATACAACTCAAGTGGTTTGCCAATTAACAACTGTCTCCACAACAGTGTTATAGACTTAACGTGGGTTGGCGCAGTTACGAACAGAAATAAATTAATAATGAATAACATTCAAAAAGAAAACGCCTCTGAAGAGAGCAGACAACATTGCAAAATGAGAGTAATTTTTTTTACACTCGTTATTATCTTCTTGTTAACTGTCTATGACTTTCTTAAATACTACTGTATTACCACCTGATGACAAATCCTCCAGATACGTGACTTCCAGATAGCTTAACTGGAAGATGCCGTGTAATACCACCGCTGAACTGCTACCGGCAAGGACGCAGTAAAAATTTGTAAAATGGTCCTTACCTCGCTGAGCAGAGAGGTGCGTTTGTTGTAGTTCGGTAGTCCTCCGCTAGGTGCGGCAGCTCGGATTTGTATTTGTACAATTAAATTACATAACAACATATCGTTTTAAGTGCATTAATCTATTTGTTAAATTCTATTTCATTCATATGTGAGCATAAAATGACAATTTTATGTAAATTAAATCTTCCGGCATCAGTTCTAAAATGCAGGTGGCAAAAAAATTTCGCCGCACTGCCATCTTGTTTCAGCCAAGATTCCTAACTAGCAGTTGGAAGCTTGTCAGCCACTCCATCCTCCTGCTAGCTTATCTGGAAGTTTTCTTGCCAGACAGATTTTGTCAGGAGACCATTATACGCAATTCTTGGCCAACTTCCAGATAGGTTCTCTATCTGGCGGATAAATATGATATCAGCAGGTCGTCATACAGGGTCTAATATTAATTTTGTGCAGATGTCTTGATCTTTTCAAAATAACGAATAAATAAATAATACTCTTTTGCAATTGTAATAATTGTGTTTATAGTATTTATATTTGTAACAATTTTGTAATAATTTGTATTTTTGTAATTTGTAATAATTAGTAAAATAACTTATAAATTAGTAAATTAGTAAAACTTTCACATTTTTCAACGTCGGAGTATGTCTTAAAAAATAATCTTAAAAGCCAAACCCAATTAAGCTGTCGATTGTTTTTTGTTTGGCGGAAATTCCCGAAACAAAGCCGATATCGACCGACTAGTCAACTGACTTGATATGTTGTCCATCCCCCCCGGAAAACAAATTAACATCTGAAAATAATAAGGTAAACACGCTGGGTTTGCATGTCGTCAATTGGAAACGCGAAATTGCAATATACATGTCAATATCAACTTGTTAATCTTCACCTAGCTTAAGAAACACTTCCTCTTCTTGCTTATACAGTAGTATAAAGAACCGAATCTTCTTTGAAGCCTACAGCGAAACACAATGACTTCGAACTGAACCAATCGCTCGCTTTAGAGATCACTAAGGGAGGGGAAGGAGGGGAATGGCTTGACACCTTGGGAGTACTGTTCCCCAGCCTTGATTTAGATTTTCAAGTAAAATTGTTTGCGATTCCGGCTTCAGTAGTAATTTATATTCTAATAGCCAAAACTTTCAGGTAAGATATCCCTTGTTGTAAGCAATATTGATCACCATACTTATTTACTTATTTACTCAATGGCAATAGACAATTCCTCAGCAAGCTAAAGAAATGTAATCTATTTTATGGACCCCGAAGGTTCATTGCAGCGCTTACCTGTGCTAACTCTATCCAATCATCTCTCGCAAATCCTACTTCCCTTAAATCTATCCTAGTTCATTTTAGACCTTAAGATGTCTTTGAAATATTGTTAACGTGAGGAATTTGCTGAAAATTTGTTCTGTTAGTATTCTAGTTATCCCACTTATTCCTTCACACATGCTGATCAAACTTTCGTAAGAAACCGTGGCCTAGAACTCAATAGTTTCTTAAGTATGGCCTAACCTTCTGGCACTTTGTTTTATCAGTTTACTCAATTTATTCCTATTACACTTCAATAGAATTTCCTGATTCATTATCATTGTAGAACTATGATTCTAAAGGTTTAGAGAATTCCAAAGGGAAGCTTAGAGAAACCAATTAAATTGCAACATTTAAAACTTTTTTTTCAGCTGTGAAGAACTTTGACGGGGAGACACTACTACTGAACAGCATACAGAGGACGGATATGGGGGCATATTTATGTATCGCTAGCAACGGTATTCCCCCACCAGTGAGCAAGAGATTCATGGTACAAGTGCATTGTGAGTATACATAGTATGTATCATATTATAGCATACAAAGATCCCATCCTGATATGGGAGCATTTTCCACCATTCTCAAATACAGATCAAGCCTTCAGCAATGTGGTCATAGATATCGTGTGCTTCTAGAATCTTCAGGTTCACTAGCAGGCCATGAAATATTGCTGTAAACTTAGGGAAAAAAAGCGGACCGACTAAAATATCTAAGTTGTCGATATGAGCCACTGCGAATGCCTAGCGACATTCACAGGATAACAGGGAATGTATTGAAATTTGTTCTAGTGTCGACTGTTGACTTAGCCCATTTCGAAACCCATTAGAAAATAAGCTAGTAAAATTAATTTTCTGGGAATAATCCGTTAATTAAGTATTTAAATATTGCGGCAATCGAAAAGTTCATTAAAGAAACACGGGAATCGAACCTGCGACCTTTCGCATGAAGGTCATGCGCCCCAAGCACCTGAGCTGTCAATGTTCAACTACGCAGGTCTAAGGAATACGCATGGACACTGGTGTGAACAAGGCTCTGAAATCAGCTACAAGAGTCGGTTCACATTTTTTTTCCTACCTGTACATCTGTTTATCTTGTTACTGTGTCATGGATTGTGTTCATTTTATCTGGTATTGAATTTTAATGCTTATGGTATTAGATAAAATAGGGAAGGTGAGTCAACGACAATAGTTTATAATCTTTCCTGGTACAAAAACTTTGTTCATGCAAAATTTCAGCTCTTTCAGTTAAGTAGTTTTGTGACAAATCGAATTAGATAGACAAGAACCATTACATTTTATTAAGTATATGAAATGATAATCTTTGCTTTGAAAAAATTTTAAAATGGACTTATTGTCTATGCGTGGAATGATCTAGCGGGCCTGTCCAGCAGTACTACAAAGGTGTGAAGTCATTCCCCTGCTTCCCCACCTTTCGTGACCTCCAAGGCGCATCTGAATCAATCACTACGCTTTGGTGGTCACAAAGGGAGGGGAAGTTGGGAATGACTTCACACCTTCGGAGTACTGCTGGACAGGCCTGATCTAGCCGAGTAGGCCTACCATTTGTGATGAATTTTACTTGAGTAGTTTTGTTCCCGCTTTTAAACATATTTGGCATGAGGTAATTATACTCGAGAAGTAATTATCACGACAAGGAACATTCGTTAAGCGAAATTATTTTACCAATAAAACTATCAGAACTTCTGCGTTCTGTTTCATAGAACTTTTACACTCATATTATTAGCAAATACATAATAATATTAATTATTATTATTAGTCTCCTGTTTCACAAGAATATTTTCAAATAATATTAGTTATGATTTCATGACTCTAAATTATTAGTAAATATTGCTAATAATATTAGTAAACTGTTTCATAGACTGCAGAACTAATAAAATTTACTGATAATATTAGGTGATTTTCTATAGGAATATTTGAACTAATAAGTTATTCTCAAATCCATGTAATTCAGATTTCGTGATCTTAAAATTGTGCAAAATGAATCACTCTGATTTAATTATCAATTTAGAAAAGGCTTACGTGCGCTATCAAAAGGAATTTTTGTCATAACAAGTTTTTAGGATTTGAGGTTAGATTTTAGTACGTTAATTTCTTAGAGCTAGTTATTATTTGTTACATTTATGAAGATGTATGTAGGCCGTGATGCTTTGAAACAGTACTGACAAAAAGAATAAGAAGGGGAAAAACACAAACAACAATCCAGACACAACCTTCAAATCAATCAACTGACAAATGAACTAATAATATTAGTGAAGAGATTTTATGAGTAATGTTCATATTTCTACGAAACAAAATATTGATAACTAATGAATAATATTATGAGTCCTAATGTTATTGGCAAGTTCTATGCAATTAGCAAGATATTACTCTAGATAGTAATTTAAATCTGAATCAAATATTTCATACACTTAAAAGTTATAGGCCTCTGAGCAGGACAGAAAACCAACATGCTTATTTCTGCTTATAGTTCATCCGCTGATAAAAGTGTCCAACCAGCTGGTCGCGGCGCCGGTTGGCAGCAATGTGGACATCGGATGTGACGTAGAAGCTTCGCCCAGAGCTATGAACAGTTGGTACCGAGATACAGGTAATAAATTCCAGCCTCTTTGACACCTCAGTTTCAAACAGATCTACATAAAGATGTTATGTATGAAGCACAACACCTGATATTTTTTTTTCTCTTAGTTGTTAAGATAATAAAAAAAGGCTATGACGAACCCAAGCTGAAATAATGCAAAATTAAACATAACACGATGGCTCTATGTCTTTGTCTATATAATTTAAATATAATCCTATTAAAGCTACAGGACACATCGTCACCTGAGGATTGGAGCGGATTAATTCCACTTTTTGCGAAAAATAGAAAATGTATATTTCGAAATAATAGCATAGGTATGAATCATAACTAAGGTTCGGATGTTTATGATATGTCATATTTTTATCCTGATCTCCATTCTCACCACAAACAAATATTAAACATAAATTTCAAATTTGTTATCCTAATCAGACCGTTTTTATTTTGCATAGGCCTATAAAGACATATTTTGGTTATTTTCATGATCTTGGTGTCACGACGCTTTGTGTTTGATTCGACGACATCGATGATGACGCCACTTCTGGTTCACCATTTTGTGACGTAATCATGACATCATATTCGAGTGAGAAATATGAATTTTAATATTTTCGGAGGGTTATGAATTTGAATTTATAGAACATGTGACGTCATCAAGACGTTGATTTTGAAATGCTAGGAATTTATAAACTGTGAGTTCCGCCACCATAATGTTATATAACAGCACCATATGCAGTTTTGTAGTCATGTGATGAGTATAATAATAATATTGTTTGTATAATACGGAGGCGAAGTGATTCGAACAAAAATTCCCGATTTAGACCAATACGCTAAATAAGACCACTACTAACTTTTCGTGAATGGAAAGAATTTTGAATAAGTATATAATTTTTAAACTAAGCGCTCTTACTGTATAATCTCCTCCATTTGCTTGAAGTTTATGACTTTTATATATAGGCTAATTTATTTAAAATGTCATTCCTTATAAAGTAAGGAAAGAAAACTAACCTTATGCAACAGACTGGCAGACTTTGTGGGAACAGTTACAAGATTTATTTGTAAACAAAGCTTATTGCCAACAACACAAATTAGGATCTAGACAAATACAATTATTTATAAAAAAAAATATAAGAAACAAAATTGGCAGCGTAGAACTTGGAATTAAAAATGCCGTTTAAATGCTGTTGAATATGCTTACTTTTTGCCTTCAAAACAACAATTAAATGCATTTAAAATTGAAAGTGAGTATACAGAGAATTAAAGGGTAAATTTCCTAGTGAAAGTCAGTATACTGATGTGCGTATATAAAAGAAATTAGATATAAAGCTCTATTAAATATTATCTATTGCCACTGAGTGAGTGAGTGTATCTATCTCTAGACATTTTGACATTTTATCTGCAGAACGGTCTCTAGGGTAGAAGAATGCATTAACCGAAATACAGTAGTCTATATATTTTGTTCTGATTTCCTTGACATTGGAATCTGAGAAATGTCTGAGTGTCTAGGATAGTTTGAGTAAATAGTTGAGGATGTATTCCTTGATAATAGGTGTAAATTAATATGGCATCTAACACAAATATATATTTTGGATACATTTGTACCTGTTCTCAGAAGGGCATAAAGCAATATCTTGATGAACAAACATCTACATTTACATTGACGTCACAAATTCTCTTGTCTGTTCTTGTAGCTTAAAGGTGCGTCGAGATATAATGCCCCTCTTTACAATGCCACCCTCACATTGCACTAATAAATTCAAGTGAACGGATCTTCTCCCATATAAAATACATACGAAACCTCGTTACTGTGCCAATTCAATTAGTGCCAGTGAATATTAGATATTTTCAGAAAATATAGATGCAGTGATTTTTTTTAGTTGCAGAATTCTTTTAAAACTGGCGTGAATGTTAGAAAGATTATTTAGGAAACATCCCGTACTGTATTTCCAAGAAGTGAGTGTAAATGTAGTGGGGTGGAATGAGGACAGACAGACAGCCTGCGTGAGGGTGGAGCAGGTAGAAAGAGTCCTTCATACATTGAGACATTCCAAACTTTTATTTCTTTTAGTCCAGTGTTCATTCAGTTATTAAACACTACAGTTTTTCAGTTAGAGTTAATCACTTACATTGACCCCTTATGATTTTAAACCCCTTTGTGCACTGTAGCACTGGGCATATACTGTAATAAATAAGTTACTGTACAGTATTTTATTTTGTGCTAAAGTTCTCTATTTGCCTTTTATTTAACTTTCTTTTATAATACAGTATAGTAAATTAATACAGCACTGTATTATGCCATTTTTATTTTAAAAATTAAATTTCGTTTTAGTGCCACCCTCGCTTTGAGCCATTAAATGTTAGAGAACGGATGGTGGCACTATATCGAGGGTGAACTGTACTTTTATACAAGTACTACCGCGCAGCTCTCCTGCGCATCGCACGTGTTGCCTTGTATGAGAGTTGTAGGAACTTTCCTGAGTGCTGGTAGTGACTTGTGCTCCCTCCTGGCCATGTAGCTGCGGTTTCTGTACATTATGTGAGTCTGTATTCTTTTATATCGTATTATTTTCTATGAATTTAGTTTTTGTGGCTTTCAGACCAAAAAGATTTGGTTATGTTATATTCTGTTCTATTATATCCAGAACTTGAGAAATGCATCAGGCGTGTGTAGACAGTCTTGAACTTAGCGTTATTGGTAATTAGCCGCTTCGCTCGTTGTTTGTGTAGGGATGCTTTTACCTATCTTGTCTATATGTTTTTCAGAATTTTGTCGTTGTGATTCATGATAGTGTTTTCTCTGTCACATTCTAAGTATATGCGCTTTTCTAACGGTGAAATAATTGTTATGCTTATTATGTGGCAAATACATAATAAGTGTAGCTGATGTTACAATTAAATCTTGCTGACGTATACAAGTACTTGGGGAATCCTCTCACATGATTTGGTGTAATCTCTTATTCTAACCCAGGGGAAGTCAACTACGTCTTGTGATGACGTTTGTGGAGCAAGAGCATGCGGATCCCTTGTGTGTGACGTCAGCAAGAGCGCACGGTAGTAGGGGTGTTTAGAAATTAGAGTACGCTAGATTTAGGTACTAGAGGACCTACTTTAGCTCTGTGGGTAAACAACTTCTGGTTGGAAATACGGAGCATTTTTCAAAGTTAATGCAAGTATGCGATCCTGATAGTGTTCTCTCTGCAGAACACGTGTTAGTTCTGCAAAACATTCTTCTTCAGTTCGAATCGAGGTTTCAGGATGTGGAAAACCTTTCTCCAATGTTTAAACTTTTTGCTGCCCCATATTCAGTTAATGTCAGACGTTCCTTGCCGGTATCAGTTGGAACTGCTAAACATACAATGCGACGATCTGTTAAAGGAAAAATATGAACGTAAAGTGGTCTTGGGTAACTTTTTCAGAAATTTCTCTGAAACCAGATTCCCGAAACTTGCCGCACGAATATTATGTAATTTTGGATCGACATATGTGGCCGAACAATTTTTTTCACTAATGAAATGTGCAAAGCTCAAATCAAGAATTACATTGTCAAATTACAAGCTAAATGTAGTCTTGGATTAAATATTGCTCAAACATTACGTCCCAACATTGATAAACTTGTTAAAGAAAAAAGAGACAGGAAAGTCAGAAAATTGTTACTGTAATCTTGTATAATCTAAGGTGCAGACGAGCTTGTATGGTAATTAATTCAGTTCATTTTTTTTTTTTGTTATTTTTATTGTAGTGAATTTTGTTAATTCAAATGATAGTATTGTCTATTTTTGTCAAAGAACATAGATTTTGTGGAAAGGCAATTGTTCTCACAGAATAGAAAAATAGAATTATTTATAATATGTTAAACTACTGTGCTGTAATTAACCGATAAACTATCAAGAACATCGATTGATGTTTCATTAACTCGGAAACACGTATTACGTAAGTTCTAACCCCCTAAATTCCCGCTGCCCGCAATACTAATGCCCCTCTCTTCCCCCCCTGTTCACTGATGCCACCATTTCACATGCTCCTCGCAGAGGTATTACGCGAGCAGTCAGAGCACAAAGCAGTGACGTCACAGAGCAACCTTCTGTCTTCCCCTGTTCTAACCACTCCTTGCTCTCTGGTTTGTTTTAATAAATATAGTACGTTATGGTATTAAGATCTTATCTCATATTACTAAAATATTATACTGTACGTTAAATAATTACCATATTCATCAGTAGGGTTCACATGTTTATGACGTGACATATTTTTACCCTGACCTCCATTCTCGTCGCAAACACAAATTAAACATGAATTGCACGCTTGTTATCCTAATTGAACCGTATTTATTTTGCATATAAAGTCATATTTTGGTCATTTTCATGGTCTTGGTCATATTTTGGTCATATTTGTAATTTAACGTCATATTTCAGTTATAAATTCAGTAAAAGGAACATCTTATGCAGTATGTGCACTAAATTTTCGACTTAAATTTTTTTCTGAAAAAGAGTCACGAATATGTTTGTTTTACTGTAACCGAAATGTGAAGGGACAGTAACAAGTAATAGCACAATTACCTCTTCTTCCTTGTTGTTAACAACATCAAATAGACATGTTTTTAAAATATTTTCAGTGGTATCTGGAAACATTAACAGATTAGAAGTAAAACTGTAAATCACATGTAAAATTATTAAAAAATGATTATATGAGTTTATTAACGTGATACTTTAGTGTCATTAAACGTTTTAAATTGGAATGTTTATTTTTAGAAAATACGTTCTTTTATGAGGTCATATTTAGGATTTTGGTTTCATATTTAGTCATTTTTAAGGTCACATTTTCCACTTAATAGGGTCATAAACATCCGAACCCTACTCATCAGCCATGAAAATTGTATTTATTAAGCTATATGAACATCCCACTTTCCATTGATTTGCTGTTCAACCATTATAATTTGAATGGATAATAACAATTTAATAATGACCATATGAAACTTGCAGTGAATTGAGTATTTACTAAGACATTTAATATACTAGAGTAGCTTTCCATTTTCTATTGAAGTGCTCGTCAAGAAAAATTTCTTCGAATGTCTTTATGAAAATTTGTGAATTTATCAATCATTAGGATATATAATACAAGCTTGCTGCATCTCTAACCTGGAACATTTATTGTGTAGGTAAGGGTATGCTCTACTTGCTTGAGACATTTATTGTACAGGTTAGAGCATACTGCTCTTGTTTCCCTCTTATTCTATATCTTAACTTATAATTAACTTGCCTAAGGTCCGTTATTCACTTTATTATTAAGTGCCAGTATGGTACTTTATGAGATTGTGTGGTGGACGAAAAAATGTCTGTCCGTGTGTCTGTACGCACCATAACTCAAATACGCTTTTTCGGATTTTCATAAAACTTGGAAAACACATTTATAATGTCCATGGGAAGAACCCTATTGATATTGAACCAAATCGGTTCACCGGTACCGGAGTAATGCCCAATTTAGTGCCGCCATCACTCAAATACGCTGTATCGGATTTCCATGAAACTTGGTATACCCATTTATGACGTCCATAAGAAGTGTCTTATTGAATTTGAACCTAATCTGTTGACCGGTACCGGAGTAAAACCCAATTTAGTGAATATTTTAAAGACGCGGTAACTCAAATACGCTTTACCGGATTGGCGCTCAGAAAGGAATCACAATAATACAGAATCAGCTGCTAGAAACAGCGCAGGTGCATGCTGGGAAGAAGCCGATGGGTCACGTGGTGCTGGAATCAGCTGCCAACATGATAATAGTCAGACAACCCTCCGGAAGATATATTATGCCACATTTTCGAAACCGACAAACAGTGTATCGTACATTATTCGAAAATGCAAGGGCGCTTCGCTTCGGCTGCCGCCTCCGCTCGCGCACTTAACTAATGTGGTTAGTGTTTTGCATTATTTAGCTATATGTAGAGGTTGCAGGACCGTATGGAACAGACCAATGACATGCAAAGTCGTTGTCAGCCAATGGGAGTGTTGGTCTGCAAGCCAGAGACCGCATACCAACGCTGAACATCGCGTGTGGATATCCAGTAGAGTGGGAAACTAAACCCATTCTGGATCCCATTGCTTATGGTTGTCTGTTTGGCATCAAATATATTGTTGACATTTAAAGCTAATTATCTCAATTATTTTCATTAACAAATTAATTAACCGCTAAACTTGAGAATAAGGTGATCGCCGTCCCAGCCGGGCCGTACCGAGTGGGAACAAGTCTATAATGTAGCCAATAGTACAAAAATGACTACATGCCGATTGAATTCGGTTGATTCGACGGTTGTAACGATGTTTTATCAAAAGTGTGGAAAGGTAAAAAAACCCTCTGCATTTAGTTAAAAAATTCTAGGTCATTGACAGGTTATGTTAGGTTAGGAACAGTTATATTACTTTAGGAACAATATACTGAATAGCGCGAGGTTTATTATGTATCACATTGAATCTCTTCTGAGAAGGGAAATTTTACCCTTGCACCAGCTGTTTCCCGCGGCTCGGGGGGGCACGGTCGCTAATGGCTGAGCATATCTCACTGTTTGCTGGATACTCTATTCTGAAGGAGTTCCTAATTAACAAATATATTAAAGGTGATGGTTTGTTTGACCTTGATTTTTTCGCTAGCTTGGTTTCTGATCCAACGGCTTTGGTATACTGGTTCTCTTTCACGTTTCTATTTTCACTCATCATACAAATTTGATGTGCATTTACACACTTCAGATATAAACAACAACAAAAAAACACTCCAAATCGTAGAAATAGGAGTATCTCTCTGGTGGGATAAAAACATTAGAATTCAAACTAAATTCGTATTTTATAGTTTCTTTTGTGAATAAGGCTCGTAGCTAATACAATTTGATCTCAAATTCGTTAAAATATTGAAAGATGAACCCATTTTCTGAAAAAATATATTTACTAGATGTTGACCTAATGTATCTCTGAGGAGATAATGCATATTGTGAAATATGAAAATTAATAATGCCAAAACAGAAGTCTTTATATTCACCAAGGGTGAGCTACATCCTGTAGAACTTCGTGCTAGAATACTGCCTTATACGTATTACGTCAAATACTTGGGGACTTACAATACATAAATCATTTACATTCAAACAGCACATAGACTATACCCTTAGCAAGCAGGGATGGCGGTTGAGGCCGGGTAGGTTCCTTCACCCGCAAGCACCTTCACATTTACAAGCGCAGGAGATTAGGACCAACCGTAATTTCCGCCCTAGGAGTCACCTAGTCTACTTCAATCAATCAATCTTAGATTTTTTTAATATGTCATTTTATCTTCAAATGTTTGTGATATATCAATTCTACACATAATTATAAGAAAATTGACACCAAACAATGTATAGTTTACTTTAATAGGAACATTTATAACAAATACATAAATAAAAGTTACGAGAAAACTGCTTTCAAGTCCTATGTTCCTATTAAAGTAAATTATACATTGTTTGGTGTCATTTTTCTTGCAATTATGTGTAGAATTGATATATAACAAACATTTTAAGATAAAATGACATATTAAAAAAATCTAAGATTGATTGATTGAAGTAGACTAGATGACTCATGCGGCGGAAACTAAGGTCGGTACTAATCCCCTGCGCTTATAAATGTGAGGGTGCTTGCGGGTGAAGGAACCTACCTGGCCTCAACCGCCATCCCTGCTTGCTAAGGGTATATACTCATAGTAAAAGTTTTCAATCATTTCGGTGACTCATTCCTCTTCCCAAAAGACCGATTATTAGAACCGACACTAAAAGACTACCCTATACTCCGTTAGTCCGGACAACTTATGCATGTCCTACCTGGTCAATGACTACAAAAACACACATAGGCCTACTACGCTTACAAGGCATTAAGATCGCGATATGACTTTCTAGTTAAAGCGACTTTAATATGAATAAATAAAAAAAGGCATTAAGACTATCATTACTAGAGACGAGA
Organism: Ectobius pallidus; assembly: GCA_964059195.1. Taxonomy (NCBI): domain Eukaryota; kingdom Metazoa; phylum Arthropoda; class Insecta; order Blattodea; family Ectobiidae; genus Ectobius; species Ectobius pallidus. Next base: position 177,731,238 of record CAXKWD010000004.1, on the reverse strand, counting down.
CTTTCATGCACTATAAAATTGCGAAATATGCATGCATTCATGCATTATCAAACCATGAAACATGCACTATCAAGGGAAAAATACACTAAAATATGCACTAACATTTATGGCCCAATATGAAAATTTTTAGTACACTTTATCTGAAATTATAATAGATCGTCTTTGGAACATTTAGCTGGAGGCATAGTAAAATCACAGAACAGACAATCACACTAACCACTGCACACACTGTAAAGATACTGCAGGTTTCCCGAGCCCTGACAAAGTACAATGCACCCCAAGTGCGGGCCGGAAATAGGTGGGGGTGGACAAAGGCAAGGCCAAATTCCTTTTCGCACATCTCGCGCCACTTCACAAACGTCTGTAAAAATGGGTAGTAAAAATCGAATATAGGGAAACTTTGCCACGATATCACTTTCTTGAAAACCCATTAAACATGCATTTAAACTGAATATAATGTATATTATATGCATGATTTAGCCAAAAATTCCCTAAATATGCATTATGCATGTTTTTTTCCTCCAAAAAGGTCAAAACATGCAAACATGCACGGAAAAAGTATGCATATTTGGAACAGAAAGTAATGACATGGGTAAGTACTCAGTTTGAGGTATGTCTTAAGTTATCATAAAAACATGCATTTGCATGAAAGTCTCGTCTCTAATCATTACACATTCCATTGAGCATACCACACACGCAGTACAAGAATATATATATATATATATATATATACACACACAGACAGACTAACAAGAAAAGCACATAAACTAAAAGAACACACAAACGAACTAATCCAATGCATCGGAACAGGACATGCACGGTACCAACAACACAGAAGACTCTAGTTAGTAATTGACTTTACTACCGTACTTTTTTTTTTCTTCTTTAAATTCAGCCGGCCATAGGCCAATTTTCCTTAACTTTTTTGTCTTGTTTTACCGTTTGTTACTTTATTTTTCGTATCACAGACTAACACCTAGCCCGAGGCAGGACTCGAACCCACGCTTCGGCGTAGGTTGAAAATTCCATATGTCTGCGTGCGTTTACATTATAAACAAATGAATCGACGAGCGTGAGCTACAACATTCAAGCGATCGCGATGGTTTTATGTCGAAGGTATGACAAAAATAGCCAAAGCCAACTGTAATTGATTTGACATTGAAATGTATCTGAAAACTGATGCTTCGAAAACTAAAAAAATACAAGTTTTCTGCCCGTTTTTCACTCATAACTCACGAACGATAGCGAAAATTAAAATTCCGGCTTCGAGGTGCATTTTCCGAACCTTCAGTCTACCTATGTTTAAAATTTCAGATCTCTGCGTTCTGTAGATTTCACTGGGCATCGCAGGCAGACAGACACTTCCTTGTATTAATATAGATATAAGGTGACAGCTATTGTTGTTGAATGCCAACTATTATGCTCTTAATTTTTTAAATAATTATCGCGGGCGATCGCTTGATTATGTAAGTTCATCCTGGACGATTCATTTGTTTAGAATGTCCCTTAGACATAACTTATGACATTTTCAACCTACACCGAAGAGGGATATTCAATATAGGCCTAAATGTGGTCAAACATTATTCGATTTGGACGAAACTCACTATATAGGGGTTTTCTGGGCCAAGGAACTCGAATCTGAGGTCGCTTTTATCAGGCGACGCTATCTAATCGTGGTATGTAGACCACGTGATTTAGGTGTTAATAAATATAATGATTTAACTATTACGCTATTGATTTTTAATTTTTTAAATAATTATTGCGGGCGAAGCCGCGGGCACAAGCTAGTACTGTATATAAGTCAAAATAATAGATATAATAATTGTACATTGTAAGTGTACATAGTAATAATAATAATAATAATAATAATAATAATAATAATAATAATAATAATACGATATTATATCGCATGGAATTATCGATCGATTGGATTCTGTGAGCTCACCCTAGTCTATCAGTTTGTTTATAAAGTCAAGGCACTAACAAATCTGAAATGTACAACTTGGAAGAGGGATAATGAAAATAGGCCTAAATAGGCAAACATTGATCGATTTAGACGGAACTCAACATGCAGGAGTTTCCTGAGTCAGGGAACTCAAATATGAGGTCTTTTTCCCAGTATTACTGAAAAGACTTACGACTGGTGTACAAGTATGTTTGAAACAAGATTGTGTTAACTAATAAATAATATTACGAGTTATAATGTTATTACTTAACTTTATAGTAAACTAGCTGAAAAGGCCCGGCGTCGCCCGGGCTTTGTATTTTGTAATTTGAAATTAACTTTTGGAGGACTTTCGATTTTGAAACTCTAGGTGCTTATATAATATGTATGTAAAACTTGAAATGAAGAAAAAGATTTATCACACTCAAACTATTCCATCAGAAAACGCTAGATATAGCTTTTTATGGCTCATAGAGGATGTCGAAAGCTGCATTCCGTTGCTTCTACACATCATACTTGGGAGGATTTGAAATAAGAAGAAACATAAATTAAATAAGATTGTATTGACTTGACGGAAAATTTTATTTCTCATTCTCATGTTACCATACAACCGTTTCGGTTCTGAAATAAGAGAAATGCAGTATCACTTTCATACTTTCCTCCCCTAAAACCCGGGACATAAAATACTGCAAGCATAGGACTCAAAATGTTCCATCCCATGCTTAGGGCCTATGATAAACATCCCTATTTCTCAACTAATACAAAGCATACAGCTATGGATAACGTATAAGCGGAAAGGATTGTTTACCTACTTCTGATATAGCATACTCACACACTTAAGTTATCCCAGCAATACGACCTCTTATTCTACATCAAAATGTGAAGTGAGAAAATATTTCTTGTGTCGAGGGTAGAGAAAGTTATGTGACTGCATTACAATGTGCTTTATTCTCGTCGATTTTATTCTTCACGAATTATTTTTACAAAACGTTAGCATCAGAATTCGTTATTATGTAGTGTCCAGAGCCCTATATGAACTGTGTAAACAATACACTGTTGTCTTGACAACTGAACAACATTTCATTTTTTTTGCATAATATTCTCAGAAATTATATAATTTTCAAGGGAAGGACTGATTTGTTTCAATTTTAATGTTGACAGCTATACTTCCCGGGCTTAACTGGGTATGTGTGCAAAATGTCGTGTAAATTGGTAAAGAAATGTAGATTTGTATAAGGAACAAACATACATACATACATACACACTTTCGATTTTATATATTAGATTCTATGAAACAGGGCCCTTTCTGGAGTATAGGCTAGATTATTTTTACTTTACTATAGGTAAAGGAAGCATTGTTTTCGACCCCCAAATTCGAAGTTTAGTTTTTGACATAAATACTATTTTTGGAAATATGTATGTGTGTCAGTGTGTGTGTGTGTGTCTCTGTCTATCTGTCTTTCTGTGTGGATGCCTGTGAACAGGCTAGCTCCAAAACAGAAAATCGTATGAAAACAAAATTTCGTATTTGGGTCAGGTACCTTCTGAAGATGTGAGCCGAAGATTGGCGACAAGTTTCTCTTATGTTTAAGGGGACATTACATGGAGAAATTTTCGTTCTTTGCTATTTTCTCGAAAACGGCTCTTGCGATTTTCTTTAAAATATGCACATGTGTTTCTTATACTGAGAGCTAAAACTTTTATTTGAAACTTTTTTCGAAAAAAATTCTCTGAAGGGTAGTTACAAGCCACCAACTGTTTGTAGAAAGTTTGTCTTGCGAGTTGAACAACTGAATACGCGCTCTTTCACGACCTCTTATTCTATATAAGAATGTGAAGTGAGAAAGATGTATTGTTGGCCATGCATAGAGTAAAGAAGTATCTGAGGGAAATATTCGATACATTTCGGAAATTATTTTTTACGGCGGAATGTTCAATAAACGTCTGCAGTCACTTTTTTTAAGTTTGTTATATAGCCTGCGCTTTTAGTTGCATCATTGAAAGAAGACGTATTTATAGGATAATTAGCGTAAAATTGTGTCTTGCGATTCTGTACAAGGATATGTGAATACTGCTAACTTTTATTTGGGCAGAGGAAGTTATGTGACTTTCACATCATATTTTTTAAATGGAAGTTTAACATATCAATAACTCCTTTCTTCCCAAACTTAATTCTGTTCATGTATTCTGAAAGAGACAGATAGAGATAGAGACAGATAGAGAAAGAGACAGATAGAGATATATAGATAGAGAGATAGATAGAGAGACAGAGAGAGACAGAGAGATTGCCGATGAGTTGACGTTAAGAAGCTCCATTGATATTTATTAATTTCCGATGCAGATTGATGCTCTTTTCACTTCGGGCGAGGACAGTAATTAAAAGCCAAATCGGCTGCAATCAATATGGCTCTCGTGAACACATAAGTGACCTCATTACCCTCGCCTTCCTCTGCTACGGTCAATGTGACCCGCGACCCGGAGCTACTATCGGAAATCGAACCCACCCTTCAAGCCAACACCCCGACATATTAGGAAGCTTCAGCTCAAGATGACATGAAGCTCTAATATTAAATATAATTATTATACTGCATTGCCTAGTGGGTTACGCGATGGCTCAACTAGTGATTCTTGTATAATGTGATATCGCGCCTGGACCCGATATTGAGGATAGCTTCCGCCTAGATGGCGATTTACGCATGATGATGGATGGAGACCAAATGACACGGCAGTTGTTTTTATTTCTGCAATCAGGGGACCTAAAATGTGTATTAACACACAATACAATGCAGAATACAATACTTCCTCTGTTTATAGAGAGTTGATCGAAAAGTAACGCACAATATTTTTTTTAACAAAAAGTTTAATAGGTACAATCACAAACATATGCACACATGAAGGGACATATTTTGTCTATTTTTCTATACAGGATGTTTCAAAAACACTTATACAAACTTCGGGCATGGGTTCCTTACACCAAAAGAAGGGGAAAAGTTCATATGAACATATGTCCCATAATCCTTGTTTTGTCGGATGAAGAAAATTTTCTACGACGTGTCATGGAAGCCTGCGAAACATTTCGACACCATCCCGGATTATTTGAAAGGGTGCAACAGTCCATGATTCGGCGAGTGCATGCATGTCTAGAAGCAAGAGGAGGACATTTCGAGCATTTGTTATGAGTTTTGTGTGTTGAAGTGTTGTGAGTGTACCAATGTGTTGAACAATTATTCCTAAGGAGAAAACAAGGATTATGGGACATATGTTCATATCAGCTTTTTTTCCTTCTTTTGGTGTAAGCAACCCATGGCCGAAGTTTGTAAAAGTATTTTTGAATCACCCTGTATTGTCGCCAAGTTTCTCAGCCCATTTCTCCCATCGTGATACCACTTTCAAACTACCCTGTTCATAGAAGTCCGTTCGGTTGGAGTATAGCCATCTGCGGACTGCTGTTTTCACTTCTGCATCTGACGCAAAGCGTTTACCGACCAGGAATTTCTTTATGGGACCAAACAAATGAAAGTCCGACGGTGCCAGGTCTGGTGTGTGGAGGATGCTGGAGCGTCTCCCAACCAAGTTTGATTTTCTCACAAACAGCTGCAGCAACATGGGGCGAGCATTGACATGAAGACGTTTGACACCATCGGCATGAATGTTACAGCTTTTGTACGAAGGGCACGAGGCAACTTTGTCAATGTTTTAGTGCTATACTCCAACCGAACGGACTTCTATGAACAGGGTATTTTGAATCTGGTATCATGATGGAAGAAATGTGTTGGGAAACTTGGCGACTATATAGAAAAATAGACAAAAAGATGTCCCTTCATGTGTGCATTTGTTTGTAATATCGTCTTTTAAGTGTCCTGAAATGGACCGTGGACAATCCTTCAGAGCTTTGATGACGCCTCTTTTCTGTTTGGGGTGGTGGTTGGATTGCAGTGTGTGTAGGTTTTCTGTATACTTTGTTGTCTCTCCTCATCACCAGTACGTCTCATGCTCCATTTCCATAGTAAATTGGACATTCGGATGTACGCTCTTGGTGTGAGTTTGGAATTTCTGTAGTTCTTCCTCTCCGTGACTCCACTTGAAACACGTTGTTGTTAAGCAGTGTCTGAACATATTAGTGATATCAGCTGGAAACAGTTTGTTGATGTGTTTAAGTGCTGCACCTCTAGACACTTTGGTAATCAATGAGACTTCGTCGAAACTCAAAAGCAGGACATTGGGAGACACCTCGAGTTCATGTAACATGGCAATGAAGTGACGATAGTCCTTTGCAATCGATGACGTCATACCAATGTGAGGTTTCAGAAGTGAACTCAAGTATTTTGCGACGTCATTTGTAGGTGAACCGATGACACTGCAGATAGGGCGCAGCGGAATCTACTGCTTATGGATTTTTGGTAGACCATAGAGGCGTGGTGGATAAGCATCTGATTTGATTATACGCTTCTGGATTTCAGGAGGCAGACATGAGGTTCTTGCCAGTTGGTTGCTTTGACGAAGCATCGGCATGGTGAGATCTCTGTCAAGCTTTCAGTACATAGTTGGGTCCAGACGCTGCCTTCTTGATAATCTCAATATTGGATCCACAAAATTGTACATTATACCAAAGTCAAGTTCACCTTCAGCTTCTAGGCTGTATTTTGTCAGGTCAACCAATATTATTTTGTCCCCTTCTGTACAAAAAATGTTTCCTCCAAACCAGAGAAATCTAAAGATATGAAAAATGACACACATATGCCTGTTCACATAGTTAGAAGGGTATTTTAGCCCTCCTTGTAGCAGATAATAAAAACATGTATAATTTATTTTGCCCCCTTTTGACGAACAAAATAGATCATAATACAAACAACGCCTGGCCTGTTTGGGTCACTTTATGTGAAACATAAACTCAAACTTATGTTTCTATTGATTCATCTACATATACATCTGTCAAGTAATCTAAATTTAAAACTGAAATAAATTGAACAATATTATTAGATTTGCTGGTATCGACATTAGGTTGCAACAAAGTGATCCCTATACAGGCCGTGGAGGCCAAGAGGCTCCCAGATTTTGGACATTCGGCACATGAAGGTGGTAAGGTTGTCAGCCTTATGCACCGCCCGCCTTTACCCCCCGGATTGCTCCTGGTACTCATACCTATGTGGCCTAACTAAAGCCAATAACTGTGCTGAATCAAATCTACTCTTATACAATTCAACGGCCCTAAATAGCGTGCTTGCTCGCCCGCTTCGTGAGACATCGGGTATACTCGGCGATGTTCGTCTCTCGCAGTCTAAACTTTCATGACGACTACAAAATTAGGAAGGAAAACCGTTTCTTTATTATATAAGGCCTAAGTGAAATGAAGACAATGAACAAATATTATAATTTTATTTTTACTTACAATTTTCATAGCTCTGAACCACAAACATTTTTTAATAATCTACCAGTGTAATTTTCTTAAAAATCCTGGAGTCAATGAATAATGGCTGGCGAAGCCGGGGGCAACAGCTGTAAAATATTGATAGTTTTATCTCTTGAAATATCGCTGATAATAATAATCCAAACAAACCATTCCTTCCCTTGAAACATTATATAATTTCTGAAAATTACACTAAATTGATAAAATAAAATTCACATCATATTCATGTCAATAAACAGCTGAGAAACAATACGTATTATGTGTTCACAGGTTCTTTGGAACTGCATAATCGATTCTGATATAGTTTTCCCAGGGGGCGCTTTCATATCGTGGAATGTACTCTAAAGCAGGAATTTTAGCTGTTTCATTAATTATTAATGGCTTAGTTTATGAATGATTCGCGTACAAGTGTTAATAAAATTGCTTTAATAATTATTATACTCTTAATTTTTAATTTTTAAAAGAATTATCGTGGCGAAGCCACGGGCACCTCCTAGTTATATACATTAAAAACATATTGAAATGCCTGTAATAGACCGCCACAGATAGGACTACCTCCTGTGTTGCCAAATTTTAAGCAGCATGGTTTGGGAAATAAAGAAGGCAGTGGCCTATCTCATCTGATAATGCAATGAAAATCATTCAATGCATCTCGTATTTCTCATGAGAGAAAGAATCCTTTATTAGAACTGACTGGCAGGTAACCGAAATGTGTAGTGGAAGAACTGGGGCAGAGGTTACATATCCCATTGTAACCAAGAACTAAGCTAAATCATTATTTGTGTCCTATGTTCGTGATAGTCTGACTCTGAGGTCCTATGCGAATTATTGCGACTGGAAGTTCCAAATAAAGTGACAAGATAAATGGATTACTTAAGTTCTCCTTTTATCAGAACAACCGAGGTCAATGTCATAAAAATTCTAGGTTTCTATTCGTAACTTTCCAGACATATGTTGCTATATGTTGCTTCATGTTGCTTCATTTGCATGCATGTGAGATGAAATTAACGTCATTTCTTAAGAGCTGCCAACTGCTGCAGAATGAATGGATATGCTAATGTTGCTATATGTTGCACTTACCTTAATACAATAATTGGGGGCAGATTAAAGCAGAGGCAAAAATATACTTGGCCACCATGAAAACTTATTATCATTGATAAACGACATAAAAGTAATACTCTCTGCAAATTTCACTCATCTTTCGCATTGTTGCCAAATGTTTTATTATTCCCTCCAGTTATTTTTACATAACACAGGCCCAGAGGTGTACATATTCTGATTTTAGCTTACTTGCCCCTTTGAAACTCTGCAACCAGCCACAGCTTTTAACTTGCTTGGGAAGAAAGCAAGCTTATATTGCTGTGATGAAATGAAATAATGTCGCTGTGAGTCACAAGCTCTTCATAACCTGGTGGGTTTCACAGGACCTAAGGAAACTGCAAGGCCTGGCGGAAAGAATATGAAACTGGGTATATCAGTGCACTGTTAAGTCGTGCAGTTACGTAGTTGAGGAACTTCAGATGTGTTTAGAGTGCAAGTAAAAGGAGAATGGAGAATTTTACCCTGAAGGAACCCGAGGAGAACCTAAAATGTGAAGAGTGTGAATTATCAATGAACAAAGGTACTAGTCCAGCATGGGAAACATTTTCAAACATTTTTTAGAAAACCTCTAAAAAATCAATAATAACTATAATAAAAATAATAAATGTGTTAAGACGCTAAAACGATTTTTAATACTTAATCCACCTTCTATTTATCTGCATGATGAATTTCTTCTACGAGCATGTAGAAAAGCAAGAAAGTATTAGGCCTATCTACACTTAGCAACTACAGTTGTTTAGCTGATAGGAATGTCTCAACCTTATTCAGGCTTGCGTGGGTTAAGTTCAGCCCGACCCATGCAAGTCTAAACAAACTTGCCTGCTTGCTAGCTGTGACGCTGGCAACTTGCTTGCCTGGCGTGCAAGCGGGTATGGGCAAGCTAAAATCGAGATTTGTACACCTCTAAACACAGCCCAACAAACAAAACTTTTTGTTTTGTGTCTCAGATGTTTTACCAGATTTTGGCTATACTTAATGTACTTATTCCAAATATGTAAACAGTTTTTCTCTAACAGCTCTACTTCTGTCGAGGGGGAGGATTTTATACGTGAACTCCTAATCTAGCGAAACAAAATCTTGCTTGATAATATAGCTAGTGAGGGTTCTTGACCATACTTTGGACACGTAGGACGAAAACGAAAGTACAAAAAACTAAAAGCTGGATTACTTTTTGGCCCTCAAATTTACAGCTTATAAGTTATAAACGACCGTACAGTATGTCATATCATTTTTTCAAAGATCCCATGTTATATTGTTATTGTAATGTTAATGTAATGTTAGTGTGTTGCTTTTTTCTACCCATGATTTAGAAGCTAGAAATAGGCACTGTTTTTTTTATTTATATCAAACGTAAAATGGGATGATATCCTTAATGGCAATACCATATCTCACAAAACTAAAGCTGATAGGGCAAAACTAATGGCACATTTGGCATCAGCGACCTAAATATACCTAAGATTAGGTATAAATTTTAAGGCACCAAAATCGCTGTTGGTCTGTGTAATCTATGGTTCCTTAAATTTAAACACAACATAAGTAGCTATAATTTTCTAACTTTCAATTAAAAATAACTATCAGCCAGTGAGTTTTGTACAACTGACTTCTTTGTACTTTTATTTCACTGAAGCACAGTTAAATTGGTGATATATATAGCGTGGAGTTACTTGTTAGATTATAATCTAACAAGGAAATCTATATTAATAAAAATGAATTTCCAAAATGTATGACGGAGCATCACTTGAGAACGGCAAGACCGATTTGGCTGATTCTTTTTTTGTTGTGTTCGTAATTATCAGGACAAGGTTGGTATAAAATGATTTTTTTGGAAAATCCACGGGAAAAGTTGAAAATGTGAAATAAGGCAGAGTTAGATAGTTCTGCTGTAAATTGTTTACATAAAAAAAAATTAAAAAATTGAAGTGTGACATATTCACAGTTTGAGAGTTCCGCTTTCACATGTTTTCATAACAAAACAAACAACAACAACAACAACAACAAAGGAGTGCGAGTCTTGCAACCAAGCCAAATCGAAAGTGTGTATGTATGTTCCCTATACAAATCTACATTTCTTGACCAATTTGCACGAAATTTTGCACTCTTACCCAGTTAAGCCCGGGAAGTAACGCGATGAACACTAAAATTCAAACAAATCACTCCTTCCCTTGAAAATTTATATCATTTCTGAAAATATTATACTGAAAAATGAAATGCAATTCAGTTATCATTACAACAGTGTATTGTTTACTGTGTTCACATTGGGCTTTGGGAACTACGTACATAACACTGGGCTTTAACAAATTCTGACGCTATCGATGTAATTAATACATTTTTGAAAATAATTATTGAAGAATGAAATCCAAGAAAATAAAGCATAATGTGAAGCAGTCACATAACTTTCTCTACCTTCGAAATGGAAAATATTATTTTCTCACTTCACATTTTGATGTAGAATAAGCGGTCGTATTGCAGGGACAGCTTAAGTGTGTGCCAGTGAGTATGACATATCAGAAGTCGGTAAAAAATCGTATCCACTTATACGTCAATCATAGCTGTAGGCTTTGTATAGGGATGTTTATCATAGGCCCTAAACAAAATAGGATGGAACATTTTCAGCCCTATGCCCGCAGTATATTATGTCACGGGTTTTGGGGGAGGAAAGTATGAAAGCGATACTGAATTTATTTAAATTTCAGCTCCGAAACGGTTGTATGGTAACATGAGAGCGAGAAATACAATTTTCCAGAAAGACAATACATTCTTATGTAACTTAGTAGGAATTTATATTTCTTCTTATTTCAACCCCTCCCAGGCATGGTGTGTAAAAGCAACGGAATGCAACCTTCGACATCCTCTATGAACCACAAAAAGCTATATCTAGCGTTTTCTGAGGGAATAGTTTGAATGTGATAAGTCGCTCTTTCTCATTTCAAGTTTTATGTACATATTACACAAGGCCCTAGAGTTTGATCATCGAAAGTCCTTCATAAATTTCAAATTACAAAATAAAAACCCGGGCGACGCCGGGCCTTTTAAGCTAGTTAATAATAAAAATTAATAAGACTTTTAATGGGAAATTAATTTTCGACTGTGAGATAATATACCCATCCTATTCTGCAGCAGTTGGCAGCTCTTAATTTCATCTTACATTGCATGCAAATGAAGCCCCGCATTTTAAGAATTTAAGACAACGTGTACAATTATAGCGAATCTTTTGTCACAAGTGCCGCCAAGTCGATATAAATCCTGCATGGACCCTAATCTCATTTTGCAATCATATATACAATTTCTTTTCAGAAATGGAATTCTTCTTTTTACATAATCTGTAGGAAGGTGCTATTGTTGCCTTCGATTCAATATCTCCTGCTGTCAAACGAGAAAACTTCCCTCCTTTGTGAAGAAAAGAGACAAACTACTTCGTATATTTTTCAGTTCCTGAATTCTTCTAAGAGAAAAGAAAATATTTTACATCATTGTATGCGTTGTATCAAAGTGAAGACCGTTTTCTTTAGGCCTATACACTGCATTCAGCATAGAATTCAATTAATTCCAACTTCGTGATTAAACACGCGTAAATGAAAACAACCTGCACATGGGGTCAAACTCGTACACTTGGGAACATTAAGAAAAACTGAGTTTGTAATGAGGTGATAGAAGCAAAAGCATGGGTGAAGAGCACATTTCGCTTCTATTTGCTATCGCGTCACCTGAAGATAAGGATATGCTAATTCTTTTTTTTTCATAACATCAGAAGGTTTTCCTTCGGAATACTAAAGTATAAGGTTAAGCTCCACTTTATTCACAAGGCCCAATGGATAGTCTCTTTTTTCTGCTTAACCTGAAAATGCATTGTTTTCAACTAATTGCTGGGTGTTAATATAGCTATTTATGTATCAAGTACGCAAAATAACACTTTAGCGGACGAATCTAGTATATAATTGATGAATCCGATAAAGTTTTTGCGTACAATATTTTTTTAGTAAAAAGCTCTCTAAATTAGGCTATATGAAATGAAACAAAAATACCTTATAATTAATTATAATGAATGGTAGTCAGCCATTTGTTAAAGTCATATTTCCACAGCCACCTAAATCGCAAAACAACAATGAACCGTACGCACCAATAGGAAATGCGGTATAGATGCATTATGAGTCGCTTTTTGTAAACAATAATGCATATGAACTAATATTTATGAAAAGCTTGTGAAAATATGAATGATAATCCCGAGGAAATTTCAATCTAAGCTAGAAACATTGAATTGAACCTGGTGCCAGCGACATCACGGCAACGGTAGACTGTGAGAAGGAATATATTGCAATTAAATGCTGGTACATTCATGGTAAGCAATGACTCTCTTGTGAACGAAGATGTGAAAAGTTTATGGTATATATTTCTTGTTATTGTTTGATGAAGAAGGCTATCCTGTTTGCGAAAAAGCCTGGTAAAGTTTCTGATTATCATAAATAAGCATGTTGGCTTAAATTTGTTGTTTTATGACGAAGTATATGCTTAAACCCATGTTAAAGTTGGTGTGACTGGTCAATACCATCTGAGTTTTGTTTATAGATTGTCATGACGACTTTTAAGTACTAGGCCGATAAAACTGCATTATGCAGTTTGAATGCAGTTTTATGCAATTTTAGCGGCCTTGGTTGCTAAAATGCAATTTTTCAGTTCGACAAGCAGCTTTTTTAGAGTTCGTGTACTAAAAAATATATTATAGTCTTTTTTTTAAATTTGATTTCCTATAGTAACTTAGATTTTACATTTTAAAGTTTATGGCATCGCACGTTGACGTCTGTAGATATTAGATTTTCAGAGTTATTTATGTTACACCACCTAAGAATTTTTGTTCCAATTGTTTAAAAAGTTGTTCCTATAATAACAGGCTCTAGACACAATCCTTTATTTATTGAAGAAAGCATTTTACTAGTAATAAATATTAGCCCAGTCAAATTAGACCAAAACAGTTGGGTTTGCTGCATTAAATCATGTAGTTCCAAAAGTTTCAGGAATATGTAGGGGGAGTCCCCTGAACAACGCCTAATAAAGTCCCACCGATTTCAGGTGCCACGGGGGTTGGTGGGGAGGCTCAAACGTCCCTTTTTTCAGTTTTTGGCGCATACCTCGAAAACGGTGCGAAGCACAAAAACTGTTATAGCCTACTTTCCAAAATTAATGCTTATTAAATTCACTACAAAATGGTACATTCAAATTTATCTCTATGTGTTGTCATCTTCGAGAAATGAACCGGCGAAAATGGAAAATTTACAGAAAAATTTTAACGCCTCACGTTTTTCGTCAAACTTGCCCTTCCGACTCTTTTTCCTTCCATTTACAGGAAACTCGTAAGGAAATAAGTTGTAGAGGATTAAATTTACATCAAGAATATATATCCTTTTACTTATTTATTTTCAAGCATTGAAAAGCTAAACCGTTTTGAAATTACGTTTCAGAGGTGTTAGTATTATTCTGACCAATAGACATATAATGTATTATTAGGCTTACTATTGTCATCATCATTATAATTATCTTCATAATCATTTTTATTATTATATTAATTTCAGGCAATTTAATTCGAACCCTCTTGAATGATTCCAAAAACAATAACACGGAAATTTATCAATTTATTTTACGAGGGGCATACACTTTTTCACAACCTTAATCTTTATTGATAAGTGAAACCAAGTATATCATCTCAATCTACAGACCTTTCTTTCACTTTTCACGTTTTTTTTCACACGTTTTTGTTTCCCATCGTTCTGCAAGTTTGAAAATACCCTTGCGATAGAATTCAGTTCCAGCTGCACATAGACACTGAAATGCTGCAAAACCTGCAGTTGGACATAGTGCGGTTCAAGAAATGATTCACAGCTTAGGTTATCGGAAGGTTTGTGCCCGTTGGGTCCCACGTTTATTGACCGAGGACCACAAACATCAGAGACGAACCATTGCCCAAAATCTTCTTCAGAGATTTCGAAATGAAGGTGATGAATTTTTGAAAGAGTATTGTGACTGGAGATGAAAGCTGGTTACATCATTATGAACCTGAAACAAAACGACAGAGTATGGAATGGCACCATTTGAATTCGCCATCGAAGAAGAAAACGAAGACAGCTGGAACGGAATTCTATCGCAAGGGTATTTTCAAAGTTGCAGAACGATGGGAAACATGTGTGCAAAAAAACAGAGACTATGTGGAAAAGTGAAAGAAAGGTCTGTAGATTGAGATGATATACTTGGTTTACACTTACAAATAAAGATTAAGGTTGTTAAAAAATGTTGCTCACGACTTTCAGTATGCCCCTCGTATATTTGTATAATTAATTTATGTTCGTTCATTAATAGTTTACGGAATGAATGTATACAAATATAAATTACAAATATTATTTGGAGCCTATATTCTCAACGCGAGGGTTTGTCATATAGAATTTGGGCAAAATACAGCGTGATATGTTATGTAGAGATGAGGCATGTATAAAATCAATATGGCCGCGAGGGAATGTCCGGTAGGCTTTACATTACGGTGCAGGCTTTACTAGAGAACAGGTGCCACAAAGCCGGCCTTCTCCAGGGATTCGCATGACATGGCCCCCTGCTGATAACTTCTCGCTGTGTGCATCCCCAGCTTAACATCGTCATATGCAAATTTGCTTATTAGTGTTGCCGTCATAAAATCAAAACCTGGCGATGATGGAACGGAAAATCCAGGATTATTGAGGTCAAAAACTAATACTTATTTCGAGAAAAACAGCCTTCAATTATATTTTAGGAGAAACATTCATCGTAAACCGGGACCCAAACCAGGTGACTTTCGATTTTCCATGCTGAAACTTTACCAAATGAGCTAGACAAAGTTAGAATGAAAACTTTCTCCTATGATTACCCCCATAATGGTCCTCACATAAATACATCTATGATATGGTAGAGTTTTACATTGCATACCCAGGCGGCTTCAAAGGTATAAGTCGGTGTTTCTTTATGTTAATTGACCTGACCAAGTCGGTCTTGGTTTCTGCTTTCCAAAACAAAAGCAATGTTGCAATATTCTCTCATTGTTATCATTGACTTCAGTTCCTCATTCCCTTTAGTCAATTCACACGCTTTATTTTTACTGTAACTAGATCTTGCAACTCCGCGTTTCACTCCACGCTCAGTAGACGAATAGCTGTCACAGCCGTCACAGGACATTCTTAGATTTTGATAGGCTGAGATAACTGGCTGACTGATGCGGTAATAATATAGAACCAACAAGATATTGAACACTTTCTAAGAATGTATAAATTCATGTAGGAGGGCATTATATAGGAGTGTATATGTGCATAAATCCAGTTAATATACAATACTATAGGGCTTAGTGACGTTGCATCCATTGAACTTTTGGTCCATTGTGGTTTGTGGTTAGGTGGACGAGTCTTTTCATAATAACAAATATAGAGTATGGGTTGAGCTGTCGTAAAACTTGTCCTCATAACAAAAGGAAACCCCTGGGTATGCACAGAATTACTGGACTATACTGTACAATAATACTGAAAACAAGATGAGTATGTATAAATATGATCCCGTTGATTACGGAAAATGATGATAAAACTACGGCACCGATGACGAACGAATTGTGTCATTCGAACCATCGTGAACTCATACTGAGTGCTAAATTATAAAAAAAAAATCAAATTTTTATTTTATGATCAAAAATTAAAAATAATATTCATAAAAGTAGGCTATAATGGCGCGCTTGATGTACGTTTACGGTCCTAGCGTCTACTCGATCATGCTCGCCTGTTAGAAGAACTGATTGCTGACGTAAAACCAAATGGTGTTACCTATTGTTTATCGTCGCTATGGAGTTTTCATTGTGCGTTTCTCAATATATCTGGCGTGTTTTAGGAAATGTTGAATGTGTAAGGAACTAACGAATATCACTTACCTTAGCTTTCCGTGGTGGTTTCCCCAGTTTCCTGCCTTATTCCCCTAGGGCGCTTACGTAGGCCAATCCGAAAGGGAATTATTAAGTGCCAGTATGGTACTTTATGAGATTGTGTGGTGGACGAAAAAATGTCTGTCTGTCTGTCTGTCTGTCCGTGTGTCTGTACGCACCATAACTCAAATACGCTTTTTTGGATTTTCATGAAACTTGGAAAACACATTTATAATGTCCATGGGAAGAACCCTATTGATATTGAACCAAATCGGTTCACCCGTACCGGAGTAATGCCCAATTTAGTGCCTATTTTAATAGATTATGGCGCCTTTCTATTAGAAAGGCGCCATCACTCAAATACGCTGTATCGGATATCCATTAAACTTAGTATACCCATTTATGACGTCCATGAGAAGTGCCCTATTGAATTTGAACCTAATCTGTTGACCGGTACCGGAGTAAAACCCAATTTAGTGTCTACTTTAAAGGCGCAATAACTCAAATACGCTTTATCGGATATTTATGAAACTTCGTATAAGCATTTATAATGTCCATGGGAAGACGTTTATTGATATTGGATCAAATCGGTTGGCCAGTACCGGAATAATGCCCAATTTAGTGTTTTTATGTTAATATATAAGAAGTCGCGATAACTCAAATATGCTTTATTGGATTTTCCTGAAATTTTGTATACCCATTTATAATGTACGTGGAAAGACGTCTACTGATATTGGACCAAATCGGTAGACCGGTACCGAAGTAAAACCCAATTTAGTGAATATTTTAAAGACGCGGTAACTCAAATATCCTTTACCGGATTTTTATGAAACTTGGTATACACATTTATAATGTCCATGGGAAGACGTCTATTCATAATGGATAAAATCGGTTGACCTGTTTCGGAGTAATGCTCAATTTAGTGCCTATTTTATGGTAATATACGTATTCGAAAGAATTTATTAAAAAAATGAAAATCAGTTATCTTGACAACATAGCCTATTGTTTTACTGTGATCTTATAAGGCCTTGGAAATTAAAATACAGGTAGCTATGACAAAAAACATATTAATTGACATGCGCTTATCCAACTAG
Organism: Ectobius pallidus; assembly: GCA_964059195.1. Lineage (NCBI taxonomy): Eukaryota > Metazoa > Arthropoda > Insecta > Blattodea > Ectobiidae > Ectobius > Ectobius pallidus. Next base: position 177,713,776 of record CAXKWD010000004.1, on the reverse strand, counting down.
ACCGTTAAAATGACCCAGGTGGCCGAGATGGTAGACCTTTCTTCTTCCGTAACCCCTGCTTAATGAATAATTCTGGAGCTTAACTTGGAAATCAATTTTAAAAAAACATATTCTGCATATCATAATTGCAGTCATAACTGATTAAACAAAAACATACTGGCACTTTGTTACATCAGTTTACCTGATTTTATTTAATGTTGCAAACATTTCCCGAACCGATCAAGGTACGTAATCCGCATGACGAAGGAGTATTGTGTGTTGCCTAAATGCACGGCGATCACTCAAGATATATTACTTGGCCTCATTTTGGCTTTTCTAACTGGTAGGTTCAAGACTCTTGTGAAATCTATACGTGAAAAGTAGCCTCAAACTTGGACTCCAGTGTTCAGAGGATGAGGCGTGGGTTCAAATCCCATCGTACCGAACCATCTTGCTGCGTTATTTTGTAGCAATATTTTTCTCGTCCTTCAAGCCTACGGCTATTGCCGTGGGTAATTTTAAATTTGCTAATACATAATTAAGACTACGGAAAAAACCCCGAGTTAATGGCCTTCTGAATAATGTATTGTTACAATTTGTGTTTCCTTAATTGATTTAGTTTTTAATGACAAAGGTAAATATTAATTGAAGTTCTTTTGTACGAGGAAGAATCAAATTAAAACCGCAATTAATTTTTTCTACTATGTTGTAGAATGTTGTAGAATGTTTGCTTGAACATTATTTTGTACATAGTCCCCTCCCAGTTAATGCACATACGCCATTGGATGGGAAGAGCTTTGATATCGCTTGAGAAAATTATTTTGTTGACGCTGTAGCCACTCCTGCACCATCGATTGGACGTTTTCATCGGATTTGAACTCTGTCCTCCAAGGAAATCCTTTAACGCACCGAAGATTTGGAAATCTGATGGTTACAAAGCGAAGTGGTTGCTGAGAGCAGGTGTTTTGCTTCAACATGATACCGCCCCTCCTCATGCTGGTCGTGCAACCATGAAAACCATCGACGACATATGCTTCAAGAGCCCCCCACATCTGCCATACTTGCTAGGCTTGGCACCATCAGATTTCCACATCTTTAGTCCATTAAAGGAACTCCTTGGAGGGCAGAAGTTCAAGTCTGATGAAGACATCCAATCGACGGTGCATGAGTGCCTACAGTGTCAACCAGAGTGATATTTCTCATACGGTATCGAAGCACTTTCTATCTGATGGCATAAGTGCATTGAACTGGGAAGGGACTATGTAGAAAAATAACGTAAAGTAAAGATTCTTCCTGCAGAAAAATAGTGAGAAAAAATTAACTGTGGTTTTCATTTGATTCTTCCTCGTAGTAACTGTTAATGTGTATGGGAATTGTTTGGTTTCAGGAGAGAAGTTACTGCAAGGCAGCAAGTACGAGATCACGGAAGTGGCTCTCAGTGATTACGCTTTGCACATGAATCTAAAAATACTCAACGTCCAGAAGCACGACTTCGGCGGCTACGTCTGCGCCTCCGTGAACGCTCTGGGTAAAGTAGAGGGCGGCGTCAGATTGCAAGGTAATACCATCAGCATTGTGATGTAACAGGTTAGAAGCTTTCCCGGCGTTGACTTCTCGGGATTCCATATCGAAAAGCTCGACTACTCCTCCCAAAGCCGCTAGGGCAGAGGAGGAAGCCTGGGCACCTGAGCCCACGTTCTGGACGCGTAAAACCACATTTCCAGCACTTAAAACCTTTACAAAAACAGCACTTCTCGAAAATTCTAAAATAAATTAACACACCAAAGTAGACGGTCATTTGGCCACTACTCCAGTCCGATCGAGGTTTTTGAGGGGTTTCCCTCGTTCTAGGGCGAATGCCGGACTGGTCAATAATATCCTCAAACAGATACACGCACTACAAATTTCTAGAATACATAACCACAAGTCACTAAAAAAAGACTCCGAAAATATAGCACATAAGGCCTATTTGCACTCAGGTCTATCCTGCGCCAAAATACAAAGACACAAGTACACAGCCCAAACACGTCACGCCATCAACATCCCCTACGGATTTATATAAGGACGCAATAGGTATACACATATCACATATGGTTACCAAAATTTGATTTGACCGGAGGTTTAGGCTTAATTGCTTGGCACTCCGGGGGTAAGGGTGGGCACACAATAAAAAAATGCCGGTTGAAGCTGCTGTTTCCTCTGCAGCCATCTTCTGGAAAGAAGTGAACAAAACTAGAGAATGACCGATGGTTCCTCCGCTCCCGATTGGTCGGTCCAACAAAGATCCCTTCTTTCAGTTTCTCATAAGATACTTTCGGAAATTTTGTTACCAAGTACTGGAAGCAGTCAACCTATTTTGGAAGAGCTTCATTAATCCGATTTTGACGTGCTTGCTTCATTGAACAAGTAGTACATTTATTATGTTCTGTGAACCGCATTGGAGGGTTTTTCTTTTGGGTCAGTCTGTCCTCTTTAAATGCCTATCTTTGGCTCGGCTGTCCCATTCACAAGTGAAACGCGGCATTTTTGTGTAGCTGGATTGCTGACCAAGTAACATGGAAACTGCTTTTAAATCTCCACAAATAGTCCAAGATTGCTTTTTTATAGTTCCTGTATTTTAGCAGAGCTTTGGGATTTTCATAGCCTCCATGAGATATACTCAATGTGTAATGGATATTGAACCAAGTAAATTTCCACTATGTAAAAAAATACACCTCTATAAATAACTTCCACTTACTTGGATTATAAATAATGTTAAAGAAATTCAATAAACCCTCAATATCACAATAATAACCCAGATAATCTTTTTCTTTGAAGAATTTGATTAATTCCTTCTCTATGGTCCTATACCAAGAGAACAAAACTACAGGTAGTAGATTTTTTTCTTTCAATCTTCATCCAAGCAATTGGGAAGGATTCAAGTCACGATTTAAATCATGAAGTTCATTTTGACTGAATAATTTTTGTGCAAAATTTTCTTCTGGCTTCTAATCATCAGCATTATGTTGATTAATGAATTTCATTTCCGTTTGTGGTTGAGTAGCAAGCTAACTCTCATGTAGTGAAGACTTCGACGCACACAATTTTTAAGGACTGAAGATGGCATATTAAGCCGAAATGCGCATATCCGATTAACAGCTAGAGTACTAGATACACGGATTCTAAAATGATTTTGTAAGAAGATAACTACAACAAAAAAGAAATTTCAACATAAATTGCTACAAACTAACACATAAACAATACGCTATTGCCTACAGATGTTTTTTTAATAAGGTATTATAAGATAATATCTGTACTATATATGATATCAGCCGATTTGAATAAAAAAAGTGGGTTACAAGGCAATATATTATCATCATTAAGTGTACAGTGGTGTATATAAGATAAACATTGTTATTAATAAACATTGATAATAGAAGGATCGATAAGATTCTCTAAAATAGATAATTATTGTACAATAAAATATTATAATTTTTAAGGTCAATTTGTAAATTTTTTAAAACTGACATTTTAGAATTTAGCAATAATTATACTGACTACTGCGACATCAATCGCTATTTTAATCTTGTATCTTTTAACTTGTGTATTTATATGATATGATAAAATTTTAAGAATAATTGATATAGACTATTGTGACATCAGTCGCTATTTTAATCTTGTATTTATTTATTGACTTGTATCTTCATATGTAAAAGCTTATAAGAATATAATAATTTTTAGATACCGTGTATCCAGGTTACAATCTCTGTTATTTTATTGTTTTGTGGTTAAGGTGGAACCTTGAATGATAATTAAGCTAAAAAAAATCAGCATTATGGCTTTCATTTTCTGAGCACATCTTCAAGATCGGGGGTAGAACTGCGATGTGGAGAGATTCATAATGCGTAACTGGTCGTAAGGACGAAGGAATGTTCGGGTATCGTACTTTTTGTGATATGACCTTGAACGTTAACCATACAAAAATAATAATCGTTAACATGATTTTGTCACTCCCTCCAATTGCAAAAGGCATTGATTTTTTCGCACTATTTTCCCACGGTCTCAGTCCCACGACACATGTATGACGTATCTTGTGCAGTGCCCAGTTTTTGTCTTCATCGCCTAGCCTTATGCCGAAGTATGGATAATAGGCATTTGTGAAAATTACGTTTAAATAAAAAAACGAGTTCACATGATTTGGAAAGAAACTGTACGTGATAGAAAAAAAACGGATCGCAGATCTGGAATCAGCACAAAAAAACTTTAGGAACACCTAAGACTACAGAATCATAAAAATTCATCTTGCATAGTGTTATTTCTTTAAATATAAGCTGCTAAACATTAATTCCTCATCTCGCATTTCTCCCCTGCTCACCGGCGTTTCCTTAGATAATTTTGTCACCCTCTATCGTCAAAGCTTGACTGTTACTTAACTTCTACCTCTCTGGATTCTTTCTTGACACGCTAAAGTATATGTGCTCTGCGTCAGCTTTTTAGCAGAATATATGCTGGCCTTTGATTTGGGGACGTACAGTAGCCTACATCTGTTACAACTCTATACAGAGTGTCTCAAAAAAATGTACTAACACTTTGATTGAGTATAAAAACATTATTTATGAACATAGAGACAAGTTTAAAGGCTTGAATTACAGATGTACAGATTATATATTACACCACCATCGAGATGTAAGAGCTCACCTCCATGCAGCTTATCCAAACACACGGATTGGACGAAGGGGTAGCATTGAATACCGTGCGCGTTTCCCAGACCTCACGCCAATGGACTTCTTTTTATAGGGATACCTCAAGGACAGAGGTTATCGCACAAAACCTAGAACAATTGACGCATTGAAATTGGAAATTGAAAGACAATGTCGCGAAATTCCAAATGAACTGTGTCGTGACGTTTGCGTTATCAGCTTCATCTGGACAATGACGTTCATCAATTTGAACATTTGCGAACATGATTCTTTAATTACATGTTCCTTCTGTAATTCAAGCCTTTAAACTTGTCTCTATGTTCATAAATAATCTTTTTATACTCATTCAAAGTGTTAGTACATTTTTTGAGACACCCTGTATATTCTACACGAATTTGTCTTTGCTAGTACCATTTTCTTTGTTCCATTATTTGAAGAAGGGTTGAAATGTTAAGTCATCAGTACTGTAGATACATATTGTGTTTCCTGATTGTTAAGTATATTTGGAATTCAGCTTCACTTAGAAGAGTCAAGATAAATTTGGATTTTTCTATAGATCAACCTTCACTCCCTCTTAAATGTATTATTTTTGTCCTATTTTATAGCTCCTTGCTAACGATCCAGCTAGCTTCTAACCGTTTACTTCTGCCTAAATGTAATTATTAGTCCCTTCCAGGCTGTACAGTGTATTTTTATCTCCAAACATTGTGCTTGATCTTAACTCGAGAGTAAAAGTGGTCTTGCGAGTGAGCGAGAAAACACTCTAATATGTGAGATTCTGTGTGCATGTGCATGGTTACAGCCTGAATAATGACCGTAGTTAAGTGTATACCATACCTTCATAAAAAGGAAACCTGGTTTTAACGGAAAAATTCTCTAGGTAATTGCGATTCCTTTGAAGGCAGGTTCCCGGCTTGCTAGTGTGATGGTGACTAATACGGAAATGTGTTTCAGAACTACATCTGGCTCCTAAAACAACGATTGTTCCTGTCTCCGCAAGACACGACAATAAATCCCGAAAGAAATTGATACCTCATTCTAAGGATAGTAAGCGAAAACGGAAACGCCCCAAAGGGGAACGTCGTGAAGAAGACGACGATGCAAGTGGAGAAGAAGACGAGGACTCAGAGCATGTGACCACCGGTTCGTGGTTTGAACCCAAAACTGTACAGACAATAATCCCCAGTGCCAGCCGCCCCCCATCTTGGATTCTTCATCGAAACGACGTAGAAAACGCATCGCCAGCGGGCAGTACATCCTCCAACAAATGTCTTCCATTATGGGTATTCGCTTTAACAGTTTTTGCGATACAGCAATTCCTGTACTGTCATAAAGTAAATCGTTTTAATATATAAATTGTGGGGTTGGTTGGCCAGATATAAACCCGTCTTTCAGTGGATAAGAACCGAATAAAGCGAGAGAAATCTCGCATGTATATACAGTTCTAAAGTCTTGTATATACAGTATTATTATTATTAGAATGTTTTGTAAAAATTGAGCAAATCGATTAAATATAGGCCTACTGGTTAAAATCTGATCGCTCAAATGTATGGTAGAACCATTTCTGTGTGACAGTGGGCCTGAAGGTTTCTGTCTGAGAGGAAGTATCCTCTGCTCAGGCTTTTTACCTCATTTTGTACCTGAAAATTATTTTCTGTCAAGTGCCTTTGAACACAATTGCATGACTCAGGTAATATCAGACAAAATCAGTAACAAGTGGGGTACTTGTGTCCTCCAAACTGTAATAAAATATTTTATAAATAAGTTTACAAGCAGTGAATTGGGATTGAAGTTATCTTGTCTTTATTTAGTGTATAACTAAATAACTAAATAAACAACTAACAATGATTAAGTAAAGCAACAAACGTAAACAAAACAGTGAGTCCCACGCAAGAGTTGACCAATGACGCGGGTTTTTGCGTCGCGGCTGGCATAGCTCCAACTCCTGAGCGATCGAACCACGTACCTCATCACAAGAGATGATGGAAATGTCCTCTTGCATCCAGACAATACTGGCACCTTTTTAGGAAATTTTCTTTCACGCGAAGTTCAGCTTCCGAGACAGGGTTACTTTCTCTTGTGATAGGCCTATGTGATATTGTCATAAAGTTCTTCTAACAGTATGTAAATATTATTTATGGGGAAACTTGAAAAATAAAGTGTATAGGTCAATTTCCCATACACAAGAAGAACATAAAAGACAATATCACAAGATAAATTAACTCTGTCTCGGAAGCTGAACTTACGCGCGTGAAAGAAAATTCCCTTAAAAAGGTGTCAGTGTTGTGCGTATGCAAGAGGAGAACATTTTCAACATCTCTTGTGATGAGGTACGTGGTTATTTTCGTTGTAATGTTAACTATAAATGTGAGAACCTGAATCATTACACCGACCGCGGCATTATTTGCGTAGATATTTCACCCGATCGCTCGGGAGTTGGAGCTGTGCCAGCCGCGACGCAGAAACCCGCGTTATTGGCCAAATCTTGTGTGGGACTCACTGTATAAAACGAGGTTATCTCATGACTTCTATAATTTCTTGCTCAAAATCATAATTGTAATGTTTCATAATTTTACACAACTTATCTATTCATTTCTTAAATTGTTTTCAGTTCTCGATTAACTTATTGATTTTTAATGACAATAGACGATTCCTCAGCAAGCTAAAGGAATATTATCTATTTTACGGAACCTGAAGGTTCATTGCCGCGCTTACCTGGGCCCGCCATTCAACCCTATTCTGTGATAACTCCATCGAACCATCCTTCGCAAATCCTACTTCCCTTAAATCTATCCCACCTACCTCTAGGTCTTTCAAGTGGTCTTTTCCCTTCGGGTCTCCCATTCAATACTTTTGAGATATGTCTTTCCTTCCCCATGCGCGCAACATGCCCAGCCCATTTCATCCTCCGTGATTTAATTACCCTTACTATATTCAGTCAAGAATACAGGTTCAGAGCTCGTCGTTATGCAGTTTTCTCCGGTCCCCATTTTCATCTCTTTTAGGCCCGATTATTTTCCTAAGCACCCTGTTTTCGAACACTCTCAGATTATGTTCTTCCCGAAGAGTAGGCGACCAAATCTCACATTCATACAATACAACTGGTAAGATAACTGTCTTAGCCTATAAATTTTTATTTTTAGATTTCTGGACAGAAGACAATTGAATAAATAAATTGAATTGAACAAACACAAGCACATCCTGATTTCAGTTGACACTTAACTTCTTCCTTAATATAATTTTTATCTGTAATTATTGCCCCCAGATATTTGAATTTTTCCACTTGTTCGAACGATTTACCGGCTATTCTGATATTTTGTAAAGCATTACTTTGACGTTACATGATCATATATTTAGTGTTTTTCTGAATCCAACATTCCTGCAGGCATCAAAAATACTTTCTGCATTTCTCTCGATTGTGTTTATGTCATAGCCCAACAGACAAACGTCATCTGCATAAGCTAAAATCGGGTGACTGCCATTTAATTCTAGGCCTACCTTTTTTCATGGCATATTCCAAAGCGAAATTAAACAGTAAATGTGATAGTGCATCTCCTTGCTTCAAGGCATATTTAATGGCAAACCTATCTGATACCCTGACTCTGCTATAGGTTTCATTTAGACACATTTTGATCAGCCTACCTAACTTCTTTGGTATCCCGAACCCAATGAGGATATTGTACAATTTGTCTCGCCTAACTGAGTCATATGCTTTTTTCAAATCTATGTATAGCTGGAGAACAGACTTATTATATTCCCACTTTTCTCCAAGATTTGGCGAATACAAAATATTTTGATCAATGGTTGATCTATTTCGCCTAAATCCGCAATGATGATCTCCAGTAATTTCATCCGCATATGGGGTTAATCTTGACAGAAGTATATTAGCCAGAATCTTGTATGATGATAAGAGAGAAATTCCTCGTCAGTTACTACATTTGGCCCTATCTCCCTTTTTATGGATCATAATAAAACTAGATTCTTGATACCATGTTAATAGTACACTAAAATGTTTGTCAACGCTCTTAAATCTACGAAAATTGCCTGTCAGCAACAACGTTTTAGATAAGTTTTAGCACAGCAAAAAAAAACTGGGCTTGACCTCGACAGATTAAGAAAAAAAACTTATAACACTCTTAAGTTACTGTTTTATCATTCATTATCTTTATTGTTTATTAGTGTCCAAACTGAACATTTGTTTTATGGAAAGATGCAGAACTACGTACTCACTAGAACTAAATCGCTCAATATACTTACAGGTATTTTAGTTTAATTTACAATATTATTATTCAGATATAGAAATATTAATATAAAATGCCTATTTAATCAATAATATTGTATTTAGAGGTTTGTAAATTCTCAAGAACGAAAGTATCTGAGAATCGTGACAAAAACAATAGGCCTATTGCTATCGAGTACAGTGCACGCCGCTTATTGTGATCACTTCGGGACGCAGCTAATCTGATAATATTAACCGACTGATAACAGTACCCGCAGGAATTAAATGAAGATTAATTATTCATATATAAGATAATACACTACAAAACAGAATTTAAAATATTTATTCATAAAATAATAGGTAACTGTGAACCGCTGAACCACTGATAGGCTAATATAGTAATAAACTGCAAGCAACTATTTTTAACCAATAACAAAGTCTTTCATTGTTTTTACTTTCCTTTAGGCGTCCATACTCAGTTAAGAGTTATGAGTGTGTTTGGAAGTCTATACTGATCTGTGGTGAACACCACTTAGCAAAACATCTAACGCCTGTCTGTAAAAGTATTTTCATTTTACACTAGCAATCACTGAATGTCAACATTGTATCTTCTTAAATAAATAGCCGCAGCTTAATTGTGTGGTGAAACATGTTTCATTGCTTAAAAGAGAAAATTAGGGAATACCACCCCCTCGAACTGGGTCATCCTGTGAGCTGGGAACAGTATTGCTACCTCCAGTACAACACAATACAGTTGAGTAATGAGTTAGAAACAAAACCGTTAAAAACGAAATTTTGAATGACGTACAGTATTTGGGGTATAAAGCCAAAAAAGGTATCAGAGTGATATCATAACATAAACCGAAACTGTGATAACATAAACCGAATCTTTGATTACAATAAACAGCATTTTTTCAATGTATCAGTATTAATCCATACAGGACTATATAAAAGTGACATTACCGGACTAATAACATTATCTACGATTACATTAAGCGACTTTCACTGTATTGACAAAAACTAGTACTGGTATTGTTTTTTTAAGTAATGAATTGCTAAAAGCAATTTAATGGATGACAGTGCATTATATATGAATTTACAATATAAAATTCACTTATTTTGTTATTAAAATAGTCAGTAAATTTATACTCATCTCTAGTTATCACTACAATGTTCTTACTATCACATGCAGAAATGTTGTACCGCTTGACTTGATTGAGGTTTCATAAACAATGTCAAGAGGTCAGAAATAGCAGCTATAGGGTTAAACTTGTACCCCGCTTGGTATGTATTTTATGTAAATTTTGGGAATCACGAAAGTAAACCTTGCATTTTCAGTTAAGAGCAGAGAATTGCCAAGCTTTCAGTTGTGCTTTGTCGTGTCTAAGCCCTTACACTGGACCATGTGGTTTCTGTTACAGATTTGTGATACTAAAATTAAATTTATAAACTCGTTATGATCCAGTGTTAGCCAAGATGTTAAAGTCGAGGATTCAAATTCGCGAAGTTCTGGAACAGGTCAGTCTGATTGCAAGTCTTTTGAAGGTTTTCCTCATGTGCCAAATTAAAGTTTACTTAACACCCACCCCAAACGCTTCCTGTCCGTTATCCTGTGATGTGTTCGTTGTGCTGATCAGACATCAGGAGGAGTGTAATTTTAACTCATAATGTCTGCACAACAGAATAAGTTGATTTAGTGGTTCCTTTACAGATGATGTGTATTAGATGATAATAACAATAATCATCATCACTGGGGCAAGGCATTTAATGACCATAAAATAATGAAAAACTGCAAAATAAAAAATTCATTTATGACCTAAAAATAATTAACAAATGGCACGAAATGAAAAAAAAACAATAACTTATACCATTATTACTTATCTTTTTTTAAGTAATGAATTGCTAAAAGCAATTTAATGGATGACAGTGCATTATATATGAATTTACAATATAAAATACACTTATTTTGTTATTAAAATAGTCAGTAAATTTATACACGCTTAGCGAAAAAAATTCTTTTTGAATTGGCATGCCCATAAAATTGCCCTCTAGCAAATATGTGCCATTTAAAAAAATAGATAACAAAATTCTTTATTGCTACAAGACAAAGCTGCTATGGTGTTCACAATAAACCTGAATTAAAATGAACTATGAACACTTGGCAGAGATTCTCAAATAAAAACGATTGTTTGTTGTCTGAAAGTAACGATTTGTACATGGAAAAGCTCCTCTCTACCTCCATTGAAACATAACCTAAAAATGCCGAAATTGACCTAAAGACTGCCAAAAAAATTATCTATTCTCTTGAAAATGACAAAAAACAAAAACAAATTATTCGAGATACACATTTATATACATTCGAGCTATCTTTTAACCTTCATATAAAAAATATGCCAATTTATCAAATGCCTTGCCCTAATCATCACAATAGTCAATGTTATAAGAAAATTATTTCCCTAACATTTAGATGACCAGTCACCTAGCGCAAAATGTGAGTTGGAAGGCAAGAGACAAGGCAAAGATAAAGATGGATTAAGACATGGGCGTACGGTGGGGGAGGGTTGAGGCCTCCCGAAATATCTATTTTTTAAGATCATAACATGTTATGAAATAATTTAGTAAATAACACTGGTTTGGTTATTATATTTTCTTACATAACACAGCATTATTTTAAAAAAAAATCTTGTAAATTTTAATTTCTCATTAATGTTTCCATAATCTCGTTATTTATTTAAGATTCAAATTTTAAAACAGCGTGGTGTTGATAGTTCTTCAGCACAACAATGCACATACTTAATTTCAAAGAGCAAATTATTTGAAACAACTTCTACTGTGCAGGAAAGCATAGGCCTATTGTTATTATATAATTTATTAATACTGGTGGGTTTTTAATTTTATACTTCTTATAATAGTGATGTGTCACTAATAAACAAAATTTTCTTCAAAATTTCTTGCAAATGATTCGCTGGCCTGGATATCTGTATGGTGTAATCGGCTGGTGTGGTGTAATACCTCCAGAAACCAGCACACAATGATATTCACAAGAATAAAGAAAGCAGGTGATTGTAGCCGACATTGTGTACTATGATAATTTTTCAAAAGAAAGGTTTTATAATATAGACTATTTAAAACAATAAATGAACAGATACCTAAATACTGGGCTGCATTTCAGCCCCCCCCCCCCCAAACAGAATTTCACCGTACGCCCATGGATTAAGAAGACCCCGGATGGGAGTTCTCGAGTTTTACAGCCACACAAAATCAGACAGAAACCTTCAGCTCTTCTGCATGGACAGACAGGGTTTGTAATTACTCATAATGGTGTCATTTTGAAAACAAGAAGGAACAAGAAGAATCCTGCTGGGTTTGCAGGAATATTTTGATTATAATAAATTATTGCTCTAAGCTAAATGCAATAAGCCATAAATTCTCTCTAGGTGGGCCCACGTATAAACCTGAACCATTAAGTGAGTTCTATGTGTTAGAACTTGTTCTATGTCACTTGTGACGGTCACCAGCGAAGAAGCATTGGTTTAAATGGGATGCAAGTGATGCTGCAGTGTCTACTCCAAACACACGTCAGGTCACTTGTAACCTGTCTCCAGAAAAGAAGCATTGGTTGAAATGGGAGCATTCACACTGGCTCACTTGTGACGGTCACCGCACGGTCGCTTTTATTATGATTGCCAACCATGCAAATTGTATATACATAATTTAGTTGTACAGGGTCCGGCAGAGAAACCTGAAGGTTTTTAAATTGAAATTACGACAAAACTGTATCATTTGCATACCGGTACATTATTTTATTTCAGAATTACAATACATCTCAAAGTATTTTACCTACATCAATTACTTTTTTAAAATTGTGTTCCTACTTCAATCCACAAAGCTAAATAAGCCCATTACATAAAAATTATTATTATGGTTTTGTGAGAAGTTTGAATCAGCCGAAACTGCATAGTACTCGTCGCCAGCACATTTAAGTAAAAAACAATTGCCACCCACAACCGTATGGTATTCCGACATGGAATATCCTCATTTTGATGTATGTTGAAATGGCAGTGAAACTGATGCAATCTTGTTTACACGTAGGTTTCATAACCAAGTTTCGCAATTGTTTTTTACTTGAATGCACAAGTGCGAGATGTACTGGTCACAATGAGTTACGACACTACGCAGTTTCGGCTGATACCAACTTTATACGAAACCATAGTAATAATTTTGATGTAATGGGCTTATTTAGCTTTGTGGATTGAAGTAGGAACACAATTTTCAAAAAGTAATTGATGTAGGTAAAATACTTTGAGATGTATTGTAATTCTGAAATAAAATAATGTATGCAAACGATACAGTTTTGTCGTAATTTCAAATTAAAAACCTTCAGGTTTCTTTGCCGTACCCTGTATAATTGAGCTCAGCCATGAGTTTAGATTTGATTAACACTGAAGATTTTATAAGTGTAGTGGAATGTCGACCTGCCTTTTGGGATGTCAAAAGCGATTACAAACAGTTTTATCACGTAGCTACTATTGGCAATACTAGCAGTGACTGCCGCAAGTGACCCAGTGTGAAAAGGCCCTTATTGTTTCTGTGAGTGGAGGCTAGTCAACCCAGGACCCATTACACAGCTCCTGCATGGGCATCTCGGCACATGTTCTACCACCAGCATTTTCCCATACCATTAAAAGAATGTGTCGGTGTTGGATTTGTGGAACAGTCATAGCACTTGTTTAACGCACTCCAAAACTGTTTCAGCTATAATTGGATGGAATTGAGAAACAAGAGACCAACTCGGCCTACATACAAAACTGATGTTAGCTGGACTGCTGTTGCATAACTCTGTCCAATTGAAAATTTGAGCTTACAGTGCTCTCATTATCACGGCATAAACCCGGCTCATATTTTCCTGCGTGTCATGCTTGCTCCGTTACTGCCGGCAAATAAGACATTTATTCTTGCCAAATCTGTCTTCTGAAGTTCCTACACAAACCTTTGTTTATGTGGCCAAAATTTCAACGGCCTGGTCGATTTGTGGACCAACCCCATGAATATGTTCCTCTCCTACGCTAGGAATTTAAGTGATTTTCTGGGACTTACTTCTACCTGGCACCTGAATACAGTAATTATTAAGTGCCAGTATGGTATTTTATGAGATTGTGTGTGGGGGACGGAAAAATGTCTGTCTGTCCGTCCGTCTGTCCGTGTGTCTGTACGCGCCATAACTCAAATACGCTTTATCAGATTTTCATGAAACTTGTTATACGCATTTATAATGTCCATGGGAAGAACCCTATTGTAATTGAACCTAATTGGTTCACCGGTATCGGTGTCAAACCCAATTTAGTGTTTTTATTTAAAAGCGCCATAACTCAAATACGCTTTATCGGATTTTCATGAAACTTGGTATACACATTTATAATGTCCATGGGAAGACGTCTGTTGATATTGGACCAAATCGGTTGGCCGGTACCGGAATAATGCCTAATTTGGTGCATTTTTATGGTATTATGTAACAAAAGGCCCCATAACTCAAATAAGCTTTATCGGATTTTCATGAAATTTGGTATAAGCATTTATAATGTCCATGGCAAGAAGCCTATTCATTTTGGACCTAATCGGTTGATCGGTACCAGAGTAACAATTAATTAAAGGTCACATTTTTTTTTTTTTTTTTTTTTTTTTTTTGTTGACCGGTATAATTTCACAGTTAACACTATTCCTTCACATATGCTTATCAAACAACACCGTTAAACTGACTGAGTTGGCCAAATGGTAACATCTTGGACTCGTATTCTGCAGGTCCTTGGATCGAATCCTGGAGCCGGCCGATTTGACATGGATTTTTTTTTTTATTTATTTATTTTTTTATGTAAGTGTGCGATTGTCAAATCTGTAGTTCTGCTGACGCTGGTCAATTTTAATCTGATTAGAAAAACTTATTTTCTGCATATCATAATTGCAATTATAATTGATTCAACAAAAACATACTGGCACTTTGTTATATCAGTTTACCTGATTTTATTAGTCTCACAAAATGCTAAAAGAGTGGTTTTATAATACAAACATGTTAAATTATGTAAAAAGTGCTTCAATTCCTCCTGAAAGAGGAGAGGGAAGAAGAATGCTCCAGC
The DNA here is from genome assembly GCA_964059195.1 of Ectobius pallidus. Classification (NCBI taxonomy): domain Eukaryota; kingdom Metazoa; phylum Arthropoda; class Insecta; order Blattodea; family Ectobiidae; genus Ectobius; species Ectobius pallidus. The sequence goes on along the minus strand of CAXKWD010000004.1, from coordinate 177,698,768 downwards.
CTTGCTGTGTCTATTAGTAAGGTTGCCAATTTTATTGTCTGGAGCATACAGTCAATTGGCCCATGTAATCATGGAGCTGTGTGCTACCTAAAACTACCTAAATTCTTTCTCCTTCTGCATGCTAATTGTAAAAGATCCGCCCTCTTAAACCTTCTCGACTCTAGCCTTGATTACCTGTGGTATGAGCCCCAGCTTTATTTCTGGGTTTTCCAGCTCCTGAAGGATTCATGGCTTATTACATTTCTACTCTTAGAGAATCACTTGTCTTAACACAGAGCGAAACAGCCAAGTGACCAGTTTCTTCTTGTTGCCATCATTACTCAAATGAAGATAATGTATATAATAATGATAGTGTTAATTGTTGGAATCAACGAGAGGTTGTAAAAAATAATAATCGAAGTAACTATACAATAATAATACAATAATAATTCATATCAATTTTTAATACCTGTATAAATATATACTGTTAGAATCAACCCATTGTTGTTTCCATTTCTCCATGGTCTTGTAATATAAAATATGCAATACCCTCTAGGTCTATGTACTTATTGTAGGCTTATAGATAAATTCGCCGATTAAGTATTGTTGTATTGAACTAAAATGATTTGAAGACTGCACTGTGACAATAAAGTTGAGTTGATATTGTACTTTAGTCACTTCAACTCAAGACATGAGAGAAAGTATTATTATGTTCATATTATTTCTGTTGCCATAACCTCTTTTTTGTGGAAACTATGTCAGATATGAATGAATAATAACTGAAAAGTTTTCCCACTCCGGTTTGGAAGTAGGAAGGGTTGTATGGTATCAGACACCTTAAGGTTGTTTTGTAATATTGCCTAAGTAGTGTATGCTATTTGTATGTTTGTATGTCTGAAACATACAATATAATACGAGGGCCGTTCAATAAGTAATGCAACACATTTTTTTTTTTTTTTCTTAAAGCAGGTTGGTTTTATTCAGGATTCAAATACAACATATTATTCCCCAATCTTTTGTCTACAAAATCCTACTTTTCAACATAATCTCCGTTCAATGCTACAGCCTTATGCCACCTTAATGCGAGGGCCTGTATGCCTGCATGGTACCACTCTACTGGTCTATGTCGGAGCCAACATCTTGCTGCATCAATAACATCCCTATCATCCACAAATTGCTTCCCGCGGAGTGCATCCTTCATTGGACCAAACAGATGGAAGTCAGAAGGTGCGAGATCGGGGCTGTAGGGTGGATGAGGAAGAACAGTTCACTGAAGTTTTGTGAGCTCCTCTCGGGTACGCTGACTTGTGTGAGGCCTTGTGTTATCATGGAGAATGAGAAGTTTGTTTGCATTTTTGTGGCAACGAACATGCTGAAGTCATTTCTTCAATTTCCTTAGAGTAGAACAATACACTTCATAGTTGATCATTCCACCATGAGGGAGGACATCGAACAGAATAACCCCTTCAGAGTCCCAGAAGACCGTAGCCAGCTGAGGGTATGGCTTTGAACTTTTTCTTCGAAGGAGAGTTGGTGTGGTGCTACTCCATGGAATGCTGTTTTGTTTCTGGTTCAAAGTGACGAACCCATGTTTTTGATCGCCTGTGACAAAACATTGTCACCACCAGCCTCATAACGAGCAAGCAATTCTGCACAGATGGTGCTTCTTTGGTCTTGGTGGTCTTCAGTTAGGCACTGAGGAACCCAGCGGGAACAAACCTTTGAGTACCCCAACTGGTGGACAAGTGTGTCAGCACTACCAACAGAAACATCAAGTTGAGCAGCGAGGTGTTTGATTATCATCCGTCGATCACCTCAAATAAGAGTGTCTGTACGTTCTGACATTGCAGGAGTCACAGCTGTGTGTGGCCGGCTGGTTCGCAGGAGTTCAAACAACAACTTACCTTAGTAAGTTTTGACTTACAAAATAGGTGTGAAGAAGAATATTCTTATTGATTATATATAATATACACTTCACAATGTTTTCCCGATTAATTTAATCAAGTTTGCTTGACCTTGTAGTGATGATGACATACGCCTTGCCCAACGACTAACCGTGCTTTTGTTCACTGCCAGGTCTCTGTAGACATTCTGCAAGTGCTTATGAATATCTGTGATGCTCTGGTTTTCCGCCAAAAGAAACTCAATAACTCCATTACAGACGCCATTTTGAAGGCTAGTTACATCGCTGCCACCAATCAGAAATTAATGAAACCATATGAGATGAAGCGGGAACATTTTTAAGATGTCCCAAACAAAATTCCAATTTTTTTAACTAAAATTGATCGAGAAAAAAAATGTGTTGCATTACTTGTTGAACGGCCCTCGTTACAAAATTCAAATATTTGTATTTTTTATATTCTATTTTATTACTTTTCTTCTATTTTTATTTATTTTTTCCTATAATTATTAAATATTTACCCGTTTTAGGCATTGACGAACCCTCCAATATTGTTTTAACTCTAAAAAAGAATTTACATACTTTCCAGAAGATGTCAGTTTTTTCTGTATTAATTACTCTACAATAAGTGAATTTTTTTGATCAAAACCGCATTCGAATGGTGATGATTTTTCTCGATCTTCAATTGATTTTTTTGCTAGTAATCTGGCTAATAATATCTTGGTTACAAATGCTGAAATGTGACTCAAGCAACTGTTTTCTAAATTTACTAGTGCTATTACATTGGATCAAAGTTTGTTTGGCATCCTCGCTCAAATTACTTCAAGGAAAAATACCTTTTCCAACATTTCCTCTTCTACCATTCAGTTTCCAAACCCCAGCCTCCACCAACCAATGCCTACCCTTTCATTACAGTTGCTATTCAACATATATATATATATATATATATTTTTTACCTTATCCAGTTTTCGTATCTTTATTAAATTCAAGAGATCTACTAATAGGTCTCTTTGCTTCTCTACATCATTGCATCTTCTTTTCACAATTGTACATAGTGGATAAATTTCCATGTACTGGTAGGGGGAAAAAAGCGGACCAACTCTAGTAGCTGATTTCAGAGCCTCGTTCACACCAGTGTCCATGCGTATTCCTTAGACCTGTGTAGTTGGACAGTGTGTTCGACTGGTAAGTAACACATTCTCGGTTCAAATCCTGACAAGGTAGGAAATTTTTTGTCTCCTTAATGCACATTGTTTTCCCACTACTTTTCGATTGCTGCAATATTTAACTACTTCAATAACAGATTATTCCCAGAAAATGAATTTTCTAATGGGTTTCAAAATGGGCTAAGTCAACAGTCGACACTAAAAAAAATTTCAATACATTCCCTGCTATCCTGTGAATGCCGCTAGGCATGCTCAGTGGCTCATATTGGCAACTTAGATATTTTAGTCCGTCCACTTTTTTTCCCCCCTACCAGTTCATGCTGATTTAACCATAACCACTTGACGCCTAATAGAGAGAACTCCTCAATTTTATTTAACCAGTTTTTCTGAAAGCTATTTCTGTTTAAAAATTAAAACATTCATATAGAATACTGTCAGCATTTTCATGTTTAATCTTGTTTAAATATTTCATTGCTTTACACATTAGTCTACCTCTATTGTTTTCAAACCTAATTCATATTTTGTCGCTCCATTGTTGAATTTAGCAGCAGCAAAGTACTTACAGAATTGACTATATATAGCATGTTCAATCCCTCACACCTCAATGCCATAACACATTTATAAGTCAACTAAAGCAAAGTAAATATTGTGTAACATCAAGGTAATTTGTGAAGAGACTTATCAAAGCTTGGCTTCCTTTCTTTAGTGACTGGCTTGTTTGAGCTGGCGGAGTCCTGTTCAAATTTAAGGTTATTTCAAGTAATTAAAATTCTTTGACAGGTTGAATTGTTTGATTGTCAATTGTCTACTTCTCTTTTCTACTAGTTTTGTAACTCTTCTTAAAAATCAAGGTTTTGAATTTATTATAATTAATTTTTAATTTCCCTTAATACAATATTTTCAAACAGCATCAAAAGCAGTTTACTGACTGATGGGAGTTCTTGAGGTCAAAGACACATCATCCATGAACACTAGCCAAGGGATAAGCATTTGCTCTGAAAGTGGGCTATGGCAATAATTTTGAATTAAAATCACCACATAAAATTATCTCCATTGCTGGGAATCTGTCTTTAAAATAGCTAACTTCATTATCAAATCTCTAAAAAATTGCTGGTATGATAAGCAGTGCTCTCAGGTGGTTACAAGCACAGCCATGAGCCAGTAGTTAAATTAAATTGTTTGTGTCATCATTAATAACTCTCATCCATATATATAAGCATTCATGAACCACAGATTGGACATACATGAGAATATTATAGGAGAAAAATTCCTCCAACACTGGGACTTGAACCCAGGACCATTGGATATTCGCGCCAATGCTCTACCAACTGAGCTAAGCCAGAGTTCAATTCACAGCACCAGATGGAACCTCTCTCCTATGATTAATTGCCCTAATGGTCTACCTCACAGACAAACAAGTTATGTCATATGCAGTTGGTAGCTCAGTTGGTAGAGCATTGGCACGTATAGCCAAAGGTCCTGGGTTCAAGTCCCAGTGTTGGAGGAATTTTCCTCCTATAATATTCTCATCTTATCCATATGATATCATGATGCTTGGTATCAATTTTGTTAACCTATTTATTGAGTAGTTTCTTTAAGAAAATCAATAGCCCTCCTGCAAATCACCCAGATTTTTAGGTAGATTTTCGAAGAAAAATCTACCTATTGCAATGGATACCACTTTATGATTTTCGAAAAATTCTTTCATATCTTTACGTTTCATGCTCCCCTAAGTACGAAACCACCGCCCGTTAAAAAAAAAATTTTGTGATATTTATATATATAGGCTATATATTTATATATATATATATATATATATATATATATATATCTTTACACGATAGCAGCCGTAATTTTGAAGATATTTGAACCAAATTTTAATATGTTATTTCTAGGCCCAATAGTTCGGACAAGTTCGTTAATGAGCAAAATTGGCCCAAGGGGGTGGTCGGGGGAGGGGGTTGAAATTTTTTAAAAATGTATATCTCGGCCCCTATGAAGTATAGAGGGAAACTTTGTTTGAATAAATTAGAGTACTCCCTATGGAGTTCACAGTGACACCAACGATTCGGGGGTTCGAGTGAGGGTGGGGGTGGGGGATGAAAATTCGAAACTTTTGAAACCACGTCTTGTGGGGTATCGTTGAAAAGCTCTTGATGAGTACTCTACAAATCAATAAATAGTTTCTTGATAGCTCTCATATGACGCGAGATTTTAATGTTTGAAAATAATAACACTTGAAAGAATTATTATAATATCATAATTTTGTCTTGTTTAGCGGCTTTGCTAATTTTATTCATTGCTGATCTTGCGCACGGCCTCCCAGAATATTATATCCTATTATTGTTGTCAAAACAATTGATTGTAGGCTCTTCCTCTTTACTGCAGGTTTGCCATGCCAAGGCTAAAGAAGAAGAGTGCTATGCAGCGACAATAAATTAAATCAAAAGCACTTCGAAATCTACCTCCGCCTGTAGGCCTGCCTAAAGGGATTTTTTTATGTATCCGCTTTGTCTTGGCATATGTAACAACAAAACCATAAACGTGAAAACATCCATTTGGTTTGAACCAAGTTTCAGTGAGGCAGAGACAGCCAATTTTATTTAAAAAATAAAATATATCATGTTTTGGACTCTTACATTTCATACTATTTACTAGACCTATGAGTACCCTCGCCAACCTCGTACACCAACTTCTAAAGTGAAACCTTTGGTTTGGATTATGAATTGATAATAGGTTACCACTGGGACTTGTTATAAGTTCTAGTGCATGATTATTCTCAGGTAGGCCTATATTTTGACTTGAAGCTTTATGATTGCTTTTGTTAGGAATTTGCATTTTACTCGCAATACTATTACTTGTTGACAATATAAGACACAAAGACAGAGTCAATTTCCTTGATTTAGTTATCATGTCAGTTGTGCCCACTGTTGCATCAAGTGTGGTGAGTTAGCATACATGCTGATCTGTTTCCCAGATGTACATTACATTGATTCACATGGGTGGCCCGCAGATGAACATGAATTGTCTGTAAGTGCACCTTATGATATGCTCGATGGCCAAGGTTAAGAGCATCTCAAAGGTATGGCAATAGTTCATCTCTTCTCAGTCTGATTGCAGGTGGATAGTCATAGTCAATTTGGATTTTGGTAATCGCAAGCATTTTCGTCCTTTAAAGAGCAGTTGCTATGTTGATGAATTTTACAAGCAACTTTTACCAATCCTAAATGCAGTGTCAATATGCTATTTATCTATTTCCAATTTTAACTTTTTCCTTTGAAAATATACTACCAAATTCACAGTCCTTTGTTCTTTCACCCCTCCATTCCTGTAATCCAAAGAGACGCCTTATCCAAAAATGTAAGTTTTCAGTCATAGGTCTTACTATTTTCTTTTACATCATCTAGATCCTTCTTCATATTATCATACATCTGCCGAAGATCATTAATAAGTGTCTGCATTTGGTCTCTACTCCATCAATCAACAGCAATATCGCCAGAATAAGACCAGTAAACCATGTAACTATTAACCACTCTGTTATTTATTTAGAGGTACGATTGCTGTAGACACTAAATGAGCCTTTTCATGTGATGGGTAGCTATATCACCCAATTTTCCATATTGACCAGCATCAGCTACTATACATCCATTTGTGTCCACTGCTTATGCGTTACTCTAATTAAGGAATAAAATATATATATATATTTAAATTAAAATAATATGTACATTGTAAAAGTTCTTTACGGGCTAACAGCTGAGTCGAGGTTTTAAAAAACTCTGAGCTTTCAGACTCCATCTCTGCGTCCATCTTCTGGGAAACTGGAGAGAAGGCTGTATATATAGGCCGGAGCAGTTGGTGAGTTCCAGCCAATGGCAGCGTCACAAAAGATTTGTTCAAAATTCACCTAGTCAAAGGAGAAGGCGGACGTCATGGGGAACACAGGTTATGTAGGTCTCTTCTTTAAGATGTTGAGGGCTGGTTTCCAAGCCTCGCTGAGAGGAAGGCCTTTGTCTCTGTTGATAGTGTTGCTACTGATACTGATTTCAATAGCCTCTTTAACCAGCCGGTCCATATACCTGTTCTTCTTGTCCAGGATCTTGGTCTGGTTATAGAGAATTCTCTAACTTAAAAAGTTCGGACTCCAAGACGTCCGCCTTCTCCTTTGACTATGTGAATTTTGAACAAATCTTTTCTGATGCTGCCATTGGCTAGAACTCACCAACTGCTCCGGCCTATATATACAGGCCCTTTCACCTTCTCTACCAGTTTCCTAGAAAAGATGGACTCAGAGATGGAGTCCGAAAGCTCGGAGCTTTTAAAACCTCGACTTGGCCGTTAGCCCATGACGAACTTTTACATATATTCGCTGAGAAAAGTTGAAACCATTTATAATATTATACATTATAGTCAATTCTAAACTTCAAATCGTGAAGCACACTTGTAATATACAGCACATGAGCCCAACCCTCGCAGTCACAATACTTAATCTAGTCTTCACTGAAATGATTCAGTCCATTCCTCTCATATTGGGTTGGGTGAATTTCAGGGATACAGAGTTGGATGTCTTCTTTATAGCCGCCATGTCTTGTTCTCTTCAGGCTTTGGCCCTCGCCAGTCGATTGTCCGATGCAACCCGAAATACTCCCAAGGGGCTGAATTCTGAAGCGTGTAACTTTGAAATGATGTATATTTTATCTCTACTGCTTATAGAGGAAGAAATAGTGTCTATATTAACACACTTAAAATTTAATTCAAATCTAATAGCTGATTGGCAAACTTAACTTTGTGCTTATCTTCACAACACAAACTACAACAATGCTACCTCTCAACTGACAAAGGCGAGCATGTGCCTAGAATTACAGACAGACTGCCAGTAACTCAACAGATTCTGTTATCTGCAGGTAACCACAACAAACAGTTTTGTCCAATACCATATGACCCTCTTGACACATAGCTGGCTGTGGAATTTGTTGATAGAAATGCTCCATTCAAACTGCTAGTAAATAGGCTACTAAATAAATGGCAATTACACTCTAATTGAATACAGGATACTTGTGCTGGAGTGCGGGGAACAAAACTCTAACACCAACTCTTAGCGAGGCCTGCAGCTACTGCTTCATGACGTCTGCTGGAATGCAAATTAAATGAATGCTGCAGCACATATTAACATATTAACAAGTTACATGACAAAAAGACTGTATCGAAATGTAAAAATTACAGCATTATACAATTTTCTCATTATTTTATAATGTTTTGGTGATATTTAGTCCTTTCAGACTTACGAACCATTACAATTATTGAATTGTAGAGGGAGAGTCAGAGAGAGGGGAAAATTGAAGCATTATCAAAGATTATCAAAGAAGTAAAAATTTGAAGATTACTTAAGGAAATAAAATAAAGTATTTAAGATTAATTGGTTATATGATTATTTATCAATGGGATGTACTGCAACTTAGACCTCTCACTGTTGCCAGTGTGCTGGAATTTTCTCCAGCAGAAATTCCTTTACATGCCTGTAAATCTGCAGAGATTAGCCTGTTATATTTATGCACACATAAATGCCATCGACCTATACCGGGATCGAACTAGTGATCTTGGGCACAGAAAGCCAGTGCTATACCAACTGTGCCACCCAGGCCGATGTTATTAATAATTAAATTCATACAGTTACATAATATGTAAATTAAGTCTAGTTGAGATGCAGGGGAAGTGTTCGCCTCTCTCGTGCAGCAGGCTTGCATTTGATTCCCTGGTTGGGACATGTTACCTAGGTGGGGTTCTTTCTCCTGGGTTTTCCCTCAACTTTGAGATGAATGTTGTGTAACCGTAGGCCCTTGTGATCCCCAGATCATCTGGCCATCAATATCATCTTCATTTCATCCACGCCTTGTTTGAAATAAGTGTGTGTGCGACTGGTGGATCTCGTCCTATGTATTCATGTTGATTCCTCATCCAAGAGATGTTCCATGTTTTTGTGATTAAAAAGTATGTATGAGACCTATAGAAACTTCCTTCCTGACACAAGGGGAAATAAATAATAAATGGCAGCCAACTCTAGACAGTATGAACAGCTGAAAGTCCTATTGAAACGATACACACAGGTTTTAAAATACCGGTACCATAATTTGGAGACTTCAAAAGAAAGAAAGTTGTAAGCTCAACTTTCTTATAATTTCAAGATTGGATGAAAGCTCTTTTTTATAGGTTTCGCCACTAAGGGTAAACTTTAAACTGGAAGTGTTAATGTTTTGTCTAGTGATAGTGGTCGTAAATATTTTTAGGCCTATAAATTATGCATTGTATTACATTGAAGTTGCCATTAGTCAAATATTTCATTTAAAAAAATACAAGACAGTGGAATTTTAAAATTATTTAAATTATGAAATATTTTTAGTCCTATAAATTATGCACTGTATTGTATTGAAATTACCGTTAGTCAAGTATTTCATTTAAAAACAAATTATTTAAATTATGAAATTATTTTAAAATTATACACTGTATTTACATTGTAAATATATAATACTAGCTTAAAAGGCCCGGCATCGCCCGGGTTTTCTATTTTGTAATTGGAAATTAACTTATGAAGGACTTTCAATTTTTAAATCATAGGTCCTTATATAGGTATTTAGAATTTGAAATAGGAAGAACGACTTATCACACTCAAACTATTCCCTCAGAAAACACTTGATATAACTCTTTATGGCTCATAGAGGATGCAGAATTCTGCATCCCATCGCTTGTAACAGCAAGCCTGGTAGGGGTTTAAATAAGAAGAAACAGAAACTCCGGTAACTTAAAATTGTATTGTCTTTGCGGAATATTTTATTTCTCACTCTCATGTTACCATACAACCGTTTTGGGGATGCAATTAAAAAGGAATTCAATATCATTCTGTAGTAAACTTTCCAACTAGAATCCAAAACAACTCTCAAACAATAATAGATAATATATTCATAGACATAGAAAAGCACCCTAACTTTAAAATATTACCAATATTAAATGGATTATCGGACCATGATGCACAAATGTTAGTGCTAAACGATAGTAAGGTAAACGCAACTAAAAAACATACCCATATGACTAGAGTAATGAATGATGCTTCAATTTTAAACTTCAAACAAGATCTGAAGAATGAAAACTGGGGATCTATATTTTCCTATGACAAAGTAGACTGTAAATTAAATGAATTCCTAAATATTGTGTTGCGGCATTTTGAAACTAACTTTCCAAAAAAGAAAACTGCTAATTTACCTAATGTAAGGAATAAAACATGGTTAACCACTGGCATTAAAATATCATGTAGAAACAAAAGAGAGCTATATTTAAAATGTAGAACCAGTAACAACCCAGCTCATAAAGAACACTATAAAATGTACTGCAATACACTGAAGAAAGTAATTAAAGAGGCAAAGAGTAGGCATTTCTCACAAATAATTAATAAATCAGACAATAAAATTAAAACTATATGGAATATAATTAAAAACGAAACAGGGAGATCAAAGGGAAACAATGATTGCATGTCACTAACATACCAGAACAAAAAGCTAGATAATGTATCAGATATCACAAATGCTTTTAATAATCACTTTATAAACATTGCAGAGAAATGTATTCCTACAACTAATATTAGCATTAATGCAGCAGACCTACTTAAAACACCTATAGTCCAGAACCATACATTTCAAATCAAATTAACTTCCTCTAGAGAAATTGAAAATATAATCAAGTCACTCAAAAGCAAAAACTCTTCTGGATGGGATGAGATAAGTAATAAGTTGTTAAAAAGCTGCTCATCTGAAATTAGTAAACCTCTTAGTCATATTTGTAATTGTTCGTTAAAAAGTGGAATATTTCCAATAAGACTAAAGCATGCTATTGTTAAGCCCCTCTTTAAGAAAGGTGACAAAAATGTTCCATCAAATTATAGACCTATATCACTCCTAACCTCATTTTCAAAAGTTTTTGAAAAAGTTATGTACAACCGCTTAATACACTATCTTAATTTGAATAACATTCTTACACCATCTCAGTTTGGATTTAGAAGTGGCATGTCCACTGATAATGCTACATTTCAACTCACTACAGAAATATTGGAAGCGTTAGATAAAAAGAAACATGCCCTAGGAATTTTTTGTGACCTAGCTAAGGCGTTTGACTGTATAAATCATGAAATTCTACTTCAAAAACTGAAACACTATAGGTTGGATAATATAACACTAAAGTGGTTCAAATCATACCTGTCTGATAGAACTCAAAAGGTAATAATAAATGGAAATGAATCAAAATTAGGGACTGTTAAAAATGGAGTACCTCAGGGATCGATACTGGGACCTTTGCTCTTTTTAATTTTCATCAATGACTTACCAGATAACTTAAGTGACGAATCAAAGGCATTGCTTTTTGCAGATGATACTAGTGTACTCGTAACAGGAAAGTCACAAGAAGATTTAGCAAGACTAGCTACAAAGACTTTTCACGAATTAAATACTTGGTTTCAAGCTAATAAAATGTCACTTAATATTGATAAGACCCACTTTATTCAATTTAGAACAAAAAATAGATATATCTCAAACATTGTAATCAATTATCAAACACAAATCATAGAGGAAATTAGCAACATAAAATTCTTAGGACTACAAATTGACCAAAATCTTGACTGGAAGAAACACATTGTAATGATAAGTTCTAAGCTAAGTTCAGCATGTTTTGCGCTACGAACTTTGAATGATATATTACAACAGGACGCATTACTCACGGTATATTTTGCATATTTTCACTCTGTTATGAGGTACGGAATCATTTTTTGGGGTAACTCGGCACATAGGGAAAAAATATTTAGATTACAGAAGCGAGTAATAAGAATAATATGTGGAAAGAAAAAACGAGAATCTTGTAAACCGCTGTTTGAAAAATTAAAAGTCCTCACTCTCACCGGAGAGTATATATACTCTGTTATGTGTTACATGGTAGATAATATTGATAAATTTCAAAGTAATCACAGTATACACGGGCGTACTACTAGAAACATGAATGATTTACATAGACCAGCTAACTCATTAAAACTTTTTCAGAAAGGTGCTTATTATTCCGCAATACAAATATACAATAACCTTCCAAAAGAGATTAAATCACTATGTATTAAAAGCAAATGCAAATCTTTCAAAAGAGCTCTGAAGCAATATTTAGTAACTCACACCTTCTACAATATGGATGATTTCTTTTCAGCTTGAGTAAGTGTGACATAACAATTCTTGTATCATGTTTTTTTTATAACATGCATGTATGTTTTTATCTGACGTGTTCTATATCCTTGAGCCCTGCTCAACACAGGATCTACAGAACGAGACATCTACATCTACATCTACATCTACATTCTTCCCTCCCCAAAAACCTGCGATATAATAATATAAGTCACATATTACCATACCTCGTAATGTTTTCTCTATGTCCAGGGTAGAGATAGTTATGTGACTGCATTATTTTAGTGGATTTCATTCCTTAATATTTATTTACAACTTGAATTATATTGGTAGCTTTTCTAATTTATGAAAGTCCCACTTCAATTATTTTCAAACCCATCTGAGACCACTGGAAACAATATGTTGCCATGCCAACTGTGATTTGGATTTGATAATTCTGTGTAAAAAGGGATTAAGTATACTCAAAAATATTTGAATTTTGGCATTTAAAATCAAAATTTTGCAAAATTCTTTCTTAGTGAGCACATACATTATGAAACGAAGGTACTGTCAAAATTCCAAGTCTCTACCTGTTATAGTTTAGGCTCTACGTTGATTTCAGTCAGTCAGTCAGTCAGTCAGGACAAAGTCTTTTATATATATATAGATGAAAGCGAAATAAATTGTCGTGACGAAAATCGGACTCGATACCCTTCGGTATACAGCTTACCTTGCACTCACTTCTGTACATAGTATAACGGAAGTCTTCCGAGAATATTGTAGTTTTAAATCGGCATCTTCCCATATTTATATTTAAATGCTTTGGTATGAGTGAATGCGACTTTTTAAAAATATCTATTAAACTGAATAGTATCCTTTCTTCAATACCGTCGTTCATTAAAATAACTTTCCGAACACATACTTGCAAGCGTAAGCAGGAAGATATTTGGCTAGTGTGGGTCCAGCCGTTGACTGCGCCAGTGTAGCGTTTCCGCGCTGAAATCGTGTTGTGTATTATATTACGTGTGTATTTGTAAATAGTGTAAACTTTATTTATTTGCTATAACTGTTCTATGTTTTATCCTAATATTACAAGCGTTGTATGTTTATAATGTTTCAATTAAATAACTGAGAGCAGTCAATCTAGTCTCAGTTGCCGTACGGACATGCTAGTGATTTGGGTTAGTTATCAGTTCCATTATGACAGGGGACAATGACTTTGCTGATGCCTCCAACTTTACTGTACTCACTTCTGCAAACTGGTGAATGGACTAAAGTGCTGTATTTTAAAGTTATCAAATAACATCGTGATTCCTGAAGATAACCTAAAAATGTTGTGAAAGATGGCGATAGTGAATCTGTCAAAGTGGGTTTTTATGAGCTATTGCAGAAATGGCTGATGACAATAAAGTTAATGTTCGAATAATTAGTTATGTCATACAACAAACGGACTTACTGATAAATTAATTGCATCAGAAGGTTGGTCTGATAAATGAATTGCGAGAGAGGGTTGACCTATTGGCAGAACAACTCAATTTTGTTTATTCACTTGTTAAACATCCTACCCATGGAACTCGCAAGACAAGGACATGTATCTGAACATGTTGAAAAAGGAGTACAAATGAACAGTGATGCTATAAATAACGTAATTGTACGAAATATAAACAGAAAAAAGACAACGGAGGAAATTAACAAGCACCGGTAAGTAGGACTACGAGTAAAAGTGCAAGCACGGGCTTTACGTCTGACAGCAGTGGCGGCTCGTAGCTAAAATTAGTGGGGGTTCTGCTCCCGAAATTTTTTAGCTTTTTGTTTTAAAATCGTCTAAAAGGAAACAAACACGTATAAAAAGAAAATGTATTCAGAAACTTGATAAAATCCTGAAAGAATAGTAGATGGTAGATAACATTGAGAGATTCCAAACTAATAGCAGTGTTCATGAACATACTACTAGAAACAGGAATGATTTACATAGACCAGTTAATGCATTAAAACTTTTTCAGAATGGCGCTGACGAGTTCTATATGGGTTATTCTCCAGAAAAGGGCAGATTCATGTCGCAGTTGATTTTCTGGTGTAAAATAAGTAGGATGGATTATAAATTATTATGATAAGTTAGATTGAAATAAGGTCTATTTGATCCCATATTCCACTATTTAAACAAAAGTTACAATTTTCTGTAATTTAGGGCACAGTATGTGAGATCTCACCTCCGTGTCATGTCCCAATGCCTGACTTGTCATTTTCATTCTTTCATAATTCAACAGGCTTTAATTTTTATTCCATTTTAGTGTTGTAACAAGAACAAACAGCTCAAAAAATGAGTCATTAATAACTGAAAATAAAATATATCATTTTGTAAAGACAATTTTTTGCACTAAACATGCTTGTCCCAAGGTGAGACCTCACCTCCGTGAAACAATATAAAAGCTCGATTATTTCCACAGATATGGCACTGTAGTCTTTCTATTTTCCTTGGACTCCAACTTTTGGCAGTTTTCTTATCATTTATATAAAGCCAAGCTGTTAGTGTGATTTTAAGTGTTGTTTTGTTTGTGTAAAAGGGCTAATTGCAGAGTTGGTAATTGGACTTCCTCACCTCCGTTACCTACACCTAACGGTAAAGTTGTATGTTTATATATTTACTTTAGCTATAAATTATAATAATAAGGAATGCAAAGTTAAACTCTAGAACTGAGATTTTCTAACCTCAAATGTTCCCAAGCTGTTTGACAAGTAGCTCAGTAGTATTCTGCAGAAGGAAATATTACATAAAAAAATTACATGATCCAAAATAAAAAATATTAAAAAAAAAAAATCTAACATTGAAATCTGCCCTTTTCTGGAGAATGACCCATATCCTTGAGTCCCACTCAACACAGGATCTACAGAACGAGATAACCATATCTACATCTACATCTAACATTTTTTACTTACTTTAACCTAAATTTTTACAGTTCAAGCCTGATCTATTCATTCAACAATGAAATCCATTCTTCTTGTTTTAATTTGCGCGAAAAATAATTTTCTCCTTCATCTCTGGGTGACAACTGAGGAAATTTTTCTTCATTGAAAGCACTGTAAGACCATTCAGTCTTTCCAAATTCATAGTGCTGCCTAAAAAAGTTATTCTTTTCAGTGTTGAAAACCAGTGTTCTGCCCTTGATGTAGTACTGTAATGGATTTTTGTCAGTTTCGTAATTTCACTAATTTTATGAATATATTTATTGTTGTTGCTTATGCCTGGCTGAGTTGAACGATCTCTTTTCTTAACTGTAAATTTCTCATGGAGAAACAGCTGTGAAAACTAAAGCTGTTGAAGCTCACTTACAGTCACAGAACTTACTTCTTGGGGATGCAAGGCCATGGTTAAAGTTTTCTGTTAAATAAAAGAACCAGAAAAAATCAATCAAATAGAATAGCTGAAAGAAGGATAATAATTTAATTCTACACTTTATTGCATTCAAGAATATGGTAGGCCTACATGGTTTTTAAGTACAACACATGCAAAGTCGGCACTGCGGGAGCGACAGTGCTCTCTCTCTCCCTCCCAGCCTCATGTGAAGCTTCCCATGTGTCGAACACCACGCTGCTGGAACTGTGAAGCGCACAGTTCCATATAAAGATTTTTGTATCTTTTTCATAAACTGGGGATGGCTACTGACATTAGCTTATGGATTATGTGTTGTACAAGTATGAAGAAAAAAGGACTTGTTATATTAAATGTTAACAATAATATCAAGTGGAAATAGGGGGTGCTGCCGTTCCACAGTGCCTATATACGAGCCGCCACTGTCTGACAGAGTAGTTCAACCAGCTTCTTACTCTGATTGTAAGATGTAGACCTCTAGTAGTAATATGGGAATATGGGAATATATCGTTCACTTTAAAAGGAGTAACGAAATGCTCATGAATTTTTGTGTCTTTTTTTTCACCACATGTTACAAAGCAAAATCTCTTAAAGAACCTGATGTTGAAACATTTGAAGTGAAGAAATACAACACATACAAATTTTTTAAAATTGATTTTTCTGCTATCTATACAGGGAGGGGAAAAAAAACGGACCTATTAAAATATCTAAGTTGCCAATATGAGCCACTGCGCTTACCTAGCGGATTCTAGGCATGCGCAGTGGCTCATATCGGCAACTTAAATATTTTAGTAGGTCCGCTTTTTTTCCCCCTACCTGTACACAAAAAATGTTAAACTCATATTTCTGGTCTGAAGGTATCTTAGTAAAGAAATTTAAATATTAATGGACAAGACAGAACACCCCAAACTTTAAGCAATATATCAATGAATGTAATTAATAATATTGTGAGTAAAACCGAAGACAACTTCAATGGTTCTGATAGTGATCGGTACGAAACTGGTGAGTATGACAAATAGGGTTGCCACCTGTCCCGAATTAGGCGGGACATCCCGCATTTTAAGGACATTTTCAACGTCCCGAATTATGCCTAAGTGGGACGCATTATATTGCGGGACGCCAAATTATTCCAAAACAAAATATGAGACAGCAATTCTTAGTGGCGTCTTTTGTGAATTTCGTCTCATGGTCAAGATATCGATGTCGTTCCATCGCTAAAATGTATCGTGTTGGCAGCATTGAAATCGCCGCCCATGATGTTATTCTTTGTAATTTATTTGTATAAGTCGCGCGGGCATTCTTGGGGTATGTCCGTGATCTGTACAACCAGCGTGCGAGCCATTAACTGGTGATCCGACGGGGAAGTACCGAAAACAGATCATATGACACTCTGCACTGATTTGCCAAGTATAGTTCCTTCTGGAATTATAGCACAGCAAGACGTGTGTAGTGTTATCAGTTGTAATTTGAATCCACGTTCTCTGTGTGTTTTATGTGTCGTTCGTTGAGTAAGAACTGATTAAATATTTCTCCTGTTATTCCTAAACCTAGTGGTAAGCCATTATCTAGTCAGAGTCTGAATTGAAAATGTTCATAATTTTTTCGAAACATGTCTATGAGTGTACATTGTGTTTTGAAATTCTATGAGAAACCTTTAAGTTCCTTAGAGAAAGTATTTGACTTCACAGAAAACAATCTTTATGGCACACTGAAGAACTTGAATCCTAAGAGTTCACTGTCTTTCAAACATCTCAAAGACTCTGTGAAGGCACATCATGTAGAATCTGATGTTAATTTGGATGAGTTAGGCCTATATGAGGAATTCTGCTTTAGTTCAGATATAATAAATGCTACTAAAGTGAACTATACAGAAGGAGAGACTAAGACTTAGTATGAAATGGAAGAAAATTATTCAGGAGATTGGTAAAGAACACATTCCCAATCTCAAATGCTTTGTTCTGAGCATTCCTGGTAGCAATGCCTTTGTGGAAAGAGTGTTCTCTCTCTTGAATCTAAAATGGACAGAATCCAAAAATAGGTGCTCAGCTGACCTCATAAAGAGTGAAATTATTTCTACAAATGTTACAGATACCTGCAAAGATTATTTAGTGAGGGTGAAACAGAACAAACAACTATTAGAAGCTGCCAAATCAAACAAGAAATACAGCTTCTAGTCATGAATTTGCCCAGGTTTTTTTTTTTTTTTTATTATTTTGCTAATCTTTTCTTTTCTAATGTTAGTGTTACTGTTACATAGCCTATTCAGTTTTGGCTTTGTGATATATTCCGTCTTTCAGTTATTAATAAATTGTTCCGTGTACAAATTTAGGTATGAAGATCGGCGATCTGCATATATTCGATAAGTGTCCCTCCTTAGCCTTACCAAAAGGTGGCAACCCTAATGACAAAACATATAAAATATTGGTCTTCCACTTAAGTTAAATATACAATACCTAAAAAACAAGGTACTGTGGAAGCATTCTTAATTACTAGCAGGTTTAATGCATTATGTTTTAGCGAGCATTGGTGTACCAATGATCAGTTGGAAGTTCTACAAATTGTTTTACAATTTTGTAGAACTACCCTTATGCATGGAGTGTCCATGTCTTTGGGTCTGAAAGGTACAATGGGCTACCTTACCTTTTGTGATTTTGAAGTAACATCCATTTTACAATTCTGTGTCACAGTTATATACAGAGCATCCAATACTGATGTTAATATTTTTCTTACCAATCTGAACCATCTTCTGTCAAAATTAATAAACCAGTATTATCATTATAGATCAATAATATGAGGTGATATAAACATAAATGTTCTAGAAACAGATAACACCGTATCAGACCTTAAAAACCTTTTAAGAAGCTATGATTATTATTGCACTATAGATAATCTAACAAGGAATATGAACTGTCTTGGCAATATTATGACTAAGCTAACTGTAAACACTTACATAACAGACGTTATTGAGTTTGGTTTTTCTAACCATGCTGGTGTATTATTATAGGCTATAGAGTCTAATTTGGATGTAGGCCGATCCAAAAACTGTGATCCTGCCTCAGTGCATATACAAAAAAGAGTAATTAGCAGCCATAGTCTTCTATTGTTTTTATCTTTTTTGAACAATACAAATTAGAATTTTTTTTTTTAAATGGTGACGATTTTCAGTATTTTCACAACAATCCTTTTGATTGTTTTCTAGATTGGTTTTCTAATCTGTTTAATATTATATTTAAGGTTATTAAATAACAATACATTTAAAAGCGTTAGATGGTAAAACAATAATTGAAAAGGAATGAAGGCTAACGTGATGGATTACTTAACAAAACAAGATCCAGATAAACTTTCTTATAAGACTCCAATACAGAAGAGCTTTAAATGTTGCAAAAAGGAAGTAAATGTACGTTCATAACTCTACAAATAAAACTAAGGCTGCTTGGACTCTAATCAAGAACAATAAAAGTGCAGGTAACATTAAACAAGACATTTGTATTGACCTATACTTTAAATAATTTTATGTAGAACGTAATTCACTGTATAATGGATTGATCCACCAATACACCGCTAACCAAGTTTTTATAGGCTTTTGATTATGGATTTTTTGCTGAAAATGAAAATGCTGTTTATATTAATATCACTCATTAAAATTGATTTATTTATTATTTGATTAATTATATAATATATATATATAAATGAAATACATCAATAATTAGCAGCCTAGTGCAAAATACAAGTAAATTTTGCTTAGCAATTATACCCATTATCACTCATCCCAAAAAAATCCATATTTTTAAGCCACACTCCTACTCCACTTCTAAACTGACCCACATTTCTTGACAATTTTATTTTCTGTGGCAGTGTATTATACATGATTATCCCTTTGTTAAATACAGTTTTTTGTGCTTTAATACTGTTCTCTACATGAAACTTATCTGCTTGTCTAGTTGGGTATTTACCTGTACGTACATCACTATTCTTTCTTACTAGATTACTTAAATAATTTGGCAACAACTTATTTTCCAGTCTATAAATAAATATCAGCACATCCTTCTTAATTTATTTTTCTATAAATAAATATCCCATTTCTTCTAACAAATTATTTACACTTTCCCTATGTCCTTTATTTAGTACGGTACAGCATGCAGCCCTTGGTTTATAGCTCTTTGTAATAATGTTATATCTGATTTATTTACCACTGAAAGTATTGTAGAGCAATAACTCACATGAAGCAACAAAATTAATTTAAACAATAATTCCTTTCCCTTTTTAGACACAACTTTTCTTAATTTACACAGTATATTAACTTTCTTAGCCATTTTGCCATTGATATATTCAACCATAGGCGTACCGAGGGGGGGGGGGGGGTTTGGGGGTTTGAACCCCCCCCCCCCCCATTGATTAAAAAACGGAAAATTGTATAATTTTTTTAAGTCTGCCCATAAATTACTTAATACAAGTATAAAGCGTGGAAAGCTTAAAACTCGTTATTTTTGTCTTAATTTTTAAAATTTTCCGGGGAGGACCCCTGGACCCCTCTTCCTGGGGGGGGTATTCGATACCCCCCAGACCCCGCGGATGTTATAACCCCCCCCCCCCCTCCATATGGTCGGCCTGGTTACGCCTATGTATTCAACATTATCTTTAAAGCGTATTCGATTGTCAATAATCACACCAAGATACTTGTATTTTCTAACCCATTGTAATTTTGTATTCATAAGTAAGTTACTACATGCTGTCTCATTTCTATTTCTTCCACAAACCATGCTTTTCCCATAACCATACATTTTGTTTTTCCCACACTGACACTTAAAAAGTTCATGTTCAGCCAGTCACTGAAGTATTAAAGAAAAAGAAGACAGTACATCGCCATGACTTTTAACATAGGCCTACTGAGTTATATATAGATCGCCACTCGTGAAGCATTTAGAATGTATGGCTATAGACATTGATATCTTAACTGATGCAACCTGATTTTACAAACTGTGTATATTTTATACTTTAATTATTTAGAGCCTGTTGAACAGAAGACCACTGTTGTAAAATACATTTTATGGACATTGGTCTCTTAATCTAATCTGAGAGAACTCTCTCTTTAACAAATTGTGTACATTTTATATTTTAAGCATTAAGGCACCGCAAAAGAAAACTTTTTGAGGATCTTATATCAGGCAAGATTTTAAACTTATGTGTTTTATGTATGACTAGCTGAAAAGGCCCAGCGTCACCCGGGCTTTGTATTTTTTAATTTGAAATTAACTTATGGAGGACTTTATGTATGTATAACTTTTAATGAAGAAAAAGATATATCACACTCAAACTATTCCGTCAGAAAATGCCAGATATAGCATTTTATGGCTCATAGAGGATGTCGAATGCTGCATTCCATTGCTTCTACACATCATGCTTGGGAGGGGTTGAAATAAGAAGAAACATAAATTAAATAAGATTGTATTGACTTGACGGAAAATTTTATTTCTCATTCTCATGTTACCATTCAACCGCTTCGGGGTTGAAATAAAAGAGAAATGCAGTATCACTTTCATACTTTCCCCTAAAACCCGGGACATAATATACTGCGAGCATAGGACTCAAAATGTTCCACCCCATGCTTAGGGCCTATGATAAACATCCCTATTTCTCAACTAATACAAAGCCTGCAGCTATGGATAACGTATAAGCGGAAAGGATTATTTACAGACTTCTGATATAGCATACTCACACACTTAAGTTGTCCCTGCAATACGACATCTTCTTCTACATCAAAATGTGAAGTGAGAAAATATTTCTTATGTCTAGGGTAGAGAAAGTTGTGTGACTGCATCACACTGTGCTTTATTTTCGTGGATTTCATTTTCAGTAATTATTTTCGCCAATATATTACATCGATGAAATCATAATTCGTTAAAGTCCAGCATTAGTCTATATAGTCGCCAAAGCCCAATGTTATCAAAGTAAACAATACACTGTTGTCATGTGAACTGAACAACATTTCATTTTTTTCAGTAGAATATTCACAGAAATTATATAATTTTCAAGGGAAGGACTGATTTGTTTCAATTTTAATGTTGACAGCTTTACTTCCCGGGCTTAACTGGGTATGTGTGCAAAATGTCGTGTAAATTGGTAAAGAAATGTAGATTTGTATTAGGAACAAACATACATACATACATACATACATACATACATACACACTTTCGATTTTATATATTAGACTAGCTGAAAAGGCCCGGCATCGCCCGGGCTTTGTATTTTTTAATTTGAAATTAACTTATGGAGGACTTTATGTATGTAAAACTTGAAAAAGATTTATCACACTCAAACGATTCCCTCAGAAAACGCTAGATAGGCCTATAGCTTTTTATGGTTCATAGAGGATGTCGAATGCTGCATTCCGTTGCTTCTACACATCATGCCTGGGAGGGGTTGAAATAAGAAGAAATATAAATTACATAAGATTGTATTTACTTGACGGAAAATTTTATTTATCATTCTCATGTTACCATACAACCGTTT
Source organism: Ectobius pallidus (assembly GCA_964059195.1). Classification (NCBI taxonomy): domain Eukaryota; kingdom Metazoa; phylum Arthropoda; class Insecta; order Blattodea; family Ectobiidae; genus Ectobius; species Ectobius pallidus. The sequence goes on along the minus strand of CAXKWD010000004.1, from coordinate 177,676,664 downwards.
CGGGGCTGAAATAAAAGAGAAATGCAGTATCACTTTCATACTTTCCTCCCCTAAAACCCAGGACATAATATACTGCGAGCATAGGACTGAAAATGTTCCATCCCATGCTTAGGACCTATGATAAACATCCCTATTTCTCAACTAATACAAAGCCTACAGGTATGGATAACTTATCAGCGGAAAGGATTATTTACAGACTCTTGATATAGCATACTCACACACTTAAGTTGTCCTCTTATACTACATCAAAATGTGAAGTGAGTAAATATTTCTTATGTCGAGGGTAGAGAAAGTTATGTGACTACATCACACTGTGCTTTATTTTCGTGGATTTCATTTTCAGTAATTATTTTCGCCAATATATTACATCGATGGAATCATAATTCGTTAAAGTCCAGCATTAGGCTATATAGTTGCCAAGGCCCTATGTAATCACAGTAAACAATTCACTGTTGCCATGTGAACTGAACAACATTCATTTTTTTCAGTAGAATATTCACAGAAATTATATAATTTTCAAGGGAAGGACTGATTTGTTTCAATTTTAATGTTGACAGCTTTACTTCCCGGGCTTAACAGGGTATGTGTGCAAAATGTCGTGTAAATTGGTAAAGAAATGTAGATTTGTATAAGGAACAAACATACATACATACATACATACATACATACATACATACATACATACATACATACATACATACATACATACATACATACATACATACATACATACATACATACATACATACATACATACATACATACATACATACATACATACATACATACATACATACATACATACATACATACATACATACATACATACATACATACATACATACATACATACATACATACATACATACATACATAC